>CM062295.1:326143990-326743990 GCA_031216915.1 Pictodentalium vernedei
CTCACCAACATATTGTATTTTGCATTTGTTGAAGGTCAAAAGGTAAATCACATTTCAGGTTTGGCAGTTGTGTCTGCCTTTTGACTTTAACTTCTGCTTGGTGTTCAAAGCTTGGAACCAATTGCTGTTGGGTAACTTGGGGCAGATTAGGCAGTTTGTGATGTCACAGGGTCAGAAAGGATAGAGAGTGCTCCGTCCACTGATTTGTGGTTGAGGGGGTGGAATCTCTATTTTTGATCAAACTAAAATATCGCATAGATTTCTATGGAATGCCAATAGTGGCATGTCTGGAAAAAGTTCACTGCACGTGTCGGAGAGTGGGTGAATGGACCAGAGTTTCTTTATTTCATTAAATAAGGAATAACTGTCAGGGTGATAACTGACGACAAACAGTATTCTATTATTGTCCTTCTTGGCCCGGGGTATGAACAGAGTGTCCCTGTCCCTGTCCCAACCCTTTGCCTTGGCGAAGGCTTTCTGAAATATGGCTTGTGTGGATAGTGCCTGTCATTATAATATTGTATCATGTTGAGGGCATTTTTGTCAAAGTCCAATATCTATCTCGCACGACCCACGTGACTGGCTTATTAGAATATTTAATGAGCGCACAGACTATTTAATCATCGCATACAGACATTTGAAGGAATATGAATATGGAAAGCAAATAATGTCAAATGACTGTGCAGAATTTTCATTGCTCGATTGATGCACACGCCCGACTGACATCATCAGAATGTGTCAATATTCATTTTGGTACAAATCTTTAAGCCCTGTCTTGCTGGCGTTGGGGTTTAATTTTGTGGTATATACCTATGGTATATACAGAACTTTTGTGCACTCTTTCCGATAAGCAAATCAGTTTTTTTCAGAAATGGACAACAATATCGTTTGATATGACTGCATGTGCCCCTGGGTTACTTTTGATGATGTCAGAGTGTTTTGGTGGGGGAGAAAAATTATCCCTGATGGGGGTGGGTGTGAGATGGGGGAAATCTCACACTTGGGACAAGATATTTGATCCAGACACTCGGCAAGCATCTTGTCTGGCCCAAATATCTTGCCCCATCTCACACCCACCCTCTTCTGGGATAGTAATAGTCTTGACCATTTGTCAAATAAAGAATTGTGGGCATGTCCAACAGTGCAATTAAACTGTAATTGCTGCAGGCTGGGTAATAGTTAGTATTCACATGGGTTGTTCACACTGTTTTTTCTCTTTGATATACGAGACTGCATGTATTTGCCTATGTTGAAAAACAACTGTCATCTACACAAAAGTTGATATGAATGCAATGATATAAATGATGGATACTTTGGCTGTGTAAGGGTGCATTATAGTAAAAGCGCACAAAATATAAAATCTAATTTGAAACTGACTAAAAAGTCTGAGAGTACTTGTGGTAGTGCAATCCTGTATAATGCACCTAACCGATTTCTTTCACGATTGAACTCATCAAACATCCCATTTTTTTCAAAGTTGTCTTACGCCCCTTAGATTGTTATGCCTCTGATCTCCAAAGGAGGATTCAGGGGTATTCAGTGCAGATCTCTGTCCATCAGTTCATCTGTCCATCTGTCTGTCCATCCATCTGTCCTTACAAACATTTTGGATTGTTATTTCAAAGCTATCGGTATGCTGATAGACCTGCACGGGGGAACGGATATGCACATGGTAAGGGTTCCATCCAATAATTTTTCCCAGAGTTAAGGCCTTTTTTCACTCTTTCGACTTTTTTCTTTCCCACAGTACCTTTAAGGCTATACTTTGAATTGCTTATGGGTCGGGGGCTGTGGCCCATGCTTTGCGTAGCCCATGTTTCGTACATTAATAGTTTCATGTGCTATGTGTTTCATGACTTCTTTTTAGGCACCACAACTCAACCTCAGTATCTCTGATGTGAAACTCTTGTTTCAATTTTTCCCCCAAAACACAGCTTATGCTGCCTCATTGGAACAACAAATGGAGGGGGGGGGGGGGGGGGGAGTGGCTAACCTGACATGTTAAGTCCCACTATTTTAGAGGGAGGCTCTCTGTTTTCCAGAAGAAACTTTTGTTAAATGAGTGAAAATTAGGCACATTAACCAAATCTCACTATTAAATTCAATAATTTTCTTCTTTCAACCATATAAAATTCAAAATCTCACTATTGACAGGTAGAGTGCTGGAAGCCCAAATTTTTACTTTATTCTGAAGTACAGGTACTGCAACATAAAGGCTTCATGCTCAGCAAATGTGCTTCATATATTGTCTTTGAAGAAAAATTCTTTTGTCTACAAGAAGTTGCCCAGGTACAGTTTATGGGAAAGTGCCTGTAGGCACTCTCCTGTAAATTGCAACAAGGCATTGTCTGGCAAACGTATTTTGATTTTGATGATCATAAATAATTTAACACTCTACCAGTTAAGACTCAGTGGGCATGGTGGCATTGCGGTAACAAATTCTCGTGAGATCGCTGAAGTTAAGCAACGTCGAGACCGGTTAGTCCTTGGATGGTTGACCGTCTGAGTGATCGATTTGGACTCCCGCATTGTATCCTTGGGCAAGACACTTAACCCCAATTGTCCACATGGGGGCACAATGATGCCATGTACTAAGGCATACGGCACGTCGATGGTGCGCATGCCTTCAACCAATCTAACTCTGCCTGTGCTGCAGTGCAGAGTTAAGATGTTGGGGAGCTGGCAGCTGCTCGGATGGTTCTCTCCGGGTACTCTGGCTTCCTCCACCCGTAAAACTCTCACCGACATGATATGACCTTGGCTGTTAAAGTGTCATTAAACCTTAATAAATAATAATAATAATAAAGTTAAGACTCAGAAATCTCACTATTTTGCAATTCATTAGCTTAACTGAGTGTTACATTGTTTGGTGGTCTGAATTTGTTTGTTAGAATTTGTTTTATTACAAATTATTGAAGAGTGCCCACAGGCACTCATCAGTTATTTGTGATAAAATAAATTTATATAAACAAAATTTTATTTCCTTTTGACAGAATATGAAGCATGAACAAGAAAAACATTGGCTTTTGCTCTGGTACCCTGATTTTTTGAAAGCCCTGATAGTGGCTTCTAGCACTCAACCAGTTAACATGTCTGGAGCTAATAGTTTTACTATTGTAATCTATTTTATAGTACTGAATAAGACTTTTTGAGTTTCCTTCAAATTTTGTTTTATGACAGACTGTTGAGAGATTTAATCTTTGAAGGGCAATTTCTGACTTTGGTCAAATTTTACTACCTACAAACACAATACCACAACATGTAGTCTCCTGGTAAACTTCAAAAGTGCATTCTCAGAAGATTGGCATTTCTTTCTAGAGCAGTATGATTTGCATCAACACAACTACAGTGTCATGGAACATAAACATAAACTGTGATAGTTTAGCAAAAAATTTCTTGGCTTTTAATGGTTAGCCTTTTGAGCCAATCTAGCAGTTACACAGGGATAGCACAGTTCACCAAAATCACCATTCAAATTTGATTATTCTTTCAATGTTTGACTTCAAAACATTATAAATTATTGTGATGAATTGACGGTAGCTTAGTCTGAGGTTTTTGGCTCAGAGCTTATGTTCAACCGAGATGCTTTGCATCTCGGTTGAACATACACTCTGAGCCACAAACCTCAGACCATGTTACCGTCAACCCATCACAATAACGGTTATGTTCCGAGAAGACGATACCCATTGCCCAAAAGCTACATTGTGAAACATATGAGGCTTATTTACTAAACCAGGGTTCCCACGCCTCCTTAAATTCCTTGAAAGTCCTTGAATTTCAAAACCCCCTCCCAAGGACCTGGAAACTCCTTGAATTTTGAAGCACCTCCTGGAAACTCCTGGAATTTTGGAAAAATCGAGTCAGTTGTTCACAGCTGAGGTGTTTACAGTTCTTTCAAAATACGTCCGAGGTGTAGTCATTTTAGTTACCATGATTTCCGTCAACAGAAATGAACGATGACTTCCAAAAATTAATTACATCCATGACTGCATTGTTTTTGCTCAACGAAGCATCCATGTCAGAGACTCAGTGTTTTTGTTGACAGTAATTTGATATGCCAGGTGGAAAGTGCAGATTTCAAGAGCAATGGCTCAAAAAGCAAGAGTATGACACGTGGCTGGAAGCAGTGATGGGAGAAAAAAACTCTGCACGGTGTCATGTGTGTATGAAGAATTTTAATGTTGCAAATATGGGGGAGTCCACCCTGAGATCCCATTTGACATCGTCGAAGCACATTAAAAATGTCAAGGAACAAGCACAGTCAATCTCTGTTTTGGCATTTACGAAAAATACATGTACAACTTACGAAATCAATGTCTTCCGTTGTGTCAAATGAAATGAGGAAAAATGTTGACAATTCATCCTTCTGCATGTACAGCTGAAGAACAGCTGCATTGAAAGAGGAAAAGAGACTCAGTGTGATTTACTTTGTCCAGGCAATTTAGTCATGTAAGTCCTATTTTAATAATTAAATTACCTGAAATGAAATCATCATTTGATATTAGGTGCACAGTCAGTGGTAAACTTAATGCTGCTACCCTGAAATGCAGGTAAACAACATTAAATTTACCCACTGACTGAATGCTATTTGTCAGATCCCTGGCAGCTAATTTCCTGGCATGTGCCCTCTAAATTTTCCATATGCCCCCCCCCCCCTCCCTCCCTAAAATGTTTACAAAAGTTTGTCCAGGTACCCATGGTGTCTTGAGCTATGCTGTTGGCTAGTCTGTGGGTTTTCTTTGTCTTGAGCCAGGTACCTGAATCGGGACAAAGAAAGCCCACAGACTAGCCAACAGCATAGCACTCACCCCAGATTCTGGCTGTGCCCTTCTTAATTAAAATTACTTGTAACCCCCTCCCCCCCCCCCCCCCCCAATATTGCTTGTACCCCCTAATTAGAAAACACTGGCTCTGCAACTGGCTTAATTCAACTCCTAACATTTTTCCTTCTTCCCAACACATGGTCGCTTTATACTCCTTGAAAACACTTGAATTTCACCTAGCTGACTCCTGGAAACTTCTTGAAAAATTGATCTGAACCTCCTGGAAACTCCTGGAATTCACTTCTCAATTTGGCGCTGGAACCCTGTAAACTTGTGATCATTAAAAAGTTGCCTTGTTCAAGGCAACTTTTAACAATCACAGGTTTAGTAAATAAACCTCTTGTGTTCCCCACAATGGCACTGGATAAATAATCAATAAACCAGATAAGCTCATTTCATCTCAGTTCAAATCGTAAATCAATAAACCAGATAAGCTCATTTCATCTCAGTTCAAATCGTAAATCGGTTTGTAATTTAAACAACACTTCATCAGGAAAACCATCTGCTGCATGTGTGAAAAATCCAGAAAAATGAAGTGGCTTGCTAGTCACTCCCTTGATGAAGTAATTACGAAATAGTTGATGCCATTTCAAATATTTCACTTGGTGACATCAGATGGTAACATTTGCTACTAGAGGCATAAACATAAAAGAAACTATGCAAGCTCTTATCCAATCAGAGGGCAAGGATTTTACTCTTGTTGGAACATAATTTATGATGCCTTCTGGAAAAAGCTGTTCCAATGAAGGATCATAAGTTCTGTTTTTGAAGCAAAAAATGAAATTATATTCAAGAAATATTTTTCCATGTGTCATATTCTAGCCATGTCAGGTGTAGGGTTAATCTTTTTTTCAAGTCACATAACTTATTAATATATGGAAAAAATTATTACAGCCTTCAGGTCAAACTAAATTGGTATCCAGAGAAAGTTCCTTTGTACAAAATCCTCTAAGGATGAAATTCTCTTAGAAAACATCCCCTTTGGACATAATCCCTTCACTTTAATTTACAGAGGCTGACAAAATCCCCTCCCTCACACACTTTAATTTTCAGCAATGGGCATAATCCCCTCAGACTACATCCATAAGAATTAACAATGCGACAAAATTGATCACCAGTTATAAAATCTATTCTTTCTTTTGTTCAGTGTTTTACTTATGTTTATGGGGGGGCGCAGTTGCGTTGCGGTAACAGGTTCTCGTCAGATCACCGAAGTTAAGCAACATTGAGCCCAGTTAGTCCTTGGATGGTTGACCATCTGAGCGATCGATTCAGACTCTCACGTTGTGTCCTTGGGCAAGGCACTTAACCCTGATTGTCCACATGGGGGAACGATGATGCCGTGTACTAAGGTGTACTGCACATCGATGATATGCAATGTCTTCAACCAGTCTAACCCCCTGTCTGTGCTGCAGTGCGGAGTTAAGATGTTGGGGAGCTGGCAGCTGCTCGTCGTTGCTTGGTGGTTCTCTTCAGGCACTCCAGCTTCCTCCACCCATAAAACTGTCACTGACACGATATGACCTTGGCTGTTGAAGTGCTGTTAAACCCTAATAAATAAATACTTATGTTTATGTATTTATTGGGGTGTAATGACTGCCAGATTCACCTCATGTCAGATTACTTATGTTTCAGGGACCGATTTAATTTTTATAAAAATTGAATAGCTGTTTACTAACTTTGATAAATTTTGATTAGCATTTCCTATTATTTGTATGCTTTTGTCATGTGAAATTGATTAGCTATAGTTAAAAATTGATTTGAAAATCACGATGCGAATCCAGTTAAATCGAGCCCAGCATTTTACGAAAGTATTGTTATATAAGTAGCAAAATTTTAATGAACTCAGTTCTAAAATTTCTTATCAAATTGTGATTCATTAGAGTTCCTCTTTATTATAGCCTCATTTATAAAATATGTTCCTCCGTATTGTTCAATGGTATATAGTTTAATTTTCATTAATGATATCCGATATTTCATTAACCGTTTACCTTTACGTGGTTAGCAGTCGATATTTGTGATAATATCCACTGAATAATAACATTTTCAGTTTGTTTGCACCCAAAACATACTGCATGACCCCTCCTCATTGGAACAATCTTGATCAGATTGTTCCAATGAGGGTTGATACTCTATGTTTTTTGTAGCAAAATATAAAATTTTGTGGGTGATGTTTGTGAGTACCACTGGTTGGTTTTGGTTATAGTGTTTGGATAACGGTTAAATTACACATTATGTGATAAAAAGGAAAAGCAAACACACTGAAAATGATATGTCCGATATGTCTGTATCTGAAAATTAAACTAAAGGGATTAAATTTTCTAAACGGAGGGAATTTATGTCAGTCTCTGAAAATTAAATTGAGGGGATTTGGTCCTACAAGGATTTTGGTCAAATGGTTTTTGTCCTACAATCAACAAAATCAGCCTAGGCTCTAATATTGAAAGTAAAGTTCAAGTGTTTTAAGCAGTGCATGGCTACTACATGATTTCTGAGATGGGTACATGTACCCAATTGGGAAGCGTATGTGTACTAACCTTTGATTACACCATGAAAAAGTCATCTGCAACACAAACACAAAATAAGGAAAAAGATCAGCAGAAAAAGTCTATTAGTAATACATACTGAAAGAACAACAGAATGATTACAGGTATAATTTGGGTTATTTTGCATTGCATTTTTGAAAAATAGGTCTGTCCTTCTAGGAAGCGTGGTGGCTCAATGGTCATAGCATTGGACTTCAAACTGAAAGATCCACGGTTCGATCCCCACCATGGCTAATGGCATTGTGTCCTTGGGCAAGAAACTTCATCCTGATTGTCCACATTGGGGCTTGGTGGTGCTGTGTACTAATGCACACTGCACGTCAATGGTGCACTTGTCTTCACCCTGAGTGCTAACCCTGCTTGTGTGGAGTTAGTACCTTGAAGAGTCTGACAGTTCCTTGCAGTTGCTCAGTGGCTCACTGGGTATACCGACTTCCTCCACCCATAAAACTGTCCAACACAAGGTGGCCCTGGCTGTTGAAAGTTTTGTTAAAACCCCAAATTTAAAAAAGTAAAAAACTCAGTCTTTCTATTAAGGATTTCTTGATTTTGATTATCTTAAAAAATTTCAGCAAATCCTATCAAGGCTGCTTTAAAGCAGCTTAACAGGATTTTATGAAACTTTTGAGTAAACACTTCACATGTTAAGAGCTAATAACGTACTTTTTGATTCTTCAGTGAGCAAAGTACAGAAGAATACACTGGTGCATCCTCTTTGTTGCCACATTCTAATGTCATTCCTGATGTTGAATATAGTTTACAACATCCAGTCCAGCGGGAAACAGAGACCATTGAGTGAGTTACTTGTATGATATGCAGAGTTTCAGATTCTGAAGTCAAATGTTCATACTGAAATTTTTAAAAAATTGTGATTTATGTTTCAACAGTCACTGTACTTCTTGATTTTTTTTAATCAGTTGAGTCATGTATACATGTAGGTTGGTGTATAAGGCTAGTGCATGGAGGATTAACTTGCCTGATTGTATCTAATGTACATCTTTTTCAAACTAGTGTACTTAGCATTTTGTTTTGAAAATTTTGAAAAACAAGAAGATTGAAGGTGCGATTTGACAACCTAAGGCAAAATTAGATTACTTTGCATAATTTACATTTCATTAAAATGACACTTTTTGATGAATGAATAAAAAAAAAAAAAAATTGAAAAACATGTATTCACTTCATTCATTTACTCACTCATGTTTTTGTTCAGCTCTCAAATCAGTTTCAAACACTGACTTTTAATATAATACTGTGGAACCTACGTAATTGAATATCTCTAAATTGATTATCCTTGTTAAGGCCTAAAGAGGTTAAAAATCTGCTTCTCAGGCCCTCTTGCATGGTCCTTTTGGCTGCTGTATACTCTCTTTTTATAACCAACGCAAACTTGAAAAAATAAAAATTAAATGGTTTACCAGTTTGCCTGATATTTTACCCAAGGTAAATAAAATTGATAAATTTGTTCCTTGAGTGCAACAAAGCTTTGCAATGCTTTAGCATTGCAAAGCCTTCTTGCACTCAAGGGACAAAATACACCATCATCCATGCTATTCTGAAGATTATGAAGTCTAAAACAAAACAAACCAAGAACATGAACTTTTGATGACAAAGATATAATTACAAAAATAAAAAATAAAATTAAAAAATGTCCGCCCACATGCTCTTATACATAAAAAATCTACTTTGTGGGGACAACTTTATATGATTTTCAAACACCATATCATTTATCATATTTTCACCACAAATTTGACTTGGTAATTGCTTAATATTGGGTATGTAGTAAACTCCTCTTAATTGAATAAAAGACCTTGTAATCTATCAAGAAATTACCCAAATAATCACTGAATTTCTCTTGTTTTTAGACTTATTTGGCCTCAGTACATCCAGTACAGGCATTTAATCTGTTTTGTCAGTTTATAATTAGAATACAGGAAAATATTAGATTTAGAATACTCAAAAATAACAAGTTCCTGTTAATTAAATATTCCTGTTAATTGAATATTGTTCACTGGCAAAGTGGCCATTCAATTAATTAAAAAAAGATTGTCTCTCAAACACAGCTATTCACACTTATGTCATAAGTTGACAGTAAGTTCGGATTGAAATTCATTACACATGGGATGTATTTTTGAATACTCACCAAATAAAAGTCTTATTTCATTGCACGCAGAGATGCCTACTGTTGAAATGTTCCAATTGAAATATAACATGCTTTGCAGAAAATGGCAAAATACCAGTGATGCTTTTATGTGGAAATGCCATTCCCTACTTTTTTTCAGAGGGGCAGCACCATTCCCCCACAACTGCAAGACCTGATATTGATTGATTTTGACGATTATCCAACACACTTTGCAGCTGGCAAGATGAAGGAGTGCTCACCATGTTCATCACAACAAGCACTCTTTCGTCTTGCTAGTTGTATTAAATCCATTTTAGTTTATATTGGTAAGTTACTCACTTTCTAAACTGCAATTATAGGTTGGATGTAAATTCAAAATAACATCTTGAAAGTGGCATCCTTTGTAAGTTGCACATGCATTTGTTTTGTTTTGTAACTCAACCATGTCTCACCAGAGTGGCATTTCCACATTCTTCTCATAAAACAGGGGAGAATGAATCGTCATGATTATTTGGCTATCAGTGTTATGAAATTCAGTGCAGAAAATCAATGAAAATGCAATTCTTCAGTAATAAATTTCAAAATTTTCCAGAAAAGACCCCCAGCAAATCATCAATGATTGCTAAAATGATGAGCTCCCATTCCCTTACTTCTTAATTTCACTGCAACATACGTTATTGTCATTTAGTTGTCTGTAAACAACTGTATCACACAATTTAAGTTATATAATCAGTTTACTGGAAATGAAGTGAAAATAGAAACAAACTGAAAAAACAGTTTGAACTTGAAACATGGGTATAATTAATTTCCTTTGACCAAAGTGATAAAAAAGAATATTATGTGTATGAGGCCTGCATGAAGAAGATAACTGGAATCCCCTACCAGTATACTCAGGGTTTGCACGGAGCCTTGAAAGTCCTTGAATTCTACAGTTGTATTGAAAATTACTTGAATTTTCAATATATTTCAAGAGACTATGTGATTCACACATGTGGTGAGTTTTATTAACAAGAGACAAAAAAAACAAAATGAAATGAATATCAGAAAACTATTTTGGCAATGGAAAATTGAATAATTTTTATATTTCCTATCTTTAATGGGTGTGCACCGAGTTAGTCTGCATGTGTGTTCATTTGTTTGTTCAAAATGGCTGACATTTGTGCCATCATGAGAAATGCCACCACTCTAATGAGCAGCATTGGTATTGCAAGAAGGGGGCATATGCAATGCTTGGTATTACTCTTTTATCTTTCCCACAGATGCTTCTAATGTTGTTCTTCCCAAAACACACAAAGCAACATGACTGTTAAGGAAGTAATCATGGGCATTGACTATATATGAAGTCGCAAAGGTAAAAAATTCCATTGACTCATTTCTGCCAAAGAAAAACGGACAACTCAGACCAGTCATCAAACTGGGTATACTGAAATTTTCAGGTATTATTTCCTTGTTTAGAATGTAAATGTTCAGGTGTATTAGGAACTTGATTCGAGAAAACAATGTTCCGAATCATGTTATATGTCTTCCATGTTCTCCAGTTCTAGTCAGATCCTTGAGTCTTGCTCTGCCTGATGAATCAAGCGACAACAGTCTCCAGGAACATTCATCACTTACATCTTCAGCTTATCTCATCAACATCCTCCAGAGAAATGTGAGTTCTATTCTTCAGAAGTTTGATGTTTGTCAGATATTGCATCTACTTTTGTCACATGGCATCCAGGCCATCTTGGAAAAGTTGGACCCAATTTCATCACCACCAATCAGAACTTTGTCAGGATCCTTCCAGCAAGAACCAGAATTATTGTAGCTTTTGCCAAGGACTTCACCAAAGCACAATTCGTCTGGGTTTTTAAGTTTTGGGCTCCAGACATAGACTTAGCCTCTTACTTAACACGCCTTGGAGATGACACTTGAGAAAAAAAATAAAAACATAGCTTATGACTCTTCGTGAGAAGGATTCAGTAGAACTTTTGCAGAAGTTCATTGTGTTGTGAATCTTTAAATTACTGAGTACAAGTGGAAAGGATTAACAGTTTTGGCCTCACAAAGTAGATATGTTTCTCAGGCCATTTTTTTAGCTTAACTTGACATAGTCAAGATAAGCTATTGCCATCACGCGTGCGGAAGTCTGTTAGTCTGTGAGTCTGTGACGTCTGTTCACATTTCCTTTAGCACGGGCTACACCCCGCAGTTCTTGTCTGATCGTCACGAAATTTCATATGCAGGTTTGGGGTCATGTCTAGATGAGAACGTCCCCTTTTGGTCGCGATCGGGCAACCGGTATGGCTGCCCGAGCCCAAAACCCGAAAACCATTAGCACAGTCTACAGGTCGTATTTATGAAGGGATTTCATTGTAACTTGATAGGATGCCTCTGTGTAGTGCCTAGACGAGAACGTCCCCTTTTGGGTATGATCTATCAACTGTGATGGCTGCCCAAGCCCGAAACCCAAAAACTTTTAGCACAGTCTGCAGGTCATGTTTAATGTGGAGGGATTTCATTGTAACTTGGTAGGATGACTCCTTATGATGTCTAGATGCAAATTTCCCCATTTGGGCATGATCTGCCAACCGTGACGACTGCCCGAGCCCAAAACCCAAAAACCTTTAGCACAGTCTACAGGTCATATTTATTGAGGAATTTCATTGTAACTTGGTGGGTTGACTTCATACAATGTCTAGATGAGAAAGTCCCCCTTTGGACGTGATTGGGCAACTGTGACGGCTACAGGAGCCCGAAGCCCGAAAACCTTTAGCACAGTCTAGAGGTCATATTTATGAAATGATTTCATTGTAACTTGGCAGGATGACTCCAAATAATGTCTAGATGAGAACGTCCCATTTTGATCGCGATCATGAAGCCTTGATGGGTGCCCGAGCCCAAAAACCTTTAGCATAGGCAAAAGGTCATATTTATGGAAGGATTTCATTGTGACCTGTTAGGTTGACTCCATATAATGCCTAGATGATGACATCCCCTTTCGGTCGTGATTGGTCAGTTGTGATGGCTACAAGTGCCCGAAGCCCAAAAACCTTGAGCACAGTCTACAGGTCATATTTATGAAGGGATTTCATTGTAACTTCTTAGGATCACTCCAGATGATGCTCAGATGAGATTGTCCCCTATGGTTGCGATCATTCACCCATGATGGCTGCCCAAGCCCGAAGCCCGAAAACCTTTAGCACAGTCTACAGGTCATATTTATGAAGGGATTTCATTTTAACTTGGTAGGTTAACTTCATATAATGTCTAGATGAGAATGTGCTATCATTCACCCATGATGGCTGCCCAAGCCCGAAGTCCGAAAACCTTTAGCACAGTCTACAGGTCATATTTATGAAGGGATTTCATTGTAACTTGGTAGGTTAACTTCATATAATGTCTAGATGAGAACGTCCCCTTTTGGACATGATTGGGCAACTGTGACGGCTAAAGGTGCCCGAAGCCCAAAAACCTTTAGCACAGTCTACAGGTCATATTTATGAGGGGATTTCATTGTAACTTGGTAGGATGACTCCAAATAATGTCTAGATGAGAACATCCCCTTTTGATCGCGATCTTTCAGCCTTGATGGGTGCCCGAGCCCAAAAACCTTTAGCATAGGTAAAAGGTCATATTTATGGAAGGATTTCATTGTAACCTATTAGGTTGACTCCATATAATGCCTAGATGATGACATCCCCTTTTGGTCGTAATTGGTCAGCTGTGTTGGCTACAAGTGCCCGAAGCCCAAAAACCTTGATCACAGTCTACAGGCCATATTTATGAAGGGATTTCATTGTAACTTCATAGGATCATTCCAGATGATGCCCAGATGAGATTGTCCCCTTTGGTTGCGATTATTCAACCATGATGGCTGCCCGAACCCGAAGCCCGAAAACCTTAAGCACAGTCTACAAGTCATATTTGTGAAGGGATTTCATTGTAACTTGGTAGGTTGACTTCATATAATGCCTAGATGAGAATGTCCCCTTTTGGACATGTTTGGGCAACTTTGACGGCTAAAGGTGCCCGAAGCCCAAAAACCTTTAGCACTGTCTACAGGTCATATTTATGAAGGGATTTCATTGTAACTTGGTAGGTTGACTCCAAATAAGGTCAAGATGAGAACATCCCATTTTGGCCGTGATCATTCAGCCTTGATGGGTGCCCGAGCCCAAAAACCTTTAGCATAGGCAAAAGTTTATATTTATAGAAGGATTTCATTGTAACATTGTTAGGTTGACTCCATATAATGCCTAGATGATGACATCCCCTTTTGGTCGTGATTGGTCAACTGTGATGGCTACAGGTGCCCGAAGCCCGAAAACCTTGAACACAGTCTACAGGTCATATTTATGAAGGGATTTCATTGTAACTTCGCAGGATCACTCCAGATGATGCCCAGATGAGATTGTCCCCTTTGGTTGCGATCATTCAACCATGATGGCTGCCCGAGCCCGAAACCCGAAAACCTTTAGCACAGTCTAAGGTCATATTTATGAAGGGATTTCATTGTAACTTGGTAGGTTGACTTCATATAATGTCTAGATGAGAACGTCCCCTTTTGGACACGAGTGGGCAACTGTGACGGCTTCAGGGGCCCAAAGCCCGAAAACCTTTAGAACAGTCTACAGGTCATAATTATGAAGGGATTTTATTGTAGCTTGGTAGGATGACTCCAAATAGTGTCCAGATGAGAACGTCCCCTTTTGGTCACGATCATTCAGCCTTGATGGCTGCCCGAGCCCAAAAACCTTTAGCATGTCTGTAGGTCATATTTATGGAAGGATTTCATTGTAACTTGTTAGGTTGACTCCATATAATGCCTAGATGATGACATCCCCTTTTGGTCGTGGTTGGTCAACTGTGATGTCTACAGGTGCCTGAAGCCCGAAAACCTTTAGCACAGTCTACAGGTCGTATTTATGGAGGGATTTCATTGTAACTTGGTAGGTTGACTTCATATAATGTCTAGATGAGAACGTCCCCTTTGGACGCAATTGCGAAACTGACGGCTACAGGGGCCCGAAGCCCGAGAACCTTTAGCACAGTCTACAGGCCATATTTATGAAGGGATTTTAATGTAACTTGATAGGATGACTCATTTTGGAATAATTTCATTGTAATTTTGTTGATATATGTTAACTGTGAGGGCCACATATATTAACTGTGAGGTCATATTAACCCACCCCTCAGATCTTTAGTACAGTG
This sequence comes from Pictodentalium vernedei, assembly GCA_031216915.1. Classification (NCBI taxonomy): domain Eukaryota; kingdom Metazoa; phylum Mollusca; class Scaphopoda; order Dentaliida; family Dentaliidae; genus Pictodentalium; species Pictodentalium vernedei. The sequence goes on from CM062295.1 coordinate 326,158,672, forward strand.
TACACCTCATATTATTTTTATCATAAACATAGCATACAGGGAACAGAAATGAACATATTCCCAATTATCACAATTCTTGTCTTATTTCATAAACCTTTCATAAACATTGAACATTATCCTTTTCATCAAACACAACACACAAGTTAAGCTACAGTGTCATTGACACTTTCATTTTTATAAAATTTCATGTGGGCAGACAGTTTTTTATTTTATTGGTTTTTTTTGTAATTATTTCCTTGGCATGAAAAGTTCATATTCTTGCTTTATGTTTTAGGCCTCATAATGTACAGAATAACATAATGTACAGGTGGTGGTGTATTCTTGTACTCAAGAGACAAATTTATCCAGTTTATTAACTTGAGTAAAATATCAAACATAAACCATTTAATTTTTATTTTTTTAAGTGTGCATTGGTTATAAAAAGAGAGCTTGTGACAGCCAAAAGGACCATGCACGAGGGCCTGAGAAACAGACTTTTAACTTTTTTTAGGCCTTATACTTTCTGTGTGATTGGGAATGCATTGGCCCATTGGTGTGCACATTGGATTTCAGATCAAATGATCGTAGGTTCAGTTCTGACCTGCATCTGCTCAATGTCGTTGGCCAAATTCTTAATCCCAATTGTTCAAGTGGGAGCATGGCAGCCAGCCAGCCAGCCACCATTCATCCATCCATCCTGGGTTACCAACTTTTGTGCCCAGCCATAACTTTTTATGGCTAGAGATATCGCAATAAAACTTACACAGCATGTGTACAACCACATACAAAATTTAATGAAATGGTCCACCTAGATCAAGGTCACAGATAGAGGTCAGTACATGGAATCAGTATGTACAACAACTTTTTCGTGTCTGCCCACTAACTTTTTAGTGGAAGGTGATATAGCAATATATGTATTACAATTAGGTGGTGTGTCGCATACATGATGCCACTCTGAAGTCAAGGTCAAATAGATGTCAGAAGGTGGAAGCAGCAAGCACATGAACTTTTTCTTGTGCAGGCCATAAATTAGCAGAAAGAGATATCATAATGAAACAATATAATATTATGTACTACTTCTAGATGGTGTGCTAGATATAAAATTCACATCTGACTCACTAAGGTCAATGTCACACAAGGTCAGCACATGGAATCAGCTTGCACATCACCACATCCAAGGCCACCCCACTATGTGATATGTAATGAGTGTATGATGCCGTGTGAGGTAGTGCTCTTGTTTCTTTAATACACCATGCTTTCGGTTTGATATTTGATATTATCATATGACTCATCCGTTTTGTACACTTTAAAACATTTGATATTTTGTTTTCATATTAGTCAGTGATAAATAAAGCCTTCCGTCAATTTCATTGGTCAGTTTCAAAACTAGACAATTTGATTGGTTGAACAAATTACAACTGGGCCACATTTTCATAATTTGCATAATTAGAGTTGGGAGCTTTCATTGCTCAATTTCAAAACTGGACAATTTGATTGGCTAAACAAAATACAACTGGGTCACATTTGCATAATTTCAGTAGGGAGAATTTACTTTATCTGTCCTATTTAGGGTGGGTTATATTGTATTAATCTTTTACCTACAAGAAAAATGCCATTCATTTTTTTTTTATATTTTCATTTTTTGCTTCCAAAACATAGGTTATGACCCCTCATTGGAACGAGCTCGACGAGCTCGCTCCAATGAGGGGTCATGACCTATGTTTTGGAAGCAAAAAATGAAATTTTTTAGTTACACGAGGATGTTTTTTCCAAATGCCATCGGCAACTCAAGTTAGGTGATGGGTTAAAAAGTCATACAAAGTGGCTAATTTGTGCGTGTGTGTGTCATATGATAAATAGAATATGAAATGAAACTCATCCGAATTTTCCATTTGGGCTCGCCAGAGGTTCGCCAAAATGGAAAATTCTTAGCCTCATTTCATAAATATTATATGAGAAAAACACTCATTCCATACCCTCTATTTAAGTAATTCCATAATCCATTACAGTTGTGTGTTTGTGTTTGTCTGGGGTGGAGGGTGGGGTGATGTTGTGTGGCAGATAATATAATGTGGCAAATATAGATGAGGATCAAAGTCACAAACCTATCACTAGGCTATTAGCAAGGAGGAGCGATACGGAAAAAAAAGCAGAAACAGATATCTTAGTGGTGTCTGTGTGTTGTGAATGCAATGTTCTTAGGCTCCCTTTGACCCCTCATTGATGAAGTTTGTAAAACCATACTCCATAGTACCACAAAGAAATATCTTCAGTCTGCAGTGCTTGCTGTGTGAATCCCATCCCCAACACCCAAAGTTTCCAGGTAGATGGGTCATGATTTTTTTGTTATTGTTGTTTTGTGAAATGTAGATTTGAAAGTGGTGTTCCATATGCTTCAGCCATCCTAATGACAGATATATGAAAAACATAAGTAATTTTCAGCTTACCTTGACGAAGTCAAGCTGAGCTTATTTAATCACTCCCCGTCTGTCATCCTTCTGTCGTTTGTCAACACCATGTTTTGGGCGTCTCCTCCAAAACCATTGGGCCAATTCAAGTGAAAGGTTGTGTCAGCGATGGTGCTGAGGGGCCATTTCATTTTTGTTCCACTCAACATGCCCTTCCCCATAGGGATGGGTTGTGGGAAAAGGCTCCAAAATTATCTTCTCTTGAAACAGTGGGTACAATGACTTGATATTTGATATGGTCCCATAGGGATGGGGTGGGGGAAAAGGCTCCAAATTTTTTTTAATATCTTCTTCTCTTGAATCTGTGGGTACAATGACTTGATTTTTGGTATGTACTTGGTTCATGTAAAAAAAAAATTCCTGTGTCCCTGTGGGAACACCAGGAGCTGAAAATAGAAATATTTTCAAACTCCAATATTTCCCAAACCTCACGGAACAGAGAACTGTTATTTGTACGAAGTATCCTTAGGACCCATAGAACTGAATGGTAAAACAAAATTGCCATCAGTTGTGTCAGGGTGTTCTGAGGGGAAGCATCGAAAAAATGCAGCATATTTTCAAAAATTAAAAAAAAGAATTTTCTCCAGAACCAGTGATCAGAGTCTTTTGATATTTGGTTTACAGCATCCATAAGGGAGTCAAATATAAGTTTGTTAAAATGAAGCCCCTTGGTTCATATTTGAGTTTAATACAGGAGCCCAAATTTTCAACTTTGGGCAGTATGGGGAATAATCTTTAAAAATCATCTTCAGACCCACCAGTCAGAATGCTTTGATATTTGGTTTATAATATCTCTAGGGCAGTCAGATTCAAATTTGTTGAAATCGGATCTCGGCACTCATATTTGGGTTCTCTATTGTAGCTCAAAATTTCAACTTAGTGCAATATGATGAAATTTCTTTAAAAATCTTCTTCTTCAGATCCACCAGTCAGGATCCTTTCATATTTGGTATACAACTTCTCTAGGGAGGTCAGGTTTAAGTTTGTTCAAATCTGGTCCCTAGATTGATATTTGGACTCCCTATGGCAGACCCAAATTTTAATTTAGTGCAATATGAGGAAATTATTTTAAAAATCTTCTTCTTCGGATCCACCAGTCAGAATCCTTTGATATTTGGTATACAGCATCGCTAGTTCATTATTCAGAACTCTTAGTCCAATTTTAACAAAATTTGATATGCAGCATATGCGGAAAACAGATATTTGATTCAAATAAAAAAAATTAACCTTATCTATCGTGAGACTCAGTGTGTACTAAAAATAGAAACATAATTCCTAGTTAATCTTATAAGGAGCCATGTGACTGAAGAATTAGAAACATTTTATTAAGTACCCTCTAGAGGTGTGTAACTAAGATTAATCCACATAGGTTGTATATCAAGGGGCTCTATAGGGGAGCTCCACTTTTTACATTATGATTAACTGAAGAAAAGTCATGATGCTTGGACTATTTAAGTCACTATTGATGGGCTCAAGGATTGACAATGGATTCTATGAAGACTGATTGCGCTTAATGTTGATTCAGTCGTGGCTTCGGTTTATATCGGCTTCTGTTCAAGGAGAGCGCTTCAGGCTTTGTGAGGCTTCTGGTTTCAAACCCGTTCACTTTGGAAAGCTTTGGTTCCCTCACAAGACTTCTGAAACCATTAAAATGTGGTATGTACAAATTGTCCAATTATGGAGGTGAAAGATCCACCAATTTTGTTGGGCAAAGTGTCCAATGCACATTGACTCATTGCTGACAAACATTACTGGTATTTTATTAAATGGTTCCGTTACTTGCACAAACACAAAGAGCTTGCTTTATATGAGTGAAAGGTTTGATGCATGTTTTATTGATGAAATGGATTAATTATTTTCAATTCACCACATGTATAGGAACAAGAATGTGAAACTTTAAAACAAAGCATGTAGGGCTGTCATGATGTTCAGCCAACTAATTGCCAGCATTAATCAACAGGCAGTTGATAGTTAAATAGCCATTTCTCATAAATTCAACAAACAATGTCTAATATAATTACAAAACAAATTTAAAACTGACAGTGTTTCAATGTGAACACTTCTGACTTGATATTAAATGGAAAAACCAAAATATATCCAATTGAGCTGCAGAATTTAAACAAAAGAACAAATGCAAATGTATCATTTCCATAACTAATTTCCAGAAATTTTGATCATAAAAAACCCTCCATTCCTGCATAAGTTACAACTTAGTACTACAGGTGAACTGACCATTGTGAATCTTGTGACAATTTTTTCACTTTCGTGGTTTGGATTGTTCCATTGGGGTCATTCAAGTGCACAAGGCCAAAGATTCTATTTACACTGCAGTGACTTCTAAAACTGCAAACCATTCAAAGATACACTGTTTGAATGATACTATTTATTACTGATTAACTGAGTGCTTGTTAATAGTACAGAAAACAGAGACTGATCAAATGGCAAATTCAGTGCTTTTTCAAATTCCGTTCTTGCCCAATCATGTGGAAAACAAAGACCATGGGATATTACAAGTAACTATAGTTATACATTTCAAAGGTAAATAATCTAACTGTTCATTCACCTCATTACACAGTAAAACTTGATGCCAGCTTGTACCAATTTAAAAAATGAATGACAATCAACTAAAAATAAAAAATGATGACAACTCATCGAATAACTGTGACAGCCCAAGAAGTATGTGCGCATGCTCAATGGTTGTTCCTGGACAGTAGAACTGCATCATTGCTTATTACTGAATATTATCATATACATTTCTCTTCTTTTAGTTGATTGAAGCATTTGATTGATTCTATTTATGAGCTCTTTAACGGCAAAATTATAAAAAACACAGTCAGAGTCTAATGAATCAGTGGGGATTTTATACAAAGATTAACATGTTGGAAGTTGAGGAATTCAGACATTTTTTTCATTTTTATACAAACTGATTTTTAAACTAACATTAGTTAATCCCACTTAATACTGATTTTATATAGCAGTTTAAAAAATATTTAAAAAGAGGTTGGATGACTGCTTTTGTTAGAAAGAGGTGTTTGAACAAGTCATAAATTACTGTGGCTATAGTTTGCAACAGCAAAAGATGCTGCCTTCAAGCTTCTCAGTGACATAGTTTGTGATAGCATTGCCGAATATCACCGATAATTCTGAGTAGTGCCCCATCCCCACCCCTGTATGTGTAGAGTTACAGTTTTTGCTTGGCAATCCAGCCATTAAGCAGTTAGTGCCCCAAAGAAACTTCTTTTTTTCAGTTTAGGGCAGGAAATCTAACATATGAAAAATATAACTTTTCCTTGCTTCTGTGTGGTATATTGGTATCAACAGAATACTGATATGGTACCAATTTCTTGGTATACCACCCATATCTGGTGGAACACTTAATGCTAATGCACACTGCAGGTTCAAAGTACACGTGTGTGACAATGCGAATCCTGCTTACAATGAATTCATAAGTTGGAGAATATGACAGTTACTCTCCACTTCTCAGTGGTTCTCCCAGGGTTCATACACGAGTCTGGAAGTCTGGAAAAAGTATGAAATTTTTAAAAACATTTTCCAGGCCTGGAAAAAGTATGGAAAATGATGTTGTTATGTAAATGGTATGGAAAAAATATGGAAATTTAATTAACTGTATTCAGAATCACTTTCGCTGTTCATGAAATTCAAATTTCTTACTAAATTTCTCTTTATTTTAGTTTTTATTTCGTTTTGAATCAAATTTCAAAACTCGTAAAATTTAGGCTGAAACTTTCTAAATATCACTTACAATTGTGACAACAGGTTCTGCCCTCCAGGCCACCATTTGCAATACTCCACAGGTGCATTCCTTTTACTCCAGAATCCGTCCCAGGTTAAAGTTTAGTGTTACTCCAGAACAGTAATCAGATACTTTACACCAGTAGTTTCTTACTCCAGAATAATTGGTATAAATCAGTTTTAAGCTCACAGTAACAGTCTCCCCATCTTCTGTGTGACATTCAATAACATTCTTCTTATCTTACAGTTTATATACAATATTTACATGATTTGCTTTTCAGTAGTCTAATTACTTAAGCTGGGCACTCTCTAGCTTGTTTGTAAAAGCTAGAGATGATGCACCTGCCTTTGTTAAACAGTTTGCCAACTGATTCTGTGAATCAGTCCATCTGATAATTCTTACTTGTTGGTGCAGTAGCATTTCTCTTAGACTGCTTATTTCTACACGAAGCCATTTTTCCACAACTCAATTAGTTGAATAAGCTGCTTGAACAAGAAACTTATTGTCTGATACTCATTCTATTGGAAGCAAAGAAGGCTCTGCTGTATTGTACATGGTTTCAGAAAACAGAGTAGCTGCAAATAGGGTATTGTCCAATGCATCAGATAATGCAAGAGTCTCTGCTGCTATAGGACTCCTTACCACATGACAAATCCGCTTAGACTTCCAGTCTATTAGTGAGAACTTGTTGTTTTCACCCACCAAGAGAATCACAAAACCATCCTGGCTTCCACCATCTGCCAAATTACCAAGAGAGGCATCACTGTACACAACAAGTTTCAAGGTATTAACAGGTCCAAGATATGGAAAATTAAGAGTTACCTTTTCTGATTTTATATGTCTGATAACTTTGTTTATGTTAACTAGGTCTTTAACTGTTGAGTCTTTCATGCGAGATGCTATCCTGCAGGACTCAAATGCTACATCAGGCCTAGTCTGAGTGGCTACCCAGTTTATTTGACAAGCTTTTGACTGATATTCATGAAACTTATTTGTTGTGAGAGAACAAGAGTGAATCGTTCTTTGCCTATAAAAATTGGTTGTAGATTGTCTATGTAATCTTGCTGATCTTCACGAAGTACATCTCCTGTTGTATAAATGTTAAGTCTAATATATTTAAAACATTGACTTTCTTCTCTTCCAATATGTAGTTCTTTTCGTAACTTATTATGTGTATCTACCTCATAATCTGTGTCACCAGTTAAAATGAAGTCATCTACGTGGCAACAAAGAATTTCAATAATTTTATCATTTTTATGCCACGTAAACACAGCGGGGTCAACAGAACAAGTTTTTGCACCACAAGATATTACATCCCTGACCTTTCTATACCACTGTAACGAAGCTTCACTAAGGCCATATACATATTTCTCAAGTTTCCATATAAAGCCTGATGCTGAAGCCTCTGTAGGAGGACGAAGATATACAGTTCTAGTTATTTGAGAACCTTGAAGAAAAGATGTTTTAATGTCTATTGAATGTAATTTCATTTTAGTTGAGCAATTATAGCAATTATGATTTGAAGAGATTCCTTGGAACAAGTTGGTGAGTCAGTGTCAACATCATCAGAATCTTCAAAACCTCTAGCTACTAATCTAGCCTTCTTGACACTTCCTTGGGGAGTATATTTCAGAGAACAGCTCCACCTTGTTGAGCTGCATTTCTGTCCATTATCAGGAATAGTGTCATAAACAGCAAAATCTTTCCATTTAGCTAATTCTTCAGCTTTAGCATCATTAAATGAATCATTGTCTTTCTTAAATACAGTCTCTTCAGTTTGTGATGAATTGTCAGGGATAACTGAGGTGGCATTAATTCTCCATAGATCTACTGACTGTTTAAGTCCTGATTTTTCTCTGGGTGATATATATTCTAAATTGTACCAATATTTATTATTACCAGTAGCTTTTCCCGCTCTGGAAATTACCTGCACAGTATAGTCACATCCTTCTGTATCCTTAAAATTAAGGTATTGTCCTATTTTAGGATTTCTTATTATTTTTGTTGTTTGTTCATCTGAATGATCCTGTAAAATCTCATCTGAGACAGTATTTCCACCTGGAGTTGTCTCAAGTTCATCATTGTTATTGACCTCTTCACTTGCACTAGAGTTATCATCACTTTCAGCAGTATGAGGAAGATTAGTATTACTATTTTCAGAAACTTGAGATTTTGTACTTGATGTTTGAGGTACTGGAATGTTATCACATTCAATTTTAGTTAGTCTACACTGATGTACTCGAATGTATGTCCCTCCATGTCGAACAAAGATGACATCTCCATCTTGCCCAATAACTACGGATGGTCCTTTCCATTTTGAACTGTCATTCCTTTTGTAATAAACTCTATCTCCTGTTCGATATACATCATGAAAACTTCTTGTTTGTTTTCTGAGAGCTCTACATATTCTCTCTGAACACTCGGCTTCAATCTTTTCTAGCTGAATGTAGAGCCGTGAGATGATTATGAACATGTTCACTTACTGTGGTTCCATGTAGGGCTGGCAAACTGTCATGTAAAGCTGAAGGCAGTTTAGGATTTATACCAAAAACTATCTGCTGTGGACTGAAACCATTAACAGAGTCTAATGAATTCTTTGCATCTACTGACCAGGCTATGGCTGTTTCATAATCAATATTATTGTCTTCTCTAACTTTAGTTAAGATTTTACTTAAAAAGTTGTTATGTCTTTCTACTATGCCATTGCTCCTTGGACTCTCTGCAGCAGTCTTTAAAACAGTGATGTTGAAGTTCTCCGCCATGTCTCTGATTTCTTCATTTTGGAACTCTAGTCCATTGTCAGAAAGAATTAAGTTACATGGGCCATGTATAGCAATCCAGTGTTGAATGAACTTATTAACAATAGTGGATGCTCTCTTGTTTCAAATTATTACTGCAGCACTGAATCTTCTAAACAGATCTATCATGTGAAAATACCACAAGTTTGCAGAGAAATTTCCTGAAGATCAACAGTGACTACATCATTAAAACCGTCTGAAAGTGGTAAACTTACAGCAGGTTTGGGAGGTGGTTTCTTATATCTCATACAAAGTTTGCTATCACATCATGCAAACAACTGAGAGTTATTGAAGCATCCATTTCCAAGTTATGAAGCATTTTTTTAAGCTTCGACTCGGAAGCATGACCAAACTGTTTAAGGAGTTTTAAAAGTTTATTTCCGGTCAGCTCTTTTTCATTTACATCATCTGTAGCACTTCTTGATGGCATGTTATTTCTGGTGATTTTAGTCCATCAGTTATTGACATACAATAGTGACCACTTGATGTGTGCTCCAAAGGTGAATCCTTCCCAGACAGGGAAACTTTATCATGTTCCACGTCTATGATAGCACCAGCTTTCTTTAGAGATGACTTGCTGAGAAGAAGTGGAATGTTGCAATTAACAACTTCTGTTTCAATGTTACGATGTGTGCCATTGATATATGCAGGAATAGTCACTAATTCTTTTGAAACTATCTTGAGCCATCTCCAAATTGAATGTTTGATTGTTGGGTTGTTTTGAAATTTTTGCCAGATATTCAACTGGAATACTATTTTTATTGTCATTTAACCACCTTTCACCACAAACTGTTTTTGTGCATGCAGTATCAAGAACTGCTGCTCCAAATGCTTTTATTACAAATATTTCATTTTCATTTGGTATTTCTTTAGTAAACAATGCTAGGTTGACTGATTTCGAGGAATCTGCTTTTGTAAAGTTGCTGTTCCTTTGTTGGAACATCTAGGAGGAAACTTGATGTTTGAATCCTACCCCCCCCCCCCCCCCCCACACACACAAAAGATATTTTGATAAATGGACACTGCTTTAAGGCCATAACAGATTCCTGGGGTTCCTGTTTAATACATACAGGTGCAGTTTCTGAATTTGATTTCTTATCAACCTACCTTACAATTGTTTACTACAGGCTTGCACTACAGTTGAAGACCCTAACTCGGATAAAATACTCTCTATTTTAATCTTCCCAAGAGATTTGGGAAAGAAAAGTGGTGTAAAAACACCACGAAAAAATAAGCCAAATCTGGGTTGAGTGCCATCAGTGCACACCCAGTAGGGGGACGCTCTTCACTTATTACAATTCCATGACTTCCCTTAATCAGTTCGCAAAGCAGTCATTAAATCATTCTTTTTTTGTCTGGCTTGGTAGCAGGATGCCATTTTTCGCATTCAGAAAGAGTGATAATTCAACTCTTCGTTAATGATTCCTGTGATTGGAATTGTGCATCTGAGGATCGTATAATAACAGGAGTGTGTTTTGTACATTCTCGTTATTAATTCAACCACATTTTCATTATATTTTATATATTTTCTGTGTCGCGCACGAATTTCGCATACCGTGCAGTTCGGACATAAAATGTTTCAGTTGATAAATTTTATTATTATTATTGGAGTTAGGTGTCAATGAGGGACTGTATGGACAGGATTTCTTCACTCTTTTGAGGGCTGAATTCCTGTTTTATGGGTCCCTGTCAGCCATCTGGGTTCTGTTGTGTTCCTGCCGGTTCTTTTTCTGCCACCTTTCTCTCGTAGTTAGGGGTGTTCTTCTACTTTCTGTATCTGTTGAGTTCACCTTTTTCTTCTACTGTTCTCACCTCTGTTATGTCCAGTACGGTACCTTTAGGGCAATGCCTTTTGCCCTCGCTTTTGGTGCGTTCTTGTGGCTCTTCCTCCCACACCCGCGAAGGGGGGCGGGGGGACGCTGTCATTTCGGGGGCCTCCCGACACGGCCACGCCTGGTGAGAGTTATACCCCCTCTATGCAGGATGTGCAGTTTTTTACCATGGTGGATACTGCGGTAGCTGTTGATTTGTCTGGTGAACAGATGCCTGGTTCCGGGACTATGCTCCCTCTCCAGTCGACATCTGAGGCTGTCACTAGGGTTGTGACTCTTCCTTTGGAGGCCGAGCTTAGTTGCTCTCTCCCCTTTCTGCCAGTTTCAACAGCTCCCGTCGTATCTTCTGCTACTGCTGTTCCGTCTACAACGTCATCGGTCACCATTTCAGCCAGCCTCGGATTATCCCTGCATGGGTCTGCAGCGATGTCTGTAGTGTGGATGTGGGGTATCGGCCTCAGCCTTCCCTGACTTCAACTCAGCAAAGTCGTAAGTGGCTGCCGACCGAACCCCCTGCTGTGTCCTCTCAGCCATTGAGCACAACAGTTTTATCCCTGCAGCGGTCTGCAGAGATGTCTGGTAGTGTAGACGTGGGGTATTGGCCTCAGCCTTCCCTGACTTCAACTTGGCGAAGTACCGTCAAGTACCTCAGTTTTTCTCATTGGATTCGGATGTTCATGGTGGTGTCACCATGAGCTCCGTGGCATTTCCGTCCACTCACTCTGGTCCCATGGACAGTTTTTTGGGATCAACGCTTTTTGTGCAGCCTGGACCTTCTGTCCTGTAGAGGTCCGTGGTGACTCTCCTGAGTTTCCGCTCTGTAGATCCTCGGGGTATGTCATACCCCAATATACATCTGCCTTCAGATGTTTTGCGTTGGGTGTTTTTGAGCATCGTGACCCTTCGCTGGTTAAATGGGTCAGGAGGGAAGCCACTTTGTCGGTTCATTCCCATGTCGAACCGTCCGACACAGTCAGTGAGCTTAGGGAGGCCCTCTCCTTGCTCACTTAGGTTCTATCCAAGAGCCTTTTCCGTTGCTTCCAGCTAGGCTACGAGTGGTTTCCAGGCACCCCCTGTGGCGCCGCCTCCCGGGATTGGAAACAGGCCACTTTCTGACCCCCCTGGTGTGCCTACAACATGGGAGGCATCTGCTGGGATTGGAAACAGGCTGCTTTCTGATCCCCCTGGTGTGCCTACACCATGAGAGGCAGCTGCTGGTTTGCCCATGATGGGCTATGTGTCTTCCGACTCATGGGGTGAGTTTGACATACCTGACGTTGTGAGCCAACAGTCTTCTGACTTGGGGGTAGCTCTTGTCTTTGTGTTTGGGTTCCTTCCAGATCAAACCGTCAAACCAGCCAACTATGTCAGCCTGGCTGCGATCATCGGTCGCGTGCCTACAGCCTGTAGAACAACCTGCTTCTGGGCGCCTTCGACCATGCCTGTCGGTACAGGTGGTTGAAGCGTTTACAGCTTTGGACTCTATGCTGAGTTCCAAGGCTATGAAGATGTCGTTCTTCATCAGGGTTGACACTTTTTTGCTTCCGGTGCATTATCGTTCCTACGATTCTGCCAATCCATCAGTCTGCCAGACTTTGACGGTCTTGGATCAGGACTCCAACTCCCAAGCCGGCCATTTTTCAAATGGAGACTCTGGAGTCCATGTTGGGCTTATCGAGAGAGATGCTGGAATGCTTTCTCTCTTCGATCACATCGTCTCTGCTTATCTGCTCCCAGATAAGTTTGACGATGAACAGGCTTTTTGTGTGTGCTGTCCAAGGCGCTCACACATCTTCTCACATGCATGCCTGTAACTCGGCTAACTTGGAATTAGTTCACAGGGACGCTTTGCTGGACACAAGCCATTCCCTTCTTGAGGGGCAGCACGCTGCTCTTCGATCTGCCTCTATCGGCGGGTCCGCAACTATTCCATGGTTCCATGGCGACGGTCCGGGATGACTCCCTATATCATTCCATAGATCAGCTGCTGCTTCATCAGCTTGATCAGCCTTCTGTTGGAGACAGGAACTGTCCAAAAGTACCCTTTTGCTTTCTCTGCGAAGCCAAGAGCTGATCCTCCTGCCGCCACTTCTCCTTACTCACAGGGTAAGGGTAGGCGTCGGCAATAGTCCCCTCAAATTCGTCCCAGGTTGAGACATTCCACTCAGTCGAGAGTGCCTCTTCCAACAAAAGTCCCTTTCAACGTTACACGTTGGGAACTTTTGATCATAGGCAGTCTCCTGTCAAAGGGGGTGATCGTGGTCATCAAGAACATTCTTTCAGTGGAATTTTATTCCCGCCTGTTCTTGGTGCCGAAGAAGGACGGCCGACTCAGACAGGTTATCAATGTGAGTATCCTGACCCAGTCTATCATTGCTCCTAAGTTCAGCATGGAGGCTTTCAGGTCGGTTTTCTGCTCCATTCACCAGGGAGTTTTCCAGTTCAAGGCCATACCCTTCGGTTTCGACCTGGATCCGTGGGCCTTCACCCGTCTGATGTCGCATGTGTTAGTCTTACATCACACACAATCTAGTCGATATCCTCCAGAGGCATTCCAATGCTGGTTTTCTGGAGTCGGATGTCGACACACTGTTGAGCATGCTCACGTCACTAGGGTTCAGAGTCAACGAGGAGAAGTCGGACCTGGTCCCTTCTCCGTCGCTTTGTCATCTGGGATGGGCTTCTGTATTCAGCTGGATATGGTGACGGTTTCCCGGGCAAGGGCGGTGTTTTTCTCAGCCTTTTGCCCTGACTCTGTCCCAGTCCATGTCCGCAACAGCGCAGAGTCTTCCCTGGCTGATCGGTTTCTGCGGTTCGGTGACAGATCTCATTCCTCTAGGTCGGCTGCATGTCAGACCTCTCCAACACTTTCTGCTCAGTTGTTGGAGGACGAATGACGATCCTCTGGATCTGGTGCTTCAGTTACCGGAGTCTCTTCCTCGTCACCGTCTTCCCTGATAGATGTTCAGTGGAGTATGCAGGGAGTTCGTTGGACTTCCCCATGTCCGATCGGGTTCTGGCGGCAGTCGCCAGCGATCTTGGATGGGGTGTGACATTGGATCCTCTAGGTTTTTCCTTTCACGGGTCATGGGACCAGGATCCAGCAGCTCTTCACGTCAACCAGAAGGAGCGTCTTGCTCTTCTGAGTTTCCGGCAGTGGATCCCCCACCTTTCGAATTGTCCTGTCCTTCTGTTGTCCGACAATTCGACAGTGGTTGTTTACATTTGGAACCAGGGTGGCACGCAGTATGTTCCCATGTACGAATTGGTTTGGGATCTTCTACTGCACGCTCAGGATGTCAACGCCAGAATGGTGGTTCATCACATTCTCGGTCGTCTGATCGTCCTAGCCAACTCCCTGTCCCGACGGGGCAGGTTCTTTTCCACCAAGCGGATGCTCCACATGGTGGAGTTCCAGTCTCTTTGCGATCTCTGGGGTCATCACCACATTGATCTCTTTGCAACTCGTTGGAACCATCAGGTGGACACTTTTGTGTCCCCGTGTCCAGATGCTCTGGCTTTTGCCCTGGATGATATGTCCCTCCTTTGGAATGGTCTTGTCGGTTAAGCCTTCTTGCCGATTCTGCCTCAGGTTCTAGTCCAGATACGAACCTGCAGTTGTCGAATCATTTCGATCACACCCCTGTGGCCTCAGTGGGTGTGGATCAATCTGCTCCACTCTCTGTTAGCGGCAGTTCCAGCACGTCTCCCTCTATGTTGCGACCTTTGCCAAGATCGCCTGAGGAGGTTTCACGTCGACCCAACTTTATTGTGCCTTTGTGCATGTCTTTTGTCAGGTCCTGTCTCCTCCATAGCGTTTTTTCCGAGACGCGCAGTGGAGTTGCTTTTCTTCTTCAAGGGTGCACTCCACTGCTTTAGCCTATGCGGCTAAGTGGAAGCTCTTCTGTCGATGGTGTTCAGATCACTCTGTTGCTTCTGTCACTCATTCGATCACACAGATTGCGGAGTTTCTGGTATATGTTTGATTCTGGGGGTCTCCAGTCTGTTTCCATCAATGGGTACAGGTCCATGCTTTGGAGACCTTTTCGTATGTGGGACAGCATCGTATCGGCACTAATCCATGCCTCTCCAAGCTTGTTCGGCACTTTTCCTTGAAAATGCCTAGGACTTTGTAGCTTACCCCAAGATGGAATCTTTCTTGGGTGCTGCTCTGCTTGGGGTAGGGGGCACCGTTTGAGTCTTTATCCCAGGTGGATATGCATTTTCTCACATGCAAGACTTTTTTTTTTGATGGCTTTTGCTTCAGCCAGACGGGTTAGTGAGCTTCACTCCCTCTCGGTTGACCCGGCCTTTTTCTGGAGCACTCCCACCAGTGTTATGTTTACCAGTGATTGCTCCTTTCTGGCCAAGAATCAGATACCACAAACTACTCTGCCTCCTATCTGTATTGGGACTCTTCCTTCTATTGAGGGTAAACACCCTTTGCTCTGTTCATTTGGAAGGGTAGGATCGATTTTCTGTCTCTTATTCCTGGTCGACAGAAGATCTCTCCTGAATCCATTTCTCAATGGGATTTGTCTTGCTATTCATGCAGCTTCCGCTCATCTAGCGAGTGGTGATTGTATTACCAATTGTTTTTCTGCCATGGAGTGCATGCATTGTCTACCTCTCAGGGCTTATACTAACTCCGTCATGTTGTCTGATGTTATGCTGGCAGCCTACTGGAGAAATGCTACTTTCTCCACTTATCTGCGACAGTTGCAGGAGCAGGCAGAGGACCTTTGTTCTATGGGCCCTCTTTCTTCTTCTCAGGATGTTGTCTATCCCAGCCATGCGGCTTCTTACAAGGTCAGTTCCAGCTCCGTGCTGTTACTGCCCTTTCTGTCTGTGCGTCGCACATCACCATATGCCTCATCTCTCATTGTCTTTTACTAATGTTTGTGAAGCTATGTTTTGATAGGCCTGGGGACCTCTTCCTCTGTCCATGATTCCAGTGCAATTGAGTCATGTGTGGGTTAGTTATGTAATTCCCTCCATCCTATTGTCTATTCAGCCTGTAGTAAACAATTATAAGGTAGGTTGATAAGAAATCTAAATTTTATAGTAAATTTCCTTTCTTATTATACCTACCGCAGTTGTTTATATGGAGGCCCTCTCGTCTTCTTATTCGGGTAAGAATCCTTCCTCTCCGCTGATCACATAACTCCTATGTTGGCGGACTCAAAAGAATGGCTTGATGACTGCTTTGCGCACTGGTTAATGGAAGTTGTGGAATTGTACTAAGAGAAGAGCGTCCCATTACTGGGTGTGCGCCGATGGTGCTCGACCCAACTTTGGCGTATTTTCTCGTGGTGTTTTTACACCACTTTTCTTTCCCAAATCTCTTGGGAAAGATTAAAATAGAGAGTATTTTATCCGAGTTGGGGTCTTCCACTGTAGTGCAAGCCTGTAGTAAACAATTGCAGTAGGTATAATAAGAAAGGAAATTTACTATAAAATTTAGTTTTCTCCACCAAATATGTGCTTCAATGCCAACTTCATGTTGTCATAAGATAATTCGAGACATGCTGTCAAAGCCAACTGTCTATGTCGAGTTGACAATCCTGCACTATCCAAGAGTGTAAACGCAACTATGGGGTCTGGTAATACCATATCATGCTTTGTTATTAGTCTGCAATGATTCTCAAATTCAATGATGTAATCACTCATGCTCTTATTTCCAGTCTTTCAAAAACTGTCAAAAGGACGTATATGCCTGATATGCAGAATCAATTTTACTTTTTTTGAAAACTATATCAAGTTTTTCCAAAAGAACTTGCATTCCTAGGTCAGTATTCAATTCAGAAGCATCAATAGATAATGCAACATCTCTAGCTTTCCCACTGAGGCTTAATGCAACTGCTAGTAGTGCTTGCTTTTTAGCAGGCAAATCTGTCACTAAGATCCACATGCTCACTTCATTTCTCCATTTTTCATATGAGATTTCTTCAAACTTTGGAGGAATTTTATAGTTGGATGCCATTTTATTCTTGTCCAAAGGTATCTTCTCGCTCTGCTACCATGAATCTTTCTAAATATCACTTACAATTGTGACAACAGGTACTGCCCTCCAGTCCACCATTTGCAATACTCCACAGGTGCATTCCTTTTACTCCAGAATCTGTCCCAGGTTAAAGTTTAGTGTTACTCAGAACAGGAATCAGATACTTTGCACCAGTAGTTTCTTACTCCAGAATAATTGATATAAATCAGTTTTAAGCTCACAGTAAGCTCACAGTAACATAGGCCTTTGTAATTTAGGAACTAACCGATCTGATACGATCATTAACGACCATTAGTCGATCCGTATATTTCCGTGATCAAAATGGCTGCACCCACTGATAACGTATTTATGTTGTTAATGTCAAGAAAAACAACACACAAACTTGAAAGTTTGATCTGCTTTGTTAAGGGAATTGTGCAATACCGTCATCAAATTAAAGTGAAAGGAAATGGGGAAATGTTTGTTTTCAGAAACATGGTTGGAAAATCCCAAATACACTCACTGGATTAGTGGGAACACGAAATTCAAAACAAAGTCAGAGGCAAAATGTCTCGTTTGTGACAAGTCCTTTGACGTCTCAGATACAGGGTAAGTGGCATTAACAAAACATTAGGACTCCAGAAAACATACTATTTTGGACCGAAAACGCTGAAAAAAAACAGCACAGCCAACAGTAACTGTTGATTGACTTGTTACTAAAGAATTTTAATAGTTTTGTTTCATTAGTTGTGGTAACTAAGAGAACTAACTGGCAGTGAGGTTAAACTCCAACACATTGCATGTATATGAAAGTATTTTGTAAGATACTTTTTTGATTTATCTGGTCACCCAAGAAGTTAAAAAAAAAACTGTGATGGCTGCGAAGGGTATGGAAAAGGAGGAGGGTCTGGAAAAAGTATGGAATTTTTTTTCTTGGTAGGTGTGGGAACCCTGTTCTCCCTGGTACTCTGGAGCTTCCTCCACCTATCAATCTGTCTGACACGATATGATCCTGGCTGTTGAAAGCACCATTGCACCCCAATAGATAATTAGATAACTACATATTAACAGTGTTTCGGCTAGAGGAAAATCATTGAGGCCGTATAAAGGGGAAACCAAGTGGTGCTGCTACCACAGGCCAACCATGGTTTGGCCCTTGGTTGGAAAATTTTAAATTTGGGGTCCCAAAACTCCCATTTCGTTACATCTGAGGGATTTTTTTTTAGGTTTTTCCCAGCGATATTTGTGTAGATTTTCACATTCTGAGACCTGGTAATTGCATAAGAGTAAGAACCAATGAGGAGAAAAATCATTCATTTACATAATAAATTAATCAGTGCTGTCATCATATTCTTGTCCAGGACAGGGTTTCTCTTGCCACTGAAATGTGTATAATTTAGGCATATTTAATCGAATTTCCATCCTGTAAATTGAATGGATTTCACAGCAGCCATGACTAGATTTGATGAAAAATATCTTAAAAATACACAGTGGGTTAAGAGTTAATCTATCATTCTTGGATAGAGTTTGTCCTATAACCCCCCGCATTGTCCCACATAATAATGGAGCATATTACTTGCATCAGTCTGAATTTTGTGTCCCTCTTATGCTTTCCTGTCTGGCCAGTGATACAAAACCAAGTCAGTCGTATGTGGAGAGATATCATCATTGTAACTAAAGAAATGGATATATTTTCCAAGAGTAAATGGTAAACATGCCATGCTTCTCTGATGAGTCATTTAAAATTCATTCAGATCTTGCATTGAATTTAATAAAGCAATTTTATCTGTATTAGGCTGGCCATGACAGGAAGAATAAGTTACATTTTTTCTAGGTCACCTCACCCTACTCCCCACATGTGTCCTATTCTATAATTTTTGCTCTGCCTCTAAGTTAGCAACAGTCTGTATCTTGTGTTTTGAACACTGTTTCTTCGAGAGATGGTGGGTAGACAGTCAGTCTGGCTCTGCCCTCACCCTGCTGCATACATTTTGTCATCCCATTGAAATTTTAATATAAATTAATGTAATGCATGAGTCTGTATACAGCTAAATAAAATTTCCTGTCTGTTTATCCATCCATCCATCCATTTGTCTGTCCATCCATAGTATGTTCATAATTTGGTGTGTCTTTGCTTTTGCTGATGAAATGTTGTTACATGATATACTGTTGGAAAGGGTGCACTGGCAAGCAGATGGCTACTGAATCTGGCATATCTGTCCATTGGTTAACATATAGAGATGGATGGTTAGGAAAAGTTTTGCTTGTTTTTCGGTTTTGGATTTTTTTTGACAGAACAACTCCGTTTGTGGTTTGGGTTATTTTCTACAGTATAGCAGGTGAAGGAATAACTGGTATTAAAGGGCTCAGCTTAAGAGTATTATTGGATGAATTTCAGACAAAAGTACATGCGCAGTCAATACACAACTAGAACTAGAAATTTTCAGCTCTTGGATCACCACTGGCAACAGGTTGCACCCGGTGGTTCATTGACTAAAACTTTACTGATGCCCTTTATGCCATTTTAAATAATTATTGGTCTGAATATCCTCACCAACCCCCTTTTTCAAGCCCCTTCCATTCCAAACTTTCCAGTAATAGACTCATCAACTATGACTGTCACAACAAAACAAAAATCAGTGTTACTGATTATTCAAAAATACATCCCGCGTGCATTGATTTACAGTCATAATTTTTTGGAATATCATGGAAGCAAGGTGAATGTCAGCAAATTGTGACCCATTTATAAACTGTATTCTTCTGCTATGCTGTATTGGATTACAGATTGAGTAGACAACAGAATAAAACAAAAAAGAGTGGGTATTTGAACTAAATAAATAAATATACATTGTTTAATTCTTATTCGTACATTTTATTCATCAGGAATCATTATTTAAGTGAGGGTGGATGTCAAGAAATGATGTGCTTAAGTCACCTATTTTCTCATCAGCGCTTGTGACGTAAATTGATCAAGGCAGCGAAATTGAAATGAATAAGGCAGAAAAAAATATATTTGATATAAGTGATACAAGTGAAATATTTATAATAAAATACTCTTTTATTAAATATAATTCACTTGCATGCACATTTTTTTTATATGCCCTTTTGAAAAACGGACGTATTATGTGAATGGTCTTGCCATCCGTCCGCCTGTCTCTCCGTTCATCCGTGGACACATTTCATTTCCAGACAATAACTTTAGTTGTAATGGTTTAAGCTGAGTTAAATTTGGCATGTGGATTTAGTATAACAAAATACAGGATGGGTTCGATTTCCGTTTCTAGCGGGACATATGCAGTAGAGTTATGGCCCTTTATGTGAATTTAGCCCAGGTTCTATTCTTAAGATGTTATACACAGAATAGAAAGAAATTTGGTATGTGGGTTTATTTTGACTTAGAACAGGCGTATTTTGCCATTTCTGGTGGTGCTCTTGTTATAGATTATATGCAGACATGTTAACTCTCCCGGAATGCCCGGGATTCTCCCGGAATTAGCTATCCCCTCCCGCCCTCCCGCCCGGGAGTCAATTTGGGCCAAAATCTCCGGAAAGTCGACATACCAGACAAAAACTGAATCTACCAGCTTTTGTTTACAAATACAAAAGCATGTGCTCTACTCTCAATGGCAAGGTCATTAAGTTTGTGTGAAACGTCACCACTTACGTAAGAACTGGTGACCAATCTCATTTCTGTCAATGGCCATGTTGTGATTATTTGCAACACGTTTGAAGGCGGATTAAATGAATTTGAGATGCAGGATAATTGCTGAAATTGATTATATATTAAAGGCACACCTTTGCTTGTATACAGGTAGCAGTCAAATCGAAAAATAAGTTCCATACGCATAAATTTTGTCCAATCGAACATGTGCAAAAATACGCACAAATTTATTATTGTGCATTTTGGATTTCACTTTCACTTCAGATAATTATAGCCAATTTTGCAGACAAACGGCTCAAACGTATGAGTTGCCGTAATTTTCAATATATTGGGAAAAATTTCCGATTCGCATTTTTCTAAAGCAGGCTGTGAAAAAAATTATGTTTTTGGTGAACAAAATCTCTAAAAAGTTGCTAATTTACGGCACTTGGACGTTTTTTCATTCGTTGTGATAAATGGACAACAAAATAAATTAAATATCCCAGGGTCGGAGATGTTTCGTCCTGGGCTGGCTGTGGCATAATGTTCACGTTTCACTGAAAAATGATCACCCCATTCCAAATCCCCTTCGTAAATGACCAACTACTTCCAGTGAGTACCCGGTGTGGTTAGGTGGGCGCTGGGCTTTGGCAGATCGAATTACCACAACAACTGGGCTCGGGGTGTGCCTAAACACCACAGATCGCCGCAGATACCGCAGGTCGCCGCAAGTACCCATAATTTCCCAAATAGATCCAAAACTTTCAACACAGCATCAAAACTGATATAGTGCTGAAAAGGTCAAAAATATCTCCAAACATTTTGTGCATAAAACCATTGAAATATGGATGTCATTGGAACAACTCAGATATTGGCACATGACCACATCCATATTTTTGATTTCTGTTTTTCTCTATATTTCTATGTTTTGGCTTTTGAAAGGACAAATTGTTCAAATAAAACACATTTGGGTAGAATGTTTAATGTATGTGTGTGTGTGTGTGTGGGGGGGGGGGGGGGGGGGGGGGGGGGGGGGGGGGGGGGGGGGGGGAGGGGGTTAACATGGAAATTATTGATGTGTTGCCCACGTGCAAAAATCTCACTGACAAGCATCCGAGTCTCACTGGGAGCTCATCAAAATCTCACTGACAGTCACCTCGAGAGGTTAACAGGTCTGGGTCACTCACCACCGGTTAGTAGAACGTTGGCGTATGTTCCTTTGATGTATTGTTGTTGGACTGTTTCCTGTTATGTCTGTGTGTGTGGGGGGTGGGGGGGGGGTATTTGGTATTAATTTGTATTTAAAATTGATCCACACGTGGCTTCTACGCGCAA
The DNA here is from genome assembly GCA_031216915.1 of Pictodentalium vernedei. Classification (NCBI taxonomy): domain Eukaryota; kingdom Metazoa; phylum Mollusca; class Scaphopoda; order Dentaliida; family Dentaliidae; genus Pictodentalium; species Pictodentalium vernedei. Next base: position 326,180,461 of record CM062295.1, read on the forward strand.
AAAAAAATCTCCCTGAAAATCATGTCATCTCCCTGAAAATTTTCTTCAATCTCCCTGCAAAAAAATTTTGGAAGGTTAACATGTCTGATTATATGTTTGCAATGAAGCAAAAATTGAAGTCTATTCATTTTTTCAGGATAGGGCTGTTCGGTTTTTTGATGATTATAAAAAAAAACCCCAAATCGAACCATTTTTAGGTTATACCCAGACATGTTAACCTTCCAAAATTTTTTTCAGGGAGATTGAAGAAAATTTTCAGGGAGATGACATGATTTTTCAGGGGAGAATCCCGGGCATTCTAGGAGAGTTAACATGTCTGGTTATACCGTCTATCTTGATTAACATCCAATCAGGAGTATCTTCAATTTTGGCCTGTTTGGTCTGCATATCGGGTCATATTGTAAGCAATCAATTTTATTTCTTGCAAAAGTGATTTTTCAAATGTTTTCTCCATCACTCATAAGTGAATGTAAGCTTCATGTGTAAGGCAAAAATCTTTTGATGTTGTACTTCTCCAGACATGTTGAATGTTTCTTGGACAGTCAAATTGGCTTTAATGTTGAACATTGTTATGAATTTATTTTTTTCTTAACTTTTCTTTTAAGGTATTCTGCAGACAAGGATTTGATAAGACCTAATTTTTTAGATGAAAGGCAAAGAGAACAAATGTATCTGGAAGGACGACAACGTTACAATAGAAACAGTGGAAATATTGCAAACTCATCTAATGAGTATGTTAACGCTTTGATATTTTTGTACGTCTTATGACGTACGAAATTAAACAACGCATGAATACTTTGTGTGTTTTGTTATTATTTTTCGATTTTTAACTCAACTTTGGCAAAGCCAAAGTTGAGGTATTGCCATGGCCCATTGTCTGTCTGTCCGTCCATCGTGCCATACACACGGCTCGGGCTAGAGGCCATATTTATGAACCGATCTTTACGAAACTTCTTGGGTACATTTGTTATCACCGTGAGACGAGAACAAGTGTTTTGGGGTCTGGTCCGAAATTCAAGACGGCCTCTGGCAGCCATTTTGTACAAAATTAGGTGCTAACAACAAAGCTCTGATTTGAATAATTTTTTGTATGAATGTTTAGTACCATGGGTACATCACATATAATACAGGTTTTTTCTCATGTGTAAATTATGCAAATTAGACTAACTTTGATTTATTTAGTGTTACTTTCAGCACTGTAAGTGCAAATGCCAATACGGCTCGGGCTAGAGGCCGTATTTATGAACTGATCTTTACAAAACTTCTTTTGTACAAAATTAGGTGCAATCAGATTTTTGCGCAGAACTTCCAAATGAAAGCGCTGATTTGAATAATTTTTTGTGTGAATGTTTAGTACCATGGGATACATCACATATAATACGAGTTTTTTTTCTCATGCATAAATTATGTCAATTAGACTAACTTTGATCTATTTAATGTTACATTCAGCACTGTAGCTGCAAATGCCAATACGGCTCGGGCTAGAGGCCGTATTTATGAACTGATCTTTACAAAACTTCATGGGTACCTTTGTTATCACTGTGGGATGAGAACGAGTGGTTTTGGATGCGGTCTAAAATTCAAGATGGCCACCAGCAGCCATTTTGTACTTTACGGTAGTTTGTGCAGTCAGTTTTTTGTACAGAACTTCTGTATGAAAGTTCTGATTTGAATAAATTTTTGTATGAATGTTTAGTAACATGGAATACATCACATATAATACGGGTTTTTTCTCGTGCAAAAATTATGCAAATTAGATGAACTTTGATTTATTCAGTGCCACTTATACACAGTAAGTGCACATGTCAATACGGCTCGGGCATGAGTCTGTATTTATGAATCGATCTTCACGAAACTTCTTGGGTACCTTTGTGATCACCTTGGGATGAGAACGAGTGTTTCTGGGTGCGGTCCAAAATTCAAAATGGCTGCCAGTGGCCATTTTCTACCAAAATTAGGTCCAATCAGTTTTTTGTACACAACTTCTATACGGCTCAGGCTGGAGGCTGTATTTATGAACCAATCTTTACAAAACTTCTTGGGTACCTTTGTTATCACCGTGGGACGAGAATGAGTGTTTTTGGGTGCAGTCCAAAATTCAAGATGGCTGCCAGCAGCCATTTTGTACCAAAATTAGTGCAATCAGTTTTTTAGCTGCAACTAGCAGCTCTATAAGTGGCACTGTTGGTCTGTTTGTCGGTCTGTCGGTCGGTCTGTCTGTCTGTGACCAACGAGTTTCAAAACTCAATAACTTTTGAAATACTTGATGGAATGACTTTGTATTTGGCATGTAAGTGTATCTTATTGATGTCTAGCCACTGTTCAATGCATGTGTTGTTCCAAATATTTTTGTGGGAGTTATGGCCATTGATGAACTTAGAATTTTGTGACCAACGCATTTCTAAAAGAATAACTTTCAAACTACCTGGTGGAATGGCTTCATATTTGATATGCAAGTGTATCTCATTCATGTCTAGCCCATGTCCGATGCAAATGTTGTTCCAAATATTTTTCTTGTTTTTTTTTCACCGTCATCTGTAAATTGCCCCTGAGAATATTTTTTTGACTTGCAGATTGCACCACCCGTCACAGCTGCAGCGTCGATGTCGCGATTTTTGTACAGAACTTCTGTATGAATGTTCTGAATTGAATAAATTTCTGTACGAATGTTTAGTAACATGGAATACATCACATATAATACAGGTTTTTTCTCTAGCAAAAATTATGCAAATTAGATGAACTTTGATTTATTCAGTGCTACTTATACACAGTGAGTGCATGTGTCAATACGGCCCGGGCTAGAGGCATATTTATGAACCGATCTTCACAAAACTTCTTGGGTACCTTTGTTATCACCTTGGTATGAGAACAAGTGTTTCTGGGTGCGGTCCAAAATTCAAAATGGCTGCCTGTGACCATTTTGTACCGAAATTAGGTCCAATCAGTTTTTAGCTGCGACTAGCAGCTCTATAAGTGGCAATGTCGGTCTGTCTGTCGGTCGGTCGGTCTGTCTGTGACCAACGAGTTTGTCTGTGACTAACGAGTTTCAAAACTCAATAACTTTTGAAATACTTGATGGAATGACTTTATATTTGGCATGTAAGTGTATCTTATTGATGTCTAGCTACTGTTCAATGCATGTGTTGTTTCAAATATTTTTCTTTGAGTTATGGCCCTTGATGAACTTAGAATTTTGTGAGATTGCACCACCCGTCGCAGCTACGGCCTCGATGTCGCGATTTTTTGTACACAACTTCTATACGGCTCAGGCTAGAGGCCGTATTTATGAACCGATCTTTACGAAACTTCTTGGGTACCTTTGTTATCACCATGGGACGAGAACAAGTGTTTTTGGGTGTGGTCCAAAATTCAAGATGGCCACCAGCAGCCTTTTTGTACCAAAATTAGTGCAATCAGTTTTTTGTACAGAACTTCTGAATGAAAGTTCTGATTTGAATAAATTTTTGTCGGAATGTTTAGTAACATGGAATACATCACATATAATACAGGTTTTTTCTCGATCATGAAATTATGCAAATTAGATGAACTTTGATTTGTTCAGTACTACTTATACATAGTAAGTGCACATGTCAATACGGCTCGGGCTAGAGTCTGTATTTATGAACTGATCTTCACGAAACTTCTTGGGGTACCTTTGTTATCACCTTGCGACAGGAACGAGTGTTTTTGGGTGCCTTTGTTATCACTGTGCTATGAGAACAAATATTTTTGGGTTCACTCAGACCCACTCTGGGACTCGAAGATTTCTTATCTAGTTTAGCATCTAATTGTCACCCCACTTTTACAATACATTTATCTATATATTTGTTACAGGCTATGGTCAGCATTTATGTACAGACCATTACAATACTTTACATGTACCTATGTTATCAGGTCATTACCTAGATGTTTGTCATTGCTGTGTCACATACTATACATGTACATATCTTAAACAAGTTGAGCTACAGTGTCATTGACACTTTCATTTAAAGTTTTAACCTAAATTCCTAATTTCTCCCGAATAGTGCTCAGTGACAACTGTTGAGCCAAATGTTATCGTAGCTTAAAATACTAATATAATCCTGCTGTCACGACTTCCTAACTGGTTGATTGTTAGAAGCCACTATCAGGGCTTTCAAAAAATGAGGATAGCAGAGCAAAAGTCAACACTTTCCTTGCTTATTTTTCATATTCAGTCAAACACAAATAATATTTTGTTTATATAAATTTGTTTTAATACAAATTATTGGAGAGTGCCTGTGTTTTGTATATTATTCTGCTGCACCAATCCATTTGCCATTCACGCAACCCAAAATTGATCGGTTAATTGTATCTCGCATAATTGTATATCCCGCTTAATTGTATACAAAATTGACAGGATTTTAACACCAAAATCACGTATATGAATATGTTCATTGAACGCTGTGGACGAAAAAATGTTCAGAAATATTTTATCGAACTAATTTAACTTTATTCAGCTTACTTTGAAAATCATAGTTATCAAATTTAATTTCGATTACATGGACATTTTCATACCACGTGCGATTGTCTTCGAATATTAACAAAGAATAACATGACATTTGATTCTGCCTTACTTATGAATAACATACTGTGAATAACATCACATATGTACTTAAAAATCACAGACTGATAATAATTCTTTATTTTTGTTAACCGACAAAAGTGAAATGATCTCTGGATTGTTCTGGAACACATGTGAAGATGACTGTATGTTTTGATTACATGCATGCTGGGACTGGGGAAATTATCGGGGGGAGGTTAAAGGAATGGACACATTTCACTCATTCATCCGTAATTGTTATAACATCATTACTGACATGTGTTTTGTTCTTCATATAATAAAACCGCCACCTTTTATGACCTGCATTGTTTTTTCACTTCAAAGTAAATAACTGTCAAAACAGCCATTTGTTCAAAAGTTTACTTTATCACTGGGGCTTGGGGAAAGTTGTGTTAACAACAGTTTAATTTTTGCATATAACTTGTCAGTGCAGAAATGGGTGGTGAGTACAAAAAAACTTTGACATAGCTACAAAGCGAAAGAGAAATTATTTGTCACTTGCTGATAAGTATGAAGTTGTCAAATTATTGGAACAAAAAGTCCCTCAGGCAGAAATAGCAAAGAAAATGGGCTGTTCACAGCCACAGATTTCGAGAATAAGGGGAAAGAAAGACAAAATAAAGGAGAAATATACATCAAATGCCAACCCTGAGTGGAAGAGACATCGCACTGGAAAGGCTTCAAATGTGGAGTCTGCCCTTTCAAAATGGTTCACAGAGGCCAGAAGTCGGGATATTCCCCTGTCTGGGCTAATTTTGTCAGAGAGAGCTCTGGATTTGGCCAAGGAATTAAAAGTAAAAGACTTCACGCCAACTAATGGCAGGCTGTGCAGATGGAAAGACAGGAATGCCATAGTTTACAAGAAAATGCATGGTGAAAAAAAAGACTCCGATCAACCAGCAGCAGAAAATTGGATTTGATCAGTTCTTCCAGATTTATTGAAAAAATATGTTACCAATGACATTTACAATGCAGATGAGACTGGGATTTATTATGAGGGAGCTAGTAGAGAACTACTCATTGGAAATCTCGGACTTGGACGTGGGGGCAAACCAGGGTAAAAAAATCGTCAGAGAAAGGGTCATGGAGGATTGTAACCGTAATTGGCGAGAGGGGGTCAAATCAAAGAGGTCTTTGGGTGGCCTGCGTGATAAAGAGAGGCCAGGATTTGAAGAGTACCTTGATGGCACCTTTGGGGGGGTCACTGCTGTTCAAGCTGAGGTCGCGATTCCTGGAGCTGAGGGGAAAAATTGGGAAAGACGGTGAAAGGGAGTGCCAGATGTGTAACTTGGGCATGGTGGAGACCCTGGAACACTTCCTTCTAGAATGCCCAAAGTATCAGTCTAAAAGAATGAGATTCACTGGGAGTATAATGGGGAAGTGGGATGGGAGAATGAAGGACATGTGGTTAGGGGGAGACTCAAAGGAGAGGGTTAATGTGCTAATCGGAGAGATTGGGAAGAATGGGGCAAGGGATGTCATCAAGCAGTTCGTCTCCGAATGTTGGGAGGAGAGGAAAAGCGTGGGAACAGGGAGGCAGTTGGGAGTTCAGGGGTAACCAAGGCCTTCTCGTCCGAGAACCGCGACAAATCAGCGGCTGGCCAAAGTGTTATTATTATTATTATTATTACCTGAAGGGACTCGAACAGAAAAAAGTGAAGTTTTAGCTGGAAGTAAAAAAGCAAAGGACAGAATTACTGCATTAGTCACAACAAATATGAGTGGAAATGATAAAAGAAAGCTGCTTGTGATTGGAAAAAGTAAACACCCATGTTGTTTCACAGGAAAGAAACCACTGCCTGTTACTTATGAGGGCAATAAAAATGCATGGATGATGGGGAACCTTTTTTTGAAGTGGTTGAAAGACTTTAACACTCATATGAAACGATAACAGAGAAAAGTGCTTCTTTTATTAGACAATTGCAGTGCACACCCAAAAGACTGTGGAAAAAAGCTTTCCCACATTGAAATTGTATTTTTACCAGCTAACACTACATCAGTTATTCAACCATGCAATCAGTGCATTATAAGGAACTTGAAATGCATTTATCGGAAAAAAGTGGTTTAAAAAATAATAGAGGCAATAGACAGTGAAGCTGAGCTTGGTGCAAATCAGCTGATGAAAAAGTTGAATGTGGGGTACACACACTGAAGTCTGATGAATATGAAACCCAACATGAAATATAAATTAAGTGGGGTGTGGGGGAGGGGGTGGTTGCCTTTGACATTTCGTGGACAATTCCTTGAATATTTTCTGAAAGATGATCCCCACCCCCCCACTCTAGCGTTCTTATTTCATGAAAGGTTTTTATTAAAAACTGACCAACAAATGAAGTCGGCATCATTTGTTGGTCCGTTTTTAATAAAAACGTTCCATGGAACAAAAAAGCCAGAGTCGCTTAGTGCTGAGTAGGGGTACACACACTGATGTCCGATGAATATGAAGCCCAAAAAAAAATGACCAATGAAGTCGACATCATTTGTTGGTCAGTTTTTAATAAAAACGTTCCATGTAACAAAAATGCCAGCGTCGCTTAGTGCTGAGTAGGGATATACACACTGAAGTCCAATGAATATGAAGCCCAACATGAAATATAAATTAAGTGTGGGGGGGGGGGGGGATGGGTGCCTTCGACATTTTGTGGACAATTCCTTTAATATTTTCTGAAAGAAGATCTCCCCCGCCCCAACCCCCCCCCCCCCCCCTCCACTCTAGCATTCTTATTTCATGAAAGGTTTTTATTAAAAACTGATCAATGAAGTCGATGTATACACATTGAGATCCGATGAATATGAAGCCCAATATGAAATATAAATTAAGTCAATATCATTTGTTGGCCAATTTTTAACAAAAACGTTCCATGGAACAAAAATGCCCAAGTCCCTGAGATCAGTAAGTGTACACACAAACTGGGTTTTCAAGCAAGTTTTTCAACTGATAATTTTATCGAGGGAGTCTCTCTGGAATAGCTCAAAATGATGTAACTGCTAATTTATGTATGAATATTTATGAAGCTCATGTTTCTGCAATGTTGACTCGCTGTTTGGATTTTAATATTTTTATGTGGATGAAATGAATAAAATAAGTATGATGGGAAGCATTCAGTTTGTCCGTCTTTGTGAATTCACCCAAAAGATTGGTTGCAGGCCTGACCATATGTGTGATTTGCACACAGCCCTATCGTGTACATGTGGTATTGAATGTGAACGTGTTGCAACAGAAACGTGTTTGAAACATGGCGAATTACCATAGCACTGCACAGTTTGGATACGTCAACATTACAATTGTCCTTTTTACTGTGGTACATGGAGTAATAAAAACATGAACGTCAATGCACATATGGAATATTTTTTTTCTCATTTTATTACAACAATCTATAAGTGATACATAATGCACACATTTTGATAATATCAACACTTCATTGAGGTGAATCCACGAATGAAAGATACATGTACATGTATTCAGATTTCATGCACAGTCTGACCAGAATTACCTGCCCCTTCCTTCCTCTTACTGGATCCTGCTTATTTGTACACTCCGGTTATTTGTATATTTTCTTCTCACAAAAGCCATATTCAATTAAGGGGAATCCACTGTACTTCCAATACAGGCATTTAATCTATTAATCAAGATATAATAGAATAAATGTTAAGTTTGCATCTAGAATACAGGGAAAGTAACACAATCCCTGTTAATTGAATACTTCTGTTTATTGAAAAATTTTCATTGGCAAAGTGCCTGTTCAGTTAATGGTTCCACTGTATAACAAACATTTTTTCTGCTAACACTTGTTGCAGTTGGGTAACAAGCATTCAAACAGTAGGTTGCACCTCTGCCAACCTCATGCGAATTAAGGCAATGCTGGGCTGCTAGTTATTGCTTTGAAGTAATTAGTGACAGTGGTAATTGTCCAGAAATGAATCTTGTACTTCTATGGTAAATTTTTTTCAATACTTCCATTTGAAATGTTTTCATTTTTTCAGGTCTATTACATTTGATCTTCATTTCCAGAGAAGACAACTAGCTGGTAGGGAACTAAACCGTGTTGAACAAGGTAACCTTTGCGGCTACATTATTATCATCTGCCATGTAGTGGGATGGGGATATAAGAATGGCTTCTGTCCATCCTCCCATCTGTCCTTCCATTTGTCCTTCCTTCCTTTCATCCATCCACACATCCTGCTCATTTTCTTGCCATCTTATTTTAAAGAAAACCATTCAAAATATTTTACCCAAATTTAATATATAGCTTTTTGGTGATAATATCATGAACTGGATGACGAACCATCTGTGTCCAAGTATTTGTTCAAGAATTATTGCCCTTGTTCGACTTAGGTGGCAGGGATTGGCTATCAAATTGTATTGCACTCGTTGGGATTCATCTGTGTAAGTTATTGAAACTTTTGGATTCCTGTGTTTCCTTCATACTCTGAATACAAAACTCTTCAACCACAGATAGTCTCTTTGTTCTTGTTTGTAATCGAAACACATGCTTATATCTTCTTATTCTGACTGGTGTTTCAAATCTGAAATCGTTCACAATTAGCCATTGTGCAGAAATATGTGACCGCAAACACCTATAATTAAATACTCAAATCTGATATAATGGGTAAAATAATGGCATTTTTTGTGTTCATGATACATATCAATGATAAACACAGATTATCATGATTAACGTACATATCCTGTGATTTGTATTTGAGGTGGTGTCTAGAATGGGATCTCAACAAGCCGGTGAGTTGTGATCCCATTCTTGGACACCACCGAGAATCTGATGCAAATCAAAGGACATGCACATCATCATGATAATTTATTTATCTAACAATTCTGTCACATAAACAGATTAAATCTTAAATTATTAATACAGTTTAGGGACATAATGTTGGGCAAGAAAAAATTTAGAAAAAACATATTTTATGGAACTATATTGTTGTGCACTCTAACAAACAGTGAGTAATGCGGTCACGATCAACTGAGTCGATTACTGAAATACACATAGTCGTTTCGGGGCCCCCTGACTCAACCACGTCTGGTGTGAGTTTGACCCCCTCTGTGGGGGATGTGCAGCTCCTCCCGCTCCCACGGGGGTGGGGGACGCTATCGTTTTGGGGTCGTCCGATTCGACCACATCTGGTGAGAATTGCTCCCCCTCCGTGGGGGATGTGCAGCTCCTCCTGCACCAGCGGGGGGTGGGGAACGCTGTCGTTTTGGGGCTTCCCGACTTGACCATGTCTGGTGAGAGTTATTCCCCTTCCGAGGGGAATGTGCAGTTTTTTACCGTGGTGGATACTACGGGAGCTGTTGAATTTCTGGTGAAGAGATGCCTGGTTCTGGGACTATGCGCCCTCTCCAGTCGACATCTGAGGCTGTCACTAGGGTTGTGACTCCTCCTTTGGAGGCCGAGCTTGGTGGCTCTCTCTGCTTTTCCGCCAGTTCCAGCAGCTCCCGTCGTGTCTGCTGCTCCTGCTGTTCCGTCTACAACGTTATTGGGCACCGTTTTTAGCCGGCCTCGGCTTATCCCAGCAAGGATCTGCAGGGATGTCTGTAGTGTGGTTGTGGGGTATCGGCCTCAGGCTTCACCGACTTCCACTTGGCAAAGTCGGATGGGGCTGCCGACTGAACCCCCTGCTGTGTCCTCTCAGCCGTTGAACACAGTAGTTTTATACCTGCAGTGGTCTGCTGCGGTGTCTGGTTGTGTAGATGTGGGGGTATCGGCCTCAGCCTTCCCTGACTTCAACTCGGCGACGTTCAAAGTGACTGCCAGCCGGACCCTCTACTGTGGTCTCTGCGCCATCGAGCACCACAGTTGTCATTGGGATTCGGATGTTCTTAGTGGGAAACTATGAACTCCATGGCGTTTCCGTCCACTCATTCTGGCCACACGACCAGTTTTGGGGGACCAACGTCTTTTGTGCAGCCTGGACCTTCTGCCCTGCAGAGGTCCGTGGTGACCCTCATGAGTTCCCGCTGTGTTGATCCTCGGGGTGTGTCATACCCCTTTACACGTTTGCCTTCAGACGTTTCGGCTGCCACCCGTCGTCCCACGTTGGGTGTTTTGGAGGATCGTGACCCTTTGCTGGTTAAGAGGGTCAGAGGTGAAGCCAGTTTGCCGGTTCATTCCCCTGTCGAACCGGCCAGTACGGGCAGTGAACTTAGGGAGGCCCTCTCCTTACTCACTCAGGTTCTGTCAAAGAGCATTCCCGTTGCTTCCAGCAAGGCAGCGAGTGGTTTCCAGGTGCCCCCTATGGCGCCACCTCCCGGAATTGGAAACAGGCCGCTTTCTGATCCCCCTGGTGTTCTGACACCATGGGAGGCATCAGCTGGTTTGCCCACGATGGGCTATGTGTCTTCCGACTCAGGGGAAGAGTCAGACATGCTTGATGTCGAGAGCCAGCAGTCTTCAGACTTGGCAGCAGCTCTTGATTTCGTGTTTGGGTTCCTTTGGGATCTCAAACCATCTAACCAGTCGACAGTGTCAGTCAGGCCGTGATCATCGGTCGCGCGCCAACAGCCTATGGAGCAACCCGCTTCTGGGCGTCTTCGACCGTGCCAGTCGGTACAGTTGGTTGAAGCATTTTCAGCCTTGGACTCTAAGCTAAGTTCCAAGGCTATGAAGGCTCCATTCTTCAGCAGGGTTGACACCTTTTTGCCTCCGGCGCGTTATCGTTCCTACGTTTCCGCCAATCCGTCGGTTTACCAGACTTTGACGGTTTTGGATCAGGACTCCAATTCCCTCGGGCTTTCCAAGTCCAAGTCTGCCGTCATTCCGATGACGACTCTGGAGTCCACATTGGGCTTATCGAGAGAGATGCTTGGTATGCTTTCTCTCTCCGATCATGTCGTCTCAGCTTTAGCTGCTTATCTGCCTCCAGATAAGTTTGACGAGGTACAGGCTCCTTTGCGTGTGCTGTCCAAGGCGCTCATGCATCTTACTCACACGCATGCCTGTAACACGGCTAATCTGGAATTAGTTCGAAGGGACTCTGTGCGGGACACAGGCCGCTCCATTCCTGAGGAGCGGTGCGCTACACTTCGATCTGCTTCTTTGGCAGGTCCGCAACTTTTCCATGGTTCTGTGTTGATGGTCCGGGATGACGTCCTACGTCATTCCAAAGATCAGCTGCTGTTTGATCAGCTTGATCACCCTACTAGGGTAGGCAGGGGCCGTTTCAAGCCTAACAAGTACCCTCTGCAAAGCAAAGGGGCTGATCCTTCTGCCACCGCTTTTACTTCTTACTCAAGGGGTAAGGGTAAGCGTCGGCAGTCTTGAGGGAAGTCCCAGGATTCTTCATTCAGTAGAGGAGGTGTTTTCTCCTCTCGCGAGCCTTGTCGGGGTTCGAAATGAAGGTCCTCACCTCGACTCGTCCCAGGTTGGAGGAAGGATAGCAGAGTTCGCAGACCGTTGGGCCACCATCGCATCCGATCCTTGGGTGTTAGATGTTGTTCGGTCCAAAGGCACCCCACTCTGTCCAGGGTGCCTCTTCCAACCACAGTTCCTTCATACATTTTACATCGGGAACTTTTGTCCACGGAGATAGACAATCTCCTGACAAAGGGGGCGATTGAGGTCATCAAGAACATTAGGCCAGTGGGTTTCTATTCCCGCCTGTTCTTGGTGCCGAAGAAGGACGGCCGACTCCGACCGGTTATCGATCTGAGTTTCCTGAACCAGTCTATCATTGCTCCAAAGTTCAGAATGGAGACTTTCAGGTCGGTCCTCCGCTCAATTCACCAGGGAGATTTCGCTTCCAGCTTCGACCTGCGAGACGCTTACTTTCACGTTCCGATTCATTGGGCGTTACGGAAGTATCTCAGGTTCGTTTTTCTGGGGCGAGTTTACTAGTTCAAAGCCATGCCTTTCGGCCTCAACCTGGCTCCTTGGACCTTCAGACTGATGTCGCATGTGATAGCTTTCCATCGCACACAGTCTAGGGTGACTTCTTCGGCATATCAGGACGATATCCTCCAGGAGCATTCCAATGCTGCCTTACTGGAGTCGGATGTCGCCACTATGTTGAGCTTGCTCACGTTGCTAGGTTTCAGGGTCAACGAGGAGAAGTCGGACCTGGTCCCTTCTCAGTTGTTTTATCATCTGGGGATGGCTTTTCGCACACGATTCAATTTGGTGGCGGTTCCCCAGGCCAAGTCTGTGATTCTCTCAGCTTTTGCTCTGACTCTGTCCCAGTCCACATCCGCGAGGGCTCGGAGTATTCTCCGGCTAATCAGTTTCTGCTGTTCGGTGACGGATCTCATTCCTCTAGGTCGGCTGCGTGTCAGACCTCTCCAACACTTTCTGCTCAGTCGTTGGAGGCTGAATGTAGATTTTCTGGATCTGGTGCTTCAGTTTCCAGAATATCTTTATCCTCACCTTCTCCTCTGGGCGGATGTCCAGTGGCTTTTGCAGGGTGTTCCGTTGGACTTACCCATGTCCATTTGCGTTCGGACGGCAGATGCCAGCGACCTCGGATGGGGTGTGACGTTGGATCCTCTAGGTCTTTCCATTCACGGGATGTGGGACCAGGATCATGCAGCTCTACACATCAACCAGAAGGAGCTTCTTGCTCTTCTTCTGAGTTTCAGGCAGTGGGTCCCTCACCTGTCGAATCGCCAGGTCCTTCTGTTGTCCGACCATTCGACGGTGGTTGCTTACATTCGGAACCAGGACGGCACGCACTCTGTTCCAATGTACGAATTGGCTCGGGATCTTCTACTGCTCGCTCAGGATGTCCACGCCGGAGTGGCTGTTCGTCACATTCCCGGTCGTCTGAACGTCCTAGCCGACTCCCTGTCCCGTCGGGGCAGGGTCATTTCCACCAGGTGAATGCTCCACATGGCGGGTTCCATCTATCTCTTGCGACTCGGAACCATCCAGTGGACACTTTCGTGTCCCCATGTCCAGATGCTCTGGCTTTCGCCATGGACGCTCTGGCCCTCCTTTGGGATGATCTTGTCGGCTACGCCTTCCTACCAGTTCTGATTCCGCCTCAGGTTCTCGCCCAGATATGAACCTGCAGTCGTCGAATCCTTTCGATCACACCCGTCGCCTCGGTGGGTGTGGATCAATCTGCTCCGCTCTCTGTTACCGGCGGTTCTGAATGTCTCCCTCTACCTCGTGACTTTCTTTGCCAAAGTCACCCGAGGAGGTTTCACGTTGACCCAACTTCATTGTGCATTCGCACATGTCTTTTATCGGGTCCTGTCTCCTCCGTAGTGGTTTTTCGAGACACGCAGTGGAGTTGCTTTTCTTCTTCAAGGAGGCACTCACTCCACTGGTTTAGCCTCTATGGCTAAGTGGAAGGTTCTTCTGTCGATGGTGTGCGATCACTTCTGTCACTCCTTCGATCACACCGCTTGCAGAGTTTCTGGTATATGTTTGTTTCTGAGGGTCTCCAGCAATGGGTACGGTAGTCGTGGATTTGTACTATGGAAGAGCGTCCCATACTGAGTGTGCGGGCGCTCGGCCCAGTTTTGGTTTATTTTTCGAGGTGTTTTTACACCACTTTTCTTTCCCAAATCTTGGGAAATATTAAAATAGAGAGTATTTTATCCGAGTTAGGTTCTTCCACTGTAGTGCAAGACTGTAGTAAACAATTGAGGTAGGTATAATAAGAAAGGAAATTTACTATAAAATTTATACATGAGTCATCTATATGATACAGAATCGGAACACATTATGTGATATGTACCATTTCTCATGGTTTTCAGGCCAAAATCTATATGATAGTTAGATAAATAAATGTGATGGACACAGAATAACATTTTTTCAACAAAAACCTACATAGATTTGAAACAAAATATTTTGGTATGACGACAATTTTCCAAGAATATCAATATCTTTCCAACGAATGTTGTTTTCCGATGAAGATTGGAAAATGTAATGTTTTTAGCTCACCTGACTTTCAGTCAGGAGAGCTATAGTGATCATTCACCGTCTGTCGTCCGTCGTCCTTGAACATGGTGTTTGCGTCTTCTCCTCCCAAACCTCTGAACCAATTTAGATTTGAGATAATAGTTTGTTATGACATCACAATTTGATTTTGTTCAAATCAAGTTACCTTACCCCTCGGTAGGGCCACACCCAAAAAGTGTGCTTAAATCTTAAAAAATCTTCTTTTTATGAACCAGCAGTAGCAGAGACTTGATATTTGGTGTGCAGCTTCCTTTTGAGGTGTAGACTTAGATTTGTTCAAGAGAAGTTCAAGGAGCTATATTTGCCTTCGTTATGGGAGGGGCAAGAATTTTCGCCTCGCCCAAAATTTCTATATTTTTACACAACAACCAATGACCCAGACTGAGCTGGTGCTTACTCAAAATTATCCAGGGCCAAACACAAATTTTGCCCTCCAATCCCCAAAATTTGCATGTAAAACTGAAAACTTGATGTCCTATGTGGTCCTCCATACATATGACATCTGAACATGCACAGTGTCCCGGAAGCACCGAAATTGGTGCCAAGTTTCATTCCTTGTTTAGCCTTCTGCCAGATAACAACAAACTGACTTCTGTGCTTTTAAATCTCAGTTTAAATGATGCCAGACACAGATCAATGGTGATAATGGTGGATCAAAGGACAGAATAGGATGATGGAAGGAAGAAACAGTGGTTTTAAGTGTTCAGGGCTGTAACTTTATAATTTTTTTGACAAAATTATTTCATGTTTCCCAATTTTGGGACATGGGCCTGACGTCATCATTCTTGCTAATGATTTTGCCACTGTTTGTTCAGTGTTCCTTCCCTATCCTTCCTTGAAGCCCCCCCCCCCCCCCCCCCCCCCCCCCCCCCCCCCCCCCCCCCAGTTAAACTCCCATGCTTTTTGGCTTTTTTCATTGAAATTTTTTTGTAAATTTGTTGGGAGTTTAACGTGTTTCACAGAATGTTTGTTCAATGTATCCCCATGGTTATGTCCTCACCCTAGGGATGTTTAGGCATTTTTGGTCATGCATCATCCATCCAATGTATCGTATTTTCTTCTAATGAAGATCTTGCTTTGCATCGGATAGTTTAAAATCTGTTACTGACTTCAGGCCGTGTTGTTCAGTGCCTGGAGTCTTGTTTCCGGTTTTCATTTGACGTTGTTTACATTGACAATGCTTTCCTTATACATGTAGTTTCCTATGAATTAACTATGTTAGGACTATTATAAGATACATTATATATTCTGGTAGTGTAGCTTTAAAAATTTGTCTGCACTTAAGTCTATCAGGATCCATTTGGGCTTTTGATTAATATTATTATGTATCTTTTTCAGATATTTATTGGGAGTTGGTGCGAGTACTGATGACTTTTATTTTATTCAAAATGAAAGCTTTTTGCTCTAATTGTAACTCAAGGAAGTCTTCCTCTGATTCACATGATAATTGTATCAGTTTTAGTCAGTGTACTTGCACTAATTCCTGTGCAAATTGTGTCAATTGGGATGACAAACATTGGAGACATGTGTCATGGTACGTTGTTAGTGGCGAGAGGACAATGCTGGTCCTCTCGCCACAGAGTCGCTCTAGTTTTTCAGTTTCTATTTCAGAGGAACAAGAACATGGTGATGTTTATGTGATGCCGTCAGAAAGTGTGCATCCATCAATGCAATTAGATAGTCAGTCAGGGCTAGTGGCTAAAGTGCTCTTAAATATTAGACAGGGCAATAAACCACTCACTGGTGGTTTCAGATCCCTGTCGCCAGCTAGCTCGACCGGTGAAGTGGTGGGCACTGTGACACCGGGTGTGTCCATTGCAGTCGAGGAGAGGAAAAAGGGTACAGCGAGCACTATAACATATAAACAGGCTCACCCTGTGACGACGGAAAGGAAGAAGCCAGCAAGTTCGACAGTAAGCTCGGTGAGGTCTGACAGGACCGCAAGCGAGAGGGTCCCTTCTCTTTCACAACATCTGAGGCCAGATGTTGTAGTTCGGAACTTGCATCAGTCAGAGCTTACGTCCACGCCTCCTGTCCGGGACACTCCCTCAAATATTCAGCTATAATTATGGCTTCTTCTACGTCTACAAAGCACACACAACTGCACCTTGGCTACATGATTTCAGATATCCAGCCTGCATCACCGAGAAGGGACCTCTCTTCGTCTAAAAAGTCACACCATCCAGTAGCCAAGGAAACGAGGCCTCGTTCGGCGGGATGTCAGCAGAAAAGAGCCATCTCGGACACACTATCCCAGGAGCAGCCGGCGGCCAAGCAACAAAAGACCGCTGCTCCTCGAGCCTTCGTGACGGACTTGCTGTTGCAAATTGCGCAGCTTATCGCAGCATCCCAGCAGGTACAGGAGCAACCTACGGCAGCCTCGGAACATGAGCTGTTGGATGATGCTAGGTCAGTCCAGTCATCAGATGCCGATGACCGTGAGTTTTATCTGATTCCGTCGGATGGTGAAAGGGATTTGGAGGAAAATGACCCTTCCCTTTTGGAACAACATATGGTAGCGATGGATTTAATCCATCAATACTTTCCAGAATTTGTTCCTGAGAATCAGACTGCTGCGACCGCTCATAAGAAGCTGCTAGAGTCGTTAGACGCTGACTATATCTGGTCAAAGGAGGAGGTCCTTTCCTTTCCGGTGCAGTCTAAACAGGTATCGCAGACTTTTGCTCTTCTTAATGACGCCATATTGAATCTTTCAAGTGGAAAGAAAAAAGGCAGCTTTTTATCTTCATCTTCCGTACGTCTACCGTTTATTGGACCACGTCCATTTAAAATGGTAGGGGAAGGTGTTCAGAGAGTTCCTCTGCGTTTGGATGAGCAGGCTGAGGACCTAGATATGTCCTTACCTTCACAAGTAGCTCGAACACAATTGAGATGGCAATTTCTTCTAACAGAGTGAATTTAGACGCTATGTCTTACGCAGATCACCTTACAAGAGCTATGGTGCAACGTCTCAATGGGAAGGAATTTGAGGACATTCATACCTCTTTATGAGTTCTTTCCAGGGCTACAATGTTTACCACGTATATCTCCGCCCTAACAGTGGCTAATTTGGAGTTAATTAGACGTGATGGAGTCCTTGTGTCGTCATCTTTGACGGGTGAAAAACTCTTCCGAGTCGCTCGGGTATCAGGACGCGATATCTCTCCTACCGAGCCACAAAGAAAGCGTCTAATGCTCTGCTGCTGAAGTTGGCGTCAAATAAACTCGCAACAGCAGAGAAGAGTAAAGGAGGAGGTTCGGGACAAAAATCGTCCATAGGGAACTCCTCGCGAGGATATAAAATATCCTCATATAATTACTCTCAAAATCATCAATTTAGCGACTCAGGCGGGTCGAGATTCATCACGGGAGGATGTGGTTTCTCCTCCCGCAGGTCCTACAGGTGATGGTCAGGACCTCTATTGCATTCCAGTTGGCAGAAGGTTATCAAAATTCATGAGAAACTGGATAACTATTACGGAAGATCAGTTAGTGAGAAGTGTCATCTCGGATGGCCTAAGGCTATCGTTCTGAGCAAAAGCACCGTTAACACAAAGTCCACATTGGACACAACTTCCACCAAATCCTGTAAAAAGAGAGTCTCTCCTTTCGGAGGTAAAGTCTCTCTTGGAAAAGGAAGCAATAGAGGTTATAGAGAACCTAGAGTCTCTAGGTTTCTACAGTCACCTGTTCCTCGTACCGAAGCCAGACGGCTCGTTCTGACTGGTAATAGAATTGAGCATGATAAACAAAACTTATCATATCTCCAAAGTTCTATATGGGGACCATTCGGTCAATAAGGGCGAGCATACGAGTGAACGACTATGCAGCAAGCATGGATCTAAAAGATGCGTACTTTGATGTCCTGGTACATCCGGCATTCAGAAAGTACCTACGGTTCACCGTTCAAGGGATAGTATATCAATTCTGAGCAATGTGCTTCGGTCTGAATCTAACACCCTGAGTGTTCACTCGAATAATGAACTTGGTAATGTCTTATTTCCGAGCTCATTCGTCTGCGGTAACGTCGGCTTACTTGGACGACATTCTTCAGAGGTACGGCAACAAAATTACTCTTCAGAACGATGTTCAGAGTCTGCTATTATTACTCCAACGTCTCGGTTTCATTGTAAACGAGAAGAAGTCGGATCTAGCTCCATCCAAGTCATTCATTCACTTGGGGATGAGCTTCGAGACTCACAACAACCTGGTTCGTCTGCTGTTACCCAGAGCGAAATTATTCAGTTGTTATGCTCGCTTTTGTCTACACTCAGACGCATTAACAGTGAGGGAATTTATGTGCCTGATGGGGTTGTGCGGAGCGGCCACGTATCTCATTCCGATGGGTCGCTTACGCACACATCCACTCCAGATATACTTTACTCAGAACTGGAGTGTGAAGACACATTCGCTCGAGACCAGTATTGTTTTAACAGACCAAGTAAAACAAAAAGTTCAGATTTGGGCAGACATTCAGTGGTTAACTCAGGGAGTTCCATTGCAGCTACCAGATCTAGCTTTCACGATTATGATGGATGCGAGTCAAACAGGTTGGGGCAAGACCCTGAACCTGACAGACTCGAAGTGCCAGGGTCTTTGGGACCCAGAGTTCCTAGGAAAACACATGATCATCCAAGAAATGATGTCAATATGGTTAGTGCTACAACAATGGATTCACATTATAGAGAACGCTCATGTTCAAATATTGTCGGACAACTCGACAGTAGTAGTGTATATAAGGAACCAGGGAGGCACGCCTTTGATTCCATTATACGAACTAACGGAAAGAATCCTTCTATATGTTTTGGAACATCAAGTTCATCTATCGGTCCGTCATAAACCGGGTCATCTGAACGTACTAGCAGACTCGCTCTCTCAGAAAGGTCGCCTCTTGCCTTCAGAGTGGTCTCTCAACAAGCGAGTGTTCAGACAGATTTGCTACCAGTGGGATCAACCTATGATAGACTTATTTGCAACACACCTCAACAGTCAGTTGCAGACTTACGTGTCGCCATGTCCAGATCCTCGAGCATACGCAGTAGAGGCTCTCTCAATTCCATGTGACGGAATGATAGGATACGCATATCCTCCAACTCTGTTAATTCAACAGATCTTGTTAAAGATCAAGCAATTGCATTGCAAGATTCTGTTAGTAGCATCTCTGTCGTCACAGAAACCATGAATCAGTCTACTCAGGTGTCTATTATGGGACATTCCCCAGAAGCTTTCTCCGCGGGAGGGCCTTCTTTATCAGGGGAAGTCCCGTACACTGCATTACAACCCGCAAGGTCTCAACCGTCACATATTTCCGTTTTGCGGTCCTTCTTGCACGACAAGCATTTTACAGGACGAGCATTGGACGCAATTTCTAACTCTAGGAGGACCTCCTCTTAGCTGAATTATGCAGCAAAGTGGAAGGCTTTCTTCCGTTGGTGTAAGGATCTGTCCATACCGGATATTGCCAACTTCCTGGTCTACCTTTATTCCATTCTCAAACTGCAGCCCGTCACTATTAAGGGCTATAGATCTATGCTATCGGACACTTATGCCCATCATGATAGCTTGGCAATTGGATCTAATGCTTCATTATCCAAACTAGTTAGAAATTTCTCTATAAATAGACCTAGAACTCTCAGATTAATTCCTAAGTGGAATTTAGCTTGGGTTCTGTTGAAGCTTAAAGAAGCTCTGTTTGAGCCATTAGACATTGTAGAGTTCAAATTCTTGACCTATAAAACAGCATTTCTCTTAGCCTTTGCTTCCATTAGAAGAGTTAGTGAACTCCATGCTTTAGCTGTTGACGAATCTCACTACCGTAGTGTTGGAAGTACCATCACTTTAACCAGGTGTCCGCTGGGGGAAAGGGAATGAGGCCGTTCGCGTGGCGACCGATGATCGTGGGTACCACAGGCCAACCATGGTTCGGCCGGTGGTAGGAAAATTTTGAATTCTGGAATCCCAAAACCCCCATTTCCTTGCATGATGCATCTGAGAGGATATTTTGCGTGTTTTCACGCAGATACATCTGTCCGATTTTACACATTGACAGCCAGTAATTTCCGATGAATAAGACATAAATAAGAGAAAATGGTTGCTCAACCGAAAAATAATTCGTAGTATACGTGACTTTCTATTCGCCCAGGGCGTTTCGTCCCAATAAAACTGTCAAGCCTTGGCATTTTCATTGGGACTAAACATCCAGGGCGAATAGAAAGTGTGAGTAGGAAGGGAAGATTCACCCATAATTTAAAAATTCAATTTTAAGTTAGGGGAGAAACAATGCTTGTGAGATATTTTAGCAGACACAAGCACTGCGCAAAAATCTCATTGCACGTGCATGGTACAAATTTTGACGTTTGCGGCCACTGTGAAAACGAATACTAAAGTAGACTTGGGTTCAGAAAATCTCTACTTTAGAAAAACATTGCGGGTAAAATAGCTAGGATCTTACCAATTTTTCCCGACAAACACACCGAATTTAAATCTGTGCAGAATTTCTGAACTCCTGATTATCGCGGTCAAGTCGAAAGAAGACAGAGGCTGGTCTTCATCTGTGTTCTCTGATTCCAATTGGTTAATCTCGGTCACATGAGGCCTCAGAGTGGTGGAATTCGTCTTCACAGATGGAGCAGGAGAGTTCTGGGAGTCTTTCCTGGTTCACAGACTGTCTCTGATGATGTCACGCAAGTAGGATTATATAGCAATTCTTCAACAATACTTGATATTACTATTGTTTGATGCCTTTGATGTTGAAAAAATGCTTGGAAATCAATTACTCTCCAGGTGCTGCAGCAGAACGGGGAAACGGACATGTGTTTTGTTTTCAATGAAATATGTGTACAGAAATTGGCAAAAGAAGTTTAGAAATGGCAATTCTACAAGCTAGGAACTAAATGTATTCTCGGGGGACGGGCAGATCATGGCGAATTTCTCAGTTCACATCTCCAAATTACCTTATCATTTTCTGGATATCACCTATCTTTCACGTAAATGTAGCCTGAATGTGCTAACTTGTATGAAATGCTACCATCTTTTCTCTTCCTCTGCAAAGGAATGTATGTGACAGACGTGTTAACAATGAAAATACTGCTGGCTGTCACCGATAGCACCTATTTATACTAAATACTCTAACTTGAACTTCAAAGGTAATATAGCCACGTCAAGCAGCAGATGTACGAAAATAGTATGTGTGATTATCATTGGTAGCATCAAAAATGTCTTTCTCACACCTCTAATCATTGTCATGCAATCGGTAAGTTTTTTTTTGTAATTTTTCCTTACCCATGGAGATGCTTGTGTTTGTTTAACAATCAACTCACTAAATACACCGGGTATGTTTTTAAAAAAATAATTTTTCCTGGAAATGCTTGTGTTTGTAAAACAATCTGCTCAATAAATACACCGGGCATCATTCCTAAAGCTGTTGATTCTTCTTGGTATTAGTTATTATGAAAAAAAACACGCCAAACTTTTTGCAAATAAATAAAACCATTGTGCCCCCACCTCCCAAAATTCTGCTCTGCGGCATTTTGTTGCGAAAATTATTCCGCGCGGCATTTTGTCGTGTGGCAATTTGTCATTGCAGCCTTTTGTCGCGGCGACATTTTGTCACTGTGGCATTTTGTCACCGCGGCAAAATGTTGCGCTGTACAATGTCCTGCGGCAAAATGTCGGGTCACCCCAAAAATGTGATCACAGCTCGCCGGAAAAGCTGGCTTGTTGAGATCCCATTCTGGATTTTTGAGAAATAATAATTTTTGCTCACTTCTCCCTATTTTCACCTCACTTCTCCTTAAAACCTTGGGAGGGAGAAATGACTTCTCCCTAAATTTAGCCTCTAGGCTGGTCTCTGATGACCCCTCATTGGAACGAGCTCAACAAGCTCAACAAGCTCATTCCAATGAGGGGTCATAAGCTATGCTTTTTAGACAAAAATTGAAAACATAATAAATTTGAATGGAGATTTTTGTATATAGGTCTAGTCGGTTTTGTTTAGTTTAAACAATATTTATTTTAAAATCTCTTCACTATATACAATTTCTAACAATAATCTATGGTGTGGATTTGGCAGTAAGCTAACAGCTTTATAAGTGACTGTCTCCACTCACACAGCAGTTACAAATTACGGTCACCGGACATTTCCCCATCAGACATTTCCCCATCCGGATATTACCCCATCCCATTTAGGCCAGACATTTCCCCATCGGACATTACCCCATTCTGCTTAATAGAAAAATGGACAATTCCCCATGCAGACTTTTCACCATCCATTTCTTAATTTCTTGTGGGTCTGTTTGTTTGAAATTTTCCTATTGATTTGTTGTGTATCATTCCCTTTTTATTAAGCTGACATGGGTAATATTGTTTGAATTGTTCATGTTTATAAGACATTTGTGTTCTGTTTTCGTAGCAATTTACAGTTAACTTTTTGTTGAGATGATTGATAAACGGTCATGTCTTCACTGAAATTCAATGAATACATCACTTTTTATCACACAAGTGGATTGAACAATATGGATGTTTTCATTGCAATTTTAATATTTGTTCTTTCGGTCAAGCTACTTTCGTTCAAAAATATTGTTAAGTTGATTGATAAACAGTCGCGTCTTCATTGAAGTAAATGTCAATGAATGCATCAGTGTTTATCAAGCAACTCAACAAGAAGCATGTGTAAGAGATTTATAAGCAAACATATTTATACACATATACTTGTAACCAGATAAAAATTCTTGTTTTTCATTATTTATGTGTTTTCATTGTTGTGAAATTCAGATTGTGCTAAAATGTGCTAATTCCTATACCATATGCCGAGATGTTGTTTTCTCAAGTTATAAAAGAATAAAAAATGAAAACTTTTTAAGAGTTACTTGTCACCCATTCACATGTGGAAGCTTTCAGCTACATTGGACATGGGGCATTGCCCAATGGGGAAATGTCCATCTCCGATGGGTAAATTCTGATGGGGAAATGTCCGCCCTCGGTGGAGAAAGGTGTTAATATCTGACGGGGAAATGTCCACCTCCGATGGGGAAATGTCCTCCTCTGATGGGGGAATGCTGATGGGGAAATGTCCGCTCTCGATGGGGAAATGTCTGGATGGGGAATTGTCTGATGGTGAAATGTCCGGATGGGGAAATTTCCGATGGGGAAATGTCGGGGAAAAGACGATGAGAAAGATCTGATTAGTCAAACCTTGATAGTTTGTGGACAATTTTCTATTATGAAAGGACAATTGGGAGAAGAAATGGAAAGAAAATAAAATATGAGAGACTGAATTTATAACTATGGAATACTAGAACCATCTTCCTAGGCAAGGAATAATTACTGGGCTATAATAAGAGATAAGTCTGTTCTTAGAATCGATATCCAAGCAGCTGAGGGTTAAATGAGTCAATGACCCCCCCAAACCAAATATATTCTGCTACCTGTTAGACTTACCATTGATTTTTATTACTCACAGGCAGAGGAATGAGAAATCAAGGAAGGCTAGAGAAAGTTATTAACCCCTTTTGAGCTCACAAGGCCGGCTTTTCTGTCCAAGACAGAGTTTCTCCCATTTTAGTATCATTATTGGGGGTCTATACGTGGGGCATTGATGATATATTACCAACTGCAGTCTGCAGCTATCTGGTAGGATAAGCGGGTAGCGTGAAGGAGATAACTGAAGGGAACTGAAGCTGGCGTCGGCTTGAAATGAATGTTTCTTATGAGTTACAAGCACAGGATTGTAGACTGAGTATTTATATAAGTCAACAGTAACACCAACGCAGACCACTCAAAAACCACTTGCGAGCCACCTCCACTGTGCATGTAACTCCCAGAAATTAAACTTTTACCTTTGTTATGTTGGGTAAAGGGTTCATGCTGTAAATCATCAATAGTATGGCAGTTATTCAGATATCTATTTGGACAAGGATTATTCAGTTAACCAAGGTTAATCCACATGATTAATCGATCAAGAAAACTCCTTAACCATTTCAGCTCTAATTAAAAAATTAGATCATCTCCATTTCAAATCCCCTTCATCCGTGACCAACTACCTCCATTTAATCTCCCATCAATAGAGTAGTTCTACTGTTTATGGTTGAGGGGGTGTCAAATTACTGGAAACAACCCAAAAGTTACCCAAATGGACCCTAAAATTCTAACGTGGAGGCCAAAACTGATACAAGCCCAAGAAGACCTGGAATATCTTGGAATTTTGTTAATTAACCCTTTGAGACTTTAATTATCCTTACGTTCAAATGTCACTGGGAATTCCATTTCTTAAACCAACGTCAAATGTCGGAAAGTACAAATAACAAGATATTTTTCATATTAGTGATTATCTGGTTGAGGGCTAGATTATTTTTGGTGATCTGAATTTGTTATTCAAAACTTGTTTTATTACAAATTATTGGCACTCTCCAATAATGTGTAATAAAACAAATTTATATAAACAAAATATTATTTGTGTTTGACGGAATGTGAAATATAAGCAAGGAAAGTGTTGGCATTTGCTCTGGTATCCTTATTTTTTGAAAGCTCTGATAATGGCTTCTAGCACTCAGCCAGTTAGGAAAACTTGACCCTAGGATTATATTAGTATTTTAATCTGCGATAACATTTGGCTCAACAGTTATCACTGAGCACTATTTTGGAGAAAATAGGAATTTGAGGTTAAATCTTTAGAAAATCAAAAAATAATAAAACAAATGACCACATAGTATCAGCGTGCTGTTTGATTTTGTATGTAATAACACTTACAAAAGTATCAAAGGGTTAAATTAAACAAAAGATTTCATACGTTCAGTAAAACTTGTCTTGGGAGACCACTGTTATGAGAGGCCACCTGTCTTGAGAGACTGCTCTGGCCATGCACCAATTGGTTTCACTCTATAATGGATCTGTCATGAGAGATCACCTGTCTTGAGAGACTGCAAAACTGTGGCAAAACCTCAGTTTTTCACCTGTTTTGAGGGACCGGAAAATCAATGTTTGCAATTTCAGAATATTAAAATCAATTAAGATCACTGCAATGTGTACAGATCAATAGTTCAAAAATGTAACTAGGACATCTGCCCAATTTAAATTGTCAGGACAATTGTCCCCTGAAACCTTAATATCAGAAATCATACACAAATATGACAAATATCTTTCACTGTAGATTGCCTCAAAAATATATTAATTCGCTTTCAATTAAATTGTTATTCAGTTCAAGTCTGAGAAATTTTTACCAAGATCCCTTTGAAAATATAAAGATTATTGTTAAAAAAACAAACTTAGTTTATGTCCATTATTTGCTCAACTGTGACAAAATCAAAGAGGATTAAGCAAACTAAAACACTAGTGCTCAAATGATTAGTCGACTAGTCGACGTTGACATTTTTTTCGCCTATAGTCAACTCTGGTTTTTGTCGTCGACTAGTCAAAACACAGTAGGAGCCTAGGAGGACTCGCAAACCAACAAAATCTCATTAGAAAGATCAATGAATTCACATCTCCGGGGAAATAGGGTTACAAAATGCTAGGAAAAAAACGTGCTGCCGATCGCTGGCTTCAGATACTGGCTGCGACAATGTAACAACTGATCGGAAACTCAATAAACTTCAAAGAACTTTATAGACAGTTTGTCCGCAGTACGTGTTGTGTCACGCTACCTGACTCCCGCGCAGTGTCTCATTGTCTTTTTTTGACTCTTCCAGTGCTGATGCGCCAACATCAAAATATAAATCGTTGAATGTTTCTCGTAATACAACTGGCCCTCGATGTTCATTTTTTCCCTCTTTTGTTTGGTAACCCGGATGTACCCAACCAACATTTTCGGTCTTTTCCAAAATTACCCGGTTCCATTTTCTGTACTTTGACAGCTCCGAGTATGGTACCAACCCGTCAGTAAGCCCAGGGGGCACGTAAAAAATGGGGGCAGGCTTATCCACGAATGAGACTGAATGTAAATGAAAAGTTGACCAGCCAGGACCTGTGGCATTCACTTTCTTCAAGATCAAGATGAACAGGGGATGTCTGTTTATATAATTTTGATTTCACATAACTTCGACAGCAGGAGAATAGATTTGGCATACAATGCATTTGATAAAAACACATGGGCATGTTTCATAAATAAACAAACTATTTTTAAACGGACCGTACTGGTGCACATAATGTGCCCCCATTGTTGTAAACAATATGGCTTTCCCTTGTTTTGTTTTCAAAACAGACTTTCATGTAGCATGGATCAAACTGGATATTACAACTCGGGGGAATGAATTCATATTTATTTTTGAGCAGCTATTTTTGCAGGGATCACATCAGGTAATTTCTCAACTCATTTTCTAAAGTAATGAAAAGGAACAATTTGGGTCACTGAACACGCTGTCGTTAATATTGAGGTGGGAATTTCCCATTTGTCTTCAACATGAAGTTGATAAACATGAGGGCTGACAGTAATAAATAACACAAAACCATGTAGTTTGGGAATTTTATTTTTTAGCTGAAAATGTGAAAGGATTAAATTGAGAAAAAAACAACTCCAAAACACTTTCTCTTAATTTTATTTTGATTGAACAATTGAAATTTTCGGGACATTTTTGTGATGACCGGCACCCGTAGTCAAAACTTTAATTCAGAGAACGACTGCGGTACCGACTACTTTTTATGTGGACCGAACAGTTCTACACTAAAATAGGGAGGTTTATATGTTTGACATGTTTGTTTTACCACGACGCATAGCTCATGGTTCGTTCTTGGGAACTTAAAAAAGAGTATTTTTCTCGTGTAACGCGGTGTTGTTGCCCAGCTATAAGCACAAATTCCGAAGTTAGTCTGGGTTACCGATTAGTCAACGTCGACTCGACTTTGGGGTGTCGACTTTGAAATTCCATAGTCGTTTGAGCACTATAAAACTATGGTGAGCTTATTTTTACTTAAAGTGTAACTGAAATTATTTTCTATTAAAATAAAACTTGATAGACACAAAAAACACACTTTTCAAGGTATAACTAAATTATTATAAAAATACTCAATTGAAAATATTATTTTTAAATTTTTTTTTATTAGGGTTTAACGACACATTAACAGCCAGGGTCATATCATGTCAGTGACAGTTTTACAGGTGGAGGAAGCCGGAGTACCCGGAGAGAACCACCGAGCAACAACGAGCAGCTGTCAGCTCTCCAACATCGTAACTCTGAACACTGCACCGTGGCACAGGCCGGGTTAGAGTGGTTGAAGACAAGCGCACCATCGATATGCAGTACGCCTTAGTACACAGCGTCATCGTGCCCCCATATAGGCAATCGGGGTTAAGTGGCTTGTCCAAGGACACTACGCGGGAGCACGAATCAGTCGCTGAAATTTGATAATATTGATAGAAAGAGAACACTTTGTTTGTATGAAGTAAGACTATTTTGGATGGACCAGCCCGTTCACATCAGAATCTCAAAACGTTTTTCAATATATGTCCTTTTAACTACAATTTCTCAAACAATGCCCCTGCACTTGTATTAAATCTTAATTAAAATAAAACAATAATAAAAAAAGTTGAAAAATCAATCCTTCTCCATTTTTGCAACAAATATTATCTGGCTGATCATTCACTGACTAGCGAAAACCTCAAACCTCTAATGAGAGACTACCTGTCTTGAGAGACCGCTTTTGCTTGGTAAAAGAGGTGGTCTCTCAAGACAGGTTCTACTGTAATACCACGTACAAAAGTATCAAAGGGTTAAATTAAACAAAAGATTTTGTACGTAATAACACATACAAAAGTATCAAAGGGTTAACCCATTGAAATGAATGTCATTGGAACATGCTAAATCAAGTGATATCCATATTTGCACATGTATGCTTTTATTAATAAATGCCATTAAAATTGTTCAAATAAAATGAAATTTTATGCATTAGGATGGGGTAGTGTGGGCTGGAATGTGTAAAATGTAAACTATTGATGTATTCGGAGATTACTGTGTCTAATCTCCCCGACAAGCTTGGAAAGAGGTTAAAAACATAGGCCTACTGTTTGACCTGTTCTGCAATGAATATGAATGGAAAACAGAATGTGGGAGGTAAAATGAAGTTGATGACTCAGTTCAGTTTTTGTAGGCAAATTTTGTGTTTCAGTTACATTTGTTCTTTGACATGACTATCTAAGATAAATATTATTTAAACTAAAATGAAGTTGCATATTTTTATTTCACAATTGGAAACAGTCTTTGAGACTGACAACATTTTTTGAGGAACAAATAGTTTCTTGTAACACTGAAATGAAGTCAAGTCGACCTGAGCATGCGCAATTCTGCAATTACTGGTGCATCTGATAAATCACCTTTTGCTCATTTTTTTTTTTAAAATAGTATAAGCTTTACTCAGACTGCGAATCAAAAAAATAACTGTCAGTTATTATAACTTGAAAATAATATAGGTAGGCTAACAATTCTAACTCAAACATCACACAGTGCTCTGGAAACTAATTGGCAACAATACGCAACAAATGAATTCAGCAGATGCTCAATGTGCTGGTGTTCACATTCATTGATTGATTGTCTTGTTACTCTTTAATATTGTCCACATTGTTGTGCACCAGAGATTACATTCATCAGAGTCTCACCAGACTTTTAATCCCCTTCATCTGATGTTCACTGACCCCACAGCTGGCAACAGAGTGCCAAATCACCCTGTGCATACTGTAAGAATTCTATTATTTGTTTTTAACTTTCTCAATTGCCAATGCTTTAACACATCACAGGGTTCATTGTGATGCTTGGAAATCTTGAAAATCTTTAATCTGAAAAATGTGTTTGCAATTGCTTGGAAAATCCTGGAATTTTTGGAATGCTCATTGTTCTAATTTTTGTTGCAGAGCATTGCTTGATAAAATCTGCCCCTATGTTTTGTCAGATAGTTTATGTAAATGGTAAATGCTTATTTGTAGCAAACTTTCTATTTTTCATTTATGATCAAAGTCCTTTCAATATTTGTACTACCATGAGAGATAAGAGAGAATGTATTGAAGTTTAAAGGTATTAAGACTAAACATCTGCTCAGGTTATTTGAATTTTCATGTTCACTATTGGTCAAACTGAGTCCCTACTTTACAACATCGTATGCGAACTGATGTGACTTTAAGCTTCTAGGTATTAACTGATGTCTGTACTCTTAATCTTAAATCTTACTCACAGCTTGAAATATCTTGACTTATTCTCGTCTTTGAGACAATGAACCATGCTTTACCTGACATGACTAGAAAATGGCACTTGCAAAATTGTTGTTGAATAATGGAAAATTTAAACAATAACTAGTTTTGTGTATAGTACTGCAAGATATGTCTGTTATGTCAAGTAAATGGCTCAGAAACTGTTAACATTGTTAATCTCTCCAAATCCATCAAGTTAATTATTCAGTCTGGCTAATCACTAATGTAATTTTTGTACCCCCTGTAACGAGAGGGGGGTATACTGGAATCACCTTGCTTGTCACTCTGTCCGTCTGTCTGTCTGTCTGTCCATCCATAGACATAATTTGTCCAGAGATTTTCTCAGACATTTATGGACCAATCTGTTCAAAACTTGGTGTGTACGTTCACCACCGTGGGAACCTGTGCACCTGCGATTATAGATTCAGTCAAATTATTTTTGCCAGAATTATGCCCCTTGTTGACTTGAAAAAGCAGACTTGGAATTTGGTCCGGAGATTTTCTCAGATGTTTATGAGTCAATTATTTGACTTTTCAAATTCCTTTGAAACTTGGTAACCACTAAACCCATAAGTCTTGCTTCATTTTCATCTTCAATACATTCACTCTTATTTTTCAGGGATGTTCATTTTCAAGTCTTGAAGCAGCCCTAAAATTGAGGGCTTTCAAGGTTAATGCACAAATTTTCAAGAACTTTCACGATGTTGAAAATCTATTTTTAAATTCAAGGTTTTCAAGAACCACAATGAAAAATGTATGAGTGTAATTGTCAGAAAAAGGGTCAGATGGTGTGATGATGAATGTGTGAACAGCATGATCATGGCATCTCTGTTGAATAATGCCAGATGAATTTGAATGATTTATTATGTAAATGGGTCAATCTGTTAAAAAAAATTGGAATTTTTTTTTCCATTTTAGGGAGAACAGATGAAAATATGATTACTCCTTCAACAAATTCAAATGATCAAAATTTAAATCTAAGACCTTCAGCAACTGAGAAGAAAATAGTTCCTCCAGTTGTTGGCAACATGGTTGTATCAGCGCCTTTGAATACTGCAGAGCCATTGTCTAATATAGGAGCACCAAGACATTCATCAACTGAGCAGAAACTAGTTCCTACAGTTGTTGATATGATTATAGCTGCTTCAGCATCATTAGATAATACAGAGCCATTGTCTAGTATAACAGTTGAGCATTACTCTGGAGCTTCTTCCAATGTATCTGCTGCTCAATCAAGTGCACAAGCAATGGCAATAACCAGTCAACCAGCATCGATGTTATCTAATAATAAAAAAAATGTCTCAAACACTTTACCTGAACTTCAAGAAACCAGATCAAATATAGCAGCAAACTTGAATACACCCAGAAATGTTAAAACAAAAGGTAGTAGTAATAATCCATCATCATCAAATGATGCATCAGCTTCAGAGGTCCAAGCTCACCAGCTTTTAATAGACAGGTTAAACTCACAAACTCTGATTGATACAAGCGTTCCAAGAGGAGAGTCATCTGTATTTCAAAATGATGTTTCAGGTTCAAGTTCATCGCCAAATCTGAATATCTGTGATGCTCAAAGTAATCAAACAGCACCAAAAGAAGGAGGTTTTCATCGAGAAGTCAAATCAGAACTGCAATTATCCACTGCTTTAAGCAGGTCAGAAAAGTTAGATACAGGCAGTTTTAAAAGGGATACACATTTCCCACAACAGCATGTGACAAATAGACCAATGATTGTGCCTATTGACGATGCAAAAGCAGGGTTAATTGCAACCCCCAAAAAGGTTCCCCAAACCTCCAGTCAGCAACAGTATCGCACGGGTAAGGCAGACACAAAAGTAAATGCTGATGCTACCAATAAGCCAACAGAACTCCAAGCAGCTCAACATTTGGATAGATTGAACAGTGCACCAGTCATTGATGCAATACCCGCTTATCCCAGAGACAACCCTGAACAGAGGAGGCCTGCAACACCAGAGCAAGTGAAGGTATTTTGACCACTCCCCATTAAATATTTGCATGCTGTTGGCTTACATTTCTTCAGGGAATAAAATCTTGAATTTTGAGATAACCTATTTAACATTCATCTGGATATAATAAAGAGGACCGAATACAGTACAGCCATCGTGGACTGGTCAAAATCTAAGGATGGGCATTTTTCCACGCATATAATTCAGAGATGATCCATTATGACAGGTAGCAGTGCTTCATTGTTGGAAATTTTGCTAGGTGTCATGGCAGATCATCTCTGAATTATATGCGTGGAAAAGAAAAGATAACCTTTAACGATTGCCCTACTGTATGACAGTTCACAGATTTCAAAAGCATCTGCGGTAAGCACAGGTGACGTCTCAGGGAGTTTGAGCATTGAAGAGAGGGGTCTTCCCACAGAAACATTTTAAAACTGTGCTATCAAATAAGGTGATAAGACACAACATTTTGATGAACTGTTTGTAGTTCCAGATGAACAACTTTTCAGTTATCTGTTTTTTTATTTAGATAACCACCAGAAGAAGGATAAAATTGTTCCTCTCAAATTGTATGGCCAGTTTCTTTCCATAATGAATCAACTGACCTCCCAGACTAAGGACAATTATTTTGTTACATGTATCCATCAGTCCTTCGGATTTGAAAAAAATAGGCATTTTGTACTCTTCTGCATCTCTAGACTTAAATTTAGCATGTATGATTATTGCCACATTGTTTAAATATGGTTGGTGTTCAGCAGTGCTAGAAAGAAGTTTAAAAATGAAAGAAAAAAGTAGTAATAATAAGTTTTTATCCACGAATATTAATCTACTGTGACCATAAATGTGAATAGAAAATCTTGACCAGATCACTACCATGATCAGAACAATATTTACTGTTCTTTTTTGTGATCTCAGTACTATGACATAGTTAGAGAGACCTTACTCAGCTGTTTCCAATAATATCCAACTCTCTTGCTATAGGATATAATTTGAACAATTCCCATCACAAATATTTATAAGAATTAACTTTGATTCATCTAGTTTTCTACAAAATATCACCTCTGATGATAATAATTCATCCCTTGGATGAAACAAGCTACCATCTGCATTGCTAAACCATTGAATTGCAGGCATTTCAGATGGATCCTTGTTCCACTTAACCCTTTACCCAATGTATTGACCAAAACTGACCAGTGCTATTCACCTGTCTGTCTGTCGGTCGGTCAGTCGGTCGGTCAGTCGGTCGGTCTCGGTCGGTCGGTCGGTCGGTCGGTCGGTCTGTCTGGCACCAACGAGTTTAAAAAACACCATAACTCCTAAAATACTTGATTGAATGACACCATACTTGGTACGCAAGTGTATCTTTATGATGTCTACACCCTCTCAATAGAGCATGTCATTTGGATAATTTCTGTCAAATATGAGCTCTTATCTCAGACTCACACTGTATGCAATTACATTCTGACCAGTCAGTTTCCTATGTGCTTTGAAACGGCACTTTTTTTGCGTAACTTGACAAAGTCCTGATAAGCTATTACCATCACACATGTGGAAGGCTGTGAGTCTGTTCACATTTTCTTTAGCACAGGCTAAACCCCATAGTTCTTGTCCGATTATCACTAAATTTCATGTGCATGTTTGAGGTCATGTCTAGATCAGAGGGTTCCATTTTGGTCATGATCGGTCTTCTGTGATGGTTCAAAACCCAAAAACCTTTAGCACAATCTACAAGTCATATTTATGAAGGGATTTCATTGTATCTTGGTAGGATGACTCAGTATGATATCTAGATATTTCATCTTGTAGCCCTGTTTTGGTTGAGATCGGTAACCCACGAGGGCCGCACAAGTTAAAGTCTAAATTCCTTTATCACAGTCTACACCTTGTATTATTCTTGTTGAATGCAGAAAATATACAGTACAGAACTTTATGTGTTGTCAATTGTCACAATTCTTGTCTTATTTAATAATCCTTTCTTAAACATGGAACATCCTTTTTTGTATGATGTCCAGATGAGAACATCCTAGTTTGGTCATGATTTGTTAACTGTGACAGCTGTGCGGGTTCAAATCCTAAAGCCTTTATTTACTTCAGTATACAGGTTGTATTTACAAAACAGTTTTATTGTTACTTGGTAGTATGACTTGGTCTATGACTAGATGAGAACATCCTACATGTATTTCGGTCTAAATTGGTCATATTGGTTAACTAGTAGAGTGCTAGAACCCACTATCAGGGCTTTGATATGAAGAGCAGGTACCCCAGCCTAAAGGTGTCATCTTCTGTGGATGTGCTTCTTTTCATCTTAGAAGTGAAATTCCTAAGTCTATATTGGTTTGGCTTGTTATAATTTATGGGAGAGTGCCTCTTGGCACTCTCCCATAAATTGTAACAAGGCAAAGACATGTGAACACATTTTAATGACCAAAAATAACTTAGCACTCTACCAGTTAACGGTGATGGCTCTTGAAACCTTCGACACAGCCTATTTATGAGGTGAATTCATTGCAACTTGGTTTGGTGACTTGATGTTGTCATGTCCAGATGGATTTCTGAATGCATGTCTTGATGAATTTCCCATTTTGGTTCAGATCAATCAACCATGAGAGCTGAACAGGGCCCAAGGCCTCAGATTTAATTCTTCTTACACACTCTACAGGTAGGTTTTTTTAATGATTTTACTGTAACTTGGTAACTTTGGTTGACAAACGTTAACTGTGAGGGCCTCATCAATTCAGGCCTCAATTCTTTACGGCAGTCTACACCTCAAATTATTCCTGTTGAAAACATAGCATGTAGGGAAGAGAACTTAACATATTTTCAATTATCACAATTCTTGTCTTATTTTATAATCCTTTTATAAACGTTGAACATTATCCTTTTCATCAAACACTACACACAGTCAGGTTAAGCTACAGTGTCATTGACTCTTTCATTATGACTATCCCACTTGGAGACAATGGCACTTTCTATGACACTTCAGTGCCTACACAGATCCACCTGGGTTGTGTGTTTAAAGAATATCAGAGTGCTGTATAAATACTGGGACACCCACTGAACTCTGATGAGACTGTTCAAAATTTGAAAACCGTGCTTTGCTGTGGTTTTCATTGAAACATTTTAATTTTGAGAAGCCTTCTCTGAGGTCAAAATAGACGTGACTCAAAAAGTGCCCAGGTGCAGGCCTTTAGCTCACCCCAATTTCACACCATTTACAGGTGTGCCCAAATTAGAGAAGTTGCGAAGGCATCAAGTAAAATATATAAATTCTCTGTACCCCTTCTACATTTGAGAATAACTTCCATCATAATATGACTATAGAAACATAATGAAAGGCATCGCAATAAAACATAACAGGATAATGCTGTTATTTCTGATTTTAATGTGACCAAATTAGGGCAGAAAACTGTGCCCAAAATAAATGAATTTAAAGGCCTGCCCAGATGACTACATCTTGAAGCCATTTTCTCAAACATTTTTCTATTGAGTCCCATCAAGTTCTCAACCAGTGGGAAAGTACAATCCATTTCCTATCTTTGCTGCTTCATGCCTTAGTTGATGCCTGCTGCATCGTTTTTCTAGATTGAAACTGGATGAACGATAAAACGGTTATCATTATTTGTAGAATTTTGAGGCCTGTATAGCTTCTCAAAATTAATATTGCATAGTATCAAGTAACTCTCAACCTGATGAGTATTTTCAAGATATTTTTTATCAGATCTTGTCATGGCTGCTATGAAGCAGCCATGACTAGATTTGATGAAAAATTCATCTAGCTTTAAGTCCACGAGATCATTGGTGTAAAAATTCATGCAATTTACAGAGGAAAAGAATGATTAAAAGTGCACAAATTATACTTATTTCAAGGGGAAGAGAAATCCTATCCTTTACAGGAATATTCACCAGCATCATGCAAGGAGTTAACCATGTACCATTTACTGTTATGAAAACATCCATATGTTTTCTACAAAAGCCTTTCTCTACCATCAAATGACTGATAATATGTTCAACTGTCTTCCAGGTTTTCTGCTGGTTTCTGTGACCAATGTTCTACTACTACTGCTTTTAGCTTTTACCGCTACTATGACTAGCACTCCTCTCTTTTGCCACTGCTGCAACTGTAACCATCAAAGCTGCCGTTACCTCTGACAGTTGCTCCACAGGTTCTCGACCTGCAAGGCTCAGAACACAAAAAACACCAACTTAACCCAGTATTTATATTTATTAACAATAAAACATCAATTAGGAAATGATCACATATGTGTATTTTAGTTTGCTTCGTGGCTTTCTCAGTACCAAAGTATGCTGGAGGACTGTATTGCAAGATTTCCACTTAAAGGTTCACTCACTGCAGGGAAATCTAATTTCTCCGTTTTAACATGATTGCGAAATTCTCATCAAAATAGATGCATTTTTTACAGAGATGCAGAGAGGGAGATAGGGAGGTCAGCCCTTCCAGTCTATTCAACAAGCTGTCATACCAACTTGTATTCCACTTTCTCCCCTGAAGACCAAGAAAATACCTCACATATACCCTATTCGACATGAATAGTTCATGCAAAGTAACATAGATTGCCTGAGTGACCACACCAGTGTACAAACTTCATTGTTTGACAAACTCTAACAATTGTTATGCATGAAAACCAAGAGAAATGTTTCAATGTAATATCACATGTTTCCAATAAGAAACATTAAGGCAGTAGTTTAAAATACACGATGCTAAATCTGATAACAGGGTAACAAAGCTACTGATAAATAAATTCAAATTGTATATGTATTTTGACCGGAATAAACATTAACCCGTTACACAACTAGTCATTCATCCAGATGTTATCAATAATTTTGTTGTCTTCAAAACTTCTGCAGTCAGCTTCCACTGCATTCTTTCCATTGGACTCTTAAGCTTTGTGACCATATTTCTTCTTCTAGTAATATAACTAGCTAAAGCCATAATTAGCTGTCGCTTTTAATGTTTTTTTGCCAGCTGATTTTACTAGCTTCTACAATCACCACTAGTACTGTTTTCTACCACTCCCAAGCATTGCTGGTACTGTTCTATCATCTCGAGTTCTGTTACTACTAAATTTAGAGCTTAAATTTCATGTGAGAATCGATCGCTTTCCCAATTGATTCTCACAAAGAAAACAACAACTTTGATTCTCATAAAATGTTCATTTAATTCTTGTCATAGATTCCACAGGTTCTGAAAGTGTCCTTGAAGGTCAGGACAATTCTTCTTATTTTTGCATCCTTATAATAAGATAAATTCTTTGACTCAGTAGTGGTGTCTGATGACATTCCACAGTAGGGTGGGTACTGCTATTCCCTTGTCTTTGTGAGTGTGACCATTTCATCATCCCTAGTACAAAAACAAACCCCATACTTAAATATTTTCGAGAGTTTAACCCTTGATGTCCTAGTTCAAATGTAAATGAGTTTTTTGACTTATGTGTACATGCATGTAGAACACGTTCCAACTTACAGGCTTTTGTTTGTCTTGCTGATGGAAGTAACACCATATTGGCAGTGTTTTCTATTGAAGTCTTGGCTGCTTCTAAATGCAGCCAAGATTTCACTAAACACCTCTGCTCAGGCAAAGTGCTACCTTATTATGAGGGAGCAAAAAATAAGTAGAATTCTCCAGGCCTTAACTGGTAGAGTGCTAAATTATTTTTGATAATCAAAATTTGATCCCATTGCCTTGTTACAATTTATGGGAGAGTGCCCAGAGGCATAAATTTTAACATGGCAAATCCCAACAGACTGAATAATTTTATTTCCAAGATAATTTGAAGCATATGCACACAATATAGAACCTTTAAGTTGTTGTACCTGCACTTCAGAATAAAGCCCAAATATTGGTTTCCAGAACTCTACCAGTTAAATGGCATTTCAAAAATGAACGTGTTTACAAGAATCAAAGTTGATACTCATTATTTTTCTTGCAAGAATCAGTTGTGAGATTTTAATTCAAGCATGAATTTTAAGCCTGAATATTTTAGCATGGCTCATTGTTTCAGGGACAAAGTTAATTGAAAGACCCTTACAAGCCATTTTAAAGGGCCTTTTGGACAATTTTTGAGACTCTTTGTTGCTATTTTCATGTTGTGTTGAGAAGATTGATATCAGTTTAAAGAATGACAGTTTCCTCATAAATCAAAAACAGACATAAAAGTTTTTTCAAAAAGTGGGGTATACTGGATTGCACCTGTCCATACGTGCACTGCACCCATGTATGTGTCCATCATACTTCTGTCTGTCCACACTCAGATGTCTGTTCAGTTTGTAACTTCAACATTACTGCTCAGATTTCAATGAAATTTCATACAGATGTTCACTATGAGATCTTTAAGGAGCATCGGCCATTTTGCTGTGGAATATCTTTGTGAGTTCTGGCCCTTTGAATATACAAAAATAGACTATTTTTTGTCTGTTCGCTACGTATCTCAGGTTTGGTTTATTGGATCTCAATGAAATTTGACATGAAGATTGTTTATGGGAAAGGCTTTCAAATGAGTCTCAAATAATGTTTCTTACTTTTCACTGTTTAGACTTATCCCCCTTTATAACTTTGAAAATTTGCTGTTTTCCTCGTAAAATAGCCAATTTTTTGTCTGTTCGCCTCATATTTTCAAGTTTGGGTTATCGGGTTTCAATGAAATTTGGAATGAAGAATGTTTATGAGAAAGACTTTCAAATGAGTCATGTCCGTACAGTAAAACAAAGAAAATACATGCAAATCTCCTCCCCATATGTGGCATTATGTCTTTGTTCTACATCTCTTTTGTGGTCACTACTGTTCTGTAACAGGTGTTTTGGGCCTTCACAATTACCTTGCTGTAAAACAAAGACAATAATTTTGCTGTTTGCCTCGTAAAATAGCCAATTTTTGGCCTGTGCACCTTGTATCTCTGGTTTTGGGTTAGCGGCTCTCAATGAAATTTGGAATGAAAATTGTTTATGGGAATAGCTTCACAGTAGCATTGTTCATTCCCTCTCTTCTCATTGTTTGGCAGTATGCACCCTGGAGGTATGCCACAGGGTATCCCCCCCCTCTCCATCCCCCCTCCCCCTTGTTAAATCCTTGATTTCTGATAGGAAAAGAAATAATAATTTAAAAAAACTAATGCTGTCCTGCCCAAATGCATTCTTTTTTTAAAAGTACCAGAGAAACAGAAGATCTACTTTTTGTGGCCTAACTAAAATATTTAACTTGTTATACCGCAGTTTTTGTAATTGACCTTTTGCATAAAAGATCAAACTTCTAATGTTTGTATGTTGGGGTTTAACTTTTAGAGCTAGTGCTAAATTATTTTTGGCTGTTAAAATTTGTTCACATGCCTTTGCATTGTTACAATTTATGGGAGAGTGCAAAGAGGGCAAATTCCTACGGTTTAAATAATTTTACTTTAAAGATAATATGAAGCACATCCACAGAATATGAAGCCTTTAAGTTGGTGGTACCTGCACTTCAAAATAAAGCCCCAAAATGGGCTTCCATCACTCTGCCAGTTAATGACACATCCAACAGCTAGGGTCATATTGTTGAAGGAACACAGTGTACCGTGAAAGACCACTGACTAGCAGTGAGTAATGTCAGTCTCTCCAACTTACTAACCTGCCACAAGCAGGGTTAGAGGTGGTTGGAAACAAGTGTGCCAGTAACATCAGTGTACTAGATGGCTTAGCACACCACATTATGAAGCTACCATTTGAACAGTTAGGATTGAGTGGTTTGCTAAAGGACATGGTGTCGATGGGCCAGGATCAAACCTGTTACTTATCTCAATGTGCAGTCCGATGCACTAACCAGTCAACCACTATGCTTCAGTTATTCTAACATATGTGGCTTATATATGAGGAAGGCGTATACATGTATAAAAATTTATTGACAGTTTTCAGTTTATTTGTTTCAGACAACAGAAAATCTTCCTGTGGGAACTTTGAAACACAGTCACAGTAAGTATTATATCGGTGTATTCAATATTCCAGTAAGTGCATGCTTTAATGAAAAAGTAGAAATATTTTCCCAAACAAATTTGATAATTCTACACATTTCTATACAGAAAATTGTCATTTAATTTTTTTCTTGTCCCCAATAGACACAGGGTTTGTGTAGGGTCCTTGAGAGTTCTTAATGGTGCTTGAATTTTGAAACAATCTGAAATCCCAGGAACTTTTCTTGGGAAAATTCATTCATAGCCCTTGTAAAATATATTTAGGCATCTGTTTTGCTCATTTTGGACAAAATGCAAATTTTACTGATTGATTGCTTTCATCAAATAACGGTGATCAGTTAGCTGTAAAAAAATGACTGTGCCTAGTAATGCATCAAGGGGTGGGATAACACTAGACTTGGCTCAAATTGGCCCATATCGGCATCATATCAGTTGAGTTTGAAGTCATATCAGCCAAGTTCAATAATGAGCAATTCTAGGGAAAAAAATCCTGTCTAATAAATAACAGATGTAACACTGATCCTTGAGAATTTCCCACAGAGCGCTTCCCAAGGACCACTGTTAGGTGCAGGCATTATCAGTTTGTAATACATGTATAAGAATTGTTGACTGGTATTGTGTATGTATAAAGTAGGGGACGAGTAGAATTACTTAACTTTTTTTTAGCACAACAGGCGACTAAAGTCGGCAGCCCAACAGACCGTGGTAGGCAATTATAGCCAACATTTTAGCCAACTGTGTGTGTACTCCCCCAAGTGCTATTAACCCTTTACCTAATGTCACAGCCAAATTTCACTACTGGACAAGCAACCCATTAAAAAGCCATTAAAAACCCTTTAAAACACCAAAACCCATTATTTTTACCCATTAATTCTTGTAATGAAAAAAGTAATGGCTGGGTAATGAAACCATTAAAATTGCTCAATTTAATGGTCATTTTCATGTTTGGCCATTAAATTTGCCATTAAATATGGTCTTCATAATTTTCATGCCCATTAACATCCATTAAAATCTGTAATGACTTTGTTTAATGGCCATGATTGGGTTTTAAACTCATGGCCATTAAATAAAATTAGATAAATTAATGCCCATCATATATTTTTAATGGGCATTAAGCAAACCCATGTTGACAATCATAGATTTCAAAAGAATTAATGGCCATTAAACCATTTTAAATAAAAGAAATCACCCAGAACGCTTTTTAATGGCCATTAAATTGTAGCTCCAGTGAGGTAGAAAAATTCATGGGCATTAAAATATTGTAGATCTTTCAATGACCATATGAATAACCAATGTTTAAAGGTTTATCATATCGATTTGACAATTTATTGGAATTCTCTTTCATAAAAAGTACCAGTACTAGAATAAATACATTTCCCCATGTACATCATCTATTCACAACCTACAAGTACTAGCATATTTGGTTGTAAATAAATGTTCAGCAATCACAATATTCCTTTGATTTTGTTACAATAATACCCTACCTTATATATTATTGCTTGGAAAGTGCAATGTATACCCAGAAATGGAATCAAATGCTAAATTTAAATGTACATGTACTACAAACTTGCCTCTTAGGAATTTTTATATTCATTACACCCCTCAAAATTTGTCTACGCCAATCATTGCTGTAGAAGAAGCTGTTTTCTACAGCAAAATTTCCTTTAAAATTGCCTTAGAAAAATATGTCCGGCAAAGATACAAAACTTGCAGCTACGGTGCAGTTTACACTCTTAACCCTTAAGGGCCAAGACAGTTGCTCTAAATTGACACCTGACCACAGCAAGCTCACATCCAGTGGCTTACATGTAGCAGTGATTTCTAGTCAAGTCGCTGCCAAGACTTGACTAGAAAACACTGCTAGGTAATTTGTCTATTGTCATTGGACCAATCTTAATGAAAATTGGTATGGACGATGAAGGGTGGGTACTCCTACTAGTAATTTAGATGCAATTAAACAGGTCAAGGGAAGGGAAGCAATAATGCTTATTTACTCTAGTAAGTCTGCTGATTTGAACTAAAAATCTATGAAGTATTGGTTGATATATCATGGCTGTTTTATGGCA
Organism: Pictodentalium vernedei; assembly: GCA_031216915.1. Taxonomy (NCBI): domain Eukaryota; kingdom Metazoa; phylum Mollusca; class Scaphopoda; order Dentaliida; family Dentaliidae; genus Pictodentalium; species Pictodentalium vernedei. The sequence continues at coordinate 326,222,114 of CM062295.1, forward strand.
GCCATGATTTGATTTGATTTCAAAACCTAAATACAACTGGCGTACAACAAGAGATCAGAACTGTTTATATAATGGGAACATTGTGCAAGCACAATCTAGGATATTCTACCTCAGAAATTTGCAGAGCATTTCTCTTTGGGAGAATCCACCACCATTAAAAGTAAAGGGTCAATTGTAATCATTTGGTATGTACTAATACTAAACTGATACATTTGACCTTAAAATGATTAAATAAATGATCTCTTATCTAGATCATGTATTCTAATGTTCACCAATGACCACTAGAGAAAAATAATTTCCCACTGCCACACTGAAAATAGATCAATTATATTAATCTCTTCACTTTGTATTATATCTCTGAGAGTCTGATCTTTTTTCCATGTCAGTTCAATGTGACAATTTTGATGAAACCATGTTCATTAATTAGTTTTAAGTAGGCCAAATCTATTTGTGAGAAAAAAAGAAACCTGTGGGAACCCCGGGAAGTGAGGCAGTGCTTGTTTACTATGGTCAACAAGTTGTGTATTACTGGTAAAATAGGACCCAGTCACCAATGCTTAGGATGGAAGTCCTCTAAAATTGGCAACATGGGTATAAACGATTGACTAAACTTGACTTTATCTCCATGTTGCAGTCATGGTTAGCCATTGTGCATAAATATGTGACCTTGAACACCAATCAATAAATAAATATTTAAAAACCCATTGTCCTGTGTCAGGTGAGTGCCTCAGGCCCCTTGGAGCCTCTTGTTTTGTCTATGTCCCTGGTATTGTGTTCCATCTGAAATAATGTAAAGGGATCAAGACAAAATCGTTCTATTCTGTTCTTCCTGTGTTAATGGGTAGAGTGCAGGAAGTTCATATTTGAGCCACATTTTAAATGCTTCTTATTTCCTCCATATTACCTTTTTTAAGTGAAATTACTTAGTCTGTATAGATTTTCTTTGTAGCAATTCATATTGGAGAGTGCCTATGAGCAGTTGGGTACTCTCCCATGAATTCTTACAAGGCAAAGGCACATGAACAAATTTTGATGCCCAAATATAATTTAGTACTCTGCCAGTTAATAAATCCAGGTCCTGGTACCATGTTTAATGAAACAATGTTCTCCAAAACAGCTTTGCAAGAAATGATGTACCTGGTTCTATTATTACACAACCAGTGTAAATAAATTAACGTTAATTGCTGCCTTTGATCTTCAAAATGTTTTTTCCTATCTTTTGATCATGAGGTGCCTCAGTTATTGACACCATATACCTAACATACCGTACTGACCCGTGTTGAAGCCCAGGGGGTGCTTGCAGTGGATAAATTGCAAAGTGTGGGGGGGGGGGGGGGAGTGGGCTTCAGGACGAGTAATAGTGCTTGCAAGTCGCGTTGGGATGCTTCGGAAATTGGGGATATAAGACAAGTATCCACTGAGTATGTTACGTTTCTTTGGAAACCACCCACCAATTTTATAGAATTTGCTTTAAAAATTCTCATAATTGTCTTGTACATACGTTTCATTTTCAGATTTGGGGTTCTAATCCTCAATTTAATGAATAAAACAAACAGAAAACCATGCGGTACTGTTTTCATTTTTTGTCCAGGTTGCTCTCGATGCCAGAAATGGACGTAAGTATGTCAGTCCACAGGTGTTCGACATGAGCCAAAGATCATGGAAAATTGTGTATTTGAGGGTTTTTTGATGAATTATGTAATTTCCCATGACATGGTATAACAGAGAGTAAAGGTACTGAACTTCCTGGCCGGGAAGATATCCACCTGCCTCATTCAAACTCACAGAAAACCCAAACACGTGAATTTGTGGCAGAGATATTGATGTCATCCGACAGTTAAGGCACTAAGCTTTACGTTGGTGTACCACTTGACCAACTAAAGGTTCTTCAACGCTAAATCCATCCGAAAAAATCTCGGGGAATAGTGACTTTTCTCAGGTCGGACAACGCTAAAGCCAGAGAATTGACTGGGACGATCAAAACAATTGATCAAATCTATCCTACGAAACAACCCATTTCTTACGACGACTTCCGCTCTATCTAAAATTCACCACACTAATCATACAGGCCAGTATTGGGGCCTTGTGCCCTCTTGAACGTTATAAAATGTAAAATTTGTATTCACAGTTTACTTAATGCAAAACGACTTTCCTTCAGTCGCCATGCTTCTTCAACACCGCATCGAATTTGACCTCGCCATCCCATTGGTTGCTAAATCAAAAATAAAATAAATGACAATATTTACACGTGCATTTGTTCTAAATATAGGGCAAAACAATACAAGACTGGCTTTAGCGTTGTCCGACCTTAGAAAAAGTGACTCTTCCCCGAGATTTTTTCGGCTAGATTTAGCGTTGAAAAGCCTTTAGTTGGTCAAGTGGTACACCAACGTAAAGCTTAGTGCCTTAACTGTCGGATGACCTCAATATCTCTGCCACAAATTCACGTGTTTGGGTTTTCTGTGAGTTTAAATGAGGCAGGTGGATATCTTGCCGGCCAGGAAGTTCAGTACCTTTACTCTCTGTTATACTAGATCATGGGAAATTACATAATTCGTCAAAAACCACTCAAATACACAATTTTTCATGATCTTTGACTCATGTCGAACACCTGTGTGTCAATCAACACTGCAAACCACACCCTTGAAAACAGACAAACATAGACTGTTTAAAAATAGCTGTTTTTTTTAAATATGTACATTTATTACGAATAAAACAAAATATAGCTTCACACAAAATCAATAAAAAAATCATAATATGAAGACCAGATACAAATTTACACAGCGGAATATGAATAACAAAATAGTTGCCTCCCTTGTCAAAATTCAAAAAATTTATTTTACACTGAAAGTCATAACTTCACATGTTGCAGAGCATGATGAAATGATAAATGAGCATGTTTTATTGAACCAATAAGTCATAAATCATATCCCTGGTTATATTGTTATATAATTCTCAAATACCAGAGTTGTAATTATTTTTTATTTTTAATTACCACTTTCTCATGAATTTCTGAACACCCGTTTTCACAGTGAGTTGTGCACACTCGAAAGTGGAAGTGTTCTTTCACAATGAGTTGTGCACCGCTCGAAAGTGGCAGTGTTCAATCAGTATCTTTCTGATGATATTCAACCACTATGAAAACTATATGTTGTGGGCGTGTTTCAGACAACTATTGACAGCAGCCTGCACACTCATTTGAAACAAGTGACAGCTTCCAAAAAACAAGGTCGACAAAAAAATAAACAAGACAATTTTGCTTGGGGTATATAATTTTTTAATAAAGAGTTATTACACTGAACACAGACATAATGTATTACACAAAAGGCGAATTTAACAACACAAAAACCTCAATTCCAAAAAAATATACATAATACAGTTCTATTTGGTAACTTGGTAAGTACAGTGTTGCAACAAGTCAACTGTTTTTCCATTTGAATCTTGATGCCTGTAAATTTGACGTCTTGTCTCAAACAACTTTCGTCCAATTTGAAACTTGGGGGGTGGGCTTTGACTCGAGTGGGGCACCCTGGGTCCCAATTCTGAAAAAGCGGGGGGTGGGCTTAATCATGAATATGGGCTTCGACACGGGTCAGTATGGTACCTTTTTTTTTTTTTTAAAAAAAAGAAATTTAATTTGCAGATTGGTGTTACTGTTTTTTGATAAATTAAAGAAGATATAAATATGGATAGCATTGAAACCAGCTTGTTGAGTCAATTCCAATAATATCCATATTTAAATTTGTATGATTTTATTGAGAACATTCAGATATTTCAGGCTGGGTTAGCCTTATATTGGTTAAATTTTTGGAATTTTGTCTCTACCATATTAGACAAAGGGTTTGTCCTCTAAAATGGACAACATGGTTATAAATGATAGACTAAACTTGACTTTAACTCCATGTTGCGGTCACGATTAGCCACATAATTATGTGACCTTAAACACCAATAAATAAATAAATAATAAGGTCTTAAGACTAAATTGAAAACTCAGAACTTTTTTGAAGTCGCCCCCGGGCCCCGACAGGGATCAGCCGGGGCTAAAACACCGAATTGTGGCTGCCTATAGTTAGTAGCTGGCCCTAAATGTTTTGCCACCACACAAACTTGACTAACGACAATCCCAAATTGATGTTAGCTCAGTTGGCATGGTGGAGAACAGTTAGAGCTAGACGATCCACCACAAGGAACAGTACTAGGCCTGAAAATTCTAAATTTTCTGAAGCCTACCCGGTGGAGGGCTGATCACAGGTCTTTGGAACAGAATCATATCAACTGAGCTCAAAATGGCCCATGACCATTCGTTGTGGTATTCCTGCAAGCCTGCAAATAAGGCAGCCTGTCATGATCACTGACTGACTCAACTTGAATGATTGACAGACACTGATTCAGTTGTGCCTGTCATATAATGACCAGTGCAATTTCTTATATTAGAACTGGATATAAGCCTGTTCAATTTCTGTATGCTTCAACATAACTAAATTCTTTATATATGATCATTTATTGGAAAGCTCTCTGTAAGAGAGCTTTCCAATAAATAATAAGTCAATTATACAGTTAACACACATCTCCATGATGCTTTGAACTAATAAAATGCTAAAGAATTAATAACCCCGTGAAATTTATTAACAGAAAGTGAAAATCTGTATGTAAACCCCAACCCCTCGACAGGTACCAAGTTTGGGATGATTAGCAGAAAATTGTTGGTACCTGACACAAAAAATATTATTTGCAAGCTGTATTCCTGCTTGATACAGGCAAGATATATTGGCTAAAAAAATAGTGTTTTGTTTCTCAGACAATCCCTCATTGAATTTGAACCCCCTCGAGCTCATTAGACATTTTTATTGCCTTTCACTGTCTTCCAATATTAGTGCAAACCCAGCTGGAGACTCAAAATTATTTAGATTTTTTGACTGATGGATATTTATTTATTTGTGTCTGCAATATGTTGGCCTCTGTATATGGGATTTGCCTCATTACAATTTATGGGAGAGTGCCTATAGGCACTCTCCCATAAATTGTAATGTGGCAAATCCCCACAGATTGAATAATTTTACTTCAAAGATAACGAAGAGCATCAAAAGAATACATAGCCTTTGAAGTACCTACAGTTTGTTTTTAGAGGAAAGTTTTATTTTAAAATCTTATATATAAAGAAGAGATTCTGTGTGTGTGTGTGTGTCTGCACGGACGCACCGGGGCACATAGAAGGCTGAAATTTGGCATGGTGCTATATTCTGACCTAACTTAGAGGACCGCGGGGGTCACAAAGTTGAAGGCCCTGCCCGAAGGTCGGGGCCGAGTGAGTTGGGTACGCGACCCTCATTTTTTTTTTTTTCACTTTTCTCTCCTTCATTGACCCCGAATGAAGTCGGGTATCCTGCTAGTTTATTATATAATAAACTGATTTAAGAACACAAATAGTGCGCTTGCATGTCAAATCTGGCACTGGGAAGGGGGGGGGGGTGGAGTTGGGGGACTCAGGCTGGAATTATATAATCAGATCCCTCGTTGTAAGAAATAAAAAAATAAAAATAAAGTCCTCCCTCCCTCATTGAATCTAAACAAAAATTGTCTGAGAAACAGATCATTTATCTTTTTTGGCCACATATATATATAATATACATGTCTTTGCCTTGTTACAGTTTGTGGGAGAGTATAGTATATATAGGTTTGATGGGCATTAAAAACCTAGGGATGAACAGTGCCTCTACCCCTTTAATGGGCATTAAAGAAACGACTGACTGGATTTTGTAATGGCCATTAAAATGGCTAAATGGTATAAGTTTTAATGCCCATTACTTTTTGGCATGCACAAAATGTAACCATTAATTTTGGTTCTTTTTAATGGCCATCAAAATCTGGCTACTGGTTTGTAATTAATGCCCATCAAATTGTTGCTTACAATAACAGTTAATGGCCATTAGATTTTGACAAAACATTTCCCATTAATTTGGTCGCTTTAATTGAACTTAAATTCACTAAGAAACTGGTAATAATGCCCATGAAAATGTAGTTCATATCCATTAACTTTTGATGCCCATTAACATTTGTAATGGGCATTATATCCACATTTTTTAATGGTCTTCAAGTTTAATTTAATGCCCATTAAAGCCACCAAATTAATAGGAATATTTAATGGTATTTTTAATGGCACAATTTAATGGCTCATTTAATGGCCGTATGTGCAGTAGTGAAAACCGGCCAGCGCTATTCTAAAAAATTGCCAATTAATTTTTTATCAACCTACCTCAATTGTTTACTACAGGCTTGCACTACAGTGGAAGAACCTAACTCAGATAAAATACTCTCTATTTTAATCTTTCCCAAGATTTGGGAAAGAAAAGTGGTGTAAAAACACCACGAAAAAATAAGCCAAAACTGGGCCGAGCTTATTTTATCCATCAAATTAAGAATTACTCCAATCCATTTCTTTGGCATGCGGTAACCTAAAAAATATTGATTAGGTTGCCTTGTTACTTCATATGTGTGGTCAGGTTTCCGATGTGCCGAGCTGTATAGCTTTTGATGTAAATCTGGTAGTTTGATCCTGAGATTTTAACCCTTTATCCATCAAATTGTGCATTTTTCCAATCTATTTCTTTGACATGCGATAACTCAAAGAATATCAATCTGATTGACTTGTTACTTCGTATAGATGTTCAGGTTACTGATTTGCCAAGCTGTATAGCTTTTTATATAAATCTGATCATTTGATCCTGAGGTATTAATCCTTGATCCACTTAATTAATAAAATTTCATTTCTTTGACATGCAATACCTCAAATAATATTAATCAGATTGTGTTGTTACTTTAAATTTCTGTTTAGGTTACTGATGTGCAGAGCTGTATAGTTTTGGGTGTAAATCTGTTATTTTGATCCTCTGATATCAACCCTTTATCCATCAAATTAAGAATTGCTCCAATCAGTTTCTTTGGAATGCGATAACTCAAAAATAGTGATCAAAGTTATTATGTGTACCCATACCCGGTGGTTTCATACATTCAGGGCTGTAACTTTATAATAATTATAAAATTATTTCATGTTTCCCAATTTCGGGACATTCGCCTGACGTCATCATTTTTACAAATGATTTATCCACTGTTTGTTGAGTATTCCTTCCCTATCCTTCCATGAACCCTTCCTGTTAAACTCCTAAACTTTTCGGCCAATTTTTATTGAAATTTTTATTAAATTTCTTGGGAGTTTAACGTGTATTACAGAATAATTATTCTGTTTATCCCCATGCTTATGCCCTCACCCTAGTGTTGTTAGGTCATTTAGTCTTGCATCTTCTATCCGATGTATCATTTTTTCTTCGTATGAAGATCTAGCTTTGCATCTGGTAGCGTCAAATTAGTTATTGACTTTGGGCCTTGTTGTGTGCAGGATGTCTTGTTTCCGGTTTTTCTTTTGACGTTGTTCACATTGACAACGTCTTCAATATGTGTAGTATTTCATATTATATTGCTATATAATTGTTGTAGGATTCATTTATTATTATTCCAGTAGTGTAGCTCAAAAAAATTTGATTTTGTCCACACTTAGGCTCTATCGCGATGCCCTTGGACTCGTAGGTTCCCTTTGGGAACTTGGGCTTTTCTTCCCAAATTTAAAAAAAAAATTGTGGGGAGTGGGGGGGGGGGGGGGGGGGGGGGGGGATTTAGTTTTGATTTCTATTATTCATGTATCTATATGTATATATGAGTTGTAGTATTGCTATCGTCTTTAGTCGATGCACTCCTGCGGATTTTTGTCCTACTTGTGTACAGTGGGACTACAAATGTTGGAGACTGGTGTTGCAGTAAGTTGTTGGTGGTAAGGCTCCTATTTGGGGCCTCTTCCGCGTTATAATATTTTTCAGTTTCTTTTTTCAGAGGAACATGAACATGGTGATGATACTGTGACATCCATCCAAGTGTGTTACCGTCATCATGCTCGATTGAGCTAAAGAGGAAATAGAGCTAGTTGCAGGGTGCTCATATATAAGCAGGGGATCCTTGCACGCAGCTAGCTCGACCAGTGAAACGGTTACTCCGTCCAGGGAGCCGTAACACCGGGTAAGTCCATTGTGGTCGAGGGAAGTGTGTAGATGTGGGTAGAGCGAGCACCTTAAAATGAAGGCTCACCCAGCGACGACAGAAATAGGGAGGAATAGGGAGGAAGTCGGCAAGTTCCTTTTAGGGAGGCTTGGCGAGGTCTAATAAGACCACGAACGGGAGAGGCCCCTCTCTAACCCAACAACATTTGGGGCCAAATGTTGTTTTGAGAAACTTACACAAGCCAGAGCATACGTCCACCCGTCGCTCAGGATGCTCCGTCTAGTCTGCAGCCAGGGTCGGCTTCAGTCAGGACTTCCTCCACTACGTTACACAAGCCAGAACCAAGTTTTCTTTTCGGGAGGCTTGACAAGGTCTGATGAGACTGCGAGTGGGAGAGGTCCCTCTCTAACCCAACAACATTTGGGGCCAAATGTTGTTTTGAGAAACTTGTACGAACGGAACATACGTCCAACCACCGCTCGGGATGCTCCGTTAAGTCTACAGCCAGGGTTGGCATCGGTCACAGCTTCCTCCACTATTTTATTAAAGCACACACGACCACAGTCTAGCTACTCGACTTCAGATATCCAGCCACTTGCGCGAAGACAGACCCATTCTTCGCCCGTGAAGGTAGACCATCCAGTAGCTAGAGCTCTGAGACATCGATCAATGGGACGTTCAGAGAAGAGATATACCTCCGTATCTTTGTCCTAGGAGCAGCAAGTGGTGCATGAGATGGAAGGCCGCTGCTCCACAAGCCTCGGTAACAGACTGGCTGTCGCAGGCCGTGCAAAAATTGCAGCATTCCAGAATATGCAAGAGCAGTTTCCCGAAGACCCTGGAGGTGAGCTGTCGGACGGTACTGGGTTGGTCCAGTCATCTGCAGATGCCAGGGACCAGACGTCATAGCTGATTCAGTCGGATGGTGAAAGGGACTATGAAGAGGATTACCCTTCCCTTTCGGAACAGTTTATGAAGTTATGGACTTCATTCATCAGTAATGTCTTGAATCTGTTCAAACTGGTCAGCATGCTGCGACTACTATACAGGATTAGCAACCCGACTTCGTATAGCCACAGTTGTCCGAAGACCGAGCATTCTTCACCTGTGAAGTTGGACCATCCAGTAGCTAGCTATATATAGCGATCCGAGGTATCGATCACGGAACGTTCGGAGAAGACATGAGTAGGCGGTGGATGAAGATCTGTCCCTACCTGCATCATTTGATATACATTTGATATATGCTCGGAAGTACTTCCTCCAGATATTCGTCCCAGGGGCAGTGGCGAAGAACAGAAGACCGCTGCTCCTCAAGTACAGGGACGTTCAGAGAAGATATGAGCAGGCCGGGGATGAAGAAATGTCCCTACCTGCTTCATTATATATATGCTCCGAAATGCTACCTCCAGATTTTCGTCCCAGGGCAGCGGTGAAGATACAGAAGACAGTTGCTCCTCAAGCCTTGGTAATGCAAATGCTGTCACTGATCGTGTAGCTAATCGCAGCATCCCAGCAAGGGTAAGAGCAGCCTCCCGCAGACTCCAGAGGTGAGCTGTAGGACGGTACTTGGTTGGTCCAGTCATCTGTACATACAGACACAAGGAACCGGATGTCATAGCTGATTCAGTCGAATGATGAAAAGGATGAGGAAGAGAATTTCCATTCCCTTTCGGAACAGCATAGGGTAGCGATGGACTGCATCTGTTACACCTGATCAGCATGCTGCGTCTATTAGAGAGAAACTGCTGTCGTCTCTGGAAGCAGACTAGGTGCGGAGGAAAGAGGACGTTCTTTCCGTTCTGACACTATCTAGACAGGTGTCGCAGGCCTTCGGCTGCGTTGACGACACCATATTCTACCTCTCTAATGCTAGGAGGAAAGCAATTTCTTATCGACATCTTCAATAAATATACCATTCCTTGGACAACATTCATTTATAACAGTTGGAGAAGATGTACAGAGAGCTCATCTGTGTTTAAATGAGCATGCCGGGAATGAAAAAATGTTTCTACCTTCATCATTTAATATACACTCTGAATTGATGGAATGTGTTATCTCATCAAATAAGCGAATCTGGACGTGGTGTTCTATGCAGATCACCTTACCAGAGCTGTGACGCAACGTTTCAATGGGAAGGAATATGAGGATGTTGTTCCTCGCTAAGAGTTCTTTTCAGGGCAGTCATGTGTGCCATGTTCAACTCCGCACTGACAGTGGAAAATTTGAAGTTGGTAAGACGTGATGCTGCCCTTGCATCATCATCACTTTTAGATGACAAGGTGAAAAGCTCTCTCCGAATCTCTCCAGTCACTGGAAATACACTATTTGACGACAAGCTTGAGCTGCTATATAAGCAGGCTACAAGAAGGCTTCCAGAGCACTGCTGTTGAAGTAGGTGTCTCTTCAACACACTTTAGCAGACTGGGGTAAGCGAGGCTGTTCCGCTTCTAAGAAAGCATCAAGAGAATGTCTCGCGAGGGAGATAACCCTCTTATATTTACTCCAAAGGTCGTCATTATAGGGATTCGGGAAAGGGGCATACATCTGATCAAGGCTATGGATCAGACCCCCCTAGGCCGTTGATTAATGGAAGGCATCCATGAGAGACTGGAAGTTAATCACAGAGGTTCCTGTCAAAGAGAGTCTCTACAAGTAAAGGTAAAAATCTCTTAATGTAGGGAACTATTGAGATCGACGAGATGAGCTGCTTCGTGGGGAGAACATAGTTTTCTCCTTTCATAAGCTTTGTAAATCGTACAGGTGATGGATATGACCTCTATTGTTTATCAGTGGACAGAAGGTTATCAACTTCACAAGAACTGGACATTAACATCGGAAGTCCTTCAAAGAGAGTCGCTCCTAATGGAGGTTAAGGCTCTCTTATTAAGGGAACAATTGAGGTCTTCGAGAATAGATTTCGGTAAATCCACTTGGTGGTAGATTATCAGTCTCACAACAAAGTGGATAATATTGTGGAAGGTCCGTGGATGAAAATAGTCTCAGCAGGCCGGTGGTTATCAGCCCGAGCAAGCTCCACTTACAAGAAATACTTGTGGCACAGCCTTCCAAGAGAGGCTTTCCTTCTGGAGGTCCAAGCTCCTATTGAAGAAAAGCATTAGATGTCGTCGAAATTAATCTCCAGTTTTTTTTATAATCACCGGTTTCTCATCCTGTATCAGGAAGGATAGTGCATAGATAGGCTGAAATATTACTTGGCAGTAAGGCAGTTACGTCATTGTGGATGCCATGGTAGCCTTATGTTCAGTTACAGCGGTCTTTTGGGAATTATAGCTGTTAGGAAAATGGCTCGTCATTCCCTAATTGCGTGACGATGAATAAGTCACTAATTACACCGAGATATCGGTCTTCACGGAGAAGAAGACTTCTAGCTACGTTAGTTTGGCTCTGACCGCCGTCTTTTGGGAATAAAACCGAAAAGAAGTACTGTGCTTTTCGGTTTGTTTTTTTCCCAGGTGTCATAGACTTGAGTCTTATTGTTTACACCATTGCAGTCTAACTAGAATTATGAGCCAGATTTTTAGCTTACCTGACTTTCAGTCAGGAGAGCTATAGTGATCACTCACCGTCCATCGTCGTCCGTGAACATGGTGTTTGCGTCTTCTCCTCCCAAACCGCTGAACCAATTTAATTGATATTTCAGATAATAGTTTGTTATGACATCGCAATTTGATTTTGTTCAAACCAAGTTGCCTCGCCCATGGGTAGGGCCACACCCAAAAAGTGTGCTGAAATCTTTAAAAATCTTCTTCTCATGAACCAGCAGTAGCAGAGACTTGATATTTGGTGTGCAGCTTCCTTTTGAGGTGTAGACTCAGATTTGTTCAAGAGAAGTTTGTGGATCTATACTTGGCGTTGTTATGGGAGGGTCAAAATTTTTGGCCCCGCCCAAAATTTCTATTTTCCAAACCGAGAGGCTTATTTGAACCAAATTTTATGTGAGGGCTTATTGGGTCATAAGTACCTAATTTATGCTGATTTTTTTTTTTTCCATAGCCCCATGGGAACCGCAGGAGCTAAAAATAGAAAAAAATTAAAACGCCCATATCTCCAAAACTGCACGGCACCGAGAATTTTTATTTGGTGTGAAGCTTCCTTAGGACCAACAGAAAGAATTGGTAAAAAAAAATTGCCATCGCTTTTATCATAGGGTATAGTTTTGGGACTTTGAAAAAGTGCTGAGTCAGCACTTTTTAACACTGTAGGCAATGGGAAAAACATTAAAAAATCTTCTTCTCCAGATCCAGCAGGCAGAATCTTTTGATATTTGGTATGCAACATTGTAGGGTGGATCTGATTGAAGTTTGTTCAAATCGGCCCCCTGGGTTCATATTTGGGCTCAGTATAGGAGCCTGATTTTGAACTTACTGCATTTCAGGCAAATTTCTTAAAAAATCTTCTTCTCCAGATCCAGCAGGCAGAATCTTTTGATATTTGGTATGCAACATTGTGGGGTGGATCTGATTCAAGTTTGTTCAAATCGGCCCCCTGGGTTTATATTTGGGCTCAGTATAGGAGCCCAAATTTGAACTTACTGCATTTCAGGCAAATTTCTTTGAAAATCTTCTTCTCCAGATCCAGCAGGCAGAATCTTTTGATATTTGGTATGCAACATTGTGGGGTGGTTCTGATTCAAGTTTGTTCAAATCGGCCCCTTGGGTTTATACTTGGGCTCAGTATAGAAGCCCGAATTCGAACTTAGTGCATTTCAGGCAAATTTCTTATAAAATCTTCTTCTCCATATCCAGCAGGCAGAATTATTTGATATTTGGTATGCAACATTGTGGGGTGGATCTGATTCAAGTTTGTTCAAATTGGCCCCCTGGGTTCATATTTGGGCTCAGTATAGGAGCACAATTTGAACTTAGTGCATTTCAGGCAAATTTCTTTAAAAATCTTCTCAAGATCCAGCAGGCAGAATCTTTTGATATTGGGTATGCAGCATGCTTAGGGGGTGAGATTCAAGTTTGTTCAAGCCAAGTCCTTGGGTTCATATTTGGGCTCACTGTGGTAGCCCAAATTATAACTTAGTTCAAAATGAGGAATTTTATTTAAAAATCTTCTTCTTCAGATCCAGCAGTTGGAATGTTTTGATATTTGGTATGCAGCATCCTTAGGGGGTGAGATTCAAGTTTGTTGAAGCCATGTCCCTAGGTCCATATTTGGGCTCACTATGGGAGCCCGAATGATAACTTAGTTCAAAATGAGGAATTTTCTTTAAAAATCTTCTTTTTCAGATCCAGCAGTCGGAATGTTTTGATATTTGGTATGCAACATCCTTGTGGGGTGAGATTGAAGTTTGTTCAAGCCATGTCCCTATGTCCATATTTGGGCGCACTGTGGGAGCTTGAATTGTAACTTAGTTCGAAATGAGGAATTTTCTTAAAGAATCTTCTTCTTCAGATCCAGCAGTCGGAATGTTTTGATATGTGGTGTGTAGCATCCTTAGGGGGATGAGATTCAAGTTTGTTAAAGCCAAGTCCCTGGGTACATATTTGGGCCCCCTGTGGGAGCCCAAATTATAACTTAGTCAATATGAGGAATTTTTCTTTAAAAATCTTCTTCAGATTCAGCAGTCGGAATGTTTTGATATTTGGCATGCAGCATTCTTGGGGGGTGAGATTCAAGTTTGTTCAAGCCAAGTCCCTGGGTTCATATTTGGGCTCACTGTGGGAGCCCGAATGATAACCTAGTTCAAAATGAGGAATTTGCTTTAAAAATCTTCTTCTTCAGATCCAGCAGATGATTGCTTTTGATATTTGGTATACAACATCCTTAGGGGGGTAAGATTCAAGTTTGTTCAAGCCATGGCCCTAGTTTCATAACATTTGTCTCTCATGACTTCATTCCTTTGTAGTGTTAATGAACCATGTCTAACTTAATGTGACCCCCAAATACTTCTTTGAACCACTTTGGCCAGTGAGCGATTAAGGCTCCTTGGGGCCTCTTGTTTACCTATCTTTGTATGCCAACTCCGGTATTCATTAAGAAGTGCACAATTAATTACCATGATCGCCGCTATAGACTCAGCTTCAGAAGTGGCATTAAGCACCTATTTTATTAATAATAATTAATATCTGGGTGCCTGTTCGACGAATATATATTGTTAATTGGTACCGCTTTTACTGATTCCAGAGCGCTCCTCTCTTTGTTTTTGAAGAAGATTCCTTCGAAAAAAGGGGGGGGGTAGATTTCTTAAAATCTCCTCCGACTTGATAGCGTGTAACTATGAGTGAAGCTGTTTTGTCTGTAGATTATATCGAATCTTGGATACAGCTTGTTTTATTATTGTATTTGGCGTGGTTTGTGGGAGTTTACCTCTCACTCTTGAATATGCCATCCTAGTTTATGGGGCTTAGTCCGAACTAGCCTTTAAAATTGGGAACTCGTTACACCCAATTAGCATAGTCATTCATTCTAAGAATAAGGAATTACTGGAATCTGACTCCTTATTTATGAGATTTCTTCTCTATTACAGTATAGAGAGACATACATGTAATTCCTTTTAAATTTAATTTTCCTTTCACCTCGGACTGCAGGCTTAGGAACAATTCAGCTAGTCTGGGCCATTGGTTTATAGTATAAAAATATGAAAAATTTAAAGTAATATGTATATTTTTTATACTTGCCAATGGCCCAGATGGGTATGGCCCTTCCATGAATGAGCACTCATACCTCCCCACTGAGTTATTATGTAGTAAGCTCATCTACAAAGAATGATGTTGGTGCCAGTTTCGGTCATTCCTGATGGCTGCACATGTGCGGAGGGTAAAAGTATGGAGGACCAGATAGGACTTTAATTTTCGGTTTTGGAAGCAAATTTTGGGGATTTGGGGGGGGGGGGGGGGGGGGGGTAAAATTTGTGTTTGTGCCCTTAATAACATTTAGTTTGCACCAGCTAGTTTGGGCCATTGGTAAGTATAAAAAATATACAAATTACTTTAAATTTTTCATTTTCGTCTGCCCACGTTGCTGGCCTTCCGACACGGCCGTGTCTGGTGAGAGTTATACACCCTCCGTGGGAGATGTGCAGTCTTTTTCTGTGGTGGATACTGTGGAAGCTGTTGAGTTGTCTGGTGAAGAGATGCCTGGTTCCCAGGACTATCGTCCCTCTCCAGTCAACATCTGAGGCTGTGACTCCTCCTTTGGAGCCGAGCTTGGTTGCTCTCTCCCCTTTTCTACCAGTTTCAACAGCTCCCATCGTATCTGCTACTACTGCTATTCCATCTGCAACATCATCGGTCACCATTTCAGCCGGCCTCGGCTTATCCCTGCTGGGGTCTGCAGCGATGTCTGGTAGTATGGACGTGGGGTATCGGCCTCAGCCATCCCTGACTTCAACTCGACGAAGTCGGAATGGACTGCCGACTAAACCCTCTGCTGTGGCCTCTCAGCCATCGAGCACAGCAGTTTTATCCCTGCAGGGGTCTGCAGAGATGTCTTAAGTAGTGTGGATGTGGGATATTGGTCTCAGCCTTCCCTGACTTCAACTCGGCGAAGTCGGAAGGGGGTGCCGGCCAAACCTTCTGCTGTGATCTCTCAGCCGTCAAGCACCACAGTTTTTTTCATTGGATTCGGATGTTCATGGTGGGCCACCATGAACTCTGTGGCATTTCTGTCATCGTACTCTGGTCCCATAGCCAGTTTTGCGGGACCAACGCCTTTTGTGCAGCCTGGACCTTCTGTCCCTCAGAGGTCTGTGGCAACTCTCCTGAGTTCCTGCTCTGTAGATCCTCGGGGTACCTCCTCATACCCCTATACACATCTGCCTTCAGATGTTTTGGCTGCCACCCGTCACCCCGCACCAGGTGTATTTGAGGATCGTGACCCTTTCGCTGGTTAAAAAGATCAGGAGTGAAGGCACATTGCAGGTTCGTTCCCACGTCAAACTTAGGGAGACCCTCTCCTTGCTCATGCAGGTTCTTTCCAAAAGCCTTCCCGTTGCTTCCAGTGAGGCTACTAGTGGTTTTCAGGCACACACTGCGGCGCCGCCTCCCGGGATTGGAAGCAGGCCACTTTCTGATCCCTCAGGTGTGCCTACACCATGGGAGGCGTCGGCTGGTTTGCCCATGATGGGCTATGTGTCTTCCAACTCAGAGGATGAGTCAGACATACCTGATGTCGAGAGCCAACAGTCTTCTGACTTGGTGGCAGCTCTTGACTTTGTGTTTGGGTTCCTTCCAGATCTCAAACCGTCAAATCAGCCAACAGTGTCAACCAGGCCGCAATCATCGGTAGCATGCCGACAACCTGTGGAGCAACCCGCTTCTGGGCACCTTCGACCATGCCAGTCTGTACAGTGGTTGAAGTGTTTACAGCTTTGGACTCTAGCCTGAGTTCCAAGGCTATGAAAACTTAGTTCTTCACCAGGGTTGACACTTTTTGCCTCCAGTGCATTATCATTCCTTCGATTCCGCCAATCCGTCAGCCTGCCAGACTTTGACGGTCTTGGATCAGGACTTCACCTCCCTCGGGCTTTCCAAGCCCAAGTCGGCTGTTATTCCAATGATGACTCTGGAGTCCCTGTTGGGCTTATCGAGAGAGATGCTGGGCATGCTTTCTCTCTCAGATCACATCGTCTCTGCTTTAGCTGCTTATCTGTCTCCAGATAAGTTTGACGAGTTACAGGCTCCTTTGCATGTGCTGTCCAAGGCATTCATGCATCTTACTCACATGCATTCCTGTAACATGGCTAACTTGGAACTAGTTTGTCGGGATGCCGTGTTCGACACAAGTCGTTCCCTTCCTGAGGAGCTGTGTGCTGCTCTTCGATTTGCTTATTTGGTGAGTCCGCAACTGTTTCATGGCGACGGTCCGGGTTGATGTCCTACATCATTCCAAAGATCAGTTGCTGCTCCGTCAGCTTGATCAGCCTTCTGTTGGAGGTAGGGGCCATCCAAAGCCTAACAAGCACCCTTCTGCTTCATCTGCGAAGCCAAGGGTTGATCCTCCTGCCGCTGCTTCTACTTCTTACTCACGGGGTAAGGGTAAGCGACAACAGGCTGGAGGAAGGACTCGGGATTCTTCATATAGTAGAGGAGGTGGTTTCTCCTCTCGCGAGCCTTGCCGGGGCTCAAAATGAAGGTCCTCACCTCGATTCGTCCCAGGTTGGAGGAAGCATATCAGAATTCGCAGACCATTAGATTTTTTTTTCATTTTTCAGACTTTTTGTTTAAGAATAATTAACTAAAATGGAGAAACTGACAGTAAAGTTCAAATTGAAAATGAATAATGTTTTATAATTTCTGGATGTTCTGGCGTATTATGCACTGTCAAACGGTGTCCTCTGGTTGTCATTTGGTACTGGAAAAGTTCATATTTAGGAATCTTATATCTGAAATCCGAGTTCAGGGGTTATTTTCATTTGGCCAGATTAAGTCTTTCAGGTCTTCTTGTCATCAAGCCTCCACAATACTTATCCTTGTTCTGAGCAAAACTGACAAGTGTAATTTTTAGCTCTTGCAAATTCAGTAAGGAGTGTAAATGCATTCACAAAATATAAATGTATTTTTCTTGATGGACAAACTTACATTGATTTTTTGTTTGTTTTCTTGCATGAACGAGACCACACAACAAACACTCACCACAAGTGGTCTATTCTGTCAAATATTTAGACTAGTACACGAATTACCATATCGTCCCCTGAGTTCCAATGTGTTCTGTGTGCCAGCAGGCACATAGAACACATTAGAACTCAGGTGGCGATATGTGCAGGTGTACAATTTACTCTGACTAGTATAAGTCAAACCACAGATATCTACCAAAAATATCTCTCTTTCGACTATTATCAGTAGGGCCCGGCAAATCCCAATGATTCTGTCAATTCAAATCTTGAATTGAGTCAATCAAAAGGTTCGAAATTGAATTGAATCCCAAATCAAATCCATTTTTTAATTGTTATAATACTACCATCTACTAGTGCTGCCTAATGTTGTCATGATCTCAACATCAATAGGCATACTAGACTATTTGAAAATTGACAGGTATGACAAAGGTGGTTAGAGAAAAAGCCATTTATCATCCTTAGAGTGCAACAAGCCACCAGCACCATCTGCAGTGCCAAAGTGGCGCCTTGGTGCACTTAATGGATGATATATTGTGCAAATGAATTATAATGCAATTCCCATCATTGCTTAAATGTCAATTTTATGAATTTTTGTACTGGATTAGTCTCTCTGGTTATACTGGATATGTTCAACCTTACGAGCCAGAAAATAAGCAGACTGTCATCTGCAAAATGAGGTCCCCAAAGGTTGAATTTAGTGATGCTACCATTCACAGCTTGGTAGCATCACTAAATTTACCCTCTGTGAACCTCAATCTGAATCAGGGTCCCAAAACTAAACAGAAAGAGGTACCCAGATGATAAACTGGCCCACTGTATGGGATAGCATCATCAAATTCGCCCTCTGGGGACCTCATTCTGCATATGTCAGATTGCTTATTTTCAGGCCTGCAACGGTATTCACCAGAAAACTGCAGGGTGAGTTATTATCTTCAGAAAGTCGACAATGAAGAATTGTGTGAAATCTAAATATTTCCAGGATTCGATTTTTTTGAATAATTGAGATGGTTTAGAATCAAATCAGTGAAAAGATTTAAAATTGAATTGAATCTCAAACATTCTCTGGACTCTGATTATCAGCATATGTCCACAAAGAAATGATTAAGCTCCAAGCTCCCCCCACCCCCAAGTATTATGAATGATACCACTGTTCAGTGAAAGTTTGTTGTTGGTTATATGTGTGATAATAATGTTGATCCAACATATGGTTGTGAACGTGTATGATTGAAGTGTCCCGCAAACAGGTCCCAGGAATCATGTGCTCAATGCAACCCACAATTTTCCAAAATACAGTTTGTGCATGCCTCAGATTGGGATATTTGCAGTTCCTGTTTTTCAATGTTCTGTTGTTATATGTCACCATGTCATGAAGAAGGATCACAGATGCACAAAGATGACAAATTATTGGTATGTGTTCCACTAGTATGTCCTTTAAAGCAATCGGTCATCAACTCAACATACATTACACAGTCATCAGCAGTTTCTTCTTAGGCTTTTGCAATGACAGCCATTTGCCTCAGGTACTGTCCTGAAGAATCTGTGGCTACCAAATTGACGAATCTCAGCTAGAATAGTCAGGAACTGTCTGAAAAGTGCTGGAGTGATGTGTAGAAGGGTCACACAAAGTCCTCTACTTCTAGTTTGTCACCAATCAAAACATTTATGTTACAGATGGACATGTGTGGGTTTGGAGACACAAAAATATAGTCTATCTCCTGGAAATGTCAAGCCTTCAACTACTTTTGGCGGAGGTTCAGTTATGATGTTGGGGTGTGTCATGCATGACTGTAAGCTTGATTTGGTAACCATACATGGAAATCTGAGTGGTGATTGGCACATCCAGGAAGTCCTTGACCCAGTTGTTGTCCCTCATTTTGATAACCATCTTCTTGTTACAAGGCCCTTGTTTATGGATGACTGTACATGAGACTATGCCATTCTTGTACTGTGATGGCTTCCATTCAGAACAATGCATTGACTACCCTTCCTTGGCCCATCATGAGTCCCGATCTGAATCCACTGGAGCATATTTGGGACATTATATACAAGCATTGAATACAAGCACATGAACCTCCAGTACAAACTCTACAAGATTTGGAAGCAACTTTGCATCAGGAATAGATAGTGACAGTTACTTGGCTGGGGGATGCAATGCAATGTAGAAGCTGTTTTCCAAGCTCATGGAGGTTGCAGTAGATACTGAACTGTAACACTAGCTCATGTTCAGTGGAGGTTGCAAATGACATGTTTATACGCTCATGGCCAAATAAAGTTGCCTTATAACTCTCAAGCTCCATGCGTAAAATGGGCATCATATTGAGCTTGACAGTTAACTTTTTGATACATCAGTGTCATCATGAAAATGATGAAGACAGTGATTTTTGTGTGTTCGTACATCTTGAATATGTTTCATACAGCCTGAATATGTTCTTTCAAGAAAGCATTCAGTTTTTTTAGCTTAGTTCACTAGTACGTTATCAATATCAATCAGTACATTTACCATCATAAAATATCCAGAGGGTGCTTAACTTTTTTCTTTGTGTATACATGTAAGTAAATTTCAACCAGTGTTTTGTGTCAAACATTTTGTGTTTATGAGAGACTCGGAATCATGTTAATTCTGCAAACATTTTCACTTTCATTCAAATTGCTCATTGAAAATAATACTGTTGAGCCCTAACTTAATTGGATATATATTAATTGAAGAACTATGTCAATTGAATGTAATTTACCATACCTTATGTACAAATTTGACCCGTTAATTGAATATAGATTGTAGAGTAAACTCCTGGTAATTGAATTCTGTGTGTGTTATTGGTGAAGAGTTGAGAAAAAATGTGCTGATCTCAATGGGTAATCACTTGTTTTTTTTATTAATTCAGGTGGCGGTGGTTTCACAGAAATTAGGAACATACCGCTTTGTGGCATTCAGAGTCTTAGTATTGGAGATAGGAATATAATCAACTTTGGCTCACTCACAACAACTTCACCAGAGAATTCAAGTCTTACTTATTCAAACCCATTTGAACCGTTGACAGGTTGGTGAATTTGCTTCAAGTAGTTATTAACTTAATCCTTTGCTGCCATATTAATTTTTTCTCCCATCAGAATTTCCTCTTTTTCATCAAGCCCCATAGAACTTTCAGGTATCAATTTTATTCAGATTCAGTCCAGTTTGAATCAAAATACCATGTTCAGACAAATCTTAAATCATCACATTGTGACAGATGAATATGATTTGTGAATGGTGGAAATAATTTGTCACATCTTTAATTTTGCAATGATCAACTTGTAACCCTCCAAGCATTTACTTAATTTTTCATCAAATCAGGTCATGGCTGCTTTAAGCAGCCATGACTTGATTTGATGAAAAATTCCATTGAGTCTGACTGCAAGTGCAGAGTTGGTAAGTTGGAGAGTCTAGCAGGTGATTTCCACTGCCCAGTGGTTCTCTTTGGGTTCTCTGGTTTCCTCCACCCATAAAACTGTTCAACATGATGTGACTGGCTGTTGAAAGAACCATTGAATCCCAATAAATAAACAATTGAGTCTGCCCTCGAGAATAAGAGGACCACTACTTCTTACAGAGGTGTATTGTGTAAACAAGATACTGTTATATACCCCTACCAGGCATCAGAGACTTTTTGTTTGAGGCAGGAAAAACTGCACAGGCCCATTACACTTTTTACCCAAAAGAGGTTTAAATTCCACCCAATGAGTCTATTAACTGTGACTGGTTCCCACAGAATTCGGACCTGGAGAGAATCAGTGTCCGAAAAGTTGATTCTCACCAGGTTCGAGTTGGACGTTTCCAAAAATGATGGTACCCATTATGTTAAACTTTTTACAGGTTACAAAGTGTCCTCATAACTAACCTGGTATATAGGTTTAAGTTTGGCCAGCTAATTAAAGCTTTTCCCAAACATAAAGTGGACGATGAATTATAAGTGAGACCTCTCTTATATAGGATAATTGGCGGGAATGATTTTAGAATACTGGTATCTGATTGATCCCTTAATTGCTTCCATTTTGACAAATAAAACAACAGCGAAGTGCACTACGGTGTGAACCAATAAGTTAATTGATTCATTTTCTACATGGAAATGACTAGAAGCCAACAAAAACTGAATTAAACTTCTGTTATGAGCAGACGAATAATAACAGAGTAATTTAGTTTTTGTTGTATATTATATTTCAACTGCTGTTACCAAATCTGTTACATAAACTAGCTCCTACAAGTTATTGATAATGTTGTCCAAGCTTTTACATGCACTGTTTTTAATGTTTTGCAATAGTACACAGGACTTCAGATATCCCCTAATTTGCAGTGATAAATGCAGTGTCAACATTATGGTAATGTTATCCAATTTATGTGATGTTTGAAAGAATTTTGGCAGGCTGTGCTATGTTTTGCTCATCTGCATCTCATTTCTTGAAAGATGCAATATAGTTACATTTCACATTGAAAGAATGAAACCAATAATATGGATGAGTAAGTTTAAAAAATCACACCAAGTTTGCCTGTGAAAAGCAGACTGTATGCATGAGGAGTGTCAGATATGAGACTGTCGATGCAGACTGCCTTTCACTGGCAAAAGCTTTGTGAGCATTGTACCGAAGATCACGACCCCCCCCCCCCCGCAGTCTATTGAATTCACAGCTGTGGAATTTCTATTAAATTTTATGTGTAGCTTATATTTAAATAGATTTTTCCAGAACATGGGAGTTGGGAAGTTGAGTTTATATGCATTTCAGTAGGGACCTAAAGAATAATGAAAAACTCCTTCAACGAGGACACTGCAAGCTGTATTTCTAAATGATAGAACATTTAGAGAAATTAAAAAAAATCAATGTTCATCCTGTTCTGATCAAATTAGATCAATTCAGTCAAAGACTTGGAATGCATGCTCATTGGAGAGAAAGATGAACAAAACACCAAAAGACCAAACCATACTGATATCATGGGGATAACGAAAAACTGAACTGAACTAACCATTGAATACCAAAACCATCTATATTTTCAAATTTTCCAACATTTGCTATTTATAAAGCTTTGTTGAGGAGGCTTGAATTGGATTAGTCATTTTCATGAAAGAAGTGACTGATTTTCTTTTCAGTTTTGTTAACCCTTGAGGGCTTGAGCAATTGTCCTAAATTCCCACTAGACTACAATCTGTACATGTCAGTTTCTTAGCAGTTATTTACAGTCAAGTCTTGGCTATCCTGAACAGGCATCCAAGACATGACTAGAAATCACTTGGCAGGAACTACCCAGGTGATTTGTCTATTATCAGCAGGAAATCCTAGTGATGGCATTTTAGGGGCACATACTCGGAGGCTGCAAAAGCCTGAAATTGATTGTTAAAATGTGTTTGGAACAAGTCACAAAAAGACTGGAGATGTGATTTGCGTTAGCAAAAGAATGCACTTGTGGCGCTGTGGTAGAATGATACAAGAGCAACTTATTCTATATTTCCCTGGTGTGAATATCCCTTTCGTACTATCAGCAAATCTCAGTCAAGTCAGATACTGAATACTGAACTCGTGCCATGGTATACCCCCCTTGAAATACCAAAACTGATAAACTAAAAATTCCGATACCTCTCATCTCTTATGCTCATTCATATTCATCTATCAACCCATAAGCCATAGCAAATGTAATGAATAATGAATGTACAGGTATTATTTATAAATACATAGGAAATAACACAGGCACACATCACCACTAATTTGCTGAAATAAAAAAGAAGAAAATACTCTCTGGATTTTTTTTCTCTCAGCCTTTTTTACATCAAATGGCTGTTGGCAAGTGATTGTGGAAGTAAATAATACACACGGTCATTGCCAATCATTTTTTGCCATCACTTCTCGTCCGTTGGCGTACGTACGTATGTTAGTATATATGTTAGTATGTACGTACGTACATGTGTACGTACTTACACAATTTCCTTTGGCACACCTCACAGGTCATATTTATGATCAGATCACTTTGAAACTTGGTGAGCTCTAGATGGGAGCTATTGATTTTCTTCAATTTCCGTCAAAAAATGGTGCCGTGGCCAACGTTCTTAGAACTTAGTTTAAAACTTAGTTTAGTCAGACATCAATATTTCCCTTTGGCACACCCTACAGGGCACATTTTTGATCAGATTGCTTTGAAACCTGGCATGCTTGTTTGGGGTGACCTCTAGATGGGAGCTATCGATTTTCTTCCATTTCTGTCAAAAAATGTTGCCGCTGACCCTTGGACTTAGTTTAGTCAGACCTCAATATTTCCGTTTAACACACCCTTCAGGGCACATTTATGATCAGATCACTTTGAAACTTGGTATGTGTGTTTGGGGTGACCTCTAGATGTGAACTGTTGCTTTTTTTCATTTCCATAAAAAATTATTGTCGTTATCACCAGCCTTTGAACTTACTGCATTTGTGCATCAACTTATCCCTTTTGCACTCTCTGCAGGGTATATTTATGAATTTCCATAAATAAACCCTTAAAAAACCATTGCCACGAGCAATGACCTTCTACTTAGTGCATTTGTGCATTAACATCTTCCTTCGGCATGCCTCAGAGGGCACATTCATTATCAGGTTGTTTTGAAACTTTGTATGCTTATGCTAGGTGACAAAGATAGATTCAAATTCAAGTTTGTTGGAGCCCAAAGTTTAACTTAGTGCAATATGGTGATTAATCTTTAAATGAAAGTGTCATTGACACTGTAGCTCAACTTGACAAACTTGAACTGTTGATAAGTGAAATGGCAGAATTGAAGGTCATTGGTCCCAATTTTATTTGGTGAAACTTCAGCATAACAGCTTTGTGTGTGCACAGCATCAGAGTAATCCATGCATTTTTAAATGTAAACTGTAGGACTGCCTACAGAACGAATGTTGATGCACATATGCAGAAAGTTTAAAAGTCATTGTAAAAGGCAACCTTTTTTACAGAAATGAATGCTAAAAGATAGCTCTTATCAAGAGGTCTCACCTAATGGGCACATCAAGTTAAGAAAACAATCCTATGATAATTGTGCCCTGTAGGCCATGTCAAAGCAGAATGTTGATGCACAAATGCGCTAAATTCAACTTTAAATTAACAAAAACAGTTTTTCATGGAATGTTTTTTTGAGGAAAAAGAAAGAAAATTAATAGATCCCATCTAGAGGTCACCTCGAACATGCATACCAAGTTTCAAAGCAATCTATTCATAAATGTGCCTAGAGAGCATGCCAAATGAATAGGTGGATGCACCAATGCATCAAGTTCAAAGGCCATTGTTATGACAATGTTCTTTTTAATGAACTTGAACAAAGTTTCAAAGCAGTCCATTCATAAATGTGCCCTGTATGGCATGCCAAAGGAATATGTAGATGCACAAATGCACTGATTTTAAAGGCCATTGCTAAGGGCAACATTTTTTGATGGAAAAGGAAGAAAATCGATAGCTCCTATCTAGAGGTCATGCCAAACAAGCAAACCAGGTCTCAAAGTGATCAGATCATGAACGTGCCCTGCAGGGTGTGCCAAAGGGAAATATTCATGCATAACTGCACTAAGTTCATCGAAGGTCATTGCCAATGGAAACAATTTGTGATGGAAATGGAAGAAAATCGATAGCTACCATCTAGAGGTCACCCCAAACAAGCATACCAAGTTTCAAAGTGATCCAATCATTCGTGTGCTCTGTAGCATGTGGCAAAGGGAAATATTGATACCTAACTAAACTGAGTTCAAAGGTTGTTGCCAAAGGCATCATTTTTCAACAGGTTTGGAAGAAAATTAATAGCTGCCATCTGGAGGTCACCCAAACAAGCATACAAAGTTTCAAAGTGATACAATCATCAATATGCCCTGCAGGGTGTGGCAATGGGAAATATTGATGCATAACTGCACAAGTTAATCAAAGTTTATTGCCAACAGAAACATTTGTTGACAGAAATGGAAGAAAATCAATAGCTCCCATATGGAGGTACCCCAAACAACAGTACCAAGTTTCAAACTCATCTGATCATAGGGTGTGCCAAAGAAATATATTGATGACTAACTAAACTAAGTTCAAAGGTCAACAGCAACATTTTTTGATGGAAATGGAAGAAAATCGATAGTCCCATCTAGAGGTCACTCCAAACAAGCATACCCATAAATGCTCAATGTGATCCGATCATAAATGTGCCCTGTGGGGTGTGCCAAAGGGAAAATATTGATGCCTAACAAAACTAAGTTCAAAGGTCATTGCCAACGGCAACATTTATTGATGGAAACTGAAGAAAATCGATAGCACCCATCTAGAGGTCACCCCCAAACAAGCATACCCATAAATGCAACCTGTACACGTGCAGTGTAACAAGGGAAATTGTGTATGTTTGTACGTCGACGGACGAGAAGTGACAGCAATAGCTCAGCTTGACTTCGTCAAGTTGAGCTAAAACTCTTTTTGTTCAGATCCACCAGTCAAATTTTTTTGATATTTGGTATCCAACATTTCTAATTTCTAGGGGGGGGGGGGGGAGGGGGGGGGTCACTTTCAAGTGTGTTCAAACTGAGTACCTTGGTTAATATTTGGGCTCCCTATGAGAGCCTGAATTTTAACTTAAGAGCAATATGAGGAAATTTCTTTAAAAATCTTCTTTTTCAGATCCATCAGTCAGAATCCTTTCATATTTGGTATACAACATCTCTAGGGGTCAGGTTCACGTTTGTGAAACTTGGGGCCCCTGGTTAATATTCAAGCTCTTTATTTGAGCCCAAATTTAGTGCAATATGAGAAAATTTTTTAAAATGTCTTTTTCTTCAGATCCATCAGTCAGAATCCTTTCAAATTTGGTACATGACATCTCTAGGGATGTCAGATTCAAGTTTGTTCAAATCGAGTCCCTGGCTTAATATGTGGGCTCTCTATGGGAGCCCAAAGTTTAACTTAGTGCATTTTTATTTCAAAAGCTGCATGAACGAGAAGATTGTTTTTTTGGTATGCTGTTTCCTCTGGTCCAGTGGAATTAGATGAACCCAAAAAATTGCTATTGGCTTTGTCATGGGATGCTGTTTGGGGAAGCCCATTTTAACACTGTTGGAAATGGGAAAATTCTGAGTCATTATCTTTCCTGCACTCTATCAACTAATTTGAAAATTGTTTTCTTCTTCAAAACTAATGGGCCAAATTCATTCATTTATGGCACATCTTGGGAGTATTCCCATTCTACTTTGTTCAAATGAAGCTGCTGATTGGTGGAGTTTCCTCTTCTGATTTTTTCCCAACAAGTTACTATGCCCATTAGGGTGGTGTTAATGCTCCATAAGCCTAAAATGCTTTAAAAATCCTCTTCTCATAAGCCACTCGCAATAATGCATAGATTTCTGGTATGGAACTTATTTAGTGATGCAGATTCACTTTTTTTTCAAAGGAACTCTGTGGATCAAAATTTGGGCTCCACTCAAAATTTCTTTTCCCAGAACCAATGGGCAGATGTGAACCAAATTTGTCATGTAGTATATAACTGGGTCATAAGTACTTCATTTATGCCAGAATTGTTTTTTGGGGGGAGGCGAGGAGAACCGCAGGAGTTAAACAGAAAAAAAAAAAATTGTTTGCACACTTTTCTGATATTTCTCAAGCTTTCGTAAGACCAGCAGAAATGAAAATTGCTCTTGCTGTCGAGCACTTACTGATACACTCATCTCTTTTGACAACTTCAGCCAGTGGTCATTGAGTGCATTTTTTTCACAATTTCTGGAAATGACTTTTTTTACCTCCTATTTATTATTGATTTATTGGTGTTTAAGGTCACATACTTGTGCACAATGGCTAATCATGACAGTTTTACGGGTGGAGGAAGCCAGAGTTCCCAGAGAGAATCGATGAGCAACTGTAAGCTCCTCAACATTGTAACTCTGTTCATGCTCCGCTCAAGCTGTGTTACAGTGGTTGAAGACATGTGCATCATCGACATGTAGTACTTGGTACATGTCGTCATCGTGCCTCCTTGTAGGCAACCAGGATAAAGTGCCTTGCCCAAGGACACAACCTGGGGCGTCCCAGATGGGGATCGAACTCTGGACCTCTAGCACAGAAGTCCATGGCAACAGTCTACCACTAAGCCACCACACTCCCTTTTTACCCCCAATGCATTCCCAAAGTTCATACATGTATTTTTTACACTCGAAAAAGTGTGTGCGGCCAAAAAAAAATTATAAGGTTGCGTTTATATCTCAAGCATGGTCTGACCTATGGACCTGGGACCGACACCAAATGAGTCGACACTCAACAGAGGTTTAAAATATGGGCCAAGGTCACTGAGGTCACCAAGGGATCATTAAGCATTTTATGACCCTCAAATGCATTCTGGAAGTTCGTGCATACATTTTTACACTAAAAAAGTGGGTGTGCCTAAAAATATTGAAAATGGATCATGCTCATATCTGAAGCAAGGTATGATCTATGGACCTGGGACCAACACCAAATGAGTATAAAATCAATGGAGGTTCAAAGTATGGGTCTAGGTCACTGAGGTCACCAAGAGGTCATTGAGAGCATTTTTCAGATTTGCTGAAAATCACCTTGTATGAAACTCCCAACCCCCCAAATTTAATGCTGCACACAGAAGTTATTTCCAGTTTCTTGAAAAATTTTATCTGAATTCTGTATGAAAATCTTTAAACATTGTTTACGAAAAATGATTTCTGATTTCTTTAAAAATATTTTACTCCCAAAAATAAGTCTTCATAAATTCCTTTTCTATATAATTTAGTTCTCAACATTTTCATACAGGACGCAGTAAATCCAGTTTCTCAAGTAGTTGTTTCTCATTTTCATTTTTAGCTCAACTTGACAACGTCAAGTATGAGCTATTGGGATGGGTTGTGAGCTATTGGGATTGGTTGTGATCCATTGTCTGTCTTTACCCGTCTGTACATCCGTATATATGTCCACCCACAATTCCTTTAGCACACCATCGTTTTTTATTAAAAAAAAATATTTGAACTGTGTTTTGTATTACTCACATTAGAGAAGGTGCCCTCAGTATTCATAACTCCCATTGTGAAAAAAACAAACAAAATAATCCTGTTGGTTCAAAATGCTCTGCTGGAGCCTGGACATGATTGTTCTAATCTGTTTATATATAAGTAAGGGGAGGTAACTTGATTCTTGTGATATCTCACAACAGATTTTTTTCAGTTTTCAACAAACTTTCAATTATATTTTTTTTACACAAAACGGATAAATTTGGTATGAACCATAACAATAGTATATATGAAAGGTCAGCTAAAGTTAATTATACTTGAGAGATTATATTTTTATTTAATTTATATTTTGAGTTTATATAATTTTGATTTCACATAACTGCGACAGTATGAGAATATATTTGGCATACAATGCAACTTGCTTAATTTTCAAAATAGAACAGGACAACTATTTTTGAAAAGTGTCAAATCGTGAGAAAATAGGATGTGACCGTGAGAGCGTGAGTTGGTGCCTCAAAACGGGAGACTCACAGTGAAACCGGGAGAGTTAACAGGTCTGGTTGTGTTATTTATTTATTTATTTCTGTTTAAGGTCACATATTTCTGCACAATGGCTGATCATGACCATGACAGTTTTATGGGTGGAGGAAGCCTGAGTACCCGGAGAGAACCACCAAGCAACGGCGAGCAACTGTCAGCTCCCCAACATACTAACTCCACACAAGCAGGGTTAGCATTGGTTGAAGACAGGTGCACCATCGATGTGCAGTACGCCTTAGTACACAGCATCACCATGCCCCCACGTGGGCAATGGGGGTCACAGTTGCCGCAGGTGGGATTCGAACTGAGGACCTCTCGGCTTGCAGCCTGCACCTCTACCAACTGAGCCACCGTGCCCAGGTCTGGTTGTGTAAAGTGTTGAAAGTTTTGTGAATGTATCGTAATGTGTTGCGTGCTGTCCAGTCTTGAAAAGCTTGTGTCTGAGTTATCTACACCTTTTCATGTCTTCACAGTAGCATAAATTGCCTCCCATCCAACAACAATGGTGTTAGTGTAATTTGTGTAAACGTGTTATGTGAGAAGTAGCGGTGTTCTGATTCAAGCAGAACAGAGGAAATTGATTCACAGAAGGCATAGGCTGGCGACAAGTTACAGAGATTGGATCCATATCTGGTTTTGTAAATAATGAAGGCATCATGCATGCTGTGCTGAAATTCAGTTGTTGAGGATTGGACACAGCAAACATATGTGGAAACGTTTGCTCTGTATAACACAGTCCTCTTGCAGATAAAACTGGTGTGGTATTTGGAAATAGATGAAAATGCTGCCGAGAAGTATTTATTGACTGTATGTTTTATATTGGTCGAGCACCATTCACCAGTCTGGCTCTTAGAAATTTGTGACATATGGTAGATAGATATGATGTATCTCTTGTAATCTAATCGGAAGCAAATCAAGTTGTTGGCATGTGATATAGCATCTGCTGATGTACCTGTTGATGTGGGGCTATGTCTGGTATTTGTTGGCGAGTGTTATTGCTGATTTGTATGTTGGAACACACTTTGGGACGCTCATATCTTTTTGCATGTTTCTTATGTTTTGATTTCCTCATGCGCTTTCTCCATCAGTGATTTGTCAGATCTCTGCCATTGTCGAAATATCTGCTAAATGATTCAGTGAGAGCATGATCAAGTTTTGATGAAATTGTCTCTTTCTACTGAGGTGCTGTATTGAAGAAGACATTTTCTGAAGATGTAAAATGAATATTACTAGATCTAGTGCTCTCTGTTAATGGTATACTTGGAACATGGTTCGTTGTATTTTTTGGAGTATCCTCAGGAACTATATGTGGTGATAACTCCCTTACATTACATTCAGCAACATTCTCACATTCGGACTGTACCATTGAGAATTCTACTGCATCAAATAGACGAGACAATCTTTCAAATTCTTCTTCCATAGCTTTTTTATCGTCTAACTTTAGAAACTTTTCAGCAATCATTTTTGTGTTGAAATTACTATGTTCATGCTCTTCAGTAGAGGGAAAACTTTTATCTGAAGTATTTTCGTTCACATAAGATTGGTCATTTCTGGATGGTTGGGTTGCATTTCTTAGTGTTGTTTTTAAAGTCTCATTGAGCTTTGTGTGTTCTTCAAAGTACTGCTTGTAGGCGCAACAGTCTTTCCAGTTGATCAAACTTTTGCAGCCACCGTGCTTGTGTTTGAGTAAGATCATCAAGGTGTGTTTCTTTCAGGATATAGTGATCTGTTAAATAGGTTTCCCACTTACTATCGGTATCGTCTACAGCAGTCCAATAATTCTCTTCGCATAATGACTCTTTGCTGTCTATTTCTATTTCTATTTCGAGATCCCTTACTTCTGCTCTAAGAAGCTTCACTACATTATACCAATGATTATTCCCCAAGTCAGATGTTGATTTTTCAAGTGAAGGATGAAAATCACCTTTTACTGTTGACATGGATTCTTTTTCCCAATGTCTGATCACGTAACCTCAGTGTTATCGTTCCTTCTTGTAACAAATCGGACGACACATCAAGACAGATACTTGTTTTCTGGAGTAGATCCGACAATTCCAAATAGCCTTTTCTTTTTCTACACTTCAGGAACTTATATACGTCATCCTCATCCATTTCTTTTATTTCTTAGAAACTCCTCAACAGTTGCTGTTTGGATATTTATGTGATCCATTTTCCAAAGAAAACCTATCAAACCAACAAAAATAAAAATCTTGATTTTGTATGAATCCGTTGATGTTCTCAAAACTACTACAAAGTACAAAATTGTGTTTTAAAATATTCCCCTATTGGACCTAAGAGGTACATAGCAGAAATCAGTTTAAATACTGAGGTAAAATTACAATTAATTGATTTGCAATGTTGGAAAAAAAATGAATATAATTTACAATTATTTCCAACAAAAACTGTACAATACAATAATGCTGGATAGTTAGCAACTTGAATGAATATTTACACACGAGTGCCCATTCATTGAACAATAGAGCTTTCAGTGAGCTGTACTCATTATTAATCGGTCACAATGACAATATATACAAACAATGACTGATTAAACAAGTACAGCCAAAAATGCTACGAACCATGTTCCAAGTATACCATTAACATAAGTCCTAGATCTAGTAATATTCATTTTACATCCTCAGAAAATGTCTACTTCAATACATCACCTCAGTCGAATGAGACAATTTCATCAAAACTTGACCATGATCTCAATGAATTGGCCATGGCCGAGATATGACAAATCACTGCTGGAGAAAGAGCACGAGAAAATCCAAATGTAAGAAACAATATGATATGATTCCAAAGTGTGTTCCAACATACAAATCTGCCATAATGCTCTCCATCGGGATTGAAAAAATCATTTACAAAAACTACTTCTCCAATTCCCAAAATTACATTATACAAATTATCAAAGGAATGATGGCAAAATTTGTGAATCAGGCAGCAATGAGATACCGCCCGATCCAGGTATGCGCTCATACTGTTTCTTGGACAACATTTTGAGAAAAACAGAAAAAAATCAACAAGAAGCCGAGAGAAATTTTATAAAAAACACAAACGTTATTCTTCATATCCTATTAGTCATGGCGATGCCTGTGTTGTAAAATGTGGACAAAATGCTATATCCAAATGATTCATTGAAGTTTAATGACACTACATATGGAGCATTTAGCTAATCCATAACAGACATCTTGTCAGTACCAGGTCGTATCAATGAATGACAACAAATAGAGATTTCCAGCATTGAGCATTTCAAGGGAGATAATGTGTTAAACACTGCATTAACTCAGCAGATGCCTATGTACATACTTGAGGGAGACCTCCAGTACAACACAGTCAACAGGTTGCATTTTTGAAGGGATTTCATTGTAAATTGTAGGATGACTCGGTATAATAATAGATGAGAGTCTCCTATTTTGGTTGTGATCCGTCAACCATGATGGCCACACAGGCACATAACCTAGCTAGATTTGTTTAGCACAGCCCACAGTTCATATCTATGAAGCAATTTCATTGTAACTTGGTTGGATGACTCTGTATGATGTCTAGATGAGACTGTTCTATTTTGGTCAACTGTGACTGTCAGTTGTGTACATGACTTAGACAACTGAGGGCACATCACCCCAGGTCTCAATTCTTTAGTACAATCAACACCTCAAATTATTCTTGTTGAAAACATAGCATGTAGGGAAAGAAATTAAAATATTCCCAATTATCACAATTCATGTTTTATTTCATCATCCTTTCGTAAACATTGAACATTATCCTTTTCATCAAACACTACACTCATTCTAGTTAAGTGGCAGTGTCATTGACACTTTCATTTTAATATCACAGAGAGTTACCAAAATGAATTCTCAAAAAAAGATTCTGTTTTTAAATGAAAAGGTGATAGAATTCAGGTATGGCATGGTGGCGGTAGATAAACTGAGACACTAGGGTTATTAATAAATACACAGAACGACACACGCTGCCCCTTTCTTCTATGTTGGCACTCATGCCATATTGATTAACCCATTCACACACTTGTGTCGTTCTGTGTTTATTACATACCTTCACATCTAAAACAATTATTAGTAGAACTCTCAGCGATTTGTCTGACAACTCGTGCCCTGAGTTCCAATGTGTCCAATGTGCTAGTAGGCACATATATTTATTTATTTATTGGTGTTTAAGGTTACATACTTCTGCACAATGGCTAATCATGATTACAGCATGGAGATAAAGTCAAGGACAGCCAAAACGTTTACACCACATGTTGCCTATTTTAGAGGACTTGCACCCCAAGCATTAGTGAGTGGGTCTATTTTACCAGTGAAACAGAGCTTGTTTACCACAGTAAACAAGCACTGCTTCACTTCACAGGGTTCCTGTGGGGGACATAGAACACATTGGGACTCAGTGAATGAAATATCAACAACAAGAGGGAGCATGGTGGCTCAATGGTAGACTGTTGGACTTCTATGCTAGAGGTCCCGAGTTTGATTCCTGTCCAGGATGACCCGTATTGTGTCCTTGGGCAAGGCACTTTATCCCGGTTGCCTACATGGGGGCACAATGACACCACATACTAATGCGTACTGCACGTCGATGGCGCACATGTCTTCAACCACTGTAACCCTGCTTGAGGAGATCTTGAATACAGTTAGAATGTTGAGGAGCTGACAGTTGCTCATCGATTCTCGGTGGTTCTTTCCAGATACTCTGGCTTCCTCCACCCGTAAAACTGTCATGGTCACGATTAGCCATTGTGCATAAGTATGTGACCTTAAATACCAATAAATAAATAAATAAATCAACAACAAGAACACATTTTATCATCAACCAAATTTCCTAGGAGAACCTGTGTTACTTTTTTTAACAATCGCTAGTGATTCGAATTGTAATTGCGGTGCACGTTTTGTAAAAAATTTCAGTGAAATTCCACTTCTATTTAAAAATTAGTCTGTCAACAGATTTTCATTTTCCGCATGGTTTTGTGCCGCTGTAGATGGGGATTTCATAGAACAGGCATGTAATAAAACTTTAATATTTAGTTTAGTTTTCTTTCTCTTTTTTCAAATAAGCCCCAAAGTCTAAGAAAAATGCTTATTTCAAAATCACATGAACTTTTGTATTGTGTGAATGGAGAGGGATCTAGGACATCACTATATCAAGGACTGTTTGTTAAGCAACCAAATGTAATTAATTGGGGTTAATGAAAGTATACACAATATTTCTTTCAGATTCAAAAAGAACTCTGAATAGTGAAGATAAAGAGTTTATTACCAAAAATATTGGGAAGGAATGGAAAGAGTTTGCCAGAAAACTTGGATTAACAGATGTTGAGATTGATGCCATTGACCATGACTATGATAAGGATGGATTAAATGAAAAAGTACATCACGTTATTGTGAAATGGGAAGGCAAATTTGGTGCTGAAGCAAACATAAAAAGC
Source organism: Pictodentalium vernedei (assembly GCA_031216915.1). Taxonomy (NCBI): domain Eukaryota; kingdom Metazoa; phylum Mollusca; class Scaphopoda; order Dentaliida; family Dentaliidae; genus Pictodentalium; species Pictodentalium vernedei. The sequence goes on from CM062295.1 coordinate 326,256,676, forward strand.
CTTGCTTCTGCATTTTATGAGCTTGGAAGGAAAGACTTGGCAGTCCATTTTAAATAAATATTTTTATACTAAATTTGTCGTACATGCATCTTATTTCTTATCTTTTGCACCCACAACCAATTGAGCATTAATAATAATAATAATAATAATAATAATAATTTGAGAGCAAAATCCATACACAGTGCTCTATGGTTCCATAAAAAAGGCTATTGATGGCTAAGAGTGGCAGATTAGTTGCCTTATTTCAGAAATGTACTCCTGTAGAGGTCAGTTATCATTAGCTCAATTTGACAATGTCAAGTATGAGCTATTAGGATGTGTTGTGATCCATCGTCTGTACATATGTTTGTACATCCGAATGTACATCTCTCCATCCACAATTCCTTTAGCACAACCTATAGGCCATAGCTCTCATCTGATCAGTTCCAAATTTCATATGTGGTTTTGGGGCAATATCTAGATGGGAGCTATCGATTTTTTTTTTAATTTTGTAGAAAAACGTGGCTGCCAGAGGCCATCTTGGATTTGAATATAAATTGCCTAACAATTCCTTTAGCATACCCTACAGGTTGCAGCTCTCACCGGAGTTTCAAACTAAGTGTGAGGAACAATATTTTTTTTTGAAATGGGAGGGGCAAGATTTTTGGCCTCCCTATGGGATCCTGAATTTTATCTTAGTGCAATATGAGGGAATTTCTTTACAAATCTTCTCCTGAAGCATCTATTAGAATCTTTTGATATTTGGTGTATAACATCTCTAGGAGGGTGGTCAGATTCAAGTTTGTTCAAATTGGGTGCCTGAGTTAATATTTGACCCCCCTGTGGGAGCCCAAATTTTAACTTTGTACAATATAAGGGAATTTCTTTAAAAATCTTCTTCAGATTCAGCAGATAGAACCCTTTCATATTTATTATGGAACATCTCTGGAGGGGTCAGATTCAAGTTTGTTCAAATTTGGTCTCTGGGTTAATATTTTGGATTCCTATGGTAGCCCAAATTTTAACTTGGTGCAATATGAGGAAATTTCTTTTAAAATCTTCTTCAGATTCACCAGTCAGACTCCTTTCACATTTGGTTTACAACATCTATAGAGATTGTGGTGTAGATTCAAATTTGCCAAATCGAGTACCTGGGTTAATAGTTGGGCTCCCTAGTCTATATTTTAACTTAGTGCAATATGAAGGAATTCTCTTAAAAATCATCTTCTCCAAAATCACTTATTAGAATCTTTTGATATTTCATATACAGCATAACAAGTGTGTTCAAATCTGGTCCCTGGGTTAATATTTGGGTTCCCCATAGTAGCCAGAATTTTAACTCAGTGCAATATGAGAACATTTCTTTAAAAATCTTCTTCAGATTCACTAGTCAGAATCCTTTCATATTTTGTATACAACATCTCTGGGTGGGTCAGATTCTAGTTTGTTCAAATTGGATGCCTGGGTTAATATTTGAGAACATAAGGGAATTTCTTTAAAAATCTTCTCCAGATCCACCACTCAGAATGCTTTCATATTTGGTTTTCAACATCTCTTGTTGGTGGGGTGTCAGTTTCAAGTTTGTTCAAATCGTGTACATGGGTTAATATTTCGGCTCCCTATGATAGCCTGAATTTTAACTTCATGCAACATGAGGAAATTTCTTTAAAATTCTTCTCCGGATCGAGGACTCAGAATGGTTTCATATTTGATTTTTAGCTCAACTTTGACGAAGTCAAATTTGAGCTATTGTCATGGCCCGTCGTCCGTCTGTCCGTACGTCAACAATTGGCTATGGCTCGGGCTAGAGGTCGTATTTATGAACCGATCTTTACGAAACTTCTTGTGTACCTTTGTTATGATCCTGGGACGGGAACGAGTGTTTTTAGGTGTGGTCCGAAATTCAAGGTGGCTGCCAGTGGCCATTTTGTACCGATGATGCAAAAATCAGTTTTTTGTACAGAACTTCTGTATGAAAGTTCTGATTTGAATAAAGTTTTGTATAAATGTTTAGTACCATGGGATACATCACATATAATACGGGGTTTTTTCTCGTGCGTAAATTATGCAAATTAGACTGACTTTGATTTATTTAGTGTTACTTTCAGTGCTGTAAGTGCCAAGCTGCTATGGCTCAGGCTAGAGGCCGTATTTATGAACCGATCTTTACGAAACTTCTTGGGTACCTTTGTTATGACCGTGGGACGAGAATGAGTGTTTTTGGGTGCGGTCCGAAATTCAAGATGGCTGCCAGCCGCCATTTTGTACCGACGATGCAGAAATCTGTTTTTTGTACAGAACTTCCATATGAAAGCTCTGATTTGAATAATTTTTTGTATGAATGTTTAGTACCATGGGATACATCACATATAATACGGGTTTTTTTCTCGTACGTAAATTGTGCAAATTAGACTAATTTTGATGTTTTTTGGGGTTACTTTCAGCACTGTAAGTGCAAATGCCAATACGGCTCGGGCTAGAGGCCGTATTTATGAACCGATCTTTACAAAACTTCTTGGGTACCTTTGGTATCACCGTGGGACGAGGACGAGTGTTTTTGGGTCCGGTCCGAAATTCAAGATGGCCGATGGCAGCCATTTTGTACAAAATTAGGTGCAATCAGATTTTTGCACAGAACTTCCATATGAAAGCCCTGATTTGAATAATTATTTTGTGTGAATGTTTAGTACCATGGGATGCATCACATATAATACGGGTTTTTTTCTCGTGCAGAAATTATGCAAATTAGATGAACTTTGATTTTTTCAGTGCGACTTACACACAGTAAGTACACATGTCAATACGGCTCAGACTTGAGTCTGTATTTATGAACTGATCTTCACGAAATGTCTTGGGTACCTTTGTTATCACCTTGGGACGAGAACGAGTGTTTCTGGGTGCGGTCTAAAATTCAAGATGGCTGCCAGTGGCCATTTTGTACCGAAATTAGGTCTAATCAGTTTTTTGTACACATCTTCTATACAGCTCAGACTAGAGGCCATATTTATGAACCAATCTTTACGAAACTTCTTGGGTACCTTTGTTATCACCGTGGGATGAGAGCGAGTGTTTTTGGGTGTGGTCCGAAATTCAAGATGGCCACCAGCAGCCATTTTGTACTAAAATTAGTGCAATCAGTCTTTTGTATAGAACTTCTGTATGAAAGTTCTGATTTGAATAAATTTTTGTATGAATGTTTAGTAACATGGAATACATCACATATTGTAAGGGGGTTTTTTTTGTGCCGAAATTATGCAAATTAGATGAACTTTGATTTATTCAGTGCTACTTACACAATGTTAGCACACATGTCAATACGGCTCAGGGTAGAGGCTGTATTTATGAACCGATCTTCACAAAACTTCTTGGGTACCTTTGTTATCTCCTTGGGATGAGAATGAGTGTTTCTGGGTACAGTCCAAAATTCAAGATGGCTGCCAGTGGCCATTTTGTACCGAAATTAGGTCCAATTAGTTTTTTGTCACAAGTTCTATATAGCTTGTATTTATGAACTGATCTTCACAAAACTTCTTGAGTACTTTTGTTTTCACCTTGGGACAGGAACGAGTGTGTTTTGGGGTGCCTTTGTTATCACTGTGCTATGAGAACAAATATTTTGGGGTTCAGTCAGACCCACTCTGGGACTCAAAGATTTTTTCTAGTTCAGCATCTGACTGTCACCCACCTTTACAATACTTTACCTATACATTTGTTACAGGCAACGGTCAGTATTCATGTACAGACCATTACAATACTTTATATGTACCTTTGTTATCAGGTCATTACCTAGATGTTTGTCATTGCTGTGTCACATACTATACATGTACATGTCTTTGTCTTGACAAGTTGAGCTACAGTGTCATTGACACTTTCATTCATATCTCGAGAGGTGTGGGGGGGGGGGGGGTGCAGTTTCAATCAAGTTTGTTAAAATCTGGCTCCTGTGTTTAATATTTGGGCTCTCTATTGGACGGTGCAGTGACATAACAGCCCTTGAAGTTTGGCAGTGCTTGTCTACAGATGATAGAATTGGTAGCAAGCAGGAAGAACTTTGATAATAATCATGTGACATGGACACTGGAGTTATGAATAATTTCATGACTTCATTCCTCTATGGCATTGATGAACCATGACTAACTGAATGTGGCCCAAAATACTTATTTGAACCACTTTGTCAGGTCAGTGATTAAGGCCACTTGAGACCTCTTATTTAAGAATAGATATTACTAGAGCATGTTTCGTACATGCTGGGAAAATTTCCCCTTCACAAGATCTGAGTTGGATATTCTATAGCCAGTAATAAATGCAAAATAGTTCCTTGACCGTAGTTTGTGAGATCTCTCAGCATTTTCAGAAACTGCTCAATTTCGAAATCCAAAGGCCTTTGTTGTCCTCAAGACTTGATCATTTTTTTCCACCATTACATCACCTCATTTTTCCAACAATGACTCAAGCACAGGACTATAGCTCCATTGTGTTCTGTGGTGTAACAGGTGTGCCTTTTGATCCATCCCACCGACATGCAACACAGATGTTTTTCTCTCATCATTCTAAGAATGTCTTTATCTGCGAGATGAGCACATGCTTTGTATTAGAAGATATCTCTGAGAAACTTGTCACAGAAAAGATCTCTCTGCATATTCTCTGCTTTCTCCTTGGGATCGCTTGTCTTTAACCCTTTACCCAATTGTACCGACTAAAACTGGCCAACACTATTCTCAACAATTACCATTCAATTTTCATTATTTTTTCATTTTTTGGTCTTAGAAACATAGCTTATGACCCCTTATCAGAACAAGCTCATTGAGCTTGAACCAATGAGGGGTTTTAAGATAAGTTTTGGATGCAAAAAATGAAAATATTTAGTTATTAGCTCACCGAAGGAAGCTTAATTTATCACTTGCTGTCCGTCGTCATCCGTCATGAACTTTACATTATCGACTTCTCCAAAACTACTGGACCAAATTGAACCAAATTTGGTGTGCATGTGTCAATTCAAGGTGGTACAAATAAACTTTCCGCGCCCAAAGCGGGCACCACAAGGTGCATTACTCTGATAGCACCCATAATTTTTTTTTTTAAATTAAAAAGATCTTCTTCTCCAGAACCATCATTTAGAATCTTCTGATATTTCTATTGGGGTCAGATTCAAGTTTGTTCAAATCGAGTCTCTGGGTTAATAATTGGGCTCCCTGTAGGAGCCCAAACTTTAACTTAGTGAACTATGAGGAAATTTCTTTAAAAATCTTCTTCTTCAGATCCACCAGTCAGAATGCTTTCATATTTGGTATACAACATCTATAGGGGGGAGGGGGGGGGGGGGGGGGGGGGTGTCAGATTCAAGTTTGTACAAATCTGGTCCCTGAGTGAGTATTTGGGCTCTCTATTGGAGCCCAAAGTTTAACTTCATGCAATTTGAGGAAACTTCTTTAAAAATGTTCTTCTTCAGATTCACCAGTCAGAATCCTTTCATATTTGGTATACAACATCTATAGGGGGGGGGGGGGGGTCAGATTCAAGTTTGTACAAATCGGATCCCTGAGTTAGTATTTGGGCTCTCTGTTGAAGCCCAAAGTTTTACTTCGTACAATTTGAGGAAATTTCTTTAAAAATCTTCTTCTCCAGCTCCACCAGACAGAATCCTTTCATGTTTGGTATACAACATCTATAGGGGGAGTCAGAATCAAGTTTTATATTTGGGCTCCCTATGAGAGCCTGAATTTTAACTTAATGAAATATGAGGAAATTTCTTTAAAAAAATCTTCTTCAGATCCACCAGTCAGAATGCATTCATATTTGGTATACAACATCTTGAGGTGGATCAGTTTCAGGTTTGTTCAAATTGCTTACCTGGGTAAATTTTTGGGCTCCTTATGGGAGCCTGAATATCAACTTAGTGCAATATAGGGAATTTTTTTTTAAATCCTTTTCTTTAGACCCTGTAGTCAGAATGTTTTCATATTTGGTATACAACATCTCTAGGAGGGTCTGATTCAAGTTTGTTCAAATCTGGTCTATGGGTTGATGTTTGGCTTCCTATGGGAGCCCGAATTTTAACTTAGTGCAATATGAGGAAATTTCTTTTAAAAGTCTTCTTCTTCAGATCCACCAATCAGAATCCTTTCATACTTGGTATACAACATCTCTAGGTGGGTCAGATTCAAGTTTGTTTAAATCAGGTCCCTGGGTTAATATTTTGGCTCCCTATTTGAGCCCAAATTTTAACTTAATGCAATGTGAGGACATTTCTTTAAAAACCCCTTGTTCAGATCCACCAGTCAGAATTCTTTCATATTTGGTATATACATTTGTAACATCTCAAGAGGGATCTGATTCAAGTTTGTTCAATTTGAGTCCCTGGCTTATTATTTTGGCTTTCTATGGGCAAGGTTGGGGGGAGAGGGGGGGAGCATGTTAGGTTCAGGTTTGTTCAGATCCATTTCCATAAAATTTGCCTTTGCATGGCTTCATTCCTTTGTAGTCTTGATGAACCATGTCTAACTGAATGTAACCCCCAAACACTTCTTTGAACCACTTTGGCCAGTGAGCGATTAAGGTCCCCTCAGGGCCTCTTGTTTATTATTATCGTCTGCTTTTCATGTTACGTAAATGGTTAAACATGACATGCTTTTAATATTTTAGAGATTTTTGTTTGGTTTTAATAATTAAATATTTATTTTGATTTATTATGTTTTTCCTTATTTTCATGTAATACATGTGACAGCAACCCAAGATTAATTATTTAATATTTTAGAGATTTATTATTTTTTTCCTTATTTTCATGTAATACATGTGACAGCAACCCAAGATTATTTAAAACGAACCCCCCCCCCCCAAAAAAAATAAACTATCTGAATGCACCTTTTTCAATTTAACATTTCATATCTGAACAGGGTGTTAAATTATTGCAATTAGTAAAAATAGAAACACATTTTTTTCAAAATCCTTCCATTACTTTAAAACTGGAAATAAAACAAAGAGATGGAAAGTTGCAAGATCTTTCAGACGTTTCCTGGTAAATTATCAACCAACTCGCAACGTTTTTACATTGAAATTTCATTGTGAAAAGCACTTTTTGTGAAATTTTCTGCAGATCCATGAAGCGAATTCATATTTTCACGTAACTCAACTGCCATCCCATGGGAAAGTTCGATGAATTCTCCGACTGAGCCAGAACCGCATGATCCCAGAAATTTTCCAAGATTTCATTTTCACTCATTCTCTGGAATTCAATCGACAATCTGCAATTATACTCTACTGGAAAAGACAGCTTGTTTGTGGTACTCAAATGTTCCTTGGTTATCTAAAACACCTTCTCTTCACCTTCTGTAGGCTGGTAAAAGGCTGATTGACAAGAACAGTTTAGAATTGTTGGGAAAGAAAACTACACAGAACTTACAATAATCCCCATTGTTTGAGGGGCTATAAACAAGCCAGCTGTATTGATCTTACCAAGCCGACTGAAATGTTAGTGTTTTTTGGGGTAATTGGTCCCCTTGCATATTACTTGTGTGCAGAAATGCTAACAATTACTTTCCATAATAGAGTGATTCTCAGTGTAACAGGTGGGTTTTTTTTTGTTTTTAACTCAAATCCAAAAGGTGGACTCCCTTCTATACAACACCCTTGACATCATATGTAGTGGATACAAAAAACAACGGCAATAAAAAAAAACAAGAAGAAAAATCTGCTTAAAATAAATGGCTACAAAATATTGGTTAAAAAGTATTTCCATATAAATATGGATGTTAAATCCTTGGGCAAAATTACCCTCAAGGGTTCAGTGGTGGCACCAAAATTTCCCTGGTAAGGTGTTTGCGCGGGGGGGGGGGGGGGGGGGGGGGGGGGGGGGGGGGGGGGGGGGGGGGGGGGAGGAGGTGCTCTCTGACATGGGGGATAAAGTATTACCCGACAAGCAGAGGGGAGGAAAGTGGTACTCTCCCATTTATTTTCAAGATTAAATCAAATCCAATTAAAAATGTTGAATAAATGAATTGTTTGAAGTATGTCCTTGTTTTGTATTTCTGTAAGTGGCAGTGGAAAGGATTGAACAGGACATGCCCCCTCTTCAATTTCTAACATCTAATGTCCCACACCCACTTTGCTGCATGAAAAATTTCCCTCTGACATTTTTAAATCAAGATTTAATTTTTATTACTTAACCCTTTTCCTTACACAAATAGAAGGTGGCACTTTGAAAAAAAAAAAACCCCTCTTCAAAAAAAAAGAAAAAACAAAAAACAAAACTAGCATATGCCAGGAGATGGTAATAAGCTCCCCCTCCCCACTCCCCACCCCCCAAAAACCAAAACAAGCATGTGCCAGGAGATGGTAACCCTCCCCCTACCCCCCCCCCCCCCCCACCCCACCATCTACAAAGAGAGATGTTGACCTCACTTACCTTTTTGTTACCATGAAAAGTGAAGCAGTGTTTGTTTACTGTGGTAAACACACTCTGGTAAAATAGGACCCTGTCACCAATACTTGGAATGAAAGTCCACTAAAATGGGCAATATTGGTATAAAAGATTGACAGAAATTGCTTTTATATTCATGTTGCGATCACGATTGGCTGTTAGGCAAAAATATGTGAGCTTAAATACCAATAAATAAATAATTTGATCAAGTTCTTGTTTTCACAATTATGATCAGACAAACACCATCTTTCACAAAAAAAACTGGCATAACTGCCAGGGGCACCAGACGCACTTCAAGGCAGGGGGGTTAGACTGTGGGAAAAGGGCAGTTACTCACACTAGCGGCTCTGCCATGACATGCCAAAGCATGTGTGTCTCGAAAGTCAAAGGCTTAAGATGGGGGGGGGGGAGGGGTGGAGTTGGAATGGAGTTGCCTCTCCCATCTGGGGGAGGGGGCACCTCCTCCCAAACTCCCCCATTGAATTTCGAAAGCTTCCAGAATGGATTTTGGATGTATTTTAGCTTTAAGTCAAGAGAAAATCAATGAAAAAAATTGAGTGATGAACCTTGGAATAGCCTTATCTGTCACAAAAAACACCACAGACAACACCAAGGACCTGTAATGGAATACCCCAAAGGTGACTTATTACAGCTTCTGGGAGTGCTATAAACCTATGATGGCTAAAATAAATCAACCTAAGCATAGATGGACCAAAACACGATATGTAGGTGTTTTTGAGACAAATATACATATATTGGTTAAAGAGTTGGGGCAAATAAAGGACACCTTAAGCAAGAAAGGCAATAGTCAATGCACAAAACAAGACTTTTCTATAGGAAGAAATAGTACAGTTGAAGAAGGGGCTAACCTTTAACTCATAAACATTCCTAATGTATTAAGCACTTTGGTCAGGTTGTGCTTGATTAATTTTATAGTCTTTAGTGAAAATGGTAGGCTCTTGAACCCATGTGGGAGTCTTCCTGTGAACACAGTTTGTTTCAAATCTAAGAAATTGCACATGTACAGTCTCATCACAGAATTGTTGTAGTTTTCTGAAGACTCATTGTTACTGACGGAGATATCTCCTTTCTTTTTCCACTTTCTTCTTCCCTGTATTACAAGCATGGTAATAATCCCCTACGATTCGTCGAAGTGTTTCTTCTTTTGGCATTGGAATTGATCCAGTATTTATATAATGGTAATTGGCCCTCCTAAAACAAGTCTTTGTCTTCTTGTGTGCTTCCTCTCTATTAATTTTATGAAATAAGTCCAAATGTCTCACCAGATCACATTTATTCTACCACACTTCAGCTTAGGCTTAAAAAAGTTTAAAATCCATTTCTCAGGTCCTCCTGCATGGTCATTTTAGCTACCGAATGCTCTCTTTTTATAACAAATGCAAACAAATGCAAACTAATAAAAATGAAATGGTTTATGTCTGATATTTTACTCAAGTTAATAAAATTGATCAATTTTTCCTTTGAGTGCAACAAGGCTTTGCAATGCTTTAGCTTTAGCATTGCAAATCCTACTTGCATTGAAGGGATGAAGAACCTGACCACTCATGATATTCTGTTGATTATCAGGCCTAAAACATAAAACAAACCAAAGATATGAACTTTTCAATGGCAACGAGATAATTACAAAAATAAAAAACCACCCGCCCACATGTAATTTGACAAAAATGGCCTGAGAAACTGAAGATCTCTTTTGTGGGGCCTTATTACGTTTATACAAATTACAAACTGGCTTGTGTATTTTTCTCCAATGTTTAGTAAAACCTTTACATGATGCAAATGGCCCTCTACTACAGATGACTACATGACACTTACTGACAATAATTATCACCAATATTGGCATCAAGGCCGCAAAGCTCATCTTTCTCTACATCAATAATTCCCTCATCAGCCATTGCTTCTCTGAAAATGAAAAAAAAACATCTACTTTATTATGGAGAATATAATCTCTAGGTTTTATCACCCTTCCATATCTTGTCATTTTAACAGGTTTTTGATTCTCATCTCCTGAATCCAAAATCTTGGTCATGGGAGTTGCACCACAGGAGAATGCAGATTCAAACCTGGTGAGGAATTTTTGGAAATACCAGTTTCAGTTTCTGGGTTCTCTTTTAACCAATTCATTTTCTCAAGTCTTTCTAAATGGGGTTTCAATTGGTCTTCATGGACAACTCTGGAAGCATCATTTTCAACTGTATTTCATATGTGAGTTCAGTTATGTTTTGAATAGCAAGATATGGACCCTTCCCGCCACATTCCAATTTCAGATTTGTTGCAGATGGATACCACCTCCACACCCATGAGCCTTTTTCATATTTCCTAGCTTTCAAAGCATGATCATAATACATTTTTTGTCTAATTATACCCCCACAAAACGAAGTTTTAGTTTGGTGTGGTTATATAGGAGTCAACTTGTCGGTCTGTCAGTCTGTCGTCGTCGGTCCATTTCACATGTAAACTTGTGGGGCGAACTACTTCCACAGTTATAGCTGCATTTTCATGAAACTTAACAAAAATGATTAACAATATGAGGAGCAGTGCATGACATAATGTTTTTCCCGATCGGATTCAAGATGGCCGACTGGCAACCATATTGGATTTTTTTATGTAAACTTGTGGAGCAAACTGCTTCCACAGTTTTAGCTGCATTTTCATGAAACTCAACAAAAATGATCAACATGATGAGGGGAAGTGCTTGACATAATTCTTTTCCCCCTCGGTTTCAAGATGGTCGACTGGTGGCCATATTGGATTTTTATATAAACTTGTGGAGCGAACTACTTCCACAGTTTTAGCTGCATTTTCATGAAACTTCACAAAACTTATCAACAAGATGAGGGGAAGTGCGTGACATAATTTTGTTTCTCGCTCAGTTTCAAGATGGCCAACTGGCGGCTATATTGGATTTTTTTTTTACTTGGAAAAATTGAATGCCCCTTTTCAGTCACCCACACTACATGTGCATATGGAAAGGAAGCCTTGATTCCAATAATTTTACCAGAGTTATATCCCATGTCGACATTGAATTACCAAAATTACAGGTTTTTGGAAGATATCTTCAGTTGTGATTAAAGAAATTAAATGCTGTTTGGTGATTGACATTATTGAGTATGAATACATGTCCAGGTTGATAATGAGATTATTCCTATCATTACATAAGAGTTGGTGGGGGATATGGATGTTGTTAGACTGTCTTGTTCAATTTCTAGTTTTTCACATAGATGTTTGATAAGAGATTCAAACTCGCATCCCTGATCTGTATGGATTTGTTTGGGAACCCCAAATATATAAAAATGAATTCTGCAATTAATTTGTTCGCTACAGTGAGTGCAGTGTGATCAGGCACTGCATGAGTTCCAGTCCACTTTGAAAAGTAATCAGTTAAAACGATTACACACTGATTCCCATTTCTTGTTTCTGGTAAACACACCATAATATCAATAGCTATTCTATCTAATAGTTGAGAGACTTGATATTTTCAGAGGAGACTTCCCCTCCCAGCATCTGATTTACACCGGGCACACTTCTCAGAAGCAGCATACCATCTTTTCACACTCTTGGACATACCTGGCTAACAGAAGCACATTTTGATGGATGCCAAAATTTTATCATGACCAAAGTGACTTGTTGTTTTGCTATCATGGAAGTAAAATTTCCTTTGGCACAATTAATTGGAAGTGGACCCCTGAGCCAGTTATTGTTCTATAAAGAATGTTGTTATGTAGTTCAAGTGTTTCCCACATTGTTAACAGTAGCTGACTTTCTTGGCTGATACCAATAATACAATCTTTTGTTTGTTTAGTATTTGATGATTGTTTCCCATTACGTGTACACTCCATACGAAAAAATTATCAAAAAATCGACTGAGTGTGTTATGTGTAATTACATAATGTCAGACGTCCACTCACTAATCAGTGTTGATTGGACTGTATTGGGAAAAGATTTTCCAATTAACATATTAATTTCTGTTCACTAAATCTTTTTTTTGTACCTGATACATTTTGTTTGGGAATTTTGTATATCAAATAAAATCTTTAAAGGTGAAAATCGGTTCTGTAAATCCCGTTATTTTGTGTGATAAATTTGACCCAAAAAATGAGAATTTCGCTGATCGCGTGCAACAGAGTGGCTTTTCCATCAATTGGATCTACATTGCATTAAATATTCTGAAGTCATTGGAGGCGGCGAACAAACTCAGTATTCAGTCTGTTTTTCAACAGACACAGAAAGTTATAGATTGCTTATACATTTTTATTTTTGAACATCAAGGGAATTTACCTGCTTTTGTCAGGGGAATAACATCATAATCCACCCAAATGTCAAATTATAACACGATTTTTGTGACATGTGGCAGCTATTTACAGCCTTGGAAATTTGGTGAAGTGGATTGTTGTCGAAACAGATCAGATCCACAGGTGCGTGCCTTTTTCCAGAGCTATTTTAAAACACGTCATCCAAATTCAACTCGGGACCCTTCCGATCGATAAAGCGTGTCCCCACGAAAACGAAATGAGACCATACCAGGAATACATTACTTGAATTTATGGTTGCGAGAACAACACTGGAACATCTTATGGTAACTAGGGCAGACGGTCATAGCAACCTCAAAATTGCCAAGAACACCAGTCTTGCCATTTTTTGTGGGGGAAGAGAAGGGAAAAAAATCAACCAAACTCATTACTCTCAACCCAACTCGGATGATGCCATGCATCATACTGATACTATGAGGATAATTAACGCCCCCCCCCCCACCCCCTTCCTCATGAAATTCTTGAACCGCCACTGCAAGGCGCCACCAATCTTCTTGGTTGTCTCTTAACCCTTTACGCAAAGCGGATAGCAGACGATGCTTGCAAAATAAACTCTTGGATAACATTTAAAAATTTCATACTTTTGTCTCAAAAATATCTTATGACCCCTCATTGGAACGACTCAAGATCATCAAGCTCATTCTAATGAGAGGTCATAAGCTATGTGTTTTGGACAAAAATTTAAAACATAAAATTTGAATGGAGATTTTTGTGTATAGTGGTGGCTGAATTTGGCCATTGATGTTGGGTAAAAGGCTAACAGAATAAATTTTGTGAGCAATTTAGTCAGTTATTGAAAATTGTTTTGACGAGTGGGAAATCAACCTGCAGATGTCACTTGCAGTATTTCATTACCTCCATACTTTGGAGGATGTGCAGCTATAACGTGCCTAAACTATGACGTCGGAGAATTTGGGAAAACCTGAATACATTACTGCTGGTTTAAGTAACAGGAATAAGAAGTGGAACTGATATTCATTTGCTACAATAAAAATTAAATCACCGGGTTTAACTTTGAAATATTCGGGCACTTGGCACAGTATAGAATCCATAATCCCGTGTCGGAAAAGCTTCTGGCGCAATAAAATGCCAGAATGTATCGCCAATACTGTCACATTGTTGTTTCAAAAACACCGTACACCCCGAACACATTTTATTCACTGAAATATTTGTTCTATTCAATAATTTCATTTAAAAAATACAGATGAACCGTTACGAGAATGAATGAAGACAAGATCATTTCGACGGACACAATCCAACCTTCAATTATACAGGGTGGGGGGAATCCAAATCATATATCAGCGAAAATTTTATTTTAATATGAAAACAAATCGAAAATCTCATGAATTAACAAACGGATTTTTTCAATTCCTATATTAAAATGCAGTACAAAGTTCTGGAAATGAAAGATATGGCATTTGTATCTGAATATTTTATTAAATGTAGATTTTAGAAATTTTCTGACTGAACAATATAATTGCTAATCAGGGACAGTCTCTGAAAGATTTTTCTCGTGAAACATTAATTGGTTATGTAATCCTTCTCACGTGACCGCACTAAAACAGCTTTTCATACCCGGTCATTTCTACACAAACGACGGGGTATTAACAAGTGTGGTTTTGTATGCAATGTACACATAATGCATTTTACTGTTTGACTAATAGACTGATCATAATTTGGTAAATCTATCTCTTCATCAGACCAACCGTCTATCTAATTTGATAACTGCGTATTTTCATTGCTTTAATCAGTTTCATTTCTACATCCAATTATAGCAGAACAAGTAGACTTTTCAGCCTTGTACTGTTTGTTTTTCCTTTTTATTGGGTATAAACCATGTCTAGAACCTTCATCAACAAGTGCGTTGATATGGGTTATATCTTTGATCAAATTAACTTCTCCACACTCTGGACATTCATCTCTTGTACACTTTCTTATATATAGGCTTTCTTGACAAAACATCAGCATTGCGATGACTGATAACTTTTCTATGCTGTATTTCATAATGATGTCTAAGACACTAATTCGATAGGCCAGCATTCCCTCAGGATCTTTAAAATTATTGAGCCAGTTCAGTGGAGCATTGTCAGTTCTACTTATGAAATATCTACACCAAAGATATGGCCTAGAATGTGCAACAAATACAATGACAGCCAGAAGTTCTTTAAACGTGACAGTAATTTTGCTGATTCCATTGTACGTCCTACTTGCATAGGCTAAAACTGTCTCTTCTTCATTTTCAATTTTGGCCAACTCTGCCCATCTTGACATTACATGCACCAGTGTCTAGAATCAATTGACCATCCCTTGTAGGATCAAAAAGTATTTCAGTTGTTAAATGCAACAAGACAATTAAAATCCCAAATGAACTTTTATTTTTTATGTGAGCTTAGTTAAGGGGTGAGCTACACTTGAGAAATTTGAATATACCAGCTGTAATAAGCTGCTGAGCCTAGAAAACTACCAACTTTTGTCTTATTTGTAGGATCAGGCCAATCATTTGTAGCAAATGTGTTTTTAGAATCACAAGACACTCACTCCTTTCTCTGAAGCCACATAACTCAAATATGTAACTTGATTTTGAAAAAGAAATCACTTTGATGGTTTTAATTTAAAATTGGCTTTACAAAACACCAACTTCAAATTTTCAAGAGCTTCCTCAAATGAAATGTGCTATCTAAACTTATAATATCGTCCATGTAACAAAGAAATCAAGCCACTAAACACTATCTCTACCAACCTCTCAAATATGGCAGGTGCATTAGAGCCCAGAAGGCGAAATTTTAAATTGGAAAAGTCCTTTATGTGAACAGAAAGCTGATTTGCAGTGATCAGCATCTTTCAACCTGCCAATATCCACTTGCAATATCAATGGTTGAAAAGTAACTTGTCAAAAGTGTCATTGATTCTAGGCAATAGATAGGCGTCTTTAATTGTTGTACTATTTAATTTTCTGTAATCAACACAAAATCTCAATGTTCCATCCCTTTTGGTGACTAAGCAGATGGGTGCAGCCCAAGGGCTGGGGCAATTTCTGTTTGAAGTATTGGAAGACTTTTTGGAGTCTATAATTTTATAGGTCGAGATTACCCTACATCTATTTTGTGTTCAGTTAGATCAGTTCATCCAATTTTGTTATCCGATCCTACAAAGATGCCATTATATTCACAGATTAATTTGAGCACTTATCTGTTTCTTTACACATCAAAGTTTCAGATATATTCTCCAGAAGAGGTGACAGATGTTCAGGCAGAATAGTAAAGCCTGCAGATGTTTCTCATTTTCTTTTCTCACTCCTCTCTTTCATCTTTAAATGTTTGTCCTTTTTTAACAACTTGTAAAGTAGGTATGCTAGAATGTATGTGTAATTTAACATCTAGATTAAGTTTTACACTGAGCAAATAACCTCTTTATTTTCTTGTTTCACAAAAGATCTGACCTTTTCTAATTGTTGATTGTGAATAACCTTTGTTGGTTCGTATAGACCCCCTTTATATTATTTCCTTCAACATACCCTTTCAAAACTACTTCTGGCTTTGAACGTATGGTCACATCATCTGTCAATTTTACTCTACAACATGTTTGCTCCTTTCTTGTTGAAGCTTTAAACATTGATGTCCTGATCTAAGTGTATCTTCTTTAAGACAAGAGTTCCCTCAAACTTTTGCAGAAAATCAACTCCAATTGTTCCATCTAAATTAGGAAGACATCCACAATAGTTGTGTGTGAGTATTATTGATTCCTCAGTTTAAACGATAATTCAGTCTGACCTAAAAGTTTTCTCTCACTACCATCAATGGAATTTTGGAGTACTGATACATTTTTACCTGCGTCGGCGGCAGCAGAGCAGGTCTAGTAACCACTTGACTCTGTCCATCCGTCCATCTGTCAGTCCGTCTGTCCATCTGTCCGTCCATCAGGCTGTCCGAAACACTTCTTCCATCAAAGTTTTCTTGGCTTCTTTGAAAGGGAATGATTTTATATTTGGTCTGCTGCTTCATAATGATGAGTTGTATTGTGTAAGCAATTTTCAGATCTGCCATGCAGCCACTTCCTGTTTGCCGATACTTTGAAATTTTACTGTACCCACTGAACATTGAAATTTTCCATCAAGGTTTTCTCGGCTTCTATGCAAAGGAATGATTTTATATTTGGTCTGCTGCTTCATAATGATGAGTTGTATCGTGTAAGCAATTTTCAGATCTGCCGTGCAGCCACTTCCTGTTTGCCGATACTTTGAAATTTTACTGTACCCACTGAACATTGAAATTTCTGTCAAGGTTTTATTGGCTTCTATGCAAGGAATTGATTGTATATTTGGTCTGCTGCTTCATAATGATGAGTTGCATTGTGTATGCAATTTTCAGATCTGCCGTGCAGCCACGTCCTGTTTGCAGATACTTTGAAATTTTACTGTACCCACTGAACATTGAAATTTTTCGTCAATCTTTTCTCGGCTTCTATGCAAGGGATTGATTTTATATTTCATCTGGAGCCTGATAATGATCAGTTGTATCGTGTATACAATTTTCAGATCTGCCGTGCAGCCACTTCCTGTTTGCTGATTCAATTGCATACAGCGACGCAGGTCCAGACCCGGTATTGGTCTTGGCTTGTTTAAGCCTGGCACCACTCCTTCATGTTTGTTATAAACTTATCTGACTCTAATGTGGCCACATACCCAGTATCAATCAGCATTGTAACCTGTGTTTTTCCTGCACATGCATTATGTATTTAGCATTATTTATAAGCAATCTTCAAACAATTTTGGCCTTTCCAAGTGAAAACTGTTTTCTCAGGCTGAACTTTTGACCTAAAACTGATCCAAACTTAGTTTTCCAAACCTTTTAATTTGTAGTTCTCTAAAGTTTTGGGTTTATGTATTTCCTCCGGATTTGAACCTAAATGGTTAAACTTAATGGAAGTATCATTTTTGCCATAAGAGTCTTTATTTTTGTGATAATATGTTTTGTTGAAATGCTGTCTCCACCTATTACTTGGATTCCAGGAGCTCGTAGCATCTTGGTCTGCATGGTATTCAAATTTCAATACTGGTATTGAGAAAAATACCATGATATACTGGTATATTGTAGACTAGTTCAGAATCTGAATGAAGTTATCAGTACCTGTCTCGATCCGCAAGTATACAGAAGAAGTCTCCTTGGTTACGAATCGAAATTAAGTATTTTTATTGTTTACTAATCATATATATTTCATTTTCAGGTTATTTTATTCAACTTTGTGGGGAGTTAGTTTAGTATAGTAACTGGGACAAAGTTAGGAGGCCTTAAATAAAACTGTGAGCGCTAAGTTGTCGAACGGCTCGTCGTGTTGCCTTTTGTCGCGTGTTTACAATTTTCCCTTCCGATCGCGTAATTTTGTCTTGATGATGGCGAGCAAGTCTGTTCAGACGGAGGTAAGTATGGAGGTAAATACGTGTAATATCGCGGTCCAGGTCAACGGTGCCAACGGAGTAAGTATTGGTGTGCAGACAGAGGTCACTGGGGGTGTCGGTCAGAGCCGGGTTGGTGGGGCCACCGATGGCGATATTGGGCTTGAAGTTTGTAAACAGTGTTCTATGATGTATGGGGACTGTCGCTGGATGGGATATGGAGAGGTATGTGCAAACTGTCAGGAAATCCTCCGCCTACTTGAGACAATTGTTAAGTTTGAGGGGGAGATTGCTGAGCTGAAGGGAAAACTTGGTAGGGCGGGGCTGTCTGGAGTTACGCCTGTGAAAGTGGCTTTCCGAGAAGGATGGAAGGTTGTCAGTGGTTCCAAGAGGAAACATGGGGGTAGAACCATTGATGTGAATGAGGTAGGTGATGAGGTGGGGGCTGCTAGAAAAGTACGTAGGACAGATGAGGGGGGCCCAGGCTGGAGCAATGCTGTAAAGCGTTTGGCGTGGACTACCAAAAGTGGTAGGAAAGGGGGGCCAGAGAAGCAGGTAGATAGGGGTGTAAAGTCCAAAGGCAGTGGGGAGTGCAGCACCAGAAACAGATTTGATGTGCTCGATTCGGAAGAGACAGAGGAGGAGATGGAGGTAGTTGCAACAGATAGTAGCTTGGGGTCTAGGCCAGGAAAAAGGAGGAGGGATCCGGGGGAAGACCAGGGGAGTAGTCTAGGTAGCTCAGGGCCTGGAAAGAGACGGAGGGACAAGGATAGGAGTAATCCTAGGTCAAAGATACCGATACCGATATTGATTCCGAGTGGGGCTGTTGGAGAGGAAGAGGACGCTGTAAACAATAGGAGACTAGAGGAGATAAATAGGGCGAGGTCCAAAAGTAAGTTGGTGGTTGCGGGAAGTAGCATAGTTCGGGGGATCGACAAGGTTGTCTGTGGTCCGGACAGTAAAAATAGAACAGTTCTGTGCTTTCCGGGGGCTAAAGTGGAGGACCTGAGGGATAGAGTGGACGGTATTGTAGCTGGGTCGGGGCCTGATCCGGTAGTGATATTACATGTGGGGTCCAATAACATCAGGGAGAGGAAATCAGTTCGTTTGGTGGACACATACAAGGACCTAATTAGTAAGCTACTTAGCAGGAATGCTCGGATCATCGTTTCAGGGGTGCTCCCCGTTATGGGTGGTGGGAATGAGAGGAACTCGCGGATTATGGCACTAAACGAGGAGCTGGGAGAGCACTGCAAAGACTTGGGAGTACATTTCATTGACCACTGGGATTCATTCTGGGGACAAGGAGAGTTGTATGGGCGAGACGGATTGCATTTAAGTAGGATGGGTACAGACCTGTTGGGCCAAAAAATCTTACAGGTGGCTGGGCCTTTTTTGGAGAAAAGGGGGGGTAGGGGACCACAGCCGGTAACCCAGAGTGGCACAAATGCTGGGAACATAGGAAGAACAACAAACATGCACAATACAGGGACATACCAGGGTTATAATAATGTGCCAGTGATGACAAAAAAACAAAGATTCATTAAGTTTGGGTACTGTAACATCCAGGGTCTGCACAAGAAAGTAAGCGAAATATCAACAATGATGGACGAAGGAGACTTCGATATAATGGGTCTAAGTGAGACGTGGATACGACGGGATGAGCGGGTTGATCAGATGAAGGGTTGCGTGTGGATAGGAGCTGGGCGAACTGAGGGTCAGAAATGGGGTGGGGGTGTTGGCATCTACGCTAAAGAGGAATTACAGCCCTCATTGATTACAGATCTCACAGAAGCAAGGACTCAGATTCCAGTATCCAACGAAATAGTCTGGGCAAAAATCAAGTTAGGAAGCAGGAGTGTTGCCGTTGGTGTTGTATACTTAGCAGTGGAGGGAAGTAAGCCCGAGTGGAATGATTCAATATATACAACTCTTAGATCGAATATCACAGAGCTTGGGAGCAGAGGGTTCAGTATTGTCCTAATGGGGGACTTCAATGGGCACATCGGGGATAAGGAGGAGGGCATACAGGGAGGTGATAGGAAAATTAACACGAATGGGAGGAAGATGTTGGACCTATCAAAAGAGCTTGGTTTAAAGATCCTGAACAGGGATGCGAAATGTAAGGGTAAATGGACCTGGGAGAGGAACGATAAGAAAACAATAATTGATTATATACTCACTGACATTAGCGTATGGAGGGAGGTTATAGATGTAGAAATAGATGACGAGGGAAAAAATGACTTGGGTAGTGATCACAACCTGATAACAGTTAAGATTATGGGCAAAAAGACTAATAGAGACAGAAATACCTTCAAGGAAGTTTGGGGACTAAAACAAGGAGCCGACTGGAAGCAGTTTCGGGAAAAACTAAAACCAAATCTTGAATGTATACCTAGGGATGCAAATGTCCAGAGTATTTCAGATGGCAAAGTAAATAGCCTAACAGAGGCAGGGAAGGAGTGTATAGGAAGGGTGAGGGTCCCAACGAGAGAGCTTGGATACAGGGTTAACGAGGGACTGAAAAAGGCTATAAAAGAAAGGAAGGCAAAATGCGCTGCTTACAGAAGAAGTAGGAAGCTTAAAGGGGTGGATAACAATGACACGAGACTAATGAAAGGAGAATATGAACTGGCACGGAAAAAGGTGAATGAGATAAAGGATAATAATAGGAAGGAGCGCAATTGCAGTCTTGCCAGAACAATAAAGAAAACGGGGGGTTCGAGCTCAAACGTATTTTGGAACTGGGTAAATAAACGGGGGAAAAGTAGTGTGCAGAGTATCAAAGTGGATGGGGAAAGTACAGAAGATAAAGGCCGTATCGCTTCAGAGTTAGTCAAGCACTGGGAAAAGATAAACGATAGGCGATGGGGCAGTGGGTCCCCACCAAAAAGAAATACACTGGTGGAGGAGAACCTATCCAATCGTGTATGTAGCGAAATAACGGCAGAAGAAGTGCGGAACGTGGTCTCGAAATTAAAAAATGGTAAAGCGGGAGGGACTGATGAAATTCCGAACGAATTCCTCAAAAATGGAGGGGAGGCACTTATTGAAATCCTGACAAACCTTTTCAACCTGGCTCTGCGAAAGCAAGAGGTCCCCAGAGAGTGGAGGGAAAGTAAGGTGTCGTTCATACACAAAAAGGGGGATAAGGAAGTTCTAGATAACTATAGGGGGATATCAGTTAGTAGTAACATCGGAAAAGTATTCTGTAAGGTCATATACGGTAGACTAGAGGAAGTTATAGAAGAGAAAGGTTTTTTAGGAGAAATTCAAAATGGTTTCAGGAAAGGACGAAGAGTCACTGATCACCTATTTACACTCACCCAACTGATAGAATCAACAAAGGCTGAAAAGAAAAAGATGTTTCTGGCATTTCTAGATGTGAAAAAAGCGTACGACCGAGTGTGGAGGGAAGGTATGTGGCGGAAGCTCGAGGGCATCGGACTGGGGGGTGACTTTGTGGGAATCATGAAAGCACTGTATACAGATGTGCAAAGCCAACTCAGTCTAGGGAGTATCACTACAAAACGAGTCCCTATGGATATAGGCCTCAAGCAGGGGTGTATCTTTTCACCGATTTTGTTTGCATTGTATGTTAAAGATTTAGGGGACGAACTAATTCAGAGTGCGGAGGGGGTAAATGTTGGAGACATAAAGATACCAGGCTTATTCTTTGCGGACGACATGGTGTTAATGTCTAGAACTGAACAGGGGCTAGAGAAACTGCTGGAAATTGTTGGTAGATATGGGAACACTTGGCGGCTCGAACTAAATGAAAATAGAAGCAAGGTAATACCCGTTGGACGCAAGGTAGATATGACGAAGAGATGGAGAGTGGGGGAGTTCTCAATCCCCGAAGGGGAAAGCAAACAAATCACTGTAGGAGAAACGGGAGAGTATGAGTATCTAGGGGTAAGCATAAATATAACGGGAAGAGGGGTGTACAGAAATTACTCAGCCAAACTGATTCTGAAGGGGAAAAGAATTCTGAACCAACTAAAACTTTTAGGGAAAAATAGTTTCAACAAGGTCTTTGTGGGGAAAACACTGTGGGAGAGGGTGGGTTTACCAAGTATAACGTATGGCACGGACGTGATTCCATTAAACCAAACCGTTACTAAGAAGTTGGAAAATACTCAAAATGATGCCGGCAGATGGATAACAGGGTCGAGTAATGCTGCAGCTTTGGAAGCAGTAAGGGGGGAGCTTGGGTGGATGAAAATCAAGGACAGGGTAGATTTGGGAAAACTGTTACTTTATCTACTTGAGAAACCTGCCTGACAACCGGTGGTGCAAATTGATGCTCGATACCATTTGGAATTCTAATATAGAAACGGGGTGGTCAAAACATGTGAGGGAACTAATGGACAATTACTCTATAGAGGTCACAAACATAGAAGTAGGAATGAAAGAAGGCAAAAGGTTTGTCAAAGAGAGAGTCATGGAAGATTGCAATCGAAACTGGCGAGCAGGGGTTAGCGTGAAAAGATCACTGCAGGGGTTACAATATAAAGAAAAGCCAGCTTTTGAGAAGTACCTAGATGGCACCTTTGGAGGGTCACTGCTGTTCAAACTGAGATCAAGATCACTGGAGCTTCGGGGAAAAATTGGGAGAGATGGGGAAAAGGGATGCCAAATGTGCCACTCTGGAGTAGTGGAGCCCCTGGAACATTTTCTCTTGGAATGCCCACAGTATATACCTCATAGAATAAAATTTACTGGAAGAATAATGCAGAAGTGGGGTGAAGAAACAAAGGATAGATGGCTGAAGGGGGACACGAGGGAGAGGGTAGGAATGCTTATTGAAGAAATTGAAAAAGAGGAAGTGAGGGACACTATTAAGCAGTTTATATCTGAATGCTGGGAGGAGAGGAGGGGAAGAGGGGGTGGGGTGCAGGGGGAATGATGGCCTTCTCTTATGAGGACCGCGACAAATCAGCGGCTGGCCAAAGAGTTATTATTATTATTACCTGATAGTCAAGCCTGGATATAATTTTTTTTTTTTTTTGGGGGGGGGGGGGGGGTTACCAGACAAAATGACAGCTACACACTGACTCCTATTGGACATTTAGAGACCCTGTCGGACAGGGGTAAAATCTACTGGCAAAGAATAGGTGTCATCCACTGAAATTAGCTCCGGGTTTGACATTCTAATTATAATTAAGAAATTATAACACATACCTTAAAGATTTATACCATATCATTGATGAGTCTGTGTGACGACAGTACTTCAGTTGAAAACACTGCATTTGAGTTGTTTTTGAAAATTGTGAATATGGAAATTCAAATCAAGGGGAAGCACTGAATGTTCGATATGTTGCAGGAGCAATCCCCTGGGAAAGTGTCCATCTACAAAATCCTTGTTTTTGTTTTGCATTGAGTTTTTATAACGTGGTATATGGAATTTGTAAATGATTGTCGTGTATTATGATGATAGGAAATAAACTTATGGATTTGTACTTTCGATGAACAAAAATAGAAGTGAGCGATAATTCACCCACCATTCCCATGTGTCACTGCCCACTTAACTATGAAAATTGGCCTCAGATAGAGTGATGGGCAAGCAACTGGCTGTCTGACAAACACATAACTAAGTCGGACTTTGCCTGTGTCTGACCTTATATCCAGGCTTGCTGATAGTCACTGATGCTGATGATTACATTTAGATTGCTGAACTAATTAACAAATTAATAGGGGCAAAATTATGATGTGAATCTGCAAATTAATTTGCATAAAGATCCCCGGAAATCTCCAAATGAAGGGTTCATCTTATACGTAACTGGATAGGGATTTTGTAAATAGTTGACAACCCAGTTTATTTTGGGCGATTACAACTGAGTAAAATTTACTGTACTCGCTACCTTATGTTCAGCTGAAACCAATATTTTTAATAAAGCATTTTTTTGCAAACATGCACAGCGTTTTTTTTATTCTGATTTAAAATCACAGAGACCACTCAGACAGGGGGAAAACATTTAAGTGCCATGACTTTTTTGTTTGAAAAAAATATCCCACAATTCATCACTGTAGTGTTTATTTTTCTTTGTTCATGAAAGTTAATTAATACAATGGTGTGTGCACATCAAACTCTGCATTTTCCTCTCCATTGCTTGGTTCTTCTGTTGACCTATTGTATTTTAAGTGTTGACAGATATGGTCAGTGGTATGTTTGTGCAAGTAATTAATGTTCATGTAAGTGGCCATTATTAATGTTTGAATGGATTATTATTGTGCAGGCTTCCCATTCCCTTTGTTTCTGTATGCGATGAGTGGTTAGCACAGTTTTTAAAGGGTTCAGTAAAATACTAGGTTTATTTGAATTCATTACTAATTTCTGTGATAACATTTGTTAAAAAAAATATTTGAAGTTAAAAAAAAAAATTATTTAAGTTTTAAATGGTTGGTTGTCATTGTTTTAAAACTGGGACAATAAAGTGAAAGGGATGTCCAACCCATCTCTTCATTTCCATTATTCATAAGTTCAAAGTTCACAATGACAGTGTTGATGGAAATGTTGATCAACTTGGTTTCAGGTTTTATCTGTTTTGAGAGGGATAGAATAACTAAACCAAACACTTCCTATAATGATTTTGTGAGTAATTTTATTATCCACCGGGGGAGGGGGTGGGGGGGGGGTGAGATTACATACACCAATGTCTCAAAGTTGTTATTCCCTGAATTCGGTGCACTCCTGAAATATTCAATTTTCAGTTTCAAATAGATGGTATGGATAACTTACGCAGTTCAAGTATGCTGCAAACTGTGTTTCCATTGGTCGAATGAAGATTGATTGACATGGACTTCATAACAGGAGTTGTCAGTCCGGGAGGAGTTTCAAGTAGTATTCATCTCTTTTCTGTGGTTGAAATTCAGGGAATGTTAGAATACAGTGACTGTTTTTCCCCCAATAATATATCGATTTCATATTCAATAATTTGACACAGTACCATTTCTAATGATATACCGGTACTTTTAAAACAATACTGGTTTTCGTCCTTATTCTCAATACCAATAATTGCAGGTTTACTAATATACCATGCAGCCCTTTAAGCACTACTTCTTGGTGGTGAAAACAGTTTATTTTGATAAGTTTTCCTACTTTGTTCACTTGTATTTGAGGTGATTAATGTCTGAAGAATGTTCTTCATCCCCTTGAGTTCATCAACAGTTTTGATCAACTTGCGCAATTTCTTAGTTGTTACAAGAATGTTTGGACCTAAAGACATATTCTATAAACTTGAGGTTGAAATTGTACGTTGGGTTTCTGCTGCATCCTCATGAAGAGACAAGATTAACTGCTGTGTCATTTCATCTTCAGTACACTCATTCCATGTGGCCACATGTTCGAAGTGAATTATATATTCCTGGAAGGCTACTATTTTCCCAACAAATGTATCAGACTTTTTTTTGAATGCCTCCTTATGGACTTTTGGGAATTTGTTTTAGTAGTGATGAGCCGAAAAGATAAATAACCGATCATCTGAATGCCAATGTTTTGAATTCGAAATCCGCTGATTGTCGATGCCTGTGTCAGATGGTCAGTGTTTTAGGATTCAACTGGTGGTAATCACCAGCCAATGCACCGTTTAAATCCCCCAAACCTGACAACAGTTTTAGTGGTGTTTGTTATCATTAATTGTTGAAGGCTTTAATTAATGATTTTATTATTGATGAAGAGCACATTTATTTCTTATCAACCTACCTCAATTGTTTACTACAGGCTTGCACTACAGTGGAAGAACCTAACTCGGATAAAATACTCTCTATTTTAATTTTTCCCAAGATTTGGGAAAGAAAAGTGCTGTAAAAACACCACAAAAAATAAGCCAAAACTGGGATGCTCTTCCATAGTACAAATCCACGTCTTCCGTAAAACAGTGCGCAATGCATCAATTCGTCATTCTTTTGATTATCCGCACACGTGGTGGATGTGTGCCATCTTTGCTGCAGTAACAGTGATATTTTAACTCGTCGATAATGGTTTTCCTGTGACTGGATTTATGGATCTGAAGATCGTATAATAACAGGACTGTGTTTTATATATTCTCATTTATATTTTCAACCACATTCTCATTGTATATTATTTACTATTCCGTTTTTGCGAATCTTTTGTTTTCGACATCACGCGATTTGACAATGAATTTTTCGGTTGATGAATTAATTTTTGGAGTTAGGTGTCAATCTGGGACTGTCTGGACAGGATTTCTCCACTCTGTTGAGGGCTGAATTTCTGTTTTTTCGGTCCCTGTCGACCGTCTGGGTTCTGTCATGTACCCACCGTTTTTTTTTTTGCCACCTTCTCTCGTAGTTGAGGGTGTTCTTCTACTTTCTGTTTCTGTTGAGTTCACCTTTTTCTTCTACTGCTTTCACCTCTGTTATTTCCAGTTCGGTTCTTTTAAGGCAATTGCATTTGCCCTTGCCTTGGTGCGTTCTCGTGGCCGTTTCTTCCACACCTGCAGGTGGTGTGGAACGCTGTCGTTTCGGGAGCCTCCCGACTCGACCACGTCTGGTGTGAGTTTACCCCCTCCGTGGGGATGTGCAGCTCCTCCAGCCCCCCGGGAGGGGAGGGGGGCACTGTCGTTTCGGGGCCCCCGACTCGACCACGTCTGGTGTGAGTTTGACCCCCTCCATGTGGATGTGCAGCTCCTCCTGCTCCCACGGGGAGTGGGGAACACTATCGTTTCGGGGTCGCCCGATTCGACCACGTCTGGTGAGAATTGCTCCCCCTCTGTGGGGGATATGCAGCTCCTCCCGCACCAGCGGGGGGTGGGGAATGCTGTCGTTTCGGGTCTTCCTGGCTCGACCATATCTGGTGAGAGTTATTCCCCTTCCGTGGGGAATGTGCAGTTTTTTACCGTGGTGGATACTGCGGGAGCTGTTGGATTTCTGGCGAAGAGATGCGTGGTTCCGGGACTATGCGCCCTCTCCATTCGACATCTGAGGCTGTCACTAGGGTTGTGACTTCTCCTTTGGAGGCAGAGCTTGGTGGCTCTCTCCGCTTTTCCGCCAGTTCCAACAGCTCCCGTCGTATCTGCTGCTACTGCTGTTCCGTCTACAACGTCATTGGGCACCGTTTTTAGCCGGCCTCAGCTTATCCCTGCCAGGGTCTGCATGGATGTCTGTAGTGTGGTTGTGGGGTATCGGCCTCAGCCTTCCCCGACTTCCACTCGGCGAAGTCGGATGGGGCTGCCGACTGAACCCCTACTGTGTCCTCTCAGCAATTGAGCACAGTAGTATACCTGCAGTGGTCTGCTGCGGTGTCTGGTTGTGTAGACGTGGGGGTATCAGCCTCAGCCTTCCCTGACTTCAACTCGGCGAAGTTGGAAGTGGCTGCCGGCCGGACTCTCTACTGTGGTCTCTGTATCGTCGAGCACCACAGTTGTCATTGGATTCGGATGTTCTTAGTGGGACACTATGAACTCCGTGGCGTTTCTTTACACTCATTCTGGCCACACGACCAGTTTTGGGGGACCAACGTCTTTTGTGCAGCCTGGACCTTCTGCCCTGCAGAGGTCCGCGGTGACTCTCATGCGTTCCCGCTATGTTGATCCTCGCGGGTGTCACACCCCTTTACACGTCTGCCTTCAGACGTTTCGGCTGCCACCCGTCGTCCCACGTCGGGTGTTTTGGAGGATCGTGACCCTTCGCTGGTTAAGAGGGTCAGAGGTGAAGCCACTTTGCCGGTTCGTTCCCCTGTCGAACCGGCAGGTACGGGCTGTGAGCTTAGGGAGGCCCTATCCTTACTCACTCAGGTTCTGTCAAAGAGCATTCCCGTTGCTTCCAGCGAGGCAGCGAGTGGTTTCCAGGCGTCCCTATGGCGCCGCCTCCCGGGATTGGAAACAGGCCACTTTCTCATCCCCCTGGTGTTCCAACACCATGGGAGGCGTCGGCTGGTTTGCCCATGATGGGCTATGTGTCTTCCGACTCGGGGGAAGAGTCAGACATGCTTGATGTCGAGAGCCAGCAGTTTTCGGACTTGGGGGCAGCTCTTGATTTCGTGTTTGGGTTCCTTCCGGATCAACAAACCATCTAACCAGTCGACTTGTCAGCCAGGCCACTATCATCGGTCGCGCGCCAACAGCCTATGGAGCAACTCACTTCTGGGAGTCTTCGACCGTGCCAGTCGGTAAGTTGGTTGAAGCATTTTCAGCCTTGGACTCTAAGCTAAGTTCCAAGGCCAGGGTTGACACCTTTTTGCCTCCGACGCGTTATCATTCCTACGATTCCGCCAATCCGTCTGTCTACCAGACTTTGACGGTTTTGGATCAGGACTCCAATTCCCTCGGGCATTCCAAGTCTGCCGTCATTCCGATGACGACTCTGGAGTCCACATTGGGCTTATCGAGAGAGATGCTTGGTATGCTTTCGCTCTCCAATCACGTTGTCTCAGCTTTAGCTGCGTATCTGCACCCAGATAAGTTTGACGAGGTACAGGCTCCTTCGCGTGTGCTGTCCAACGCACTCATGCATCTTACTCACACGCATGCCTGTAACACGGCTAATCTGGAATTAGTTCGAAGGGACTCTGTGCTGGACACAGGCCGATCCCTTCCTGAGGAGCAGTGCACTACTCTTCGATCTGCTTCTTTGGCAGGTCCGCAACTTTTCCATGGTTCTGTGTTGACGGTCCGGGATGACGTCCTACATCATTCCAACGATGAGCTGCTGTTTCTTCAGCTTGATCAGCCTTCTAGGGTAGGCAGGGGCCGTTCCAAGCCTAACAAGTACCCTCTGCTCCCTCTGCGAAGCAAAGGGGCTGATCCTTCTGCCTCTGCTTCTACTTCTTACTCAAGGGGTAAGGGTAAGCGTCGGCAGTCTTGAGGGAAGTCCCAGGATTCTTCATTCAGTAGAGGAGGTGTTTTCTCCTCTCGCGAGCCTCGTCGGGGTTCGAAATGACGGTCCACACCTCGACCCATCCCAGGTTGGAGGAAGGATAGCAGAGTTCGCAGACCGTTGGGCCACCATCACATCTGATCCTTAGGTGTTAGTTGTTGTTTGGTCCGGGCTGCGAATATCCTTCCGAAGGCACCCCACTCTGTCCAGGGTGCCTCTTCCAACCACAGTTCCTTCAGACATTTTACGGCAGGGACTTTTGTCCAGGAGATAGACAATCTCCTGACAAAGGGGGCGATTGAGGTCATCAAGAACATTAGGTCAGTGGGTTTTTATTCCCGCCTGTTCTTTGTGCCGAAGAAGGACGGCCGACTCCGACCGGTTAACGATCTGAGTTTCCTGAACCAGTCTATCATTGCTCCCAAGTTCAGCATTGAGACTTTCAGGTCGGTCCTCCGTTCAATTCACCAGAGAGTTTTCACTTCCAGCTTCGACCTGCGAGACGCTTACTTTCACGTTCCGATTCATCGGGCGTTACGGAAGTATCTCAGGTTCATTTTTCTGGGGCGAGTTTACCAGTTAAAAGGCCATGCCTTTCGGCCTCATCCTGGTTCCTTGGGCCTTCACCAGACTGATGTCGCATGTGATAGCTTTCCATCGCACACAGTCCAGGGTGACTACTTCGGCATTTCTGGATGATATCCTCTAGGGGCATTCCAATGCTGCCTTACTGGAGTTGGATGTCGCCACTCTGTTGAGCTTGCTCACGTCGCTAGGTTTCAGAGTCAACGAGGAGAAGTCAGACCTGGTCCCTTCTCAGTCGTTTTTTCATCTGGGGATGGCTTTCCACACACAATTCAATTTGGTGGCGGCTCCCCAGGCCAAGGATGTGAATGAATGAATACTTTATTTCGCAGCATAATATTATAATAGTGTACATGTATCAACAAAATATTAATTCTATTATACTGTGAGGAGACAGCATAGTCACAAGGACTGTCTTCCTGCCATCCCCACATGAAAGTTAAATGTAATCTTCACAGCAGATTTCACCTACATTTTGATTACTGAAAAAGACTAATATTGACCAGCATCTAGTAAGAAAAAACCAAATAAGACAGATTTCCACCTATTGAGAACCCACAGTCCATCACGGTGCCACCCTGCTGTACGTGGTGAAGACATAGTACCTCGGGTCAGCACCGTGGTCCACCGTGTTACCCAATATTGAGGCATCTCAGTTTAACACTGGGCGAGGTAACAGAACAATTAATTACAAGCATGATGACGATACTTCAGCCATTACTACAGTCTGGGCATGCAGGATTACTACAGGCAACATTAATGGAGTATGAGCTGAGCATCCTGTCCGTTAGAGTTCTTTTGAATTCAGATCTATTGCGATTTTGAACCAATGGTTCAATTTCATTCCACATTCTTGGAAAAGAGTGGAATGGGAGATTAGATGAAAACTGAGTACGAGGTTTGAGAACGTATATCTTCTCTGATTGCCCTGTATCCATTCCTGATGGATTTGTATAAAGCTTGAAGGTACTTTCGAAACTAACGGGCAGTCTTTTATGGAACCAGTCGTACATAAAAAGAAGGACGTTAAGTTTGTATAGATCTTTGAATTTCAGAATTTTAAGTTTTCTGAACAGTGGGTCGGTATGTGAATTGTATGTTTTGTTGTCTATTATGCGTATTGCTTTTTTCTGCAGGTTAAAAATTCTGGACGCCGAAGGTGAGTGACCCCAAACTTGGATGCCGTAAAGAATATGACAATGTACCAGAGAAAAGTATAATGTCTTTAGAGCATCCCTCGGAAGTATGTTTTTGGCCTTGTTAATACAATATATAGCTCTTGACATTTTTGAGCAAACAACAGGTATATGTTGTTTAAAGGTCAAATTTTCGTCCATGTTAACCCCTAAAAAACTAACAGCTGTCTCGTTGTTAGGGTTAGAGTTGCCAACGCATGTGATGTTGGTATCGTCTATGGAAATAATCCTGTTCTCTATCTGATATAAATCATTTGGGGGATGAAGGAGAAGAAATTTTGTTTTGGTTGGATTTGGTATTAGCTTGTTAGCAGAACACCATCTGCTTATGTTAGTAAGCTCGTTGTTTGCTTTTTCAGTCAAATTATCTAGATTATTATTAGAGGCGAAGGCTGTGGTGTCATCTGCAAACGACAATATGTTAAGTGATGTCGATTGGCTTATGTCATTTATATATAGTATAAAGAGCAACGGACCAAGAATTGATCCTTGCGGTACGCCTGTTGTTATGGGTAAGAAGTCGGAGTTTTTGTTTGCGAACGATACATATTGATTTCTTCCATTCAGATAACTTTCGAACCAGGACTTTGCATGACCCCTAATGCCGTAATATTCCAATTTTTTTAACAAGATGTGGTGATTTATAGTGTCAAAGGCTTTAGAAAAATCCACAAATGCTGCCAGTGTGCAGTCTTTTGTTGATTTATCGTTCGTTAGGGCAACGTTGTTTAGAAGATGCAGTATTGGGTGAACCGTGGAATGGGCCTTTCTAAATCCGAATTGATACTGATAGATGATATTGTGTTCATTTAAAAACTTTGTGATTCTGATATGCATTATTTTCCCTAAAACTTTAGAGAAAACTGGTAAAATGCTTATAGGTCGGTAATTGTTAAACAACTGGGTATCTCCAGACTTGAAAGTGGGGATGACTCTGGCAATTTTCATTTTCAGTGGAACTATCCCAGTTAAAAATGACAAGTTGATTATATGAGTTAAAGGTTCGGCAATTTCAAAAATTATTTCTTTCAGAAGCTTAGTGGACAAATCATCACAGTCCCTACTAGATTTTGAGTTTAGATTCTTGACACGTTATTACTTCTTGTGTGGTGGTTGGCGAAATAAACATGGATTGAGTATTATTGTGATTTAAATAATCTGTGAAGTTTTGTGGTGAGACAGGAACTTGCTCACTTAGACTCCGTCCAATGTTGGCGAAAAAGTTAT
This sequence comes from Pictodentalium vernedei, assembly GCA_031216915.1. Lineage (NCBI taxonomy): Eukaryota > Metazoa > Mollusca > Scaphopoda > Dentaliida > Dentaliidae > Pictodentalium > Pictodentalium vernedei. Next base: position 326,288,635 of record CM062295.1, read on the forward strand.
TGAAACCATCTGCAATTTGTTTAGGATCAGCCAGTTCATTGTTACTTTCTACAAAACTAGTAGGCACAGGCGTTCTGACGCTCGATTTATTAATGGCCTTTTTTAAAAAATTTCCCATGATTTTTTAACATTATATTTGTTTTCTGCTAGAATCCGAGAGTAGTATTCCCTTTTGCACGCGCGTTTGGCTCTATTAAACGTAACACAGAAGGCTTTATAACGTTGAGTATTCTGGATTTCAATTTGTTTGTATATAGTTTGTTTTTGTTGATAGACGAATTCAACAAACCATTCGTCATCCAAGGTTCACGTTTTATAAATTTTTTTGGAACTGGAGTAGTTCTAGAGGGGAAAGCTTGGTCAAAGGCGTTTTGAAGCAATTTAAAAACGTATTATATGCATCATCCGGGTCGTTCGTATTACAGACTCGTAGAAAGTTGCAATTAGACAGCAGATTTTTAAAAGTATCAATATTCCGTGCGTTAAATGATCTTTTTAAGATGTTGGTAGTCTGCAAAAGTCTTTTGTTAGTCACGTCGGTGCAGAATGTGGCAAAATGGTCGCTTACATTTGTTTGTTGGTGGTTAACGTCACATATTTATGCACCATGGCTAATCGTGACACAACATGGAGATGAAGTCAAGTTTAGTCAATCGTTGATCAACATGTTGCCCATTTGCGAGGATTTTCACCCCAAGCATTGGTGACTGGGTCCTATTTTACTAGTAAAGCGGAACTGGTTTACCACAGTAAACAAGTGCTGCTTACTTCCCGGGGTTCCCACGGGGAAGGTCGCTTACGTCTGCAACAATAATTCCTGCTATTTTAGGGTTAAGGTAGTTGCAAAAGATATGGTCAATCAGTGTTGCGGAATGGTCAGTAACTCTAGTCGGTTTTGTGATAACAGGAGAGAACCCGGCATTGAACACAGAGTCTATGAACGAGTTTGTTTTGTGTTGATTACCAAAGTTGAGTAAATCAATATTGAAATCGCCCATTATATAAGCTTTTTAGTTTTCATTATTTATTTTTTCCAGTATTTGAAAAAGGGTTGTTAAGAAGAGGTCTATGTCTGCTTTCGGTGCTGTATTAGGCCTATAAATGATTCCAATAATGCATTTTTCTTTAGTGGTTATTTCTATGAATAGAGACTCAAGTACATGTGGAATGAATGTGGTCAGGTCGTGGCGCACTTTGTAAGGAGTCTCATTGGTGATGAACATACCCACACCTCCTCTACCGTCATCAGAGCTTGGGCGCTGTTGGGTAATTAAAGGGTGGTAACCTTCAAGTTCGTAACTGATTGTTTCTTTGATATTAAAAATTTCTGTTAATCCTATTATATCAAAGTAATTGGAATCGTGTTGAAGATTACAAAGAACGTTTTTCAGTTTTTCCCAGTTGGCGTTCAGACTACGACAATTTTGGTTAAATAGGGAGAAGGACTTGTTTTCCTTGAAGAATATGTTATGAAAATCTTCTGTTGTGTGGTATTCACACATATGGTCATCGATGGAAAGAACTGAGTTCAGGTCAGCGTCTGTATTACCTGAAATTATGCTGTTATACGAATTTATAAAGTCATATTTTTCATGGTTCTGTATCTCACCAAGAGTAATGACGTTAGCCATGATCCCAGTTAATGGTAATTACTTTGAGCCCAATGTCCTGGATTAAACTATTGCTTGAATGAATCATTTTGTTATGGAAAGTCTTAAATGAATATGGAAATCTGCTGTGAAGATAGAAAGTAAAAAAATACGAAGGTGTAAACAAGCCTAAGTACAAATACATGCAGTGCGGCGGTGCACTGTGCATTAATGTGGTAAAGATGAAGCTGTTTTTACTAGGTGTTATCGGCTAGGCAAAAGTCCTGGTTACCCACTGTTGGTTACTGACTCTTGATTAAGCCGTTTTAAACAGGTGTTGGTGTTTTTCAGGGGATTGTGCTGGGAGTAATCTGAGTGTCTGGTCAATGCAAAAGATTCTATATTCAACATTCAGCAGATTATACGAAGAATTTTAACAACACTACAATTATCACTTTGGATGTCGATTGTAGTATAAACTCCTCTCATCAACTTGAGTGACTATCGCACGAACATACATGTGGTATGGTCTCTTTCCAAATAGCAGGTTTGGGGCCGATTAATGCTTCATATAATCAAAAAAGAAGAATTCACCTCAGGCTGTTGGATAAGACTAAGTCTTAACTTCTCTGAGACTCAAATAAAGTTCGATTATGCGGTTTAGATAAAGTAGAACTGAAGATTTTAGTATCACAAACGAGTACAGGTGTGGAATAACAATACAGACCTGAGTCATCAAAAGACTATAGACGACATGAGTAACTATATCACTTTGAACAAACCTTAGTTTATAAATACATGCGTATTGGGAGATCAAACGAAACATGAACGTGAGCATAGATATGATTCCAAATGTAATTTATGTACGCACAAGTGTCTTTCAGATTTTATGTTAAAACTGTAGTTCGTAGAAAATATCAAGAAGTCTCCCTTCGGTCGGTTTATAACTAATAAAAATCCATCCCGGAAATATCGTCAAATATTTCAGCAGGACAACAACCTGCTGCCACATCAACTAAATATTGTACCCAGGAACAAGGCGTCACAACTTTGAACACCACAAAATTGAAAAATATGTAACATTTCACGAAAACGGCATAGAAAACAACAAAATTAGATTACACCACTTGGATACAACCTTAAATTTTCCAGCTCTCTTCTTGTAATCCACGAGAATTGCAGTCAATTGTATTGTGTGTTAGTAATAAGGACAGTACTCAATCGTAACGTAGGTTAAAGTAATTTATTAGGTTAGAACTATCCAATGTTAAAGTTATGTTGAGGATGCTATCCATTAAGGCGCCATACAACAGGGAACTCAGCCCGAAAACAGTCGACATGCTATCCACATTGGCATCGAACATCCGCAAACAGTAACAATTAGAAATTTTTTGGTGTTCAAAACTGGACGGCACAGTCCATAGACACGGATGAACAACAAAAAAGTGACGAGCTATTATTCAGCCCAGATTCTAGACAACATAGAAAACAACCCATCAACCATCCCCGCGCCGAACCCCCAATACTTATATGGCACCTTAATGGCGACAACCACTATTACCGAACGTTTGATTTTTCTTGTCGTGTGTTCCTAACTCGTGTAAATGCATTACCAAACAATTACAGAATGGTATGTGAGATTGATAATTGGCTTTAGAACAAAAGCTTCTAATGGGAGTAATTCCGAGAAAAATTGGTCAATTTTGATCCATGATGCTACTTTAGCAATTCACCGGTATGTAGTATACCTTCTTTATTGGTATAATCATTTATCGGTGTTTCAAGTCACTTTTGGAGATAGCGATTTCTTTATAACCAAAATAAACAACATGTTTAGAGGAACGTTTAATCAGTTTCTCTGTTGTTCGTTGACTATAGTGGCTATCCACTCCCGGCTAGTCAGAGCTCATGTTGCCGACAACGATTTGGTGGACAGTCACTCAGGAAACTGAATAAGACATATAAAAAGTCGGTATGAAGGTAGGTACAATGCAGTGAAGGCCGGTTGTGGACCAGAATTGATTTGTATGGTCCCAGTCAATAATACACTCCGACTATATTACAAGAGCATATCGAAGAAAACCTGCTTGCTTTAGCAGTATATCCAAATATGACTAAATATGTATGTATATAGACACATATGGGTATTAGGTATATGGGCGCATATGGGTATATACGACAGTAATGTGTTCTTTACTCTATACTCTAGAAAGTTCCACGAACTGGAGATATCTTAATATGTCTCAATATATAGGCATAGGCACATATGGAGATATAGGAAATGGGAGTAAAGTGTCTTTCTTCTATCTCACTCTCATGCCTCCCCCCCCCCCACACACTTTCTCTCTCTCTCTGTCAGAACTCCCCAATCGAAGCAGGTGCTGTTGTGAAGTTCTCTCTCTCTCTTTCTATATATATATATGCTATCCGGTGGCAGTTGGCGATAGATTATATGAAGCATATATATATATATATATATATATATATATATATATATATATATATATATATATATATATATATATATATTCATATATACGCACACATACGGTTGTGTTATTTACACAGTGCACAAGTGATTTCCAAATTTTTAAGGGCTATCTCAATATGCCTAACTAAGTTAGTATATATTCTCGCCCAAAAAAGAAAGTGTGCATTGCAGAAATTGATCAAACTCCACAAAAATAATTTCGTAGGTGTAAAGAGTGTTAACCTGTTCATGAATAAGTTATATTGAACACAAAAACAGCTTTCCCCGTTAAAATTGCATTGACGTTAAATGACGTGCTGCACATTTGTGAAAAGGCATGTATTGCACGTGGAGAGTCTGACAATTCATGCAGCAGTGTGAATCCTTGGGTATTTAAACACTAAAGTAAGGCCTTCCTATCATTCACATTCAAACTTGCGCTGGTGTTAAAACGACTCCACATTAACATGCCAAGATTGACAATGAATCAACGTCTCCTTGCCCTGGGTATGATTAGAGCTAGCAGAACACACAGAGAGGTTGCCCAGGATTTGAACTGCCACCGTAACACTGTAGACAGCCTAGTCCACCGATATGCACAACATGATAACGTGCGAGACCAACCCCGCTCCAGGAGACCCCGAGTTACCACCCCTGCACAAGATCGGTGGGTATCAGGAATATCTGGAACCGGCAACAAATGGCAATGACGACAGCCAGGAACATCCCTAACCTGAGACGGATACATCCTCAAACAGTAATCAACCAGCTGAGAGAATACGGCTTACGTCCTCGAAGACCTGCAATTCGTCCGATTTTGACGTTACGTCATCGTCATGCTCAACTGCAGTGGTGTAGAGTAGGGTTAGGGTTAGGGTTAGCCTACCCTAACCCTAACCCTACCCTACCCTAACCCTAACCTAACACAAACCCTAACCCTAACCTAACCTAGCCCTAACCATAACCTAACCCTACCCTAACCCTAACCCTACCTAACCTAACCCTAACCCTACCGAACCCTACCCTAACCCACTTCCATGCTAACTTGTTCGCTTCCATGAGGCGTAGATGCACAGCAGTAGTCGATGCAGACGGAGGTCATACCAGATATTGAGTGTGTGACTTTTGTGTTTGACCTTTGTGTCTTTGACTCTCCATGGCACCAAGAGTATTTGTCATAGCGTAATGAAATTTCTCGTGTTGATCACAAATTGATCCATCTGCGATTGAATAAAATTTCCCGGAATGAAAATGATATATATCTTTTTATAGTGTTATTTTTTAGCATGCACACTTTCTTTTTTGGGAGAGTATAGTATACTGAGGAAATGTGTGTAAATTATGTTTCTTCAATATCTAAATATTTAAGTATATGGGCATATATATATATATGGAGAAAAAGAGTAAAAATTATGCTTCGTCTCTCTCTCTCTCTCTCTCTCTCTCTCTCTCTCTATCTCTGTTTCTCTCTCTCTCTACGTTATATATATATATATATATATATATATATATATATATATATATATATATATATATATATATATGTATATATAAGAAAAAAATATTAAAGTTCAAAACAAATACAACGACAACACTGACTATATTCCTGCTAGCGCTTTCACCGCTCTGTAGGCGGATCTTCAGGCATTTTTATTTTACACAGTGCACAAGTGTAATGCGGAAATATTGGTATTGTGAAAATAAATATAAATAGATGGTTAACATAGGAAAATTCGTGGAAATACACATATATTCTGAGTTCATAAACTTTACTTCTAGTATAAAGGCCATATCATAGTATTATATGTTATGTTTCATAGAAATAACACGATTGACACAGTGAGTCTTTGTGTATAGCCCCCTACTTACCCAACCTTTTCTTCTCCCTTAGCCAGAGAGTTACATATCCAGTGGCGCTTGCCCCGAGTCCGGCTCGACTCCCCGAGAATGACAAACACTCTCGGGGGTTCGAGCTAGAGTCGGGAGTAAGGAGTTCATTCCCTTACATTATGCAGAAATATGGGTATTACCAACATAGTAATATATAGAGAGTTGGAGTGGGAAGCATCTGTGGGAAATAAATATACCGGGTTTTTTTCGGAGCCCACAACCTTTATAACTTAATTTCTAGGATAAAAGAAACATCATTATTTTATTTGTTATGTCAATTTCGTTATAATTTCTTTCGATAAAGGATCAACACGCCTCTGTTCAAATGTATGAAATAATTATTGCATATGCAGTTTCTGGAACAACGTCTCCAAAATCGATACACCACACCCAGTGGTTTATGTCATAACGTTATTCTGTAAATATTTGTATAACGTATTTTATAAATATGGGTTATATACACATGGTGTTTGTGAAGGATCTTTTGTCGCGACGAGAGCGTTTTCGGGGGCATATATAGCTACGAGTCGCGCAGCGACGAGTGGCTATGTAGACCCCGAGGGCGCTCGAGTCGCGATGGGGGATTTTTTGCAGGCACCATGTGTGTATAACCCTTTTATCTACACCCCCACCTCCCCCACTCCCGTAATAAAACAAGTTTTGATTAACAAATGCAGACCACTAAAAATAATCTAGCCTTCAACCAGATAATCACTAATGTGAAAAATATCTGGTTATTTGTACTTTCCGACATTTGACGTTACATTTTGAAAAATGTTGAAGAAACTGAATTCCCAGTGACGTTTGAACGTCAGGATAATTAAAGTCTCGAAGGGTGAAATAATCTCATTTGAAAAAGTGTAAGTTACTAATTTTTACTCTTTTCCATCAAATTTTATTTTTACAATTCAGTAAGTTTAATTAATTGCCTTCTTTTTTATTCAATACATTTCGATAAATACGCCCCGTTTTATTTGTTTCGATCCGCGGCAGCGATAATTAGTTATTCAAAGTGTTGAATGAAATAGTACGTCATGCAAATGAGATGGGCGTGAACATTGTATTCTTGCGATATCACGTGACTTTTATTCTTACTGCAGTAACGATAAAAGATTTTTTATTGACGGCGAGTTTTCGATAACGATAAAAGATAAAACGTTACTGTTTTTACGTATAAAGTAGATAAAAATAAAAATGCCTGAAGATCCGCATACAGAGCGGTGAAAGCGCTAGCAGGAATATAGTCAGTGATGTCGTTGTATTTGTTTTGAACTTTAATATTTTTTATAACTACCAGCACAAGGATTTGTTTATAAACTTCTGATATATATATATATATATATATATATATATATATATATATATATATATATATATATAACTTCGTCAAATTGCCGTCATGCTCGGAAGTTTACTTCCTTCTAAGCGGCTTTCATTTTTGACTAATACTTATTCCGTTACGTTAAGTGCCGTACCAATGTGTATCGCGTCATGGGAACGTAAAATTTAGCGTCACGCTGATCCTAATTGTTGAATGGGAATTATAAAATTGATCGTGATACGCGTACGTCTTACAGATCGATTTATTATTTGGCAAGTGGCTGCCTAGCTCCTAATCACGAACCCGTCTATAAAATCGCCGATGCATGTCTTCCTTGGGTGGCAACAAGTAAAGATATGTTCCGCATTACACGTTGTTCACCTTCTTTAATTGTAAATTATGGACAAACAAGACCGTATCATATCTTCCTAAGGTGGTAACGAGTGGAGATATATTCCGCGTTATCTCGCGCATTTTTTTGTTCTCAGCCTTAGAATTAGAAACATTCAATCATTTGTCTCAACCTCGCCCTGGTAACAGAGGCAGAAGCGAGTTCGCATGCAGTATTCACACATTCAGCCATTCCTTGACCCGAATTGTTTACACGCGTTGTTCTCCATATTCAAGTGTATTGCTTATAAAACCACTGTATCATATCTCCGTTGGGTGGTAAAGATATGTTCCCCGTTTCATGTTGTTCCCCGTATCCGAGTCTATTACGCGCAAAATAACCGTATCATATTTTCCTTGGGTGGCAACAAGTAAAGATATGTTCCGCGTTATTACGTAAAAAGCAAATATGAATTAGACACTATTTCTAAAACCTCGCCCTGGTAACAGAGGCAGAGGCAAGTAACTTCGTATACCGTATTCACACATCCAACCACTCCGCGCGCCTCCATATCTCCGCCCCAGTACCCAAACCGCGTCAATCAGACATCAATACCGCTGATGGAAAATATAATTTTTTATACCCTCCTTGCATAGTAATACCCCCCCCCCACCCCGCCCAATCCTTCCAGGGTGTGTAAATGTCTTGTCCCAACCCACTATTGCAGCATATATATGCCCTCCACCACTGATCTAAGTGCAGTCCCTCCTATAATGTCTACACTGACAATCGTAGGCTAGGGTTCCATACCCCCCCCCCCCCCCCACACACACACACACCACATACACATGATGTACGCACTGTCAGTGCGTACATCATGTGTATGTGGTGTGTGTGTGTGGGAGTGTCCAAATTTTTAAGGGCTATCTCCATATGCCAAACTAAGTTAATATTTAGGGGCACATATCGATATAAAGGAGATAAGTGTAAATTTAGTATCTTCTTTTATCTCTCTCTCTCTCTCTCTCTCTCTCCCTTTCTCTCTCTGTCTCTCTCTCTCTCTCTCTCTGTCTCTGCCTCTGTCTCTCTCTCTCTGTCTTCTCTCTCTCTCTCTCTCTTTGTCTCTGTCTCTCTCTCTCTGTCTCTGTCTCTCTCTGTCTCTCTCTGTCTGTCTCTCTCTGTCTCTCTCTGTCTCTGTCTCTGTCTCTCTCTCTCTGTCTCTCTGTCTCTCTCTCTCTGCATTTCAGTCTTCTATATTAATAGCTTCCAAATTTATAGGGAGGTATGTAAGAATGCTTAGATATGTGGATATATCCAACATGTTTACATATATAGGTATTTGAGCACATATTGTTATAGGAAATGGGTGTAAATTTTGTTGCGTCTCTCTCTCTCTCTCTCTCTCTCTCTCTCTCTCTCTCTCGGATTTCTGTGTAGCAATGGTTTATTGAATTGACACTATCTGCAGTTTACTATTGTATTTTACATTCCAACTATTCATCAGGCTTTGTATTTTATATACGGCTGACATATACACTCCAGGTATTAACTAGGTGTAAAATCTACGTATGCACATGCAATTATAGAAATGTACATACGACAATCAACATGATATCCACTTGATATTTTCCGTTGTAGGTTTGTATTTTTAGTTTATTTCATATTGCTTCTCATACATACACCTCCACATATGCATTTGTAGAAATATATATATGACAACCAACATGATGTTATGGTTTCAATTGATGCTTTTCATTGCAAGTTTGTATATTTAGTTTACATTTAGAAGTGTATAAACTTCTAAATGTAAAAATTTGTAGAAATATATATATGACAACCAACATGATGTTATGGTTTCAATTGATGCTTTCCATTGTAAGTTGTATATTTAGTTTATATTTAGAAGTGTATAAACAACAATTAACATGATATCATGATTCCACTTGATGCTTTCCGTTGTAGGTTTGTATTTTCAGTTTATTTCATGTTGATTTACATATATACACCTCCAAATATGCATCTGTAGAAATATATATATGACAACCAACATGATGTCACGATTTCACTTGATGCTTTCCATTGCAGGTTAGTATATTTAGTTTATTTAAGTCAGTTTTCTAGTCTACAAACTCTCTCCAGTTAGAAGTGACAGAATCTCTCTTCAAGTATTACTCGTACACCATTGAGTCTCCCCGTGGGAACCCCGGGAAGTAAGCAGCACTTGTTTACTGTGGTAACCCAGTTCCGCTTTACTAGTAAAATAGGACCCAGTCACCAATGCTTGGGGTGAAAGTCCTCTAAAATGGGCAACATGTTGATCAACGATTGACTAAACTTGACTTCATCTCCATGTTGTGTCACGATTAGCCATGGTGCATAAATATGTGACGTTAACCACCAATAAACAAACATAAACAAACCATTCAGTCTTATCCTAGTTTTAAGACCCTTCTCAGTCCGAAGCTTGAAGGCAATGCTGGAAAGTCTTCCTCTCTCTTTCTTCAACGAGGGGGGTAAGTCTGTACGAACACTCATCCTGGTCTCCCTCAAGCTGCTGGCAGAACTTAACAGAGTCTGTTTATCATTGTCGTTTCCCAATTTCACGATTATAGGTTTGGGAGGTGGGGGATGTATGTTGCCATAATTCGTGGATGGAAGTCTGTGCATATTTACAACTCTGTCCATAATTCCCTTAGATGTATTGCCATCTACCTTCAAATCCTTAGTAAGGAAGTCGCGGACAGTAGAGTACGTATCTTCGCCATTTTTCTCGGTGATGTCATAGAGTAAAAGATTATATTTTCTGCTGTGGATTTCAGAAAGTAAGAGCTTTTCTTCAAGTTCAATAATCTTAGATCTGAATGAGAGATCCAAATCTGGTATTAGGGTACTCTCGACCTCTTCTAGTTTCTGTGCGTTATACTCTACAGACCTTGATAAGTCCACATGTTTGGATCTCAGCTCGCAATTGACCTGTTCATAACAGAAATGTCATTTTTCACCTCAGAGATGTCGTTTCTCAAACTCTGGAAACCGGACTGAAATGACTTTTCCATGTCAACAATAAGTTTGCGCAAGTCCTTATTTGACGCTATCAGCTTTTGGAAATCATTATTGGTTACAGGCTTTGAACCCTTGTCCTTATCTTGCTGAGAAGCTCCAATCGGCATTACTAATTGTTGATATTCCAAGAGCACAAACCTCCGAAATGAAGATGACGAGAATAACGATGAGAGGAATGATGCACGAAGTTAGGTCACACGAATCTCTGACCAGCATACATGCTAAAACGTTTTCTAGAAGACTTCGGCCAAAATGTTTCTGGATTTAGCAATCATAGAGACGAATCGATTGTACTACCTGCGTTTTTCACTCCTTGAGCAGAACAGAACCAACAAGAATCAAAGATTTTGTTTAGCCGAGAATATAAATAACTAACACCCGTCCGCCATTAAAAGTCTACCTTGTAGTTTTGATGTGATTCTCTCAGCTTTTGCTCTGACTCTGTCCCAGTCCACTTCCGCGACGGCTCAGAGTATACTCCGGCTAACCGGTCTCTGCTGTTCGGTGACGGATCTCATTCCTCTAGGTCGGCTGCGTGTCAGACCTCTCCAACACTTTCTGCTCAGTCGTTGGAGGCCGAATGTAGATTTTCTGGATCTGGTGCTTCAGTTTCCAGAATATCTTTATCCTCACCTTCTCCTCTGGGCGGATGTTCAGTGGCTTTCGCAGGGTGTTCTGTTGGACTTACCCACGTCCGATCACGTTCTGACGGCAGATGCCAGCGATCTCGGATGGGGTGTGACGTTGGATCCTCTAGGTCTTTCCATTCACGGGATGTGGGACCAGGATCATGCAGCTCTACACATCAACCAGAAGGAGTTTCTTGCTCTTCTTCTGAATTTCAGGCAGTGGATCCCTCACCTGTCGAATCGCCAGGTCCTTCTGTTGTCCGACCATTCGACAGTGGTTGCTTACATTCGGAACCAGGGCGGCACACACTCTGTTCCAATGTAAGAATTGGCTCGGGATCTTCTACTGCTCGCTCAGGATGTCCACGCCGGGGTGGCTGTTCGTCACATTTCCCGGTCGTCTGAACGTCCTAGCCGACTCCCTGTCCCCGTTGGGGCAGGGTCATTTCCATCAGATGGATGCTTCACATGGCGGGTTCCATCGATCTCTTGCGACTCGTTGGAACCATCCGGTGGACACTTTTGTGTCCCCGTGTCCAGACGCTCTGGCTTTCGCCGTGGACGCTCTGGCCCTCCTTTGGGATGGTCTTGTCGGCTACGCCTTCCTACCGGTTCGAATTCCGCCTCAGGTTCTCGCCCAGATATGAACCTGCCAGTCGTCGAATCCTTTTGATCACATCCGTCGCCTCGGTGGGTGCGGATCAATCTGTTCCGCTCTCTGTTAGCGGCGGTTTCGGCATGTCTCCCTCTACCCTCACGACTTTCTTTGCCAAAGTCGCCCGAGGAGGTTTTACATTGACCCGACTTCATTGTGCCTTCGCACATGTCTTTTATCGGGTCCTGTCTCCTCCGTAGTGGTTTTTCGAGACACGCAGTGGAGTTGCTTTTCTTCTTCAAGGAGGCACTCACGCCACTGGTTTAGCCTCTGTGGCTAAGTGGAAGGTGCTTCTGTCGATGGTGTGCGATCACTCTGTTGCTTCTGTCACTCCTTCGATCACACCGCTTGCGGAGTTCCTGGTATATGTTTGTTTCTGGGGGTCTCCAGCAATGGGTACATGTCCATGCTTCGGAGACATTTTTCATATGTGATACCGCATTGTTTCAACACTCATCCTTGCCTCTCCAAGCTTGTTCAGCTCTTTTCCTTGAAAAGGCCTAGGACTTTGCAGTTTCCTCCAAGATGGTCACTTTCTTGGGCGCTGCTCTGCTTGGGGGTGAGGGGCGTTCACGCCTTTATCCTGGATGAATATGCGTTCTCTCACATGCCAGATCTCTCCTGCATTCATTTCTTGATGGATTTGTCTTGCTATTCGTGCAGCTTCCGCTCGTCTGCCTACTGGTGATTGTATTACCAATTGTTTTTTTTTCTGCCACGATGTGCGTGCATCGTCTTCCTCTTTTAATAACTCTGTCATGTTGTCGGATGACGGATGTTATTCTGGCAGCCTTCTGGAGAAATGCTAAATTCTCCTTTTATCTGCGACAGTTGCAGGAGCCGACAGAGAACCTTGGGGCCATCTTTCCTCGGCTCAGGCTGTTGTCTATCCCAGACTTTCAGCTTTTTTCAGGGTCAATTCCAGCTTTGTGCTGTTACTGCCCTTTCTGTCTGTGCGTCGCACTTCACCATATGCCTCATCTTTCATTGTCTTTTCTAATGTTTGTGATGCTATGGTTTGATAGGCCTAGGGATCTCTTCCTCTGTCCACGGTTCCAGTGCTATTGAGTTATGTGTGGGTTGGTGCTATTGAGTTATGTGTAGGTTGGTTATGTGATTCCCTTCAGCCTTTTGTCTATTCAGCCTGTAGTAAACAATTGAGGTAGGTTGATAAGAAGTATAAATTTTTATAGTAAATTTCCTTTCTTATTATACCTGCCGAAATTGTTTACATGGAGGCCCTCCCGTCTACTTATTCGGGTAAGAATCCTTCCTCCCCGCTGATCACATAACTCCTGTGTTGTTCGGAATCAAAAGAATGATGAATTGACGCATTGCGCACTGTTTTACGGAAGTCGTGGATTTGTACTATGGAAGAGCGTCCCATACTGGGTGTGCGCCGATGGCGCTCAACCCAGTTTTGGCTTATTTTCTCGTGGTGTTTTTTACACCACTTTTCTTTCTCAAGTCTTGGGAAAGATTAAAATAGAGAGTATTTTATCAGAGTTAGGTTCTTCCACTGTAGTGCAAGCCTGTAGTAAACAATTTCGGTAGGTATAATAAGAAAGGAAATTTACTATAAAATTTAGACTTTACTAATAGGCACTGCCATCTTGCATACATATTTGATAAACTAGAATCACGGCAGAATAATACGAAATGAAACAAACATGAACCAAAACAATACAGAGTTTTCCTTTATGGAAGCCGTCGCCAAAATACATGAAAGGTAAACCCACGATAAAAAATATGCTGAATTTTTCATTCCCCAATCCCCCCCCCCCCCACCCCTGTACAGAATTTTTTTTATTTTCTTACATTTATGCCCCCAAAATGATTTACCAGGACGAATAACACAGAATGAAATTTGCAGATGAATTTGGTTATATTGCAGTTATTAGAGTTCAAATAATTTGATAATTTATTTTCTTATTTTTTACAAATAAGCAGTTGTGAGACTTACATATCTTTAATCCATAAAGCACTGAATAAATTTTGTGGAATAAAATTGGGTTGTACTGTTTGTCTAACATCCAAAACAAATAAAGAATCACATGGTTATTTTCTTTGAAGCGTAATATCAACAATATCCCACAATTCTCATTTGTGACCTTACATCATGAATATTAATTACCCGGGGTTAGAAAGACATGTGATTTCTCATAAACTCAGTAAATTAGTTTTGAATATTCATTTGTATACTTCATGTTGACATGAACATTGGAGCATTTTCATTTCTTTTCCTCTGTTTTGGGTGAGGTTGTTGGTTCAATAACACACACACAGAAAGAACATGTAAATTTTGACTATGAGTAACTTCATAGGAAATAAAAATGAGAACCTCAACAGTGATCATAGTGATCAATACTACACAATGTCACAAGCAAGTTCCTGTAATTTGATATTTAGCCCTCACTTGAGTTAACACAGTTATCTCTCAATTTCTGCCAGTGCGTGGCTAAATTTGACACGATCAAACAGAACTACAAATTACTTAAGAGAAGCATTTCAATAAAAACGTCTTAACTCTGGATGATGAATTGAGAAAATCTTGACAATTTGTTTATGCGTGAACAGTGGCGAGGGCTGATCCCACAACCCTGACTACCGATTGTCAACTGATGGGTGCTTATCGGCCAATGGTAGATTGTATCCCAATTAACTGCTTCATCTCTAAATTTTAGTATTTCAGCTTGTTCATTTTGATCTGATTTGGCTAAATTTGAACTGGAATTAGGATTCACTACAAAATAAGAAATTATTCCAAATTTACCTTTTTTATGTTCAGACTTGTTCTGTTCAAGCTTTTGTCTGCTAGGCAAAATAGTAGGCCTCATTATTTTTATAATCAAGATTTGGATCTTCACTTAACTTTGATTTCTCAGGATAAATAGGTGATTCTTCGTGATATAGAAATGTGTTACAATTGTTATTCTACTGAAAATGTTTTTTTCAAACCTAACAGTTGCTTCCCCTATTGGTGGATACGGTCTATAGACCTTTGCAGTTGTTTAAAAAAAATTATCACTTTGTTAGGTTCTTTTTTACCATAATGTAAAGAATGATGTAATTCTTTTTCATGATGTGACACTGGCTGGTGAATAGGTTTAGAAATGGCATTTCTTGCATAGCCATACCTATCTTCAGGATTTACTACACCCCCATCAAAATTTGTATGCAGTTGTTTATGAGGCTGCTGCAAGGGTGAAGACCGAAGAGAATTTTGATGTGGGGTAATTTGTTCATGAAAATATGCTTGGTAATCATTTGGGTTAGCACACCTTTAATAAGATTGAGCAGGAGTTTTCACAGCTTCCTGTACGGTCATTAAGGGTGAAAACAAACTGAACTGTGATGAGGTCTCTGTTGATAAGCCAAATTGCTTGAAATATTTTCCGTCAGTGACTTGTCTGTGCAAGTTGTTTTCATCAAGCCTCATTCTTGAAGGGGAATTTAATAGTGAAGGGTACTGAACAATCCTTTTTTCTCCTTATTTCAGGGGGGGGGGGGGGGGGGAGGGGGGGTCTTCCAAAAAATTCCGGACACAAGGCCGGGGTGGGTGGGTGGTCGGATGGGGGCCAAAACACCTTTTTTCCTGGAGTTGCAATTTTTTTCCTGGTGGTTTTTTTCAAATTATTTTCACATAACAAGGCTATATTGTTGTTTAGTAGTCTAATAGGCACCTGTTTGTCAGGTAGGGTTAGTGAATAAGGCCTCACTAGGCTGATTAGGGGATTTGTTCTCTTTTTTGTAAATTAAATTAGATGCATTAAAGAATTGTGTACTCCAGTTTGACTAAAAACAATCAGTGGAAATTTATGAATTTTAATTTGGGAATGGTTAACATAATTTTCATAGCTGAATCATCACGGCACAATCTGGATTTTACAATGAGTAGCAATGTGTTTAGCAGAACATCTAAAATAATGTAAAAAATTTACGGAAAATAATCTAAATGCCCAGTTTCTCTGAGTAGAGCTCTTGTAACCTGAAACTAATGAAAATTCTCACTGTGCATCTTTGATATAAAACCCCACTTACTTAATTGAAGCTCATCATAGTGATAGTACCAGGGTTTTCACAGAGGGTTTGTCTGGCTATCTCGTGAAAACATGAAACAAAAGTTAGTTAATATTTGAATTGAAAACTTACCCTGACTGAGCCAGAGTATATAGATGAGTAGCTGAGCATAATACTATGCAGCAAAAGAAGATTATTTTAATCCTCTATTTGATGTTCACAAAAATAGTCTAATTCTTACATTATATGCTGTTATATGCAGAAATCAATGCTGACATTTTTTCGGAGATGGACCAGGACGGACAGTGAGATTTACAATAGTGTAAGGTGACAGATTTCAGCTTTCCTATGCTATCTACTATCTTTTGAGTAATGACAATTGGCTGCAACCTCAAGCTAGACATTTAGCCTGTACGTCAGGTCATTAAAATTAAAACTTCTTCATTAAATTTAAACTGTTTTCTTCAGTCTCGGAACTTAACACATGGATGATAATTATTATGAGAGCAATGAGGCCAGAACTTTCAGTTCAGCATTTGTAATTCATGCATTTCAATAATATGCCAGTATACACTACGCCATAGTGTATATAGGCATATTATTGAAATGCATGAATTACAAATGCTCAACTGAAAATCTAAATGCTTCTGTTGATGCTGGTTGATGTGCACATAATTAGTTTAGACAGTAAATTAGGATTCAAATTAACGCAAGGATTGGACAACTGGAAGCTCAGTGCAATAATTTTTCATTACCCACTGTGGTGATACACTGAAAAAATATAGGTGATGGGGTGGGTGTCCAAGTGGTCAGAGGAAAAAAATATTTTTTTTGCACGTGGGTGGGTGGGTGGGTGGGTGGTGGTCAAAAGGTGGGAAAAAAAATATTTTAGGCCTTGTGTCCGGAATTTTTTGGAAGACCCCCCCCCCCCCCCCCCCCCCCCTCACCCTGGTTATTTCACGAATTTTACTGGGTGAATTCATGTGTTAGTTTGCCCTTTTGTATCATAATTCATAACTTTAAATGTTATAAACACTTGTTTGGGTACAGTCTGTGAAGGGCAAGTTGCACATGAATTGATCCAGATTGGTAGTCAAGACATAGGTCTATCAGGTACAAATCTATCTGCTTTATAAATAGGAGACAGTGCGCACTCTGCCAGCACATGTTCCCTAAATAAGTTATCAGCTGAATGAATGTAATCTATTCTTGGAATAACATTTATCCTGCACGTTTTTATTTTGTTGATTATATTTTGTGGAGTGGAATATTTTTCAGTAAACTGAAGATCATTAAACCCACTATTTATCCTACTATCAATATTATTTGCTTTTCTTCGAGTTCCGTGGGGTTTTAATTTCATTTATAACTAAAGACATCTCTCTATACAAAGCGTTCCAATTCCCTAGAAATATACCTGTCTGTATTCATTTTTATACTCTGACCCTGGTCACGACATCCAAATGTAACAGTTTTGGTTCATTCTCACTAGACCAATTCCCTTTAGACCAACTCCTACCAGGCCAATTTCCCTTGGACCAATTCCCCTTACTTAGACCAACTGATATGTTCTACTTTTAAAATAATTTATATCAATAATTCGATATATTTATAAATATTTATAAATGTATTTAATATTATTGATATTTCATCGATGTTGGGATAATTTTTTTCACACTCTTTCAAAGGATGCGATTCTTTTTATTGTTTTGTGGTTAACAGATGTTGGGCTGATTTTCATAAAATGGAATATTTATTGACGTTATAAATCTATCTTTTTTGTATTTGGGAAATTGTGAAACTGAATTAAAATGGTATTTGTATTGTTTTAAATCTATATTTTTTGTATTTGGGAAATTGTGAAATTGAAGTAAATGGGTTCAGAAATTGAAGTGAAATGTTTTTTTTGCATTGATCTGCGCTGAAATGTTATAAACCTACATTTTTGTATGTTATGCGTATAATTATTTTTTTATCAGATAAAGTACCTTTCAGTAAATAAATATTTTCCCAATTATCCTTAATCAACCCTTAATCAACAACAGTAAATAGTTGGTCTAAGGGGAATTGGTCTTTTGGGACTTGGCCTAGTGGGAGTTGGTCTAAAGGGAATTGATCTGGTGGGAAGACACCTCTTTCACCACAGTTTTTACCCCAGTTTCAATAGTGGAGCAGAAAGAAAATGAGAGCTTTAATTTTTTGAAGGATAAAACTCATATCTGATGCATTCTTTATTAATTTCCTTTGTCAACTAAATGATGAATTTAAAAATATTTGCAAATATTTACAACGGTGGTGGCGCAGAGAGAATCTATGGGGAGAAAAGAACAAAAAGTCATAGTGGAGCAGAGTAAAAGGTAAAAACCACTAGAGTAGTACAGAGCCGAAGAAAACAGCAGAACAGATCAGAAGAAAATATACTACATTGTATTCCAAATTTTGGGGATATCCAAGCTGATGTTGATATTTTCGATAAATGGTATTGGATACGCATGATTGGACACGTCAGTAAGTTACCCAGTTTAGTGTGGATCATGAATGTCACTGGCCCACAAAAACTTTATGCAAGTTTTTTGCACGAGCGCCACGTTATTGTCTGTGGGGTACGTTTTTAAATTTTCATTTGTACTGGACGGGCCTTTTCGGAGGTCTCGTCGTTCTTTTCTTGGTATAAACCCGCTCATCAATAGTTTCTGGTCAAATAAGTAACTTTTGAGGTATGCGAAGCCTGACATGTGACGAACGTTTACGTGTCGTTGGCATGTTGGAAGCTGGCAACAGACTGACTGCAGTGGCTCAAATTCTCAACGTTACTCAATCGGTGATTAGCAGGTTGTGGTTCTCCTACCGTCCGACAGACAATGTTGATGGCAGATACCTGTCAGGCCATTCAATGGCGACAACTGCTAACCGGGATCATTTCATCCGAACCACAGCATTACATAACCGCCATCACAGTACTTCAGAAATTGGGCAGCAGCTGCACCGAGCGACAGATGTGCGAGTCAGTGATCAGACTATCCGAAATCGCCCACTCAGCTGAAATTTGTATCCTCGATTCCCTCGAATAATTCCGTGTTTGACTGAGCGTCACATCACAACAAGGCATAATTGGCGTAGAGCACGACAGCGCTGGGTCAATCGTCGATGGAGCAACGTCATGTTTTCCGATGAATCGAGGTTCACTCACGACTTCCACAACAGGCGAAACGGAGTGTGGCGGCAACGGAACGACCGATACCATGACGTAATTGTTAGGCAGCACAATCGTTTTGGTGGTGGGTCGGTTATCGTGTGGGGAGGCAAAACCACGACAAACAGAACAGCATTACATGTCATCCAAGGGCGTATCACAGGGCAGTGCTACCGTGACAACATGTTAGCATCTCATGTGGTGTCATTTGCACGACGTCACTGCCGTCAATTCATTTTCCAAGATGACAATGCAAGAGCAGACAGGGCCCGTGTCGCTACAGAGTTCCTACAGGAACAGAACATCACTACACTGCCTTTGCCTGCACAAAGTCCAGACCTTTCACCAATCGAGCACGTCTGGGATATGCTTGTGGCAGGCGCCCACGACAATGCCAACAACCCCCACCAATGTCTAGGAATTTGCCGCTGCACTGCAGGAAGAATGGAATAGCAACAGTCAAGCTGATATTGGACGTTTGGTGAGGAGTATGCCACGTCGGATCCGCGCTTGCCTCATGAACCGAGGATTTACAAGGTATTGAGGTCTTGGACTGAATGTGGTAAATTCTCTGACTGACCGTCCATGTCTTCAACAGCTCCGTGCGTGGAATGTGTGCTTATCAGACACCCAACAATCGCCGAAATCGTTTATTTATTCATTTATTAGCTCAATGAGAAAAGTTCAAGGGGATCTTTACTAATCGCTTTCTGTCCGTCGCACTTCGTCTGGCATTAACTTTACATTATCGACTTCCTCTCACAAAGTACTCGACCAAATTGAACCAAATCTGATGTGCATGTTCCCTATCATATGTCAGTTCAAGTTTGTTCAAACCAACTTGACTCGCCCCTCCGTAGGGGCACGCCCAAAGCGTGAGCCTAAATCTTAAAAAATCTTATGAACCAGCAGTAGCAGAGACTTGATCCTTGGGTCCTTTTGAGGTGTAGACTCAGATTTGTTCAGCAGAAGTTCGAAGGGCTATATTTGCCGTCGTTATGGGAGGGGCAAGAATTTTCGCCCCGCCCAAAATTTCTATTTTCCAAAACCGAGAGGCTGATTTCAACAAAATTTGATTAGGGTTTATTGGGTCATAGTAGTTCATTTATGCCAAAAACAATTTTCCCGTCGCCCCATGGGAGCCGCAGGAGCTAAAAATAGAAAAAAGAATTTTTGTTTGGTGTGGAGCTTCCTTAGGACCAACAGAATGGAAAGGTAAAAAAATATTGCTATCAGCTTTATCATAGGGTACTTTTTCGGGACTTTAAAAAAGTGCAGAGTCAGCATTTTTTAACACTGTGGGTAATGGGGAAAACATTAAAGAATCTTCTCCCAAACCACTGCTCCCAAAGCTTTCATATTTCACATATCATTGGAAGATTGATTCACATATTTGATGAAATCAATTCCCTGGGTCCATATTTGGGCTCTCTATGGGAGACTAAATGTTCAAATTAGTGCAATATGAGGAATATTCTTTAAAAATCTTATTCAGCTCCACCAATCAGAATCTTTTGATATTTGGTGTGCAGCATCCTTAGGAGGTGAGATTCAAGTTTGTTCAAGCCAAATACCTGGGTTCACATCTGGGCTCACTGTGGGAGCCCAAATTATAACAGCTTAAAATGAGGAATTTCTTTAAAAATCTTCTTCTTCAGATCCAGAAGTCAGAATGTTTTGATATTTGGTATGCAGCATCCTTGGGGTGAGATTCAAGTTTGTTCAAGCCAAGGCCCTGGGTTCATATTTGGGCTAACTGTGGTAGCCCGAATTATAACTTGGTTCAATATGAGGAATATTCTTCAAAAACCTTCTCCACATCTACCAGTCAGAATCTTTTGATATTTGGTATACAGTATCCTTAGGGAGGTGAGATATAAGTTTGTTAAAACCAAGTCCCTGGGTTCATATTTGGGCTTCCCGTGGGGGCCCGAATTGCACCAAAATTTATATTTTCTGAACTTGGAGGCCGATTTGAGGGCTTATTGGGTCATAAGTACCTACGTTATGGCAAAAACATTTTTCCCATCACCCCATGGGAACCACAGGAGCCAAAAATTGAAAAAATTTAAAATGTCCATATCCCCAAAACAACAAGGCACAGAATTTTTATTTTGTGTGAAGCTTCCTTTGGAACAGCAGAAAGGAATGGTCCAAAAAAAAATTGCCATCGGTTTTCTCATAGGGTAGTTTTACAGGACTTTGAAAACATGCTTAGTCATCATTTTAACTCACCTTAGCGAAGCTCAAGGGGAGCTTTACCAATCACTTTCTGTCTGTTGTCTATCGCTGTCTGGCGTTAACTTTACATTATTGACTTCTTCTCACAAACTACTCTACCAGATTGAACCAATTCTGGTGAGTGAGCATGTTCCCATCATATGTCAATCATGTGTCAATTCAAGTTTGTTCAAATAAAGTTGTCACGCCTAGGGGGAGCACCACAAAGGGCATAACTCTGATAGCACCCATAAATTTGTTTCCAAAATTCAAAACAGGCTTCTTCAGAACCACAAGTTAGAATCGTTTCATATTCGGTATACAACTTCTTGGGGGGTGGGGTGGGATGGGGGTGGGGGGCAGATTCAAGTTTGTCCAAATCGAGCCCCTGGATTAAGATTTGGGCTCTCTATTGGAGCCCGAATTTTAACTTACTGCAGTATGTGGAATATTCTTTAAACATCTTCTTCAGATCCACCAGTTAGTTGAAATCGTTTGATATTTGGTATACAACATCTCGGGGGGGGGGGGGGGGGGTGTCAGATTCAAGTTTGTTCAAATACGCTCCCTGAGTTAATATTTGGGCTCTCTTTTGGGGCCCAGATTTTAACTTGGGGCAATGCGTGGAAATTTCTTTGAATATCTTGTTCAGATCAACCAGTCGGAATCCTTTCATACGTGGTATACAACATCTCTATGGGGGGTCAGATTCAAGTTTGTTCAAATCGAGTCACTGGGTTAATATTCTGGCTTCCTATGGGAGCCCGAATTTTAACTTAGTGCAATATGAGGAAATTTCTTTAAAATTCAATTAGAATCGTCTGATATATATCTTTCCTTTGAAGTTTTGCGGCCCATTCCTCAGGCACCAGTTTCTGGTGCCTCCAAGTGTGCTATTCTGGGATAGGCCTATACAAAAAATCTAGCTGTAAGTTGAAAAAAATATACAAAACGAATTTGACAAATGTCCCCAGTATATACAGAAGAAAATGCCATTCAAATTCAGTTATTATTGGCTCATCTGATTGAAAGTCATAGTGAGCTTTTGTCATCACTTGTCGTCCGTCGTCATGAGTCCCGCAACCGGCCTCTGCCATCTGCTAACTTTTGCTTTTCAGTCTTATTCTGAAGATCCAAAAAATCTAACCTAGTCAAACTCTGCATACATTATTTTCTGTTCACCATAATTTAGTTTTGTTAAAATGAAATTTGTGGTCAAACTTGAACTCGTCCAAAATGCCCAAACTGAGAAAAAATACTTGTCAGTTGGAATACATACAGCTTTCTTGTGCGTCATAGATTTAAAGTTTTCGGGCGAATTGAAAGTTCTCTAAATAATATTTGAGATTATAGTTGAGCTCCAACTTTTTTTGGCCTGTTGAAAGCAATATTTTAGATAAAATGTTTTTCAACATTTTTTGGCCACATCCAAACTTTTATTCAAAGCTCTGCCATTATAAGAACCAAAATCCCGAGCACCACTGAGTGTAAATTCAACAGGGAAGTGACAACCGTTAGTTATTCCCGGTTCCTTATACGACATTCGCCATCAACATATTTTCGCCAAATAAACAGCAGTGTGGGGTTGCACAAACAGATTCAAGAAGATTGCAACCAATATTGGGTACCTGACCATCCCAAAATTGGGCACCCAAGGAGCCCAAAAGTGCTGAGTTGCTCCAAATCACATTTATCAACCGATTTTCGCCAAATAAACTGCATTGTGGAATGGCACAAATAGACTCATGAAGATTGCTACCAAAATTAGGTACCCGATCCACCCAAAACTGGACATCCTAGGAGCCCAAAAGTACTGAGTTGCTCCAAATCACATTTATCAACCGATTTTCGCCAAATAACTGATTGTGGCGTGACACAAAGAGGTTCATGAAGATAGCCACCAAAATTGGGTAGATTACCCTCCCAAAATTTGGCACCCTAGGAGCCCAAAAGTGCTGAGTTGCTACAAATCGCATTTATCAAGTGAATTTTGCCAAATAACTGCATTGTGGGGTGGCACAAATAGATTCACGAAGATTGTTACCAAAATTGGGTTCCTGACCCTCCCAAAATTGGGCACCCTAGGAGCCCCAAAGTGATCAGTTGCTCCAAATCGCATTTATCAACCGATTTTCGACAAATAAACTGCATTGTGGGGTGGCACAAATAGATTCATGAGGATTGCCACCAAAACTCGGTACCTGACTCACCCAAAATTGGGCACCCAAAGAGCTCAAAAGTGCTGAGTTGCACCAAGTCGCATTTATCAACTGATTTTCGCCAAATAAACTGCATTGTGGAATGGCACAAATAGACTCATGAAGATTGCTACCAAAATTAGGTACCCGATCCACCCCAAACTGAACATCCTAGGAGCCCAAAAGTGCTGAGTTGCTCCAAATCGCATTTATCAACCGATTTTCGCCAAATAACTGCATTGTGGCATGACACAAAGAGATTCATGAAGATTGCCACCAAAAATGGGTAGATTACCCTCCCAAAATTTGGCACCCTAGGAGCCCAAAAGTGCTGAGTTGCTACAAATCGCATTTATCAAGTGAATTTTGCCAAATAACTGCATTGTGGGGTGGCACAAATAGATTCACGAAGATTGTTACCAAAATTGGGTTCCTGACCCTCCCAAAATTGGGCACCCTAGGAGCCCCAAAGTGATCAGTTGCTCCAAATCGCATTTATCAACCGATTTTCGACAAATAAACTGCATTGTGGGGTGGCACAAATAGATTCATGAGGATTGCCACCAAAACTCGGTACCTGACACTCCCAAAATTGGGCACCCAATGAGCTCAAAAGTGCTGAGTTGCACCAAGTCGCATTTATCAACTGATTTTCGCCAAATAAATTGCATTGTGGAATGGCACAAATAGACTCATGAAGATTGCTACCAAAATTAGGTACCCGATCCACCCCAAACTGGACATCCTAGGAGCCCAAAAGTGCTGAGTTGCTCCAAATCGCATTTATCAACCGATTTTCGCCAAATAACTGCATTGTGGCATGACACAAAGAGATTCATGAAGATTGCCACCAAAAATGGTTAGATGACCCTCCCAAAATTTGGCACCCTAGGAGCCCAAAAGTGCTGAGTTGCTACAAATCGCATTTATCAAGTGAATTTTGCCAAATAACTGCATTGTGGGGTGGCACAAATAGATTCATGAAGATTGTTACAAAAATTGGATTCCTGACCCTCCCAAAATTGGGCACCCTAGGAGCCCCAAAGTGATCAGCTGCTCCAAATCGCATTTATCAACCGATTTTCGACAAATAAACTGCATTGTGGGGTGGCACAAATAGATTCATGAAGATTGCCACCAAAACTGGGTACCTGACCCTCCCAAAATTGGGCACCCAATGATCTCAAAAGTGCTGAGTTGCACCAAGTCGCATTTATCAACTGATTTTCGCCAAACAAACTGCATTGTTGGTTGGCACAAATAGTTTCATGAAGATTGCCACCAAAATTGGGTCCCTGACCCACCCAAACTTGAGCACCCTAGGATCCCCAAAGTTGCTCCAAATCGCATTTATAAACCGATTTTCGCCAAATAAACTGTATTGTTGGTTGGCACAAATAGATTCACGAAGATTGCCACCAAAATTGGGTACCTGACCCTCCCAAAATTGGGCACCCTAGGAGCCCAAAAGTGCTGAGTTGCTCCAAATTGCATTTATCAACCGATTTTCGTCAAATAACTGCATTGTGGGGTGGCACAAAAAGATTCATGAAGATTGCCACCAAAATTGGGTACAGGACCCTCCCAAAATGTGGCACCCTAGGAGCCCAAAAGTGCTGAGTTGCTTCAAATCGCATTTATCAACCGATTTTCGCCAATAAACTTCAAATATGGGGTGGCACACATATTTTGATGAAGATTGCCACCAACATTTGGTACCTGACCTCCAAAATTAGGCATCCCAAAAGCCCAAATATGCTGAGTAGCTCCAAATCGCATTTATCAAACAATTTCATCAAATAAACTTCATTGTGGGGTGGCACAAATACATTCATGAAGATTGCCACCAATATGGGGTACCTGACCCTCTCAGAATTGGGCAACGTAGGAGCCCAAATGTGCTGAGTTGCTCCAAATCGCATTTATCAACCAATTTTCGCCAAATAAACTGCATTGTGGGGTGGCACAAATAGATTTATGAAGATTGTCTCTCAAATTGGCCACCTGAACCTCCCACAACTGGGCACATTAGGAGCCCAAAAGTGTTGAGTTGCTCGAAATTACAGTTATCAACCGATTTTCTCCAAATAAACTGCATTGTGCAGTGGCACAAATAAATTCATGAAGATTGCAAAAAAAATTGTACACTTGCCCCTCCCTAACTTGGCACGCTGGGAGCCCAAGATACTATGTTGCTCAAAATCACATTTATCAATCGATTTTCGCCAAATAAACTGGTGGGGTGGCACAACTAGATTCATCAATTTTGGGGAACATCTGAACTCTAACTTCTCAATGCTGTTTAATGGTACGAGCTGTTAGAGTTGACTAGTTGATCAAATAGACAGTAAAAACACCAAAACAAGCGTTAGTCAATGAAACGTCAAAGACAGGTTGGTAATCAGTGGAAAGGTCAATGCACTGAGAATAAACCTGGAAGAAAACGTCCCCTCGGTTTCCGTGTGATCTGTGGGGCTTCCACCCATCCTCCAGCCTTGACACTCGACAAAAAAAACGAAAATGTTAGGCAGGGATCGTTGAACAAATGCTGAAACTTTCAAATAGCTAAGTCCGTTGGTTTGGAGACAGTTGGTGTATGTCTGACACTATTATCGTTTTAGTTTTAATGTAAAATTAGACAAATCACTGCATTTTCGTCATTAAACCAAGCACGATTTTTGTTCACTTTTTAGTTTGTCAGTTTATCTGGGTTTTAAATGTGCTTTCGCGACCTATTATCGACGGTTTCAATGATGCAAGTTTTGTTTAGTCCGACCTCTCTACTCTTAACAGTGGATTATTAGTGTTAAGAGGGACTTTCCTGGAGAGGGGGTCAGTCAATGCACCATTTTGCTCCAGGATGAAAAAGATCAAATTCGCTAAATTTCTTCCTTTCATCAAAGTGATGTATTGTAGCCATTTCTCTAGGGATTTCCATCAAATTGACAGTCCTGGTGTGGGAATAGGTTCTGTCTGTTTTGTCATAAAATGCCGCACGAGTTGCGCATTCTGCAAAAGAGAAACTGTGCATGTGCATAGGGTTCCCATGGGCACTCGCTCGGTTTTTGAAGATAGTCCTTGAGTTTATGAGTTAGGAAAGACTCCTAGAATAATCGCTGAAAATTCAGGTTGGCTGTTCCCAGTACTTTGGCTACAGTCTACTCTAAATGGGTGGTCCTTTATTCCAAGTACGAGATATGGTACACTGGAGACGGTTTATTCACTGACGAGTCTCGGTTCACGCTTTACAGGTCGGGTGGACGACAACATTGCTATCAACATCGATGTGAGCTATATTCTGATGCATGCTTTAAGGAAAATGATAGATCCGGGGGGCGGGGGGGGGGGGTCTGTTATGGTTTGGGGGCATTTCTCGTGGCGTGAAAACACTTCTCCCGGTCATCCGGGGAAATCGTAGAGCCATAAGATATCGAGATCAGGTCCTCATGGCCTTCAACTTATCCATGCGCATAACCCTACGTCGCTGCAGGGCAATGCGAGGCCGCACGTTGCTAGGGTTTGTCGAGCCTTCCTCAACCAACATAATGTTCAAGTTTTCGATTGGCCACCCTACAGTCCAGATTTGTCCCCAACGAGCTGGACTGGAGGTTCGAGGAGTGCGTCAATGTCCCAAACAACGTCGCTCAGCTCACGCCTGCACTTATTCGGGAGTGGAATAACATCCCACAAAGGACCATAAATAACTTGATGGAGTCAATGGCGAGGGGAGTTGGAGTAGCGACTGAAGCTCTGTGTGGGCACACCCTCTACTAATTTTGATGAGGAAATGACGTAGGATACCCACGTTTGAACATGCAAACGCTGTCCGTGTTAAGACAACAAACCTCGTCAAAATTTAATCAGTAATGAAGAAATAGCATCAAAGCCCAATCAATGAAATAATCATCCATAATATATTTGAAATATTTATCATAGAAAAAAACTTCAGTTTCATTTTTCCGCTAATATAATTAAAAAAGTGGAATGAACTTTTGTTGCAACATTATTTATGGGTTTTGTTTTTTTCACTTGAAGGCTGCAAATTGGCAATAACTATATTACTCAACGATTTCATCTGCTGAACTTCATTAAGCAGTTTGTGAGTAAGCCCCCTGCCCAGTTCCATCTGGCGGCGTCTGTGACCATTCTGATCTTCTTAGCTAAATGTCTGTTTCTTCCCCCGGAACCATCGTCTCTTGCACTCTCTGTTTTAGTTATAGTGTCGGGTAAAGTGTAATGCAACTTGAAAGTCGAGGTGTCCAAATATCTCTATAATATGATGACCACGATAACAAGAAAAAAGGAGAACATGTCTTCCAAAATTTTTTTTAGGAATATCACTGACGTTCCTTTTGCTGATCTCACCAGATACAAACTACTAATAAACAATGTAAGAAGATCATGGCAAAAAAATGCAAACAACTGTTTGTGGTCTCAAGACTTACATATTCCCATCCTGTACTCACTTGCAGTTCCTTGAATGTACTAATCCGCTAGCCGAGTATCATGCTACATTGTCCTCCATAGGAGGACTCTCTTCAAAAGCAACAACATACACTATTACTTGCCTATCCAACGAGTCATATGATCTATTTCCTAACATTCAAATAATGGGGAAATTAGGGATGTCCAATATCATTCCCACGAGTATAAGTCTCAATCAATTGGGACCCCACACAGACCTTTACTATCCCAATAACCAAACACAAGAGCACAAGAAACACAATTGATTGCCAATTCACCAAGTCAGCCATTGTGCGTAAGGATAACAATATTCCTCTTGTCCAAACTGGTGGTTATTCACATTTCGATCCATAACCCCTCCAGATCTCTTCACGCCAGCTACAGGCACACTGAACACACGTGCGACACCATGTCTACGCAAACTCTGACTGGTTAGGTCATATATAATAGTTACTTAATGACAGACTAGTTATGTTGGTCGCAAATGGCTTTCCCTGCTGAATCCTGGCATATATAAAATTCGGAAGACACGAAGTCGACTTCCAATACAAGTGAAGCTACCTCAGGCATGGCCTATCATCAACTAGTTCATCGAGACAGGATGGACGCCAATTAGGTTCTACTTAGTCAATCCCAGTGACTAGCACCTAGCGCCCTCTGGTCAATTACTACCCAGACCACAAGTTTCCAATCTTATCGTAGAACCTTCACATGGGCCTCAGAAACATTCGATTTGGATCTACGTCTTGGGTTCCGAAGCTACCTCAGGCATGGCCTATCAACAACTAGTTCATCGAGACATGATCGGCGCCAATTAGGTTCTACATAGTCAATCCCAGTGACCAGCACCCAGCGCCCTCTGGTCAATTAATACCCAGACCACAAGTTACCAATCTTATCCTAGAACCTTCACATGGGCCTTAGAAACATTCGATTTGGATCTACGCCTTGGGTTCTTCCGTGCAACCCAACGAACACTAGCTCATCTGGATGGGATTCCACTTACAGACATGATTTATTTGTACCATACACCTGAGAGACATTCTCAACATCTGGATTATGTCACTCCAATAGGCACAATAACAACACAATATCTCGACCGACCAAATCCTACATGCGATACAAAACTTATTGTGGTCCATCCGTGGATGCCACCATCTTTATGAAACACTAGCTAAATCTTTCCTCTGGTACATTTTCCATTGGTTGACAGGGTGTCGTACGTGTTTTCGGGGCTTGAGTGATCTTAGAGAGTTCCTTTTAGAAAGGTTTTTTTCCAAAGTTCCAACCAGTCGCTATGAAGCTACCTAGAAAAACTGTAAAATGCCAAAAAATTCTAAAATAGAGAGCCTTGGTTGCTGTAAAACTGCCTGGTAATGACAAGGAATCTAATGTACGTAGGTCTATCGTCTAAAATGATCTGTGATCACCAGGATGCATAACGACCGGTTGACTGCTCCAGGTTAAGAAAATCCAGACATACCAACTCCACTGATCTACTAGCTTCAGTTGGACCTATTTCAATTGATGATTGGAGTTTTCTGTCCAAAACATTTCCCGCAGTATTCGACTTTGCGCAAATCATTTCGCTCCATATCACATCAGAAAAAGACATCGCGTTGCCAGCTGCAGAGTGTTCTACTTTCCCTGGTGGCCAACATCGTCATTGATTTCATTCATCATGCCCATCAGCATCTTACCGACTTTCTCAAAAGCCTTGGAAAAATTAATGTCAAATAGAATTATAAAATATCTGGAAAAATTTGATATTCTTTACCATCATCAATATGGGTTTAGAAAAAATCATAGTACTATACATTCTGTGATGCAACTTCATAAGGATATAACTGTTGAAAACAACAAACAAAGTAAAGATAAAAACACTAGCTTTCTTTCTGGACATCTCTTAGACCTTTGATACAATAAATCATGACATATTATTAAACAAACTAGACAAATACGGCTTTAGGGGTGTTAGCAATAACTGGTTCAAAAGCTACCTAACACATAGGTCACAGTGTGCCAAATACGGCGAACAATCCTCCAGCCCAGTCGAAATAAGTTGTGGTGTTCCTCAAGGATCTATACTTGGGCCTATTTTAGACCTCTTGTATGTTAATGACATCATATACTCAACAACTTTGAACCTGCTGTCATTCGCAGATGTATACAACAGGATATGCTTCTGCGGCGGACACTGTCGGACTAGCTCGACACATAAATAATGTACTTGCTAATATATCCGATTGGTGTTCTGCTAATCATTTAGTCTTGAATGCTAATAAAACTAAATATATGATCATTATCCCGACCAATAGCAAAATATGCCCCGTCGACATACAAATTAGTATAAATAACTATTCAATAAATTCCTCAGGGTCTTTTCCAACTTGCCCAAATGTATATCGTTATGATGGCTTAATGACACGACTCTCCCTCCTGTCATAATTACATTATTTTATGTAATTAAATATTAGTTCCTTCAATTTAGTTCATATATATACTGTGCCATGCCTATCGACAAGAAAGTAGCGACACCTCTGCAGAGCTCCCTTGCCATCTCTTTAAGGCCCTCGAATTATAGTTTGTAAAGCAATGCCGCCTCTGGAAATGGTGTGTATCACTGTTCACACAGGGGCGAGGTGATGGGTACTACCCTGATGAAAAAGTGCAACATTCCAACATCTTCCTGTCAACTTTCGCACTTTCGTGACAGGAAGATCTCAAGATCTTAATTAACCCACCAACCTCCAGCCTATCCCTTTGTCTGATACTCCTCTCTTTGTTTGTATAACAAATTCACGTCATCAAATTGATTAATATATTGCATCACGAAGGCCCTTGGCTTAATCAACTTCTACTGATACTGCCCAATCGCAAAATAACTGGCAATTAAAACGAGAGCTCACACGATCGCCCAACTACACGGATGCCTCACTTTGAACCCACCGAACCCATCACAAGCAAAACGTAACACACATCATCCCCGTTGTTTGGTGTATGTTCTTCCTCCAAAACAATACAATGATACTCCTTATACGATCGAAGGCCCACTCGCTTCTGCTGTTCACTCAAACCGAATCAAAATGGATGATATAGATACTTACAGAATGTGGGTGGGCCAGTTCGCTGGTGTGGCCAACAGTGGTGTACATCGTAAAAGGCAACTCAATCCTCACTCAATTCTGCTTGTTTCCTTATATCTGTGGTATAATGTAATCGGTCACAGACTCATGCTATTCCTAACTTTATCCACCAACTGGGAACACTTGAGTAAATGCTTGCTAACAAAAATTAACTATACACACAATCACATATCGACAAATTTACAAGTATCGACAGAACAAGAATATAAGACGAACAGAAACCCACTCTACCTATGATTATAAAAGGCGACCAAGAGTATATGTTTCTCTGTTAATATTTACGGTCCTCTATCTTGTGATGACTGGCTTGTCTCTCTGATTGTTAATCCTACACGTTATGGCTGGTGATATTGAGACAAATCCCGGTACTGTAAATGTAACACCTTCACCCACAACTAATACGTCATTTTCTTCTGTATCGTCCAGTTCCTCACATAGTATCTCATTCTACCATCTCAGTATCCAAAGTCTGAAACCAAAAATGGACTCCCTGAGCTGTGAGATGCAATGCTCCAATGTATGTGCATTCACTGAAACTTGGCTTGATACTTTGGATAATAACTCGGACACAGAGTTACCAAACTTTCAACCTCCACTAAGAAATGATCGTGAATCCAGGGGTGGTGGGGTAGCCATTTACGTTAAAAATAATATTTCCTATAAACAGCGCCAGTACCTAAATACAAATGCCCTCGAAAGTCTGAGGGTCCAGCTTTTTACTGACCGATTTTGTTTAGAGTTTTTTATTGCCCACCCAACTCTCACAACGAAACTTGGAACCTACTTTTCACGGCATTCGAAAAAGCGCTCGATGCAAACATTCCGAAGGTAATAATAACTGGTGAGTTTAATGACAACCAATTGAGAATACAAGGCGGAGACTACAGAAATTACTTGCTGAGTGCAACCTCACTCAAACTGTTAAGGAACCGACGCACTTCACAGAATCATCCAACTCTCTTATCGACGTTTTCATAGTGAACGATCAAATACTTCCATATATCGCTAAAACTGATTTTTGATCCATTCTCCCCCAGAGCATGGACGATATCACTGTTTAATAATTTTGGTTCTGTAAATCCCCGAACATAAACCTAGCATCATCAGGCACCACATCTGGTCGCATGAAAGAGGAGATTACACTGGCCTTAACAATGAACTTGACAATATAGACTGGGAAAATGCAGTATTTGAACTCTCTCTTACCAATACCGTCGACAAGCTCACAAATATATTACTCACCAATGCGTCTAAATACATTCCAAATAAGATGACCTCATGCAGACCTCAACAACTTCCATGGATGCACAACAATATTAGAAAACTAATACGCCAACGTAAGCGCCTCTATCGCAGTGCCAAAAAACACAACACTCCACAGTTATGGGAGAAACACTGCAAGAAATGTAACCAGACTGTCGCTGACATTCCGAAAGCAAAAACTAACTTTTACTCTAAAATGGATACTAAATTGAATTCCCCGAACACGCGCGACTCTAACTGGTGGAAAACATTTAGCCACTTAATCTCTACTAAACATACCCCCATTACAATGGAGGTCGACAACAAAATGATCGCCACCGACTTAGAAAAAGCAGAAGCTTTTAATAACTACTTCTGTAGCATATCCTTGGTCGATGATTCAAATCATACCCTCCCCCAGCTCCACACATGTCCTGACCAATCGAAACTTAATGGCTTATGCTGACCCCTGATGACGTGCTGAAGGCCTTGAACTCCATCAATGTATCTAAAGCCAGCGACCCTGATAAGGTCAGTCCCCACCTACTAAAAGAATTCGCTTCCAGATTAGCTAATCCCTTAACCAAGTTATTTAATATTATTTTACAGAGCTCGACCATTCCGAAGCAATGGAAATTAGGTAATGTAACTCCCATCCCAAAACAAGGTGACAGCTCCGTGCTACAAAACTATAGACCAATTACCCCACTCAGCTGATTGGGTAAAATCTTCGAAAAATGTGTTTTCGAAAAAGTACTAACATATCTGAAAACTAATATGCTGCTTATCCCACTTCAGTCTGGTTTCCTTCCTTCTGATTCTACATTTCTGCAATTAACTGATATCTATAATGCATTCAGTTCAGCACTCGATGATGGCAAAGAAATAAGGGTTGTATTCTGTGATGTGAGTAGAGCTTTCGACAAGGTCTGACACAAAGGCCTTTTATACAAACTCGAACATATTGGAATAGCAGGCCCCGCCTAAAATGGTTTGAATCATACTTGAGTGATCGACATCAGAGTGTAGTACTCAACTCTGTGTCATCTTTTTGGGCACCCGTCAAGGTCGGAATGCCCCTTGGCTCGATCCTCGTTCCCCTGCTTTTTCTTATCTATATTAACGACACCTGTTTGCAGATGACACTTTATTAAACTTAGTAGTTGACTACCCAAACACTGCCGCTGAGGTGCTAAGTAACGATATAAAACGAGCTGAGACGTGGGCCAACAAGTGGCTTGTTAACTGCAATCCCAACAAACCGAAACACTTTTAATTACTCGGAAAACAAGGGAAAATACACACCAACTTTAAAAATGTTCTCGACGGATATCAACGAAGTCTCCCAACACAAGCACCTTGGATTTATCTTCAACATTATAGGAACATGGTCAGCCCATTTTACCGCATTTAGAGCTAAAGCCTGGAAACGTCTTGGAATTCTGAGGCGATTTAAGTATCGACTTGACCGTGAAACCCTTGAAACAAGTTATTATGCATTTGTTCGCTCAGTACTTGAGTATGCTGATACTGTCTGGGATAACTGCACGGCGAACGAAGCCAACGAACTAGAAAAAAAAAACAAGTGGAAGCAGCGCGCCTTGTAACTGGGGGTACCTAAAGCTCAAATAGAACACAGTTATATATTTATATATCGAAACTGGGTGAAGAACTCGAGACAAGAAGGATGCACCATAAACTTATACAATATTTCATTATGGTCCACGATCTTGTCCCCGCCTATTCATCAAATATGATTCCGCCCCTTAGCTCCGGCTCACAAAGTTATAACCTTCGACATACTAATAATCTAAGAACTCCACTTTGCCGAACGCACCCCCATCATACCTCATTCCTTCCTTCCACCACTCGATTATGGAATGATGTGCCCCCTGAAATAAGACAAAATAACTCGTTGTCTAATTTTAAATCATATCTTAATAGGAACAAACGCGTTGCCCCATCCTACTTTTATGGGCATAGGTCGCGTCGAGCTCAAATCCTACATATATTGTCGCCTGCGATTCAGCTGTAGCGGCCTGAACAATGATTTATTTAATAACTTCGTCGTTGAATCATTCTATGAAGCTGTGGCGCACGTGACACTACCTTTTTCACTGCAATAGGTTCGTGCAGCTACGACTACAAACTCTCGGCAGCATCCAGTACCATATTACCACTGACAGCTTATTATACGGTAGCGAACATTATGGCCCGGAAATAAACAAATCAATCTTTGAGAAAGTTCACGAATTCATTCTTCTTACTAAACGCTTTCACTAAACAACCCATCTTTTTTCCTCATTGTCCAAATACTTGTGGATCTCGATGTACACTGCGCAAAAATCTAAGCACTGGTCACTGTTCCCCTTGGGTCTTTCCACTCTTCACCTCTACTGCAAAGTCCCGGTCCTCCATTTGCACACTGCACCTCCAATATCTTTTTCAGATATCCAGTTACATGTTTTTTTGTTAGCCTGTGCAAAAATAAAAAAATCCCATGTACTGCTGATATCATCATATCGGCAATAATGCAGAAATGATCTCTTCGAATTATTAATAACAAAATATATAATGCCCACACAGATCCACTTTTTGCAAAAGATAGTATACTGAAAGTGAACGATTCGTTTAAGCTCCAAGTTTGTCTTTTCGTATTCGATTGGGAAAAAACAAACTCCCAGCTGCCTTCAAACATTTCTTTAACACAGAGCAAAACTTGCTAACAATGACTACTTACAGTCGGGACTACACAATATCAATAGATCAAGAGCAAAATCTA
Source organism: Pictodentalium vernedei (assembly GCA_031216915.1). Lineage (NCBI taxonomy): Eukaryota > Metazoa > Mollusca > Scaphopoda > Dentaliida > Dentaliidae > Pictodentalium > Pictodentalium vernedei. The sequence goes on from CM062295.1 coordinate 326,323,848, forward strand.
TAGATAAGTTACCCATCTTCAACTTCCACAAAATATAGAACGAGCTGGAACCAGAACTACGTAACACTAGTAATAGGAACCAGTTTACAAAAAATAATATCAAAGCTTTTATCTTCACATCCAGTTAATGTCCAATGTAATAATCCATATTGCCCATATTGTCAGATCAGAATCTACTGAGGTGATTGTCCAGTTGACCTAGTGTCTATCGGTGGGTTGACTAGACCATCATCTAATCAGTGACCCGATTTGTTTACTTCTCTACTCTAAGAATTGACCTGACAAACATTGTACGGGATAAAGTTTGCCAAATATGGGCAGCTTAGAGATATAACTAACCAGCTATACTTGACCTTATGCATGTGCTACTAATGTGAAATATCAGGGACACAAGAAACGATCCCAAATGTAAAGTAATGATGTGTATAGACATACCCGTGATATGATACACACAGATAACAAATTTAGGTCTTGTGAGCACCTTAGATTACTTTCGTTGTCTTGTCAGGTTATCTCGTCCATAAATGAGTTTGGCTTACTGTCAAGTCCGCAGACACACGAAAGTATCGATATCCACCAAACACAACAACCTCCCAACCATCAGCCCCACCATCCCTACCAGTGTTATTTCACGTGAAAGAAAATCACTAAAATCTCTAGATGTACATTTAGAGTCAGTTGCAGAGATGAAATATTTTTGAAACGGGGGATAGCAGGTAGACAGCCAATCTGGCTATGTTATTTTCCTGCGGTACATATTCATGTATCACTGCGATTAGAAATATATTACATTTGTAATGCTTTATATACCGTAATTAAACAAACAATCAAGGCTAGTTGATGGAGTGATTCTTGTAACACAGGTATGACGTACGGACAGGCTCATAAAACTATGAATTAGGCATGAAGGTAAATAATATAGCACGATGCTCAAATAATATAGCATGATGCCTAAATAATGTGGCAAGATGCTTATTTATTTAAGTATCGTGCTTAATTATTTAGGCATTATGCTTAATTATTTAGGCAGCATTCATGAAATCATGCCAAACAATATAGCATCATGCTTAACTATTGGAGTATTATGCTAAAATAAAATTTATAACCCTCCAGTACGCGGACTTGCTACATTTGGAAGCGTTTATCGTAGTTATTGAACCAGGCATTATTTCTTTGGAAGGAGGCGGGACAAAATCGTTATCTCGGGCAACACACACATGGGAATTATCAGAGGCGGGTTGGGGGGGGGGGGGGTATACCCCCTTACCCCGCACATGGATCCAGATGGCATGGGAGATTTAATACCTGGATATCTTTATTAAACCCTTCGGTTTTCAGCTTCATTCCAGGGCTTCAAACTGATATCCGGGTATTAAAATCTCAGGGTGTGCCCCGTATGTTGCCCGAGATAACTATTTATTATTTATTTATTGGTGTTTTAAGGTCATATGCTAGTAGGTAATAAATGAGAGTTCAACCATCATCGTACATGTACGTGTACGTGTACATGTACACCTCCATAGCATTTAGTGTTAAAATCGTGTACATGTACAAGATTTTTAACGTTTTTTAGGGTGCTTTAGAATCCCCTGAGAATTCAAACATCACTGATTGTATCCAAGAATGACAGAAAACGCATGAAATTTTACGTACAGTACATGTACCGTTTTGATTGAAATCGGCAAGTGAGTTTCCCCCATAGGATTCAGTGTTAAATTGCGAGCAAAAAAACGTTTTGAGAATTCTAACATCATCCTCTCGCCGATTCTAACAATCCGCGTCCGTACACGATTTTAACACTGAATCCTATGGGGGAAACTCGCTTGTGGATTTTAGGTCTGAAATCGACTCGCGTGAAGAGGTGATGTTTGAATTCTCAAACCCACTGTCGCGTTTCTCGAAGTGAGACTGGCGCACTTCATTGCGAGGTGATCTCGATGAGCACTTGATGGAAATGTTTTGAACGAAGAGTGTTGTCGTCGGTGTGTTAGAAATTCGCGAGCCCGCTGTCACGTCTTCCTGAAGTAAAACTAACACATGTTATCGTTATGATTGAATGAGGGTTTTTTGTTCAAAAAGAGTCGATTATGAATATGGTCTGTATTATAGACATTCATGTTTTCTCTTGATGAGACGGATAGAAATTGAGTTTTGGAGGATATTGTTTTGAAGGAGTCGATCTGTAATAGATATTCGCGTTTTGTCTTGAATGAGATGAATAGAAATTGAGTTTTCGAGGATATTGTTCGAAGAGGCAAACACTTAGTGGAATGTTTAAAACGCATTTTCCGCTCAATTAGGTTTTTGAGTGGTGAATTTTTAATATATTCATGATAGCAATCAGAGAGAGATGAAATAGGTTCTCAGCGTTAAAATTAGTTTTCAGTTGTGTGTTGAAACTGTTTAACAGTCATCAAAGGGATTCTCTCTTAATTCGACACTGAGTGAATGGTTGTTTGATGTGTGAATGGTGATCTTTTGACAAAATGTAAAAAACTACTGTCAAAATGCGTTAAATCAGAAACCGGTTTGTCATGTACTGTTTAAACGTATTCTTAAACTTCACCAATTCGATTAACAGTCAGTTTATTATATTAAAGACGGAAAGATTTTTATTACTTAAAACACAAAAATATAATTAAACATTTAATTTTGAAAATAATAAAAACAATTAAAACGAAAGATGTTTTTACAGATGGATCCTAGACATCGAGATCTAATTTTAGACGAGTATGAACGTGCTAAGAAGAGCATTCAGTCTGCTGACAGAAGCAGACGTCTTGGTGAGATGGAACTCAAACGCGAAGCTACAAAAATATTTAAACCCGTGACGGAGGGTCAAGAGCGAAGCAGGAAGGAGATAGTCGAAGAATTGAGACCCATAAAGGAGAGTTCTTTGAGAATGGGTTCGTTGTCTCCTAGTTTTGGAAATCGGTATTCCGTTCAATCTACACCGGATTACGTTCCCACGGGAATTCAAACAGATATGAGCGAGAGCGACGATACAGCTTCGACTATCACCACTAGTAGCGTCGCATCGTCCGATGATGATGGCGGTAAGAGAGATCAGTCGTATGGAATTTATAAGGATTCTGAGGGTAGAACTTTTGTGGGAGACACAGAAGTAGTAGAAATTGACGATGATGAATTGATCATGGGTTCGAATAAGTATAAAGTAACTGATGGTCTGCGCAGATTGCTCCTTTACGACAAGCCCGGCGATTTCACGGAACAGGATTTCGATAATTACGGAGACATTCTGGTTCAGACCCACGCCATGAAGAGAAATAACGATGCCAGAGAGACGAGATCCAAAGCCAACAGAGGTTACAAGTGGACGAAAGTGGTGAAACCCATATGGGATATGAACAAGAAGTTCGTCGAATCGGTGACTGGCAAAGGGGAGAAAACCACTTTTCTTCCGAGCGATTCTGACGCTCTGTCTCAGAGATTGAGTTTGTTGATGGCGAGCAGACGGGCTGGTAACTCGGGATTAGATAATCAGATAGTTGCTATATCTGACGAATTGTTAAGACAGAAGGTTTTGAATAAAAACCAGTATAAAAGGCTGATGAACGAATTGAAGGATTGATGTGTATATAATAAGTAGAGAGAAACAAACAAACAAACAAACAAAAAATAAAACAGTAAATTCTTACACTAGAATAATAAAAGTATTTAAAAACAACAAAACGATTTACCAGTGAAAAAAACAAAAATATATCATAAAAATAAAATATGTTGGTGATAAAGAACAGGGGATACGTCAGGACATACGTTCAAGGCGGTTCTGGCATCGTCGATTCTATAATGCGAGCGTTACCGGGCGATGCGGGTAGAAAACTCGCATCGACCGCGTTTGAGGTCGGTAAGAAGACGGCTTTGGGTGCTGGTGAGAAAGCCGCTTCCGAAGCCAGTGGTAGGATAGCTTCTTTGGCTGGCAAGAGGGCAGCCGACGCGTTGATCGACAAGTTGATCAGTCCGCCGGCGAAGCGAGCTGCGTTAGAGCGAACGCCGAAAAGTTGGAAAGATTTTAAGGATGCTGTGGTGCCCATACAAGATTTAGCCAAAATGACGAGTGGATCCGGATTGAAGAGAAATCGCGACAGTGCGATATAAATAAATAATAACATTAAAAACAGAGTTTGAAAAACATAAAAAAATTTGCGTTTGAAAAGAATCTAAAATAACAACAACAAAAAAATAAAACAAAGATGAACATTAAAGATATGTCTTGGAACGACGCCGCGACCAAGAGGTCGAATAACGAGTTCTTTCCCAAGAGCATAAGAGGTTTGATAGTGGGAAAATCGAATTGTGGAAAGACCAATCTGTTGATGAATCTGTTGTCCCGACCCGACTGGTTGGATTATGACAGATTGTTCGTGTTTGGCAAGAGCTTGTTTCAACCCGAATACAGATTGCTTCGAGAGTGCATGGATCGCAGATTGCCCAAGGACGTCATAGCCAGAATCTTTGACAGTAGGGAGGAATTCGACAAGAGCAAAGCTCCACTTTCGACCATTTTGGACGGTGCGGCGACGGAACTGATGAAGAGAAATGCATCTTCGAACGTCGAGTGTCGATTTTATGAGAACGCTAGCGACGTTCCGGATCCTAGAGAACTGAAATCGGAAGATAAGAATCTCATGATTTTCGACGATCTGCTTTTGGAGAGACAGAACCGATGCGAATCGTATTACGTTAGGGGTCGACACAGCAACGTGGACTGTTTCTACCTGTCGCAGAATTATTTTCGATTGCCCAGACAGACGATAATGGAGAACGCTAATTTTCTATGTCTCTTTCGCCAAGATCTCAAGAATCTCAATCACATCTACGGCGATCACGTCGCAAACGACATGAGCGCTGCAGAATTGAGGAGATTCTGCAAGAGGGTTTGGGATGGTGGACTTTACAATTTCGTCGTGATCGATTTGACAAGCGAATTTAATCGCGGAAAATATCGGTGCGGATTCGACAAGTTTTATGTTTCTGATGATAATAATAAGATAGAGCGTGAAAATAAAATTTAGAAAATAATAAATCTTCAAATAATTAGTTTTGAATAAAAAAAATAAAATTAAATATAATGTTCGAACATGGAGAATTGTTAGAACGAATAGCCGAGAATACGGCTGCAAAACAATCCATTCAAATCGTGGTGAGTGGCGATTCGACTCGATTCGCTACAAAATTCGAACCTTCCATCGAATTGAATAGAGAGAAAAGATACGAGATGGCGTTGGTGAATCTGGAGACTTATTATTCCTTTCCCAACGTCACCGAAAAGAAAAACTCTTTCAAGTATTCCGACGGAGTGGATTGGTTGGGAGTTACGACATAGACAATTTGAACAATTACATTCAGACGTGAATGAAGACGGATGGAAAGGGAAGCAACAAGATCAGACTCGCTCCCAATCCTAATACCTTACAGACGATGTTGGATTTGGAAGATAATTTTCGAGTGGATTTCAACATGGACGATTCTATAGGCAAGATGTTGGGATTCGATCGAAAGGTGTATCAAGGCCATGCGGCATCTGAAAATACGGTTGACATTCTCGCAGTCAATAGCATTCTGGTGAACGTGGACGTGATTGCTGGAAACTACGTGAATGGTAGCGCTCAACCGACGATCTATTTCTTCTTTCCGAACGTGTCACCGGGTTATAAGATCGTGGAGCGACCTCGAAATTTAGTTTATCTACCAGTGATTTTAGACACGTTGTATAGTCTCAAAACCACGTTGACGGATCAAAATGGTGAACTGTTAGATCTTTGCGGAGAGAGAGTGACGATACGATTTCACACAAGAGAAATATAAAAGCAAAAAAATTGTGTATATATATAGATAACAAAAATAAAATAAACGCAATATTAATTTTACAAAATTATTTTAATATAATTATTAAACAAGAAACAAATGAAGTAAATATATTTTAAAAAACAGAATTATGACAGAATACGTGGTTAAAAACGTGAACATATCCGCAGGACAGAGGAAGAAACTTAAGAGAGCGTTAACAACTCGAGGCGAAGCGGTGAGATTCAAATTCACTCACGAAGATCTGACGAGAGGCGGTCAGGATTCGATCGCCTGGACCAGAAGTCAAATCAAAAGGATGGAGAAAACGATTCGCGATGGAAGAGGGTTGACGGTGAGAATGAGTCCCGCTCAATTGAGATACAATTTGAGAATGAAAGGTGGTTTCCTACCGCTATTGGCAGGAATAGCCGCAAAAGCATTACCCTTCGCTGCAAAGGCACTACCCTTTCTCGGAAAGACTCTCGGCATGGGAGCTCTCACGGGACTCGCTAGTTCGGCAGTTGAGAAATTAATGGGTGGCAGCGGACTGTTTTTGAAGAAGGGAGGAGCCGTGTGTCGCGTCCATGTAGACGACAGCGGTAAAGGATTGTATCTAGAACCCATTAGAGGTGGCAACTCTCTGAGAGGAAACGGTCTCTATCTGAAGAGTGGACAGAACGTTGAGTGACTCGGCAAGGGTTTGTTGCTCGGTGAGAATTCGCCGTTTAAGAATATACCGATTTTGAATATGTTATTATAATATAAAATTATATAAAATATAAATCATAGAAAGTATAAAATAATATATTTAAAATGGGTAAAAAGGTGGAGAAACAAATTTATCACCTGGATGAAAAGGTGGAGAAACAATTTGACGATAATGACGAACATCGCAAGATAGAGAGCGAAAAAATAAAAAAATGGTTAGACGCTAATGATGGATATCTAAGGAAAGAACTAATGAAAGAGATAGATAAAGTGCAGGATAGACGGTTGAGAATGAGACGACTCTTTCCACCATCACCACTACCTTCTGAAGAGAATGGTAATGATGCGAGTGTTACCAAGAGATGCACAACATTCGTTCATAATTATGATTCGGATAAACAAAAATGTTGTTATAAACGTATCATATCACAAAGAAAAAGAAAAAAAGAAAAAGAAGAAGAATCGACGCTGAAAATTGAGAGAAAAGGAAACGTTATTATAATATATGGTGATAGTGAAGAAGAAGGAAAACAAAAAAAAAAAAGTAATGAGATCTAAAGATGATCTTATTACTTTTTTTTTTTCATTTTTCTTCGCTAAAAATCAATCACTCTATTGTTTATATTTCCAAGTCCGTTATTGGCATGTTGACACTCGTGTCTTCTCCTTTTTCGAAAACGTGTTGAATGTTTATCTTTACTCTTTTGAGTTTTTTTACATCGGTCAACTCGCTCTCACCACCCAATTTCTCCACGAGTTCGAATGAGATGTTTGGAAATATGTAATTTCCATAGGGCAACGACAAATCGTCCTTGTCAAATTCTCTATCTTCGGTGATGACGATGTTCTGCAGATCGCTTTGGTACTCGTAAATCAAATCGAGCGCGGCTTTGTCCACTTTCAAAGGCATCTTATATTTGTCGTATTTGTGCTCTAAGCCCTTCGTCTCAACCTCGTTCAATTCGATGGGATCGTGTCGTTGTAATCTATACATTTTATGACCGAATTTCTTATTTGTTTCGACTCGTTTCAATTTCAATTCACATCTTTTAGGTGTTGTTGTCCTCATGATCGATTATTTGGTTTTTTGTTTTTACGAATCCTTGCAAATAACGTATATTTTAAATTTTGTATTTTAATAATTTGTTTAAAAAAAGTTTTTTTTTTATATATATAAAGAGCAAAAAAAACAAAAGTTGTTTTTAATTTCAATTTCTTTAATGTGAAAATTTTTTTTGTAAAAAGTAATGAGATCACTTTTAGATCTCATTACTTTTTTCCTTCTTCTTTGCTAAAATCAATCTCTCTATTGTTTATATTTCCAAGTCCGTTATTAGCATGTTGACATGCGTCATTTTTTCACTTACGAAAATGTCTTGTATGTTTATCTTTACTCTTTTAAGTTTTTTTACATCGGTGAACGCGCTCTCACCACCCGATTTGTCCAAGAGTTCGAGTGAGATTATTGGATATATGTAATTTCTAAAGATCAACAACAAATCGTCCTTGTCGAATTTTCTGTCTTCAGCGACGATGATATTATTCACCAGATCGCTTTGGTACTCGCAAAACAAATCGAGCATGGCTTCATCCAATTTCAAACACATATGATATTTGTCATAGTAGCGCTCTAAGCCCATCGTCTCGACCTCGTTCAATTCAATGGGATCGTGTTGTTGTAATGTATAGATTTTAAAACCTAATTTCGTACACGCTTGGACTCGTTTCAATTTCAATTCGCATCTTTTAGGTGTTGCTGTCATGATCGATTATTTGTTTTTTTTTGTTTTACGAATTCTTGCAAATAATGTATATTTTAAATTTTTGTATTTAAATAATTTGTTTAAAAAGTTTTTTTTCTCTTTAAATATATATAAAAGTTAAATTTTAACATCCTTTTTTCGTATTAATTTAATTTTTTTTTTCATGAGGTTTTAGAACGGGCAAGACATCGAACGTTTAAAAATTAGCCTTCGCATCTTGCAGTTATCATCATCTATTGAGAAGGAATCGGGTGACATGAACACGCGTCTGCTTCGTGGAAATTTGTTTTGAACCTCGTGCGAGACTTCGCATAAAAGTCGTAAGAGTTCTATTTGTCTTGAACCTTCTTTTTTAATAGTTCGAGCGACATTGTCGATTAATTTTTGTTCGGTAATAGTATTACAATTCGATTTTCTATCGCAAATCGTATCGTTTTCTTTCGAAATGCGTAAATATAAATTACGATTTTTTTCTTCTTGGTTTTTTGGAGAATAATGATTTATTAAACAACGTCGACGTTTATGTCGAGATTCCATCGTGGATGTTGTCCTCATGATCGATTATTTGGTTTTTTTTGTTTTACGAATTCTTGCAAATAATGTATATTTTAAATTTTTGTATTTTAAATAATTTGTTTAAAAAGTTTTTTTCTCTTTATATATATAAGTTAAATTTTTAACATCCTTTTTTTTCTCGTTTTTTTTTAACGTTAAGGAACATAAAAAAATCAATTAATTTCATCAAAAAAATTTTTTTTTTTCACATTAAAAAAACAAAACTTTTTAAACAAATTATTTAAAATACAAAATTCGAAAAAATATATTCTTACAAAATGAAACAAACAGATAAAAAAAAATTGGAAAATTTAAATGAGAAAACCATACCTCAGTTAAACAAGATTTGTAAACTATTAAAAATTTCACATTTCAGAAATCATAGAACTAAATCAAAAAAGATTGAAGTCATACAGAAACATTCATTTGCGAAATGATGGAAAGGCAAACGAAATGCCGATAGCAACGACGTCAAAAAATGCATCGGTTGTGAAAAATGAGAAGAAGAAAAAGATAGTAGAAGGAATCGAAATGCCGATAGCAATGACGTCAAAAAATGCATCGGTTGTGAAAAATGAGAAGAAAAAAAAGATAGTAAAAGGAATCGAAATGCCGACGTCGAAAAAAACCAAAAACGTTTTGATTGTGAAAAATAAGAAGATGACTAAATGAAAAGCCATTGAAGAAGAACTTCAAGTTTCCAAAGAAAAGAAAAGAAAAACTAAAATGAAAACGAGTGATGCACATCAGATTTTAGGCAAACGAGATATATTGAGCGAACTTCGACGAGCAATAGACGAAAGGAAAGGAGAAGAATATCTAGCGCGACTCACCGTGGAACTATTTCAATCGAAGTCCATGGAACGGGAAAGTGCGATCAAAGGTATTTTTAAAACTTTCGACGTGGTTCCCTCATTGAAGAAAATCGATCCGAAATTGTTCATGGAACAGGTGAAGAAAAAAGTATTGAATTTGTTTCGCAAACATATGAACGTGGGACTAAAAATTAAGACGGTACTCCATTGCGTGATGAATAAAATCGACATGAAGTCCGGCGACAGCATCGTGAAAAATGCATATTTCAGATCTAATGTCGAACCCTTATTTCGAGGTTCAGATTTATCAGACGTTTTCGAAAAGATGAAAGACAAGATGTTGATGTCTCTCGCGAATTATCAACATGAAGGTAGTAATTGGACGTTCGATGAGATGTTGAAACTCGAAATTCACATAACTAAAAACGATTTGTTGAAAGGGTCTTCCTACATGAAATTACCGTATTTCCTAGCAAAAAAACACGCCGTGATCAACGTGAAAAATAAAGATGATCAGTGTTTTAAATGGGCAGTCACTTCCGCTTTATACCCTGTCAAAATGAACATCGAAAGAGTTTCTTCTTACGACGTAACTTCTAAAAATCTTGATTGGACTGAAGTGACTTTTCCAACGCAGTTAAAACACATCGAATGTTTCGAGGCACAAAATCCCACCGTAGCGGTGAACGTCTTGGGATACAACGAAAAATCAAAGATCTATCCTCCCAGACTGACTTCGTATCTTGGAAGAGAAAAGACGATTATTTTATTATTGATTTCGAATGGTGACAATCATCATTATTGTTGGGTTAAACATCCGAGCCAATTACTGTCGAAACAAAATAATAATCATAACGGAAAGATATCTTTATGTTACAATTGCATGAACGTGTTTCACAGCGAAGACTCGTTGGCGAAACATCAGGAATATTGCAACGAAAATCAAGGTGTCGCCGTCGAAATGCCCAAACCCAACACCATCGTGAAGTTTGAAAATCACAATAGAAGGTTAAAAGTACCATTCATTGTGTACGCCGATTTCGAATGTTTCACCACGAAAATGAGTTCCTGTCAACCCAATGCTCTTCAAAGTTACGTCGAAAAATATCAAAAACACATACCTTTGGGCTATTGCATTTACGTGAAATGCGCTTTCGACTCGCAACATGACATGGGTCCCTTCACCTACATGAAACAGTATGAAGATGACGATGTGGCTCAAAGGTTCGTGGAAGAGTTAGAATGGAAACTTCAAATGTTATACGACAAATTCAAAACTCCGGCAAAAATGATCATCATGCGAGAGCAGCAGGATGAAAATAACAGAGCCACCAAATGTCACACATGCAGACAATCGTTCAATGAGAATTCGATGGAAAATAAGAAGGTCAGAGACCACGATCATTACACGGGTCTGTATCGCGGTCCGGCTCACAGCAAGTGTAATTTAAAATATCGAGATGCCGCTTTCTATCCGGTGATGTTTTACAATCTCTCGGGTTATGACAGTCATCTGTTCGTGAAAAATCTCGGCACCTCACACGAAGAATTAAATTGCATCGCGCACAGCAAAGAAAGATACATTTCCTTCACGAAATGGAAGCTCATGGAGGAGAAAAGAGTAATCGACAGAGAGACGTTGGAAGAAAAAACGAAATTCGTTCGTAGATGCATACGTTTCATCGACAGTTTTAAATTCATGTCGACCGCTCTGGAAAAATTAGTCGATAACATGAGCAAGGATAAATTTAAAATCATGAGCGAACATTTCGGAGAATGAGTAGACATCATGTTGAGGAAAGGAGTCTATCCTTACGATTACATGAACGATCTAAAGAGATTTGAAGACACCGCACTACCTTTGAAAGAAGATTTTTATTCGAAATTATACGAATCCGACATTTCCGACGAGAATTACGAACACGCTAAAAACGTGTGGAAATCATTCGATATGAAAACCATGAGAGATTATCATGATCTCTATCTGAAGACTGACGTTCTACTCTTGGCAGACGTGTTCGAAAATTTTCGAGACGTCTGTTGTCGAAATTACGATCTGGATCCCGCTTGGTATTTCACCGCATCCGGTTTGGTGTGGGACGCTCTGTTGAAGACCACCGAAGTCCAATTGGAATTATTATCCGACGTGGACATGTTGCTCATGTTTGAAAGGGCTGCGAGAGGTGGCGTCTCGATGATCACCCACAGACATTCTGAGGCTAACAATCCCTACATGAAAGAAGGTTTTGATTCGAAATGGTCGACTAAATACATACAGTATTGGGACGCTAATAATCTGTATGGTTGGGCTATGAGTCATCCTTTACCGATTGGAAATTTCGAATGGGTGAAGGAACCGGAAGAGATGCAAAAATGGAGAGACTATCCTTGCATTTTAGAAGTCGATTTGAACTATCCAGAAGAATTACACGATCCACACAACGATTATCCGCTGGCTCCCGAACGAATGGAACCGAACGAAGGAGATGAGGAAAAACTCATTCCCAATTTATTTAACAAATGTAACTACGTCGTCTACAGCGAGAATTTGATACAGTACGTCGATTATGGGATGAAATTAGTCAACATACATCGCATCATTCGATTCGACGAAGAGCCTTGGATGAAAAAATACATCGATCTCAACACGAATCTCAGAACTCGAGCCGAGAACGATTTTGAAAAGGATTTCTTCAAACTCATGAACAACTGCGTGTACGGCAAATCGATGGAAAACATCAGGAAGAGAACCGACGTTCGACTTGTCACGTCTGAGAAAAGAGCTAAATCATTAGTGGCGAAACCCAATTACAAACACCAAACCATATTCGACGAAAATCTAGTGGCCGTTCACATGCAAAAGATGCACCTGAAGTTCGACAAACCGTATTATCTCGGACCGATCATCTTAGATATCAGCAAGCAATTGATGTACGAGTTTCACTATGATTACGTCAAACGAAAATTTGGTGATAAAACCAAACTACTGTTCACCGACATGGACAGTTTAGTTTACGAAATAGAGACGAAAGACGTCTACCGAGATATATCTCCGGACATGGCCGAGTAGTTCGACAAGAGCAATTATCCCGTCGATCACCCGTCCAACATTCAATCGAACGACAACAAGAAGGTGTTGGGTAAATTTAAGGACGAGAGTGGTGGTAAACAGATCGTCGAATTCGTGGGCTTGAGACCCAAACTGTATGCTTATCGTCTAGAAGATGATGAAGAGATCAAGAAGTGCTAAGGAGTTAAAGCGTACGTGGTGAAGAAAAACATCTCTTTCCAAGAGTATAAAGATTGTCTGTTAGGAAGTGGTCCGGTGTATAAGACTATGAAATCGATTCGAAGTGAAAATCATGACTTGTATACCGAAATAGTCAACAAGATTTCGCTGATGGCCGACGACGATAAGAGATTCGTGTTAGATGATAAAATAAGAACTTTGGCACTCGGATATTGGACTGTGGATCTAATTAGAGACGATATGAATATGGATAATTGGATTCTAGATACGATTGTTGATGATAAGATTCCAGAAAATGAAGAGGAATTAGACGAATTCAAAATTATAGAAATCGATAGAGACATCGAGAGTGTTAGTTTAAAAAGAAAAAGAAAAAAAATAGAAAAAAAATAACGTCATTTTTAGTAAATTATAATAAAATAAATAAAAAAAATATATACGCATTTATGAATAAGAAAATAAAGATATCCGTAGAAGGTGTCGTCTTGCCTAACGAACCCCTATCCAACATCGATCTGTTGAATGCGGCAAAAGATTTGAAAATCAAAGATTTTCTAGGAGTGTTTTCCAGAGATGCTTTGCCGAAGAGAAGACCTCGACAATCGGAATGCGGAATTTTAAATCTAGACGATTCATCAGGTGAAGGCACTCACTGGGTGGTGTGGATGAAGAACGGGAAGAAGAAAAATTATTATTTCGACAGCTACGGAATCTCGCCGCCAAAAGAAATAAAGAACTATTTCAACAAATCGATGGTTCGTTACAACACGGAACAAGTGCAATCACCACATCAAGTATTTTGCGGTCACCTGTGTCTCTATGTTCTCAAGGGATGGTCTGAAGGAGATCGATTTCAAGACATTTTGAATGATTTACATTAGAGAGAGATTTTTTTTTATAGTATATAAAGATAAAAAATTATTTAAAAAAAATTTTAATCAAATAAAAATGAAAAATAAAATAACATAGTTCATTTTTAATAAACTGCGTTTGAACATATTTTTCTAAAAAACAAAAAATCCCACAACAACAAGCCAGTCGATACATTTGGTAGAAGTGACAACGAAAAAGTCAACCCAAGAAAGAAGAGGAAGACGTTCGAAGTCGACGATGGTTATGACGTTGCCAACTTGGACGAACATTACGTTTGGAGATACGAACTTCGAGAAGAACCTTTGAACATGAATGATAAGAAGCTCTACAATCTTCCCGAGCTGATAGATCTCGCAGATGCTGCGATTAAAAAATACGTCGACATAGGGAATGCCGATTTCGAACGAATCCTGCTAGATAATTACGTGGATAAAACCATGACCGACGATCTGGATCTGAAATCCAAATGTTTCCTGAACGTCGCGAATCCCATAGATCCCACCGATGCTGCGACCAAGAAATACGCGGACGACTCTCACGCGAGATTCAGCGAACACCAAGAAATAGATACGTTACGAAAACGATGCACTCGGAATTGAACGCCAATTATAACAAGATAACGAACGTGGCCACTCCCACGAATCCCAAGGACGTGGCAAACAAACACTACGTAGATCTGGAACAGAGAAAGTCTGACAGACGAGAAATGAAATCGGATCTGAATGCGGGATTCCACAAGATATTGAATCTGTTGGAGATCAACGACACGGATGCAGACTCAACCGCGGTCAACAAGGGCTACGTAGATTCTGCCGTGATACAATCGCAAGAATACCTAGAATCGCAAGTGGACGATCTCAACCTGAACAAACAATCAGGCAGAACCATGGAGAGTGGCATCAACATGAACGGTCACAATTTATTCGGTCTCGATCACGATCCCGAATTCGATTCCAGCACGGTCAGCAGAAAGTATGTGGATGACAACTCGGTCTGGAGAAAGGGCGACATCATGGAAGGTAAACTAGACATGGGTGGACATGCGCTCACGAATCTACCGGATCCCGTGAACATGACGGATGCCTGCACCCTGATTTCGGTGGTGGAGAAAGTCAAATATGCTAGACAATTGATCACCGTGTGGGCCGAAGAGGCCGGCACCTTAGATGAAGGAAAAGCTGAGTGGTCTTTCGGAAATGGAGGTAGCGGATCGAAACATGGTCAGGTGGGATATCCCATGCCGCTGGGAGGTGAAATCCTTCGAATGAGTCTGGCTTCCTCGGATTTGAATAACAGAGCGGTTGTCAGTCTCATGGTGAATAGTGTGGAGAGCGATAAGAGATACAGCATCGAAAAGACTGAGAATCAACATGCGAATGTTAGCATGTTCGGCACGCCTCTCAAAGTGAACGCCGGAGACAGGATTAATTTCGTCACGAAAACCAATAATCCCAAAGCCACCACTTCCGTGGTGAGTCTACTGATCAAACTAGACTCTTTGAACAAACAGTGAACGCGTGGAAAATAATGAATTAAAAAAAAATAATGTGTGATTATTAAAAACAAAAAAAACAAAAAAAAAAAAGTAATGAGATTTAGAAAGATGTTCAATCTCTCTAGATCACATTACTTTATTTATTTTTTTTTTGTATTTTATTTTTTTTCACACACGTCTCTCATCGAATGATCGACATCTTATTTCCATCCGATTCGAATTGTAATTCTCTGTCCGACAGGACCAGGGTGAAGGCTTCGGTTTTTCTCGGCACGTTCCTATCGAATTGCATCTTGATCTGAATGTCTAACACGCTACTCTTGAGTCGTTCACTCTGTTTACTGACGTCGAATATGAACATGGGATACATCGACTTGTATTCGCCGGGAGACATGTTTGGGTTGCTCATCAATTTGTCTAGACCGTGATACTTCTTTCTAAAATCAGCGGCGTCGGCGTGCAGAAATCATTCTTGTCGAACGACGCGTTGTAATTGATTGCTGGATATCTCGTGGCGTTCAGAAACACTTGCATGTTTCTCAAATGGCAGTGATCGAACGGCGATGCATTCTTTTCCTGAGACCCGTCTCTATCGGTCTGAAACGCAACCATGATGAAACGCGGTCTCTCGGAAGCGGATTTCACCATCAATCTCCAATCGAAGTGATTCGTGGAGGGATGAATGCTAGCCGTGTCACACTGTCTCATTCTAAATCCCACGGGTAATTTACTCTTGGATTCTATGATCTTGTAGAGATGCGCTTTCTCCACGATCGAAGGCTCCACGTGCAGAACGAACCACGATATCTTGTGTAGCGTTATCTTACCCGCATCGGTCGCAGTGAGTCTCACTATTGCGTCGTCGTTTCCTTTTCGAATCAACGTCAGATTGTGTTTGAATACGTACATGATCTTGTTGTAATCGTCCGCAAATCCGAAGATGTGTTTCAAAGGTATCCTGAACGAAAGCGTTCCTTTAGGTCTGGACGTCTTGACGACGTAGTCGAATATCAAGGCGGCGCCGGCGCTAGCAGGGCCGACGGTGTCTTTCACCCACAACTGATTAAGTCCTCTGGATTTAGAAAAATCATCAGGATACGTCAAGAGTCCGAACATCGTGGTGGCCTGACCGGGATGAAACACAGATTCTATCTCTTGTCCGGATAGCATGTATTTTATGTTACTGAATAGATGCATGATGCCATTATTGGCTCGAGTAACCATGTCGTCGTCGGCGTAGTCGCTCCCATCTTCCTTGGTGAGACGTCCCTGCACCACTATGTAACTCTCGCTAGGATGTACGAATAGATCTTGAGTTTTGATGTTGATTCTTATCTCTCCCGCATTGTTCAACCTCATTCCAGTTACCGGTTCATATTCGTGAACCTCATATTCTTGAATACTTTCATCTTTCACTATGCTTTGTGCTATATCTAGTATATTTGTCATTTTAAAGGATTTTTAGTTTTTTGTTTATTAATTAACTTGCTTTCTTTATCTAAAAATAGTTTTTAATTATTTTTTATTATTATTTTTTTCTCTCTTATATATATGTGTGTAAACAAGAAAATGTTAAAGAGAGTAAATAAAAAAAAATTTGTTTTCTTCATCAAAACTTCGTCTTCTGTAATTGTTGTTCGTAAAACTTTCCGATGATCTCTTCTCCACCCAAAGCTTCGATTTCATAAGTCACCGGATCGGTGTGAAATATTTTGATTATCACGAAGATTTCCGAGGTCCATCGAGGTGTATAACCCTTTTCGAAGTGCTTCTTATAAGCGTAGATTCTCACTCGATCACCGACCGCAAATTTCGGCGTTCTAGACTTCTTCCTGATCTTAGATCTCTCAGGATATAGATTCGCGTAGACCCGTTTTTCGTTTTGAGGATCGCTAGCTTCCGCGGGAGTCATCTTGATCGATCTGTGTCGCGTGTTGTTGTAATCTTTGGTCTACCAATCAACGAACGTGCTTGTTGTAGAATTCCTTTCCCTTATCCACCCACAATTTACTCGGTTTTCGAGAAGACGAGTCGAACACGCTCTTCAGAGCCTCGGCGACGCAAGGTCCTGATTTATTCTTCAAAGCTCTGATCTAACCGTATTTGGAAAACACGTCGATAACCGTCAATAGATATTTGACGCCCTCGTTCCACCTCGAAAACGATCTCATGTCGACCAAGTCGGCAGACCAAATATCATCCAGACCCTTCACGAACACCCTTCTCTTTCGAAATTTACGCACTATGGGTTTGTGTAACTCCTCGGCCAATTCGCTCGTCAATAATCGTTTCTTCTTCTTTTCAGATGCGCTTTTTTTTTTGAACGCCCCATCCGAATCGACGTTTCGCACCGATCAGATTGCCGACCAGCGAACGTTCCATCTTCTCTCTCCTGGTTGGATTCGATATGCCTCTCAATTTCCCCAACATGTTTTTATCGCAGACGTCATTGCGAGTCTTGGTGTCGGGATGTCCGGCGTAGCACAGATCGTGATCATACGCGGCCGCGTCCACCCTATTCACAGGTTTGCTCCAAGATTTGAGTGTCAGATCGGCGTTGAGTCTCTTGTTCAATTTCGTTCCGGGTCCAGTGAAACTGTGACCGGGCAGATGCATTTCGAAAGGTAGATTATTGATCATTTTATTCACGATGCCTTTACCTTTGCTCGCGTTCTTTTTTTTGACGAATTATGTCTTGACAGAACCACACACGTCGCAAATTCCGCGAAGCATCTGTCTGTCGTTTTTAGTTCGCACTTCTCTAGAATTACTCGTCTCGGTAACTCTCTTACACTTTACGCAATACATTTTTAAGAGTTATTTAAATTAATTTCTTTTTTTTATTTTATATATAAATTTAATAATGAATCAATTCTGTTCTTATTTTTTTCAATCGCTGCTCTTGAGTTCTATCATCTTACTGAATTCCTCCCTGGCCTCTTTCCTCCCCTTTTCCACGAGAGAATCCTTCATCTCTTCCTTGATGATCTGACGAGTCTTGATTCTCACGGCTTCTTTCATGGCATCGTATTTCGTTTTCTCGCTCAATATCGCGAAGTATTCACCGTCCGATATCCTACCGTCTTTCAACGCCATAGAAATCATTTCGGATATCGTGTCGATCTTGGAGTCGGCCAAGACGCGAATCTTGTCGTGTTTCCTCGCCTTCAGATATAATTTCCTACTCAAAAAGTTTCCGAGCGTGCTAAACAATCCGGCGGCGAGAGCCACTCCTTCTACGGTCAACACGATTGGAATGCCGACTGCGGTTGACAACAATCCGATGCCGGCCGCGTGTAAACCCATGGAAATCGTGATAAGTGTCGTGTCGATCGCGTTGACGAATTCCACGAAACGCGAATACTTCTTCTTGAGGGAACGACGAGAATCTCTCTCTCGAGTTAGATACTCTTGGATTCTACTGATTTGATCGATGCGATACCTCTCTCCTCTTTCTCTTTCTTCTAGCGACGGCGCCGTCGGCAAAACGTCGATCGGCTTCTCGTCCTCGTCGTCCACTAACGTCAGATTCAATTTATTTATGGTTCTCATTTTTGTTTTTTTTCTTTCTAATATTAGATAAAAAATTTATGTGTGTATTTATTTTTATTTTCTATTCTCCCTTATTTTATATCAACGAGAAAACTTAGACGTATGCTTCGTTGAACAATAATTTCAAGGTGCATCCCTTATCTCGTAAAGTCAGACTTTTACGCGCCAATTTCTGTTCTTCCGAATCTGTGGGCTTGCTTCGATTCTTACAGTAGAGTAATCTCTTCCAAAATGCGATCACTTCATTGATTTGAACGCGTTCGAACGCCGGTTCGAAATACTTGACGACCATATCTTCCCTTTCCATCCACAGACACGAATGATTCTCGTGATCGAAGTCTAGGTGATCCCGACATCCGACGCATCGTTCTAACAAGAGACGACCTAGTTGTTCGTTCACGCAGAATGCGTAGGCTCTCATCAGCATTTTTAAAAGAAACCGCACTCTAATATCCTGAGAATCGCTCATGATTTACGTTTTTATTATCTATTCGATTTGATATATTTATTTTTTTTAAATAACTATTTATTTATATTTTTTTCTCCCCTATATATATATATCAATCAAAAACGTGACAGCGCGCTCGCGAATTTCTAACACACCGACGACAACACTCTTCGTTCAAAACATTTCCATCAAGTTCTCATCGAGATCACCTCGCAATAACGTGCGCCAGTCTCACTGCGAGACACGTGACAGTGGGTTTGAGAATTCAAACATCACCTCTTCACGCGAGTCGATTTCAGACCTAAAATCCACAAGCGAGTTTCCCCCATAGGATTCAGTGTTAAAATCGTGTACGGACGCGGATTGTTAGAATCGGCGAGAGGATGATGTTAGAATTCTCAAAACGTTTTTTTGCTCGCAATTTAACACTGAATCCTATGGGGGAAACTCACTTGCCGATTTCAATCAAAACGGTACATGTACTGTACGTAAAATTTCATGCGTTTTCTGTCATTCTTGGATACAATCAGTGATGTTTGAATTCTCAGGGGATTCTAAAGCACCCTAAAAAACGTTAAAAATCTTGTACATGTACACGATTTTAACACTAAATGCTATGGAGGTGTACATGTACACGTACACGTACATGTACGATGATGGTTGAACTCTCATTTATTACCTACTTATACTTATGGACAATGGCTAATGATGACCGTGACAGTTTTTCGGGTGGAGGAAGCCGGAGTACCCGGAGAGAACCACCGAGCAACGCCGAGCAGCTGCCAGCTCCCCAACATCATAACTCCACACTGCAGCACAGGCAGGGTTAGATTGGTTGAAGACATGCGCACCATCGACGTGTAGTATGCCTTAGTACATGGACAATCGGGGTTAAGTGCCTTGTACAGGGACACAACGCGGGAGTCCGAATTGATTGCTCGGATGGTCACCCATCCAATGATTAACCGGGCTCGATGTTGCTTAACTTCGGAGATCTGATGAGAACCGGTTACATCAACGCCACCGCAACGCCACCGCAACGCCACCCGAAGAAAAAAAAGATAACTAATAATAACCATGACTTTGTACATATATTTCAGTTTAACCCTTTAATACCTGAAAAGCAGACGACACTTGTAAATAAGATTCTTAAATAACTATTTTTTTTTCATTTTTTTGTCTCATAAACATAGGTTATGACTCCTCATTGGAACGAACTCGACGAGCTCGTTCCACTGAGGGGTCATAACCTATGCTTTTGAGTCAAAAAAATGAAAAAAATAATGAAAATTAACTGGCGATTTTTGAGGAATGCGCTGGACGTATTTGACCTTTACGTTGGGTAAAGGGTTATGCCTTTTCCCAGCATTTCCATGCACAGAATCACTCAAATGAAAGGGGGTGCGTGCGGTGGCTTCGCGGTAACCGGTTCTCGTCAGATCACCGAAGTTAAGCAACGTCGAGCGCGGTTAGCAGTTGGATGGGTGACCCTTTCAGCGACTGATTCGTGCTCCCGCGTTGTGTCCTTGGGCAAGGCACCTAACCCCGATTGCCTGTATGGGGACACGATGACGCTGTGTACTCAGGCGTACTGCGCGTCGGTGGTGCGCATGTCTTCAACCAATCTAACTCTGCCTGTGCCGCGGTGCAGAATTCAGAGTTACGAAGTTGGAGATCTGACAGCTGCTCGCCGTTGATCGGTGGTTCTCTCCAGTTACTCCATCTTCCTTCACCCGTAAAACTGTCATCGACATGATGTGACCCTGGCTGTTAATGTGTCCTGAAACCCTAATAAATAAATAACTCAAATGAAAGTATCAGCACTGACCTCATGTACTGACCAAGTACCACAATAGACCTGAATTTTCATCAGTAAGGTTTTCAATTTAGGTCATTTATTCGAATGTGGCCCACGTCATCAGCGTTGTGCCCTTGGGCAGAACACTTAATCACAATTCCCAAGTGGGAACACGACGAATTGCGTACAAGGACGTAGGACTACTGCACGGCGATGAATCGCATACCCTCAACCAAAGCTAACCTTGTTTGTGTGGGTTTTGTAAGTTACTCGTCGCTATTTGATGGTTCTTTTCGGGTACTCCGGTTTTTTCAATTCATGGATATTTCCTGGCTGTTGAAACCGTTGTTAAATCCAGTAAATAAACTAAATACCGCGCTATTACTTGGTTTTTGATCGGTAAGAAGTTAAGCTTTTCAGAACGTGACTTTTGTGTGGGAGAAACAAAATTTATTATACGCCTGTTCTATGAAATCCCCATCTATAGCAACACTAAACCATGCGGAAAATGAAAATCCGTTCCGTACGTATGTGCGGGAAATCATTGGCGGACTATGTTTCAATAGAAGCGATATTTCACTGGAATTTTCAACAAGTTGTGCACAGCAATTACTGTTTGAATAGCTAACGATAGCTGAACATAGTAGTTGCCCTCACAAATTTGGTTGGCGATGAAATGCGTTCTTTTTGTTGTTAGCTCGTCCTGCAGGCTCACAGAACACTTTGGAACTCAGGGGTCGAGTTGTCAGATGAATTGTCGAGTGTCCTTCTAATAAGTGTTTTCAAAGACGTGAAGGCATGTTATAAAAACAACAACACACGCGATATGGAACTTGTGCCTCCGCGGAAGCAGGAAACTCGAGGCGTATATCGATTAAACCATTCACACGCGTGTCATTCTGTGTATATCCTAACAGTTGAAATATCCTCAAAGCATAAAATATGAGCCGTTTCTACACCATACGGGCAATATCAAGCGACTCTGAAGCGAGTGAGGTGGCTCTGTGGTTATGGCTATGCAATTCAAACCGAAAAGTTTACGGTTCGATCCCCCGGGGGGGGGGGGTAACTGCGTTGTGTCCTTGGGTAAGGCACTTCATTCTGATTGCCCATGTGTGGTCACATCGGCGCTGTGTTCTAAGGGTTACCACACGTTGATGGTGCACTTGACTTTAACTGATGCTAAACCTGGAAACTAATGCTAGCCCTGCTTGTGATGAGTTAGTACGTCGGGGGAGTTTGACAATTGCTTGCCACTGCTGGGTTGTTCTCTCCGGAAACTCAGGCCCCCTCCACCCATAAAACTGTCCGACACAAGGTGACCCTGGCTGCCAAGAGTGTCTTTAAGCCACAATGAAATAAATGAATAAATAATATTGAGACTGAAACTGAACTATCATTGCAACATCATCAGCGATATCTTTCCATTAGTAACAGAATATTTATATTTCAAAAACAGTCTTTTCGTAGCTGCAAAGTAACTTTCTGTCTATTTTACCCTCAAATTATGCTGATCACTGCCCGAATATTCGGAATCAAATACAAAGACAGGGTGGATGGGCCAAGGGAGGGAGTTAGCAGAGAATTATTGAATGGAGATGTCAGAGTTACAAGTAGTTACAAGCCAGGGTAAAAGGTTCGTCAGAGAAAAAGTCCTGCAGGATTGCAACCGCGACTGGCAGGAGTGGGGGGATCAAAGCAAAGCGGCCTTTGTGTTGCCTGCATGATAAGACAAGCCAAGTTTTGAAGATTACCTTGATGGCAGCTTTAGTGAGTCACTGCTGTTCAGGGTGGGGTCGCGGTCGCTGGAACTTAGAGCAGAAAACACTGGGATGGCGGTGGAAGGGATGCCAAATGTATAATTTAAAAGTAGTGAAGACCCTGGAACACTTTTTATTTAAAAGTTCAAACTACCAGACCAACATAATAACATTCACTGAGAGTATATAGGGGAAGTGTGGTGGGGCATGAAGAATATGTGGTTGATGCAGGGGCTGCAGAAACAGGCCACAAGGGACACAAGAAAATGGACAGAACTGTGTCCACAGCGCGGCATGCTCATCTAATCAAGACGCTATAGTGTGTCACGTTAAATTTACCGAAATACGATTGTAACCCCCCCCCCCCCCCACCCCCATTTGGCTGAAGCCTGACAATTTGTACCCCTCTACTTTTATCGAGCTTCCGCCGCCTCTGGGTTGATGGTGACACAACGTAGAGGGTTAGTGTGCTTAGCAAAAAGACCAGGACGAATGGAATACGAGATGTCATCAAGCAGTGTGTTTCTGCTTGTTGGGAGGAGAGACGAGGCGTGGAAATGGGGAGGCATTTGGGGAGCACAGGGTGAATCAGCGGCCGGCCAAGGTCTGATTGTTAAAACCACCGATCAGCTCACACTGCAGACCATACCAGCTACACATCAACGATATTGAAAAGAAACTGTTCACATACTAATCACCGACGTCACGTTTTGCCATTCATTTACATAAACAACCCCACGAAACTGCCCAGTTGATGGCAGTTGGTGTGTTTTTTCTCCTCTTTAAAATGAAAACAAGAATATTGTGTGTGAACATGCATTTTGTAGTTTTGAGTATTTCAACTTTAAAACCTTACGAAAATTCAGCTCTACAGTTGTACTCCAGCAATGCACGAGGTAATTATTGATTCTTTTATTTCAACGATTCTGTGCATGGAAATGTTGGCCTAAAATGTATGAAATTCACTTTTTATGTCTGTAAAGCTATTGTTAGTGGAATATAATTATTAGAAACAGGTGCGTAGCCAGTATTCTATAACAGGGGGTGTCCAAGCCATTTTTAGGAGGGATGGGGTGGGGCAGGGCGAGAGAGAGCAACGATGATATTTGAAAGGCCGTTGTGTGGGGTCTCGGTGCCTCCCTTGGTCGTCACTCCTCCCACTTCCCTGGGAGGAGGGGCAACCACCGGACTGTCCTAGTTAGGACTAGCCCGCACGAGGCAATTTTGCAAACTTCATTGTTCTTAGAGTGAATCTGAGGTATTGGTGGCGTGTGTTTCCCCTATATTGGAGACCATTTTTGGACTCTATGTTGCGTCGAAGTTGCATTGGGCCAGCCTTTTTGTTTGGGGTGAGGGCAGTGAATCGTTTGGGGGTGCCCCCCTCCCCTTTAAGGTCTATAGGAGCTGGCGAATTTTCCCAAATTGACAAAAGCAAATGGTTCCAAAACACGATAATTAAGGGCCTATATAAGTAATGGAATTTTGTTTATTTTGAAATTCTCACCTCTCATATTCTTTAAATTCAGATTAAATATACACAAAGTATACATCAAAATGAAGGTGGGGATGTATAGAACACGAAAGACATACGTAATCGACTCATGGAGTCGACTGTAGGCACCACTGGTTCCTGGAAGTCTGATATCGCATTCGCACCAGAACTGATAATAAAATAATATTTCATCAGAACAACTTGTGGCCAAATGTGCTTCATATATCCAAGAACAAAGCTAGGCATTCAAAACACTTTCGAATACAGCGATAGGACTGCATTTTGGAAAAGGACAACACTGTCTGCATTTTTTATTGAAGATGGTTTCCATGCTCGACAGACACGCGCAAATCATTTGTTACCACGAATTTCCATCGAAAAACAAAATCGTAATTCTAAGAAATTCCAACAGGTATCATGATACCTTGCATTGAATATGGCAACTGTGCAATCTCTATCTAATAACAGTATACTGTATGAAGGCGATCTTTTTCATTATTTGATTTTAGACGGCGTTGTTTTTACATGCTTGTTCTGTCCGATGACGTCGACCGGAAATCGAAAGTATACTCATACGTAAACAAAAGCAAAGGCTTTGGAATTTTCCCCAATGCAGCTCTGTCGCCGTGTTTTGAATATTAAGAAAAACTAGCCTATTTCAAACTGACAGTTACTTAATAATTGGTGTTTAAGGTCACATACTTATGCACAATGGCTTATAATGTCCTTGACAGTTTTACGGGTGGAGGAAGCCAGAGTACCCGGAGAGAACCACCGAGCATCGACGAGCAACTGTCAGCTCCTCAACATTCTAACTCTGTTCAAGCTCCGCTCAAGCAGGGTTACAGCGGTTGAAGAAATGTGCACCATCGACATGCAGTACGCCTCAGTACACGGCGTCATCGCGTCCACATGTAGGCAACCGGGATAAAGGACCTTGCCCAAGAACACAACGTTGGTCGTCGCAGACGGGGATCGAACTCAGGACCTGTAGCACTGAAGTCCAACAATCTACCACTGAGCCGCCCCTCCCCTCCCATTGATAGTGGTGCATATGTTGATACCAATCAGTGCGTCGAGGTTAAAAGAATCTACATTTTTCTCTATTAATGATACTGGCTAGTATCTGGCAGAGACGTAACTTGGATTTCCTAATGAGTGTGAAGGGGGGGGGGGGGGTAAATTTTTGTGGGGATACCAGGTCGCCAGGCCGCAGGCATATCCAAGGGCCGTTAGCCTGAGGTGGTGTGTGTATGAGGGTGGGTATCATCCTCCCATTTCCATTTTGTGAGGGTTCAGGGTGGGGGGATGTGGGGGGGGGGGGGGATCACAAGAGAAAAGTATGAAAATTCAATGCCATGAGAATGAATCTGGGGCTGTAATTGTGTTCTTTAATTTGAAATTTTTCAGGTCAAGTTGGAAACTAATTTTTTACCACCATTAACATAATTTTAATTTTGTAAGCCACGGAGATTGTGTGTTCATATTACCATCTTTATTTTATCTGGTCAATTTCCTTAATTTTCATATTTTGAGGGGGGGGGGGGGGGCTGTAACTTTAAGGAGTACCCGGAGAGAACCAGCGAGCAGCGGCGAGGAAGTACCAGACTCTCCAACGTACTAACTCCACACAAGCAGGGTTAGAATTGGCTGAAGACATGTGCACTGCGCCCCAGTAGACAGCGCCACCATGTGGGAAATCGAGATGAAATGCCTTGCCCACGGTCACAACGCAGTTACTCCTGTCGTGGGAGGGGGGAGGGGTTGCTCAGTTGGTAGAGGCGCAGGCTGCAAGCCGAAAGGTCTTCGGTTCGAATCTCATTTGCGGCAACCGCGTTATGTCCTTGGGCAAGACACATCACTCCCATTGCCCATGTTGCGCGCGGTGGCGTTGTGTATTTAGGCATACTGCACGTCAATGGTGCACTTGTCTTCAACCAATGCTAACCTTGCTTGTGTGGCGTTAGTATGCTGAGGAGCCTGACAGTTACTCACCGTTGTTCGGTGGTTCTCTTCGAGTGTTCCGGATTCCTCCACCCGTAAAACTGTCAGACACGAGGTGGCCCTGGCTGTGGAATGGGCCGTTAAACCTCAGTAAATAAATGAATAATAAATAAATAGATTAAACCTTAGACCTTTGGGATTGAAGTCCAATGCCGTACAAACCGAGCCAACCTGTCCCGAACAAGAGAAATAATTTTAGGTTTGTGTGCCAATGAAGTTACAGGGTTCCCGCAGCATCGGCCGACGGCACTCTGGAAAATGTCTATGGGAATGTTCAGTGCTAAACCAAGTCCCCATAGTACACACGGCACAATTTTGTCTCTGGCGAACAAATGTCTATGGGAATTTCAGTGTTAAATTAGGTCCCCATTGTGTCATTCCTTTCTACTCCAGTGGTACCAATCAATTCTACTAAATGGTTACTTTTGCTCCAAAAATAACAATTTTTGGCACCAAAAATATACTTTTGGAAGGTCTCAAAGGCTTTGTGGTTTATTATTTCAGTTTCTCGTTGCGATAAATTTTTATTATTTTATTTTTATCATTTTGCAACTAAAATATTTAAAAGAGCAGTTCAACCGGAGTGAATATTCTCATAAATTTATGTTATTGTGTTGGAAGTTAATAAGAAACTCCGGTGACTTTTCTGTAATTCACTCGTATCCTGATTAATGGCAGCGTGTCACTAACCAGAATATGGGCTTACAAACAATACCTTGACCTTGTTTTTAAAATCAGCAACCAATTTTTAATGAATTGAGTCTACGATCGGTGTTGTTTTCCCTCTTATTATCTCTGGTCAGCTGGGTCCCATAAAATGCTTCAAGTAAAATCAGCGTATATTATATGAACAAACTGACCGATGATGTAAGTTAAGGTTCCTGAATATTTGGAATTAAAACATAAAGACAGGATCGATAGACCACAGCGAGGGAGTTAATAGACAATTATTCAATGGAGATCTCAGACTTAAAAGTTGGCACAACCCAGAGGGAAACATCCTCAGAGAAAAAGAGTCATGTTGGGTTCTAACATGAGTTGGCAAGAGGTGGGGGGGGGGGGGGGGGATTTCAAAGAAAAGAGGTCATTGGGTGGACGGCGTCATAAAGAGAAGCCATGTTTTAAGAACACCTTGGTGGCACCTATGGGTAGGTGACACAAGTGAGTTAGTGTTCATAGCGGAGATATTGGGAAGTGTTTGGTACGGGATGTCATCGCAGAGTTCGTCTCTGGGTGCTGGAACAAGAGGAGAGGAGAGGCGTGCGGCTAGGGAGGCATTTGGAAACACGTTGCAAATCAAGACCTCATCTGAGAACCGTGACAAATCTGCGGCTGACGAAAGTGTTATTATTTTTGCCAAATTTCTCGACTTCCACGGAATGAAATGCGATCAGAGATTTTTACAAATACGATGGACGATGGTCGAATTTATGAAAATAAATACCGCAACTGTTTCTGAGCGATTTCCTGCTATTTCATGTTCAAACACATAATAAATACGTGTGTGTGTGTTTGGCTATAAATACGCAACAAAACATACGAGTTGCGACCTTAAAAATGAAATTAGTTAAACTAAACACTGGAGCTGACCAATACATCCGTGACCACGGGCGGAGAAACCAGGCGGGGGGGGGGGGGGGGGGGGGTGGGTTCTCACGGAGACATGTGAACCCAACGTTTTTCCTTTCCCTGTATGTGTTAACATAGTAGGCTTTGCAAATGAATTCTCCTGCAGAGTATGCAGTTAAATTAAAATAAAATCAGCTGTCAAATTGTAAACATATCATGTCATGTATGTGGTATTTGTTGAAGAATTTCAGCTTCCAGCCTTCCACACTCACAGCATGCAGAGAGACAGGAATTTGCTTCAATAAATTTTATCCACCAGATTTACTAAAAAATAACCCAGACACCCATTTTGTCTGATAGGAGATTCGTGTATCATGTCATTTGTCAAAAACAATGCATAACATATAATATATAGGAAGACACAAAAAAAGATTATTTCTCGCCAATGACTATCGTTATCTCTTAAAAAAAGCGTCCTTAACCCCCCCCCCCCCAACCCACACACACATTTCTTGTGCCCACGATACCTCTGGAGCGGTGATAGAGCTATAATGTAGACCTTTGTTATCCAGTTTGGCTTGGGTGCCCAATTTCACTATTTCAGGTGATTATAGCGACTGACAAATCAAGTGTGCACATGCACATCTACTCCTCCCCCAGAAGAGAAATGAAAACGAGGGGAGGATCAAGGCAGTTGTCCTATTATACAAGATTTGCAAGTGGAAATGGTTGCAGTTACCAAATGACCAATTGTGAAGCTGTCAAATCCCCCTTGCAGCCGAAAACGACAACGATCTATAGGAGAATAATATTTTATAATTTCGAGGTAAACAAACTGACTTTTAAGAGACAAAATAAGCTTTTGGAGCTTAGCTTGCACTTGCAAAGTGTGAAGGTAAATAACACATCTGCAAATGCACGTGGACCAGTTATGTGAAAGGTTGGTAACATATATCGTCGCCTGAGTGCTAGAATGCACTGTGTCCCCTATGGGACAATTCTATCACTCAGGAGACGATATGTGTCGAAAATGACAATAATATATACATCCCCCTGCACCAAATAGTGTCATTGTCTCTCAACTGGATGAGTCTAAACAAAAACGCCTTTCGTGGTTTACATACAGTGCCAATATACAAACTCCTCACAAGCAGGGTTAGCATTGGTTGATAAGTGCACCATCGACGTGCAGTACACCTTAGTACGCAACGCCATTGTGCCCCCATGTGGGCAATTGGGATTAAGTGTTTTGCCCAAGGACAATGGAGGGGCATTCGAACCGAGGGCTCCTGGGTTTGCAGCCTGCATTTCTAACTGAGCTCGCCGATATTATCTCATGAAATTCTTTCGATGTTTAATTTACTGTTGGAAAGTTCTCGGATAGCTTATTCCAATATATAAACGCGTCACATCACACGCAGCTTCCATTTGCCATAGGCAAAGAAATCTATTTTTATCCTTTTGTTTAAACAATAGTTTTATTTCAGTTAACACGTTATATGTATACAAAATTTGAGATATGAGATATCAAAAACAATACACATTAATGGCTATACAATATAACAGAAGGCCAGAACACAAATTAAGGATGGGATTCGACAGAAAGCTTAAAGCTTATTAATGGTCGTTTCCCAATAGCTTATTAATGGTCGTTTCCCAATAAATTTATCCTTTTACAGCCAGATCCTAGTTTGGAAAGAATTATAAAATGTTAACTCAGCAGAAACCACGAAGCTCCAGTGTGGCGTGCGAATGGAAAAACGGTAATAATAATAACAACACAATAACGCTGATTTGTCGCGGTTCTCGGGGGAGAAAGCCTTGGTTTCCCCTGTACTCCCAACTGCCTCCCTATTCACGCGCTTCTTCATTTCCTCTCAACACTCGGAGACGAACTGCCTGATGACATCCCTTGCCCCATTCTCCACAATCTCCCTGATTAGTATATTAACCCTCTCCTTTGAGTCTCTCACAAACCACATGTCCTTCATTCTTCCATCCCACTTCCCCATTATACTCCCAGTGAATCTTATCCTTTCAGACTAGAATTTTGGCATTCTAGAAGAAAGTGTTCCAGGGTCTCCGCCACACCAAAATTACACATCTGGCTCTCCTTTACACTGTTTTCCCAATTGTTCCCCTCAGCTCCAGGGACTGCAATCCCAGCTTGAACAATGGTGACACCCCCCACCCCCAAATATGCCATCAATGTATTCTTCAAAACCAGGCCACTCAAAGACCTCTTTGATTTAACCCCATATCACCAATTCAGGTTACCATCCTCCATGACCCTTTCGCTGACGATTTTTTTTACCCTGGTTTGCCCCAACGTCCAGGTCCAAGATCTCCGACGAGTAGTTCTCTATTTGCTCCCTCACTTGGACCTT
Source organism: Pictodentalium vernedei (assembly GCA_031216915.1). Lineage (NCBI taxonomy): Eukaryota > Metazoa > Mollusca > Scaphopoda > Dentaliida > Dentaliidae > Pictodentalium > Pictodentalium vernedei. The sequence goes on from CM062295.1 coordinate 326,354,128, forward strand.
TCACTGTCTTGATAGTTGAGTTGAAAATTCTCTGGAACATTACTTTACACCATCGGCTGTCGGGGAGATTTACTAAATAATTAAGATAACCAAGTTTCAGAAAGTCTATCCTGTCCTTGATCCTCATCCATCCAAGGTCATCTCTGATTGATTGCTTCTAGTGCTGAGGCATTACACGACCCCGTTATCCATCAGTCTGCATCGTTCTGCAGGATTTCCAAGCTCTTTACAGCCGTCTGGTTTAGGGGTATCATGTCCGTACCGTATGTTATACTTGGCAGACCTTCAATTTCTTTTGGAGCAATAGGCGAAATAGATGTTCGTTCGCCCAATTTGTGGAATCATGGTTCACACGGGGATTCACTCACTCAGCAAACTTAAGTTTTAGGCAGAAGAACTTTGACATCTAGTCTAACATACAGTGAAACCCCCTTCCCCTCCCCTATAATTTTTACAACTAAATTTTTATTTTTTTCTAAACATCGAGACCTGTGGGGACACGGTTTTATCTCTCATAACACATGGTCACCAATTGCAACAGGCAGTAGATCCCCATGGGTCATCGTGGATGATAATATTGTACATTATGCGTGCAGCTTTTGACCTTGCACAGTCTCCTGTGAGCTGTTATAAATTGGCTTTCCTTTCTTTTTTGTCTTTTTTATTTGATGATTCCATTCCAGTCAGGGGATATTTTCGCTGAAAAGCATGGTGGTCATGTTAAAAAAAAACACGCAAATGGGTGAAACTGACCTTCTATTTTACACTTAGTGCTCCCCCTCCCCCTCCCCTCCCCTCCCCCCTCCACCCTATTACCTAGGTCACCAACTCGCTTGGATGAACGAGATGATCCTTAGTGTCATGAACAAACCGAATTTGGCGCCCCTCCCTCTTCTGAATTCTGGATCCTCCACTCAGAAGACTTTTTGTCCGTCACTCGCTGGTCTCCCACACCTCCGAACTGAACATACTGACCTGTAAACAAATAACCCTTTGTTACCGTACCATTCCATTTTTCCTCTTTCCAAAACTCTGGGACAAATGTTTTATTTTTCACTCTCCCTAAGCTATCCTCCCAACACCCACCTCTTTCGAGTAACCTATTTCCATAAAGGTATGTCACTTGCATCGTGGATTTGATAATGAGAGTAACTTACTGGTCGATTATCTTACAACAAAATGGGTCCAGGCCATAGACTTTAAGGATCCAGAATGTCTCACTGGTGGGGGAGTGCACGTGTGTGTGTGGGGGGGGGGGGGGGTGCGATAGTGGTTATAGATGTCTGGATAAGTTTGCTTGGAATTAGTTTTGAAAAAATGAACAAAGAACTTTTATAATTTGTGGAAACAGACGTGATCATAAATACACCGGTGATACAGGCTAGGACGCACTCGGTTGATGTTTTGTTTGTGAAGTTTACAAATGTCTCTTTGAAAAATTCATGCATCTTCAGGCATTAAAATTTCAATTGGACATTTCTCGCTTAGTAGGCCTTATATGGATTTGGATATCAGCTAGCGGGAACACTCATGTTTTATCAGAGTTGTTTGGATACCAAATCATAAAGAAAGATTGGGATAAGAGGTCCCCCAACAACCTCCTTCCCCACCCTGTGCCTATATTCCAAAAGAGCCTTGGGTTGTAGTGCTGGGTGTGGTGTACCTGTTTTGGGTTGTTTAATTCCGACAGAATGTTTCTTGACTTTCTATTGCTGCCGGTTTGAGTTTTTTTAATCAATAATTTTCTGAAACGTCAGTATATCAAGACACGAAACAAGGTAGCCCTCAGTTAGTTGTTTTGTTTGGAAATTTGTCAAAAACACAAGATCAGTGAGTTTTTTTAATTTATTAATTATCTTATTTCCTTTTCAATTCATGTTATGGTAGTGTATATAATATTAGGGATAGTGAAAGATTTCTCTTCTGATAAAATTTTTATAAACAATTCTTATCCAATTCCATTCAAGATTACCCTTCTCACAACATGAAAATAGTTCCGCAGTAAAAGTTCATATGATGATCTGTGTTGTCAGTGTTCACATATACTTTACTTGTCTAAAAGAAACAACTTGCTTCTGTCTGTAAACGTAAAGAGTCTGTATTGAGTACTGGTTTCTGTTTTCATTATCATGATCAATAACACCGCACATATGCATTGCATGGGTATTAGGCTGAAACGTCAAACGGTCAATTTAACTTGTTGGACTGTTTGACACCTCACTTTACACCTCATTTTGACCCATTTCTAATTGTCAGATGGACTTGAAATCAACGTTGTTGAAATGGCTGTTTTTTTAGATTTGAGATGTAAAATCAACTTCAATTTGATTTTTTTTTACCCCTTATGTTCCTTTTCTCATATCACGCCCCGTATGAATTCAGGAGATTTTGTAAGTCGGTATGGGATAGTGGACCTTACAATTTTGTGGTCGCGGATCTGACGAAAAACAAATGCCACAAACAATATGTGTGCTGATTTGATGAATTTTATATATAATATATGATAATAAATAGAGAAAAACATAATATTAACCCATTACCCAACATAACGGCAAATACTGGCCAGCACTATTCTCAAAAATCGCCTATTAATTTTCATTGTGTTTTCATTTTTTGTTTCAAAAACATCACCGTGGAGCTCGTTCCAACAAGGGTTTCAAAACCTATCTTTTTGAGACAAATAATGAAAAAATTAGTTATTCAAGATTTTTTTTTTTTGCAAGTGTCGTCTGCTTTCCATGTAAGGCAAAGGGTTAAATAGAAGTAAAAGAAATAGAAATAAAAAAAGAATAATTATTAAAATTTTAGAAAAAAATGTTGCAAGAATATGAAACTCAGTTATAAGAAAGGCTAGCCAAGAACATGGAAAGAACAATCAAAAATACAACCATGAAAGATTTCAATCGTGGTGATCGATGACAAGATGTTATTCATGATCAAATTCAATCCTCCAATCGAACTGAAGAGGGATAAGAGATACGAGATGACACTGGTAAATCAATTATCAGAAAGGATAGCCGAGTACACGGAAAGAACAACTGATAATACGACTGCAAAAAAGATTGTTCTTCAATCATGGTGACAAGACATGATTCATGACAAAATCCAATCCGCCAATGGAATTAACCCTTTACCCAATGTAACAACCAAAACTGGACAGCGCTATTCACAAAAATTACCATCCAATTTTCATTATTCTTTTTACTTTTTGTCTCAAAAACATAGGTTATGACCCCTCATTGATACGAGCTCGTTCCAATAAGGGTCATAAGCTATTTTTTGACGCAAACATTTTTAAAAAAATTAGTTTTTCAAGAATTTTATTTGCAAGCATCGTCTGCTATTCATGTTAGGTAAAGGGTTAAATAGGGAGAAGAGATACGAGATGGCACTGGTAAATCTGCAGACGTACTATTCATTTGTCAGGGCGCGGTGGCTCCGTTGGTAGAGGTGCAGGCTGCAAGCCGAGAGGTCCTCGGTTCGAATCCCACCTGCGGCAACCGCGTTGTGTCCTTGGGCAAGACACTTCACCCACATTGCCCACGTGGGGGTACGGTGACGCTGTGTACTAAGGCGTACTGTACGTCGATGGTGCATCTGTCTTCCACCAATGCTAACCCTGCTTGTGTGGAGTTAGTATGTTGGGGAGCTGACAGTTGCTCGCCGTTGCTCGGTGGTTCTCTCCGGATACTCCGGCTTCCTCCACCCGTAAAACTGTCGTGGTCATGATTAGCCATTGTGCAGAAATATGTGACCTTAAACACCAATAAATAATAAATATTCATTTGTCAACATCTCCGGGAAAAAAATACGTTCAGGTATTCCAACAAAATGGATTGGTTCACGATTTGCATTCCCAAAGGCAGATCGACAGTCTTGATGAAACCCCCATCAACATAGCTACCAACTTCAACACTCAGCAAATTATACTAGACATGAGAGAGGATAAATGTGTGTAGATTTCATAAGAAACACCAATTTTGGAGAAACATTGGGATTCGACTGATATGCATGCATTACGAAGGACACACAACATCAGAAAGCGTGGTGGACATTATCTCCATCAACAACATTTTGGTGAACGTACACGTGATCTCTGGAAGTTTTGTGAAATGTGGAACACAGCCCATGATTTATTCTTTCTTTCCGATCGTCACTCCAGACTGTAAGCTCACAGAGCGACCACAAACCCTTGTGATAACACATACTTTGCACACTATAACCACTGAATTAATGTATCAAAATTGAGAGTTGTAATATCTTTTCAGTGAACATGCAATGATGTGATTTCAGAGTAGTTTAAAAAGAACAAAAACTTTCTGTTTCGTACGGATATATTCTATGAATAAAATACTTTTTTTAACATAAATTTTTTGTTGTTTTTATCATCTATTAATTTACACATTATCTCTTCATAAGTTTTAATGTGGGAAACATTTCCTCTTCCATGAACAATTTGTTTTCCCAATTTTCTTCTTTTTTCGGAGAATTAGTTGGGCTGTATATTGGCGCCCAGCAAAGTTAAGAAACGTCAAGCTCAGTTAACCATTGGATGGGTGACTGTCTGGGCGATGAATTCGGACTTCTGTGTTGTGTTCTTTGGCAAGGCACTTCATCTCGATTGTCGACATGGGGGCACGATGACGCCGTGTACTAAGGCGTACTGCATGTCGATGGTACACATGTCTTCAACCAATCTAACCCTGCCTGTGCTGCAGTGCGGAGTTACGATGTTGGGGAGCTGGCAGCTGCTCGTCATTGCTTGGTGGTTCTCTCTGGGTACTCTGGCTTTCTCCACCAATAAAACTGTCATTGTTTAAATCTGGTCACTGGGTTAATATTTGGGATGTCTATTAGGGCCTGAATTTCAGCTTGGTGTAATATGAGGAGATTTCTGTACATATTTTCTTCTCCAGATACACCAGTCAGAATCCTCTCAGATTTGGTATACAGCATCTCTAGGGGAGGGGGGGGGGGGTTCGAGTCTGTTCAACTTGAGTTCTTGGGTTAACAGATGGGCTCTCTGCTGGAGTCCGAAGTTGAACTTAGTGCAATATGAGGAAAGTTTTTTGAATCCTTCTTCAGATCCATCAATCATCTCGGGGGTGGGTTTAGGGGCAGATTCAATTCTGTTCAACTCGAAGCCGATGGGCTAATATTTGGGCTCTCTATTGGAGCCCAAAGTGTAACATAATGCAATATGAGGAAATTTCTTGAAACATCTTCTTCAGATCCGCCAATCAGAATCCTTTTATATTTGGTGTACAACATCTTCAGGTGGATGGGATTCTAGTTTGTTCAGTTTCAGTACCTGTCTAACTGTTTGGGTTCTCTGGGGTGTGGCAGGGTGGGCACGATTAGGTTCAGTGTTGTTCAAATCCATGCCTTAGTGTTTTACCATAAAATGTGCCTTTCAGTGATATAATAACCCTTGGAAGTTTGACAATGCTTGTCTACAGCTGATAGAACTGGAAACAATCAGGAAGACATTTGATAATAACCATCTGACAGCCTTGGGAAAATAAATTGTTGTTTCTATAAAATTCGAATCATACTATTGACATCTTGCATTATTGTCAAATATTCCTGATAGGGTGATTTGATGAATTTTGGACCTTTAAAATACAATTTACTTTTTGTGTGTTTTTGTTGGAAATTCCCTCAAAAATATGTGCACGTGACCGGTACTTCCCTTCACCTTCATGCCATTTTTTCTCTCTTATTTGATGCATGACCCCCCCCCCCCCCCCTCCCCCTCTGTTTTTAGGGCAGAAAAAGTTGTCTGAAGGGCTATGCTTGAAAAAGATATTTGAATGCCAAAATTAAAGTGATGCGATCATATTGTTTTGCCTGAATGTTATAATAGTGGCCTATGGGAAAATATTTAGTTCTCTGATACCTAAAATGTACTGTGGAAACATATCTATGATGCCTGCCTTCACTCACTGAACGTTACTGTGAGTAGGGTATATATTTTCAGGTTCTGCACAACGAAAACTCTGCAGGATTTATGCATACCCCATTGGATTCAGAATGAGACATGTGTCTGCATACCCCATCGGATTCAGGATGAGAGAGTGTCTGCATACCCCATTTATTTCTACAATATATTGCATATGATTTATGCAGAACTGGCATAGACTTATGCAGAATACCATAGAACACAATGGAAATGGACTCCACATGTTTCACTAAAATTCTACATATACTCGACTGTATGTAGGCATACATATAAGTTTCATAATACTATTGAATTCTGTGCATTTCTTGAAAAAACAATGTATTAACATAAATGATTATATTCCCGTCTTAACATTACGTGTACACTCCATATATAAAAAAAATATCCCAATATTGACTGAGTGTGTTATGTATGATTATATAACAGCAGGTATTTCCTCACTAATCAGTATTGATTGGGAAAACACCTCGCAATTTACATAATAAGTTCCCTTCACTAAATCATTTTTCTTGGTGTGAAATAATTTTGGGTGGGGGGGGGGAATTTTCTGTTTCAAAAAAAAATCCTTTAAATGTAAAAATCGGTCCACTAATTTACGACGATCCCGTGAAGCAGTGTGGCTCTTCCATCTATTGGATTTACATGACATAAAATAGTCTGAACTTGCTTAATCGAGGTCATTGTTGTTTTGTTTTTTTAAACAATATTTTTATTTCCTCAATGAAGTGGGGTTTGGCGAACAGGCAATGCCAATATTAATGCCGTACCCTACAGAGAAATACAATACAATACAATGGTGCAGGTGCAACTGTACATAAAACACAAACTGATCCAGTGAGTTGGAAAGAAAGAGAAAGTACCATACTACTATCCCACCATCTCCTTTAAATAATTTACCTATCTTTTGGGTGTTGAGGCAATCCACTTTCATGTATATGATAGGCCCACTAAAATCTCTCTCACCCAATACAACAAAGGTCGTTGTCAGGGTTCATTTCCACCATTCACTGGAATCTCATTGTTTCCCTAATATATTCTTGAACCGCACTAAATATACTGGTGTTTTTCAAGGCAGTTTTCTCCGTATCTCCATATACCATAAGAGTGATATAAGTGGTATAAGTGATATAAGTGATGTGGCCCAATTGTTGTTGAAAAAAACATTTTGATTCTCAACTGAAACGCACGGGTACAGATAATTACACATTTTTTTGGAACATACTGGCAATTTATCTGTATTAGTTTCGTCCGGGATATAACATCATAATCCGCTCAAATGTTAAATTAAAACCCATTTTTTTATTCTATCTGACAGCCGCTATTTAACCCCAGGCATGGGGAAGATTATCTTCAAAACACAGATCAGATCCAATTCGGGTAAAACCGGTCCGTGCTTCTCTTATCTTTTTCCCGGAGCTACTTTAAAACACGGTATCAAAATTCAACTCGGGACCATTCCAATTGATGAAGTGTGTCTCCATGGGAATGAAATTACGCCACCCACGTATACATTACTTGAGTTTATGGTCACAAGAACACCATCGTAACGTCTGATTCAACCCGGGGAATCGGTCATATCAGCGGTGACTGATATAGGTGATAAAACGAGTTTTGGCTCCCATTCTTTTTGTTTTGGGGGAGGGGGTTGATTTTGGAAAGAGTAGGACCAAAACACATGTTCTATTCAATTCGGCCAAACTCAAACAGTTCTCGCCCAAACTCGGTGATAATGTTGCAGCATCATACTATGATGTGGATAATTAATGCTACTACCCCCCCCCCCCCCACCCTTCTTTTTTTAAAGAACTTCATGAACTGCAACTGCGGGGAACCACAGGATCATTCCGGTTGTCCCTTAACCCAACGTGGACCCCAAGGGTGACACCTACAAAATAAATTCTAGGATTACAACTACCAATTTCCAATTTTGTCTATAAACATAGCTTGTGGCCCCTCATTGGAACGACTCGTGATTTATTTACTTATTTGATTTAAACATTATTTATTTCGTAAATGCGACGTTATAACAATAATTACATAGTACATTGATGTGGATTCGGCAGAAAGCTATAAGCTTATGGAAGGCCGTTTCCACCAACAGCAAGATTATAGAGTCAACTTGGAGACAATGACAAGAATCAGAAACTACATGATTAAATCTGTAAAGCCCAAATATATTTGACAGCTAGAATATAAGGTACATTGTCTTCGCACAAGGTAAGGAACATGGAAACAATATGGCGTGACTCGCAGTAATTTTGTAGTCATGTATATTCGCACCAAATTGATGGACGATGGGTAAATGGAGTGAATCGTTGTGGTATGTGCATGTACTAACACATGCATATATGCATGTATACATGCATGCGTATATATCCAGATAGGTACACACATACAAGCATATACATACACACAGGCACAAACACATGCCCACAGATACACATTGACAAGTATTCTATAATATTGACAATTGGTTAATGAAATCTCTTACTTAATAAGATATAGTCTTGTACAACCTCAAAGACGAAACAGTTCTCACCATAGTTCAAGAATTCTGATCCAAAGAGTAGTATTAATGTGTCAACTGCAAACGGGAGAATGTTAATTGTTTGATTACGAGCATCGGTAAAAATTGGACAATGCAAAAGGAAATGCTCGGAAGTTTCATTTTCACCACACTGACATGAAGGGCTTGGTGATAAATGGTTGGCATGTAAATGGGAATTGAGATTGCTACATTCCAATCGCAATCTACAGTGATATATTTGGGCAGTGCGAGATTTCGCCTTAATGTAAAGTTTTGGGGGTCGTAGGTTACCCTTGTTTAAGAAGATCTTGAAATTAACCAAGGACGCGTTCTCGTGGACAGACAGTGGCAAATTATTCCATAGATCGGTGACACTTGGGATAAAGGATTGCTTGTACAGTTCGGTACGGCAAAAGGGGATACGATGGTTCTGACTTGATCGAAGACTAACCGGCAGCCCTGTCGAATGAGCAGGTGGAGGGACTTTACAGGAGAGATATGGTGGCGCCATCCGGTGATACATTTTAAAATACTGAATTAACTTATGTTTGCGACGTCGATCTTGTAGTGGGTCCCACTGCGTTTCAGAGTAAAGAGAGGACTTACAAGCGCTGACGGTTGCTCCTGTAATAATCCTCGCTGCTGCAATTTGTATTCTTTCTAGGTCTGCTGCTTTCGTTGCCGAACAATTATCCCAGACAGTATCCGCATATTCAAGGAGGGGTCTAATAAAGGCAAAATATATTTTTTCTAATACACTGCGATCTAATATGAATGTGTGCTTCCTCAATAAATCTAAACGAGACCAGGCTTGTGTTCAATGTGATCATTCCGCGTACAGGTACTATTCAGTATTACTCCTAAGTGTTTGTGCTCGGATGCCTCAGTTATCTGAGTGCCACCTAAAAATAGTGGCGGATGTGAAATGGGAATGCTTTTACGCGATATTAGCATAGTCTCAGTTTTATTTGAATTGAATTCTACCAGCCATGTTCTAGCCCAATTCTCAATTGTGGCTAGGTCATGGTTGATTAAATTCGCGGCTTGTATGGGATTTTCAACAATTAGATATAAAGACGTGTCGTCTGCAAAGAGACGTATACTACTCAGAAGGTCTTTGGTAATATCGTTAATATAAATAAGAAACAATAAGGAACCAAGGATCGACCCTTGTGGAACACAGGCATTGATGGTTCTCCACGATGATACCTCTGACGATATCACCACTCTTTGCATTCTATCTGCCAGATATGATTTTATGAACAGCAGGAGCTCACCAGAAACACCTATGCTCTCTAGCTTGTAAATAAGACCGGCGTGCCATACCTTGTCAAAAGCCTTGCTTACATCACAGAACACGACCCTAACCTCTTTGCCTTCATCAAGAGCACGGCAAAATTCATCATATATGTCTGTCAGTTGAAGGACGGTTGAGTCACCCGGTGTGAATCCTGATTGGAATTGACTTGGTACATTATTGTCTACTAAAAACGCCCAAAGACGTTTGAACACACATTTTTCAAGTATTTTACCGACACAACTGATCAGTGATATTGGGCGATAATTTGAAACCAAATTGGAGGGTTGTTTTTTCAAAATTGGAGATACATTTGCTTTTTTCCACAGTGATGGAAAGTATGAATTAACTTATTTACCAGCAAAACAGTGAATCAAGATTAGCGAGCTCATTCCTGTGAGGGGTCATATGTTATGGTTTTTTGAGAGAAAAATTGGAAGTGTAATAAAATTTGAATGGCGACTTTTGTAAAAAGTGCGGGACGGATTTTATCCTTGACGTGGTTAAAGCGCAAACAGAAATTCCAAAATTGCCAGTTAAATGACTCTTGCAGTACTTCGTTCTCTCTGTACTTGAGAGGATGTGCAGCTGCAACGTGCCTCAATAAATGTCAATTTTGGCGTGGGCTTTGGTGATTAACAACAAACAAAGAATTTAATTTAACACACCACTGAACAGAAGTAACTAACTGAGCTTAATTGTATACTGGTATGTCATATCTTCAACACCTTTTCCAAGGCTAATTTACCTTTTAATCTGTCAAAGGGCCGAAGCATTTGACGCAGCTATTGAAAAGAAACCCATGCTGGCTGGGGAGAAATAGTATTACCAAAACACCAACATACAGACGACAGCGTCTGGCCAAAATGTTATCAGTCTACCCGGTTTCCAGCCACGAAAGTAAACATACTATTTCCAAGAAAAAACGTATCAAATGCTAGGAAGATAAACCCGGTGATCAATTAGTATCCAACAGCCTACAGGACTAGGTGGCACTTGCAAGATAAATTCTTTAATAACAACTAAACATTTGAAATTTTTTGTCTCAAAACAGAGCTTGGGACCCCTCAATGGAACGACTCAATATCCACTAGCTCGTTCCAATGAAGGGTCATAAGCTATGTTTTTGAAACAAAAACTTAAACATAATAACATTTGAGTGCAGATTTTTGTATAGCCTGGGTGTTGGCCAAATTCGGCCATTGGCGTTGGGTGTAGGGCTATAGTGAATTTCCATATTTTGACTCAGTCACATAGTTTATGGCACCTCATTTGAATGATCACCCTCCCCCGTCAATGAGGGCCAGAAGCTGTAAAAAAAGGAAAATATATAAAATTTCAAGGGAGAATTTTTCCAGACGCGGCGGTTCAGATTTAAAAGTGGAGAGACCATACTGTCGATCGCTGACTCGCTAATTCTGTTCCATTCTCAATTTAGTTCGTCAAAAATAATTACTGAGGTAAATGTGAAGAAGCTTATCTGCAATGATATTAAATCATATGCCGGGTTCGTAATGATCCCGAGTCTGAAAACAGGGGGCGCATTTCGTAAAGACAAGATGTATCGCCGGAACTGTCACATTATTGTTCTAAAAAACATAACAATGCACAGAATATGCTTTAAAATACTTCCTCTATTTGGTAATTTTATTTAAAAATGTCTCTACGAACTGTTTCGAGAATGAAGGTGGACAAGATCATGTTCGATGACGACAATCTTACCTTTAATTATACAGGGAGGGGGGGGGGGGGGATCCAAATGACATATTGGCAAAACATTTTATTTTAATACGGAAACAAGTTCAATATCTCGAAAAAATACTGGGCGAATAGTTTAAAATCGGACATTATTCCGGGGTACAATGATTTGGAAAAGACAGATATGGTATTTTTATGTCATTACTTTATGAAGTGCAGGTTTTAGAAATTCACTGACTGAAGACTAATATTGCTAATCAGGTTCAGACTCTGGAAGAAATTTCTCGGCGAGCACTAGTTGATTATGTAATGTTTCTCTGCTAAACGCACTTTTTGTAGAAAAGTGGGGTACGCAAAGTGCGGTTTTATATGGAGTGTACACGTAATGAGTAGACAACAGTAATTGCTTTCATTGAAATTTCTGGCCTTCAATCTCCAGCATAAGTGGAAATACATTGCTGTATAACTAAAATAGATATTAAAACAAGTCTTTTCCCTTTTTCAGTGGTACCCTGTACAGATATAATTTCATGGAAAGTTCCCCTCTAGAGGAATTCATGTTCATTAATAGTATTATCAAGAGAATTAAGAATGGTAATGTTGTCTTTTACATACTTTTGTTTGACAATGTTCTCTCATATACTTATATGAAAAACCCTTTCTAAGAGTGTTCTAGGGAAATGTGGCAAAGACTAATTTGATTAGTTGAAATAATTTGGCCCTAAATATTCATAATCATTTCATTTGAACAGCTTCATTCAAATGGCATATACTTCATGTACAAGCCTCCTCCATCAGGTCAGGAACTGACATGGATCTCTTATTACTCTTCATCAAGCATAATGTATGCCATGAAGGAAAGTGGTGTGAGAGTTTTACAGAAATCTTTCTTTTATGATTGCATTATATTATCATTGATAGATTCAGCCAATGATAGTTGACCAAACGGTTATTACAGCATTCAGGTAACGCGACAGTGTTGTTTTGAATTATTGACACTAATCAACTTGTGAGGCATGTGGTGAACTCAATTTTGTTTACTGATGTAGACAGCTGGGGTGAAATATGTGTACTTACAAATACACAACCACACGCTGAGGGTGTTATTTAGTAGTAAATATTTACAAAAAAATAAAATTTGTCTTCACACTTTATGATTATAATTGCATAAACCTAATAGAAACAGGAGTGATATTTACAATTTTATAATATACCAAACCTTAGGGACACTGCTCGTGAAATATGAAAACAATAACAAAAAGGATTTACTTCATTGCAGAACATGAGTCCCAGAAAGCATGCCCCTAATATTGATTTTTTTTTTGTCACTCCAGCAGATTTCCTCAGTCAGCAAAATCTAGTTCGCTATCTCCCGACAAGTCAATTAGTGAGTCAACAATGATTGGATCTCTCTCTCTCTCTCTTTCATTTCAGATGCTGCAATCGATACACAGAAGTCATACTACACATCAAAACCATCACAACAGAAACAGAAGACCACTCCTCATCGATGGCTCCAACAATATAAACAATCAGTGGTAGACTATACATATCTGAAGACTCAACAAACCACCAGAAGAACTAGAAAACAAGCAACAGAATCTTAACAGAGAGAGAAGACCACGTCTGCCATTAGAACATGATGCCGCCACAGACCAGCAGACAGCATTATCATGAAGTCCAATCTTACATCAACGTAATGCACGAACAGAAGAACATGAGGCAGACTTTACTGCTCATGGATAGCTCCAACAATACAAACAGTAAGTGGCAGACTATACTTGCCTGAAAACTCAACAAAATTCCAGAAGACCTGCAAGACAGGTAAGAAAACCTTAACAAATATTTTTTCAACCAATGTATGTCTTTTTGTTTTTCAGAATGTTCCTATCTTACAGAATCCTCAGTCGGAGAATAAAGAATTCCCATAACATTGTAATATCACTACCGGTGCAGTTTGGAAATTAGATTTTTAACCCCAAAAATGCAACAATTTTGACCATTTTTCAAGCACTGAACTGTGTAATTAAGGTGAATATATTTAAATGATATTTTCAAATTTTGACTGTGTAATGTTTTCTCCAGGAAAGGTCATACTGAGAGCTTCGTGAATCTATATACATTAGGTGGACTGTGAATCGGGAAAGTTATCTTAATACAAAATATCCTTGGCCATGTTAATGAGAAGCTGTAAATTTCTAGAGAAATCAATGTATTAACATAAATGATTATATTCGCATCTTAAGTGGACAAGAGTAGTTACTTTCATTCCAATTTCTGTTCTGGCCTCCATTCTCCATCACAACAACAGTATAAGTTGGAAGATGTTGCTATATAACTAAAAGAAATATTAAAACAAGTTTTTTCTCTTTTTCAGTGATAACCTGTACAGATATAATTTCAGGGAATGCTCCCCTCTAGAGGAATTTATGTTCATTAATGGGATTACCAAAAGAATTCAGAAAGGTAATGTTGTCTTTTACATACTTTCGTTTGACAATGTTAACTCTTATATCTATATGAAAGACCCTTTCTAAGAGCGTTCCAGGGAAATGTGGCAGAGACTGATTTGATTAGTTGAGATAATTTGGGCCTGAATATTCATAATCATTTCATTTTAACAGCTTCATTCAAATGGCATATACTTCATGTGCAAGCCTCCTGCGTCAGGTCAGAAAACTGACATGGATCTCTTGTTACCCTTCATCAAGCATAATTTATGCTATGCAGGAAAAGGGTGTGACAGTTTTACAGAAATCTTCCTTTTATGATTGCATTATATTATTATTGATAGATTCAGCCAATGATACTTGACCAAACAGCTATTACAGCATTCAGGTAACTCGACAGTGTCATTTTGAATTATTTACAGTAATCAACGTGTCAGGCATGTGTTGAAGTCACTTTTGTTTACTGGTGTAGACAGCTGGAGTGAAATATGTTTGATTACAAATTTACAGCAACACGCTACAGGTGTTATTTAGCAGTAAATATTTACTAAAAATAGAATTTGTTGTCACACTTTATGATTATAACTGTGTTGAAGTGTTAACGTAATTGAAACGGAAGTTATTTTTACAATTTGATAATATAGCAAACCTTAGGGACACTGCTCATGAAATATGAAATCAACAACAAAAAGGATTTACTTCATTGCAGAACATGAGTCCCAGAAAGCCTGCCCCTAATATTGATTTTTTTGTCACTCCAGCAGATTCCCTTAGTCAGCAAAATCTAGTTCGCTATCTCCCGACAAGTCAGTTAGTGAGTAATTCATAACAGGTATCGGAGAACTAAACATTTTACCATAGCCCACTATTATAATGTCCAGGCGAAAAATTTTTTATCTCTTCTCTGTAATTTTGGCATTCAAATACCTTTGTTAAGTACAGCCCTTCAGACACCTTTGTCTGCCCTGGAAAAACAAGGGTGGAGGGGAGGGGTGTCATCCAGCAAACAGGAGAGAAAAAATGACCTGAAGGGAAGTACCAGTCATGTGCACATACTTTTCAGGGAATTTCCAACAAAAACACACAAAAAGTAAATTGTACTTTTTATGTCCAAAAGTCATCAAATCACCCCCTCTTTTATCAAGAATATTCACCAAGTATGCAAGATGTCAATAGAATGCTTCAAACGTTTATTGAAACAATATATTTTCCCAAGGATGTTTATTTCCAGAGATTGCATCATTTCCGAGTGCAACATTTCAAGATGGGTAATTATAAATCAAAGATTGAGTTCAGCAATTCCAACAACACCAACTATTAAGGTTTATCCTGAAATTACCTTTCTCATTTTACCCACATCAAATAACGCCATTGTTTTATTCAACTAATGAATATAATTGGTGTAAAATAACTATTTGGCCTGGTGGTGGGGAGCATTTAACTTTACTAGTCTTTCGTGTTCTTCTAGTAAAGCCATGGTGTGATGATAAAACTTTCAGACAAAGGTTGTGAACTTGATACCAGTACTCTAGGTAAAGGTCATTGATCAGTCCTATATGCAGCACAGTCTGATATCGAACAAACAATAGGCCATAAATTAAGCTGAAGTCAACAATGATTGGATCTCTCTCCCTTTCATTTCAGATGCTGCAATCGATACTCAGAAGTCACAGTATACATCAAAACCATCACAACACAAACAGAAGACCACTCCTCATGGATGGCTCCAACAATATTAACAATCAGTGGTAGAATATACATGTCTGAAGACTCAACAAATCACCAGAAGAACTAGAAAACAGGCAACAAAATCTTAACAGAGAGAGAAGACCACATCTGCCATTAGAACATGGTGCAACCACTGACCAGCAGACAGCAATATCGTGAAGTCCAATCTTACATCAACGTAATGAACGAACAGAAGAACCTGAGGGAGAATTTACTGCTCATGAATAGCTCCAACAATACGAACAGTAAGTGGCAAACTATACTTGCCTGAAGGATCAACAAAATCCCAGCAGACCTGCAAGACAGGTAAGAATACCTTAACAAACAAACATTTTTTTAACCAATGTCTGGCTTTTTCTTTTTCAGAATGGACTTACGTTGCAGAATTCTCAGACGGAGAATAAAGAATTCCTATAGCATTGTAATATCACTACCGGTGCAGTTTGGAAATTGGACATTTAACCCCAATATGCAGCAATTTTGACCATTTTTCAAGCACTCAACTGTGTAATTCAGGTGAATATATTTAAATGATATTTTTAAATAAATCGTTTTGAAGCATTGTCTGTAATCAACTTGTCAGGCATGTGGTGAACTCAATTTTGTTTACTGGTGTAGACAGCTGGAGTGAAATATGTTTCATTACAAATTTACAGCAACACGCTACAGGTGTTATTTAGTAGTAAATATTTACTAAAAATAGAATTTGTTGTCACACTTTATGATTATAATTGCATTGAAGTGTTAACGTAATTGAAACAGAAGTTATTTTTACTATTTGATAATATACCAAACCTTAGGGACACTGCTCGTGAAATATGAAAACAATAACACAAAGGATTTACTTCATTGCAGAACATCATCAAATCACCCCTCTTTTATCAAGAATATTCACCAAGTATGCAAGATGTCAATAGACTGCTTCAAACGTTTATTGAAACAATATATTTTCCCAGGGCTGTTTATTTCCAGAGACTGCATCAGTTCTGAGTGCAACATTTCAAGATGGGTAAATCTAAATCAAATATTTCGTTCAGCGATACCAACAGCACCGACAATTAAGGTTTATCCTGAAATTACCTTTTCCATTTTACCCACATCAAATAACGGCATTGCTTTATTCAACTAATGAACAAATTGGTGTAAAATAACTATTTGGCCTTGTGGTGGGGAGTATTTAACTTTACTAGTCTTTTGTGTTCTTCTAGTAAAGCCATGGTGTGATGATAAAACTAACAGACAATGGTTGTGAACTTAATACCAGTACTCTAGGTAAAAGTCATCGATCAGTCCTATATGTAGCGCAGTCTGATATCGAACAAACAATAGGCCATAAATTATACTGAAGTCAACAATGATTGGACCTCTCTCTCTCTCTTTCATTTCAGATTCTGCAATCGATACACAGAAGTCACAATATACATCAAAACCATTACAACACAAACAGAAGACCACTCCTCTTGGATGGCTCCAGCAATATAAACAATCAGAGGTAGACTATACATGTCTGAAGACTCAACAAACCACTAGAATAACTAGAAAACAAGCAACAGAATCTTAGTAGAGAGAGAAGACCACATCTGCCATTAGAACATGATGCAACCACAGACCAGCAGACAGCATTATCGTGAAGTCCAATCTTACATCAACGTAATGCACAGAAGAACCTGAGGCAGACTTTACTACTGCTCCTGGATAGCTCTAAGAATACGAACAGAAAGTGGCAGATTATACTTGCCTGAAGGCTCAACAAAATCCCAGAAGACCTGCATCACAGGTAAGAAAACCTTAACAAACAAATATTTTTTTAACCAGTCTATGTAATTTTCTTTTTCAGAATGGTCTTATGTTACAGAATCCTCAGACGGAGAATAAAGAATTCCTATAGCATTGTAATATCACTACCGGTGCAGTTTGGAAATTGGATATTTAACCCCAATATGCAGCAATTTTGACCATTTTTCAAGCACTCAACTGTGTAATTCAGGTGAATATATTTAAATGATATTTTTAAATTTTGACTGTGTAATGTTTTCTCCAGGAAGCCTCATACTGTGACCTTTGGGAACCTATATACATTAGGTGGACTGTGAATCGGGGAAGTTATCTTAATACAAAATATCCTTGGCCATGTTAATGGGAAGCTGTGCATTTCTTGAGAAACCAATGTATTAACATAAATGATTGTTTCCACATCTTAAGTGGACAAGAGTAGTTAGTTTCATTCCAATTTCTGGCCTCCATTCTCCATAACAACAACAGTATAAGTGGGAATATGTTGCGGTATAACTAAAAGAAATATTAAAACAAGTTTTTTCTCTTTTTCAGTGATAATCTGTACAAATATAATTTCATGGAAAGCTCCCCTCTAGAGGAATTTATGTTCATTAATGGTGTTAGCAAGAGAATTAAGAAGGGTAATGTTGTCTTTTACATACTTTCGTTTGACAATGTTAACTCTTATATCTATATGAAAGACCCTTTCTAAGAGCGTTCCTGGGAAATGTGGCAGAGACTGATTTGATTAGTTGAGATAATTTGGGCCTGAATATTGATAATCATTTCATTTCTACAGCTTCATTCAAATGGCATATACTTCATGTGCAAGCCTCCTGCATCAGGTCAGGAACTGACATGGATCTCTTATTACCCTTCATCAAGCATAATTTATGCTATGCAGGAAAAGGGTGTGAGAGTTTTACAGAAATCTTCCTTTTATGATTGGATTATATTATTATTGATAGATTCAGCCAACGATACTTGACCAAACAGCCATTACAGCATTCAGGTAACTCGACAGTGTCGTTTTGAATTACTGACTGTAATCAACTTGTCAGGCATGTGGTGAACTCAATTTTGTTTACTCGTGTAGACAGCAGGAGTGAAATATGTTTCATTACAAATTTACACTAACACGCTAAAGGTGTTATTTAGTAGTAAATATTTACTAAAAATAGAATTTGTTGTCACACTTCATGATTATAATTGCATTGAAGTGTTAACATAATTGAAACGGAAGTTATTTTTACAATTTGATAATATACCAAACTTAGGGACTCCGCTCGTGAAGTATGAAAACAATATCAAAAAGGATTTACTTTATTGCAGAACATGAGTCCCAGAAAGCCTGCCCCTAATAGTGATTTTTTTGTCACTCCAGCAGCTTCCCTCAGTCAGCAAAATCTAGCTCGCTATCTCCCGTCAAGTCAATTAGTAATTCATAACAGGTATCAGAGAACTAAACATTTTACCAAAGGCCACTATTATAATGTTCAGGCGAAAAAAATTTGATCTCATCACTGTGATTTTGGCATTCAAATACCTTTGTCAAGTACAGCACTTCAGACACCTTTGTCTGCCCTGAAAACAAGGGTGGAGGGGAGGGGTGTCATCCAGCAAATAGGAGAGAAAAAATGACCTGAAGGGAAGTACCAGTCATGTGCACATACTTTTCAGGGAATTTCCAACAAAAACACACAAAAAGTAAATTGTACTTTTAGGTCGAAAAGTCATCAAATCACCCCCTCTTTTATCAAGAATATTCACCAAGTATGCAAGATGTCAAAAGAATGCTTCAAATGTTTATTGAAACAATATATTTTCCCAAGGCTGTTTATTTCCAGAGATTGCATCATTTCCGAGTGCAGCATTTCAAGATGGGTAATTCTAAATCAAATATTTAGTTCAGCGATACCAACAACAACGACAATTAAGGTTTATCCTGAAATTACCTTTCTCATTTTACCCGCATCAAATAACGGCATTGTTTTATTCAAGTAATGAATATAATTGGTGTAAAATAACTATTTGGCCTGGTGGTGGGGAGTATTTAACTTTACTAGTCTTTTGTGTTCTTCTAGTAAAGCCATGGTGTGATAAAACTTACAGACAAAGGTTGTGAACTTAATACCAGTACTCTAGGTAAAGGTCATCGATCAGTCCTATATGTAGCACAGTCTGATATCGAACAACCGATAGGCCATAAATTATGCTGAAGTCAACAATGATTGGACCTCTCTCTCTCTCTTTCATTTCAGATGCTGCAATCGATACACAGAAGTCACAATATACATCAAAACCATTACAACATAAACAGAAGACCACTCCTCTTGGATGGCTCCAACAATATAAACAATCAGTGGTAGACTATACATGCCTGAAGACTCAACAAACCACCAGAAGAAGTAGAAAACAAGCAACAGAATCTTAGTAGAGAGAGAAGACCACATCTGCCATTAGAACATGATGCAACCACAGACCAGCAGACAGCATTATCGTGAAGTCCAATCTTACATCAACTTAATGCACGAACAGAAGAACCTGAGGCAGACTTTACTACTGCTCATGGATAGCTCCAACAATACGAACAGTAAGTGCAGACTCTACTTGCCTGAAGGCTCAACAAAATCCCAGAATACCAGCAAGACAGGTAAGAAGAGCTTAACAAATATTTTTTTAATCAATGTATGTAATTTTCAATTTTCAGAATGGTCTTATGTTACAGAATCCTCAGACGGAGAATAAAGAATTCCTATAGCATTGTAATATCACTACCGGTGCAGTTTGGAAATAAGATATTTACCCCCAATATTCTGCAATTTTGACCATTTTTCAAGCACTCAACTGTGTAATTCAGGTGAATATATTTAAAAGATATTTTTAAATTTTGACTGTGTATTGTTTTCTCCAGGAAGCGTCATGCAGTGAGCTTCGGGAACCTATATACATTAGGTGGACTGTGAATCGGGAAAATTATCTTAATACAATATATCCTTGGCCATGTTAATGAGAAGCTGTGCATTTCTTGAGAAATCAATGTATTAACATAAACGATTGTTTCCACATCTTAAGTGGACAAGAGTAGTTACTTTCATTGCAATTTCTGGCCTTCATTCTCCATCACAACAACAGTATAAGTGGGGATATGTTGCTGTATAACTAAAAAAAGTATTAAAACAAGTTTTTTCTCTTTTTCAGTGATAACCTGTACAGATATAATTTCATGGAAAACTCCCCTCTAGAGGAATTTATGTTCATTAATGGTATTACCAAGAGAATTAAGATGGGGAATGTTGTCTTTTACATACTTTCGTTTGACAATGTTAACTCTTATATCTAATGCAAGACCCTTTCTAAGTGCGTTCCCGGGAAATGTGGCAGAGACTGATTTGATTAGTCGAGATAATTTGGGCCTGAATATTCATAATAATTTCATTTCTACAGCTTCATTCAAATGGCATATACTTCATGTACAAGCCTCCTGCATCAGGTCAGGAACTGACATGGATCTCTTATTACCCTTCATCAAGCATAATTTATGCTATGCAGGAAAAGGGTGTGAGAGTTTTACAGAAATCTTCCTTTTATGATTGCATTATATTATTACTGGTAGATTCATCCAATGATACTTGACCAAACAGCTATTACAGCATTCAAGTAACTCGGCAGTGTTGTTTTCAATTATTGACTGTAATCAACTTGTCAGGCATGTGGTGAACTCAATTTTGTTTACTGGTGTTGACAGCTGGAGTGAAATATGTTTCATTACAAATTTACAGCAACACGCTACAGGTGTTATTTAGTAGTAAACATTTACTAAAAATAGAATTTGTTGTCACACTTTATGATTATAATTGCATTGAAGTGTTAACGTAATTGAAACAGAAGTTATTTTTACAATTTGATAATATACCAAACCTTAGTGACACTGCTCGTGAAATATGAAAACAATAACAAAAAGGATTTACTTCATTGCAGAACATGAGTCCCAGAAAGCCCTCCTCTAATATTGATTTTTTTGTCACTCCAGCAGATTCCTTCAGTCGGCAAAATCTAGCTCGCTATCTCCCGACAAGTGAATTAGTGAGTAATTCACAACAGGTATAGGAGAACTAAACATTTTACCATAGGCCATTATTATAATGTTCAGGCGAAAAAAATTTGATCTCATCACTGTAATTTTGGCATTCAAATACCTTTGTCAAGTACAGCCCTTCAGACACCTTTGTCTGCCCTGAAAACAAGGGTGGAGGGGAGGGGTGTCATCCAGCAAATAGAGGAGAAAAAATGACCTGAAGGGAAGTACCAGTCATGTGCACATACTTTTCAGGGAATTTCCAACAAAAACACACAAAAAGTAAATTGTACATTTAGGTCGAAAAGTCATCAAATCACCCCCTCTTTTATCAAGAATATTCACCAAGTATGCAAGATGTCAATAGAATGCTTCAAATGTTTATTGAAACAATATATTTTCCCAAGGCTGTTTATTTCCAGAGATTGCATCATTTCCGAGTGCAGCATTTCAAGATGGGTAATTCTAAATCAAATATTTAGTTCAGCGATACCAACAACACTGACAATTAAGGTTTATCCTGAAATTACCTTTCTCATTTTACCCGCATCAAATAACGGCATTGTTTTATTCAAGTAATGAATATAATTGGTGTAAAATAACTATTTGGCCTGGTGGTGGGGAGTATTTAACTTTAGTAGTCTTTTGTGTTCTTCTAGTAAAGCCATGCTGTGATTAAACTTACAGACAAAGGTTGTGAACTTAATACCTGTACTCTAGGTAAAGGTTATCGATCAGTTGTGAACTTAATACCTGTACTCTAGGTAAAGGTTATCGATCAGTCCTATATGTAGCACAGTCTGATATCGAACAAACAATAGGCCATAAATTATGTTGAAGGCAACAATGATTGGACCTCTCCCTCTCTTTCATTTCAGATGCTGCAATCGATACACAGAAGTCACAATATACATCAAAACCATTACAACACAAACAGAAGACCACTCCTCTTGGATGGCTCCAACAATATAAACAATCAGTGGTAGACTATACATGCCTGAAGACTCAACAAACCACCAGAAGAACTAGAAAACAAGCAACAGAATCTTAGTAGAGAGAGAAGACCACATCTACCATTAGAACATGATGCAACCACAGACCAGCAGACAGCATTATCGTGAAGTAGAATCTTACATCAATGTAATGCACGAACAGAAGAACCTGAGGCAGACTTTACTACTGCTCATGGATAGCTCCAACAATACGAACAGTAAGTGGCAGACTCTACTTGCCTGAAGGCTCAAAAAAATCCCAGAAGACCTGCAAGACAGGTCAGAAAAGCTTAACAAATATTTTTTTAACCAATGTATGTAATTTTCTTTTTCAGAATGGTCTTATGTTACAGAATCCTCAGACGGAGAATAAAGAATTCCTATAGCATTGTAATATCAGTACCGGTGCAGTTTGGAATTTGGATATTTAACCCCAATATTCAGCAATTTTGAACATTTTTCAAGCACTCAACTGTGTAATTCAGGTTAATATATTTAAATGATATTTTTAAATTTTGACTGTGTAATGTGTTCTCCAGGAAGCGTCATACTGTGAGGTTCGGGAACCTATATACATTAGGTGGACTGTGAATCGGGAAAGTTATCTTAATACAATATATCCTTGGCCATGTTAATGAGAAGCTGTGCATTTCTTGAGAAACCAATGTATTAACATAAACGATTGTTTCCACATCTTAAGTGGACAAGAGTAGTTACTTTCATTGCAATTTCTGGCCTCCATTCTCCATCACAACAACAGTATAAGTGGGAATATGTTGCTGTATAACTAAAAAAAATATTAAAACAAGTTTTTTTCTCTTTTTCAGTGATAACCTGTACAAATATAATTTCATGGAATGCTCCCCTCTAGAGGAATTTATGTTCATTAATGGTATTACCAAGAGAATTAAGAAGGGTAATGTTGTCTTTTACATACTTTCGTTGGACAATGTTAACTCTTATATCTATATGAAAGACCCTTTCTAAGAGCGTTCCCGGGAAATGTGGCAGAGACTGATTTGATTAGTTGAGATAATTTGGGCCTGAATATTCATAATCATTTCATTTCTACAGCTTCATTCAAATGGCATATATTTCATGTACAAGCCTCCTGCGTCAGGTCAGGAACTGACATGGATCTCTTATTACCCTTCATCAAGCATAATTTATGCTATGCAGGAAAAGGGTGTGAGAGTTTTACAGAAATCTTCCTTTTATGATTGCATTATATTATTACTGGTAGATTCAGCCAATGATACTTGACCAAACAGCTATTACAGCATTCAAGTAACTCGACAGTGTTGTTTTCAATTATTGACTGTAATCAACTTGTCAGGCATGTGGTGAACTCAATTTTGTTTACTGGTGTTGACAGCTGGAGTGAAATATGTTTCATTACAAATTTACAGCAACACGCTACAGTTGTTATTTTGTTGTAAACATTTACTAAAAATAGAATTTGTTGTCACACTTTATGATTATAATTGCATTGAAGTGTTAACGTAATTGAAATGGAAGTTATTTTTACAATTTGATGATATACCAAACCTTAGTGACACTGCTCGTGAAATATGAAAACAATAACAAAAAGGATTTACTTCATTGCAGAACATGAGTCCCAGAAAGCCTGCCCCTAATATTGATTTTTTTGTCACTGCAGCAGATTCCCTCAGTCAGCAAAATCTAGCTCGCTATCTCCCGACAAGTCAATTAGTGAGTAATTCATAACAGGTATCGGAGAACTAAACATTTTACCATAGGCCACTATTATAATGTTCGGGCAAAAAAAATTTGATCTCATCACTGTAATTTTGGCATTCAAATACCTTTGTCAAGTACAGCCCTTCAGACACCTTTGTCTGCCCTGAAAACAAGGGTGGAGGAGAGGGGTGTCATCCAGCAAATAGGAGAGAAAAATTGACCTGAAGGGAAGTACCAGTCATGTGCACATACTTTTCAGGGAATATCCAACAAAAACACACAAAAAGTAAATTGTACTTTTAGGTCGTAAAGTCATCAAATCACCCCATCTTTTATCAAGACTATTCAGCAAGTATGCAAGATGTCAATAGAATGCTTCAAACGTTTATTGAAACAATATATTTTCCCAAGGCTGTTTATTTCCAGAGATTGCATCATTTCCGGGTGCAACATTTCAAGATGGGTAATTCTAAATCAAATATTTAGTTCAGCGATACCAACAACACCGACAATTAAGGTTTATCCTGAAATTACTTTTCTCATTTTACCAGCATCAAATAACGGCATTGTTTTATTCAAGTAATGAAAATAATTGGTGTAAAATAACTATTTGGCCTGGTGGTGGGGAGCATTTAACTTTACTAGTCTTTCGTGCTCATCTAGTAAAGCCATGCTGTGATTAAACTTACAGACAAAGGTTGTGAACTTAATACCAGTACTCTAGGTAAAGGTCATCGATCAGTCCTATATGTAGCACAGTCTGATATCGAACAAACAATAGGCCATAAATTATGCTGAAGTCAACAATGATTGGACCTCTCTCTCTCTCTTTCATTTCATTTGCTGCAATCGATACACAGAAGTCACAATATACATCAAAACCATTACAACACAAACAGAAGACCACTCCTCTTGGATGGCTCCAACAATATAAACAATCAGTGGTAGACTATACATGCCTGAAGACTCAACAAACCACCAAAAGAACTAGAAAACAAGCAACAGAATCTTAGTAGAGAGAGAAGACCACATCTGCCATTAGAACATGATGCAACCACAGACCAGCAGACAGCATTATCGTGAAGTCCAATCTTACATCAATGTAATGCACGAACAGAAGAACCTGAGGCAGACTTTACTACTGCTCATGGATAGCTCCAACAATACGAACAGTAAGTGGCAGACTCTACTTGCCTGAAGGCTCAACAAAATCCCAGAATACCTGCAAGACAGGTCGGAAGAGCTTGACAAATATTTTTTTAACCAATGTATGTAATTTTCTTTTTCAGAATGGTCTTATGTTACAGAATCCTCAGAGGGAGAATAAAGAATTCCTCTAGCATTGTAATATCACTACCGGTGCAGTTTGGAAATCAGATATTTACCCCCAATATTCAGCAATTTTGACCATTTTTCAAGCACTCAACTGTGTAATTCAGGTGAATATATTTAAAAGATATTTTTAAATTTTGACTGTGTATTGTTTTCTCCAGGAAGCGTCATACTGTGACCTTCGGGAACCTATATACATTAGGTGGACTGTGAATCGGGGAAGTTATCTTAATACAATATATCCTTGGCCATGTTAATGAGAAGCTGTGCATTTCTTGAGAAATCAATGTATTAACATAAACGATTATTTCCACATCTTAAGTGGACAAGAGTAGTTACTTTCATTGCAATTTCTGGCCTCCATTCGCCATCACAACAACAGTATAAGTGGGGATATGTTGCTGTATAACTAAAAAAAGTATTAAAACAAGTTTTTTCTCTTTTTCAGTGATAACCTGTACAGATATAATTTCATGGAAAGCTCCCCTCTAGAGGAATTTATGTTCATTAATGGTACTACCAAGAGAATTAAGAAGGGTAATGTTGTCTTTTACATACTTTCGTTTGACAATGTTAACTCTTATATCTATATGAAAGACCCTTTCTAAGAGCGTTCCCGGGAAATGTGGCACAGACTGATTTGATTAGTTGAGATAATTTGGGCCTGAATATTCATAATCATTTCATTTCTACAGCTTCATTCAAATGGCATATACCTCATGTACAAGCCTCCTGCGTCAGGTCAGGAACTGACATGGATCTCTTATTACCCTTCATCAAGCATAATTTATGCTATGCAGGAAAAGGGTGTGAGAGTTTTACAGAAATCTTCCTTTTATGATTGCATTATATTATTACTGGTAGATTCAGCCAATGATACTTGACCAAACAGCTATTACAGCATTCGAGTAACTCGACAGCGTCGTTTTGAATTATTGACTGTAATCAACTTGTCAGGCATGTGGTGAACTCAATTTTGTTTACTGGTGTTGACAGCTGGAGTGAAATATGTTTCATTTCAAATTTACAGCAACACGCTACAGGTGTTATTTTGTTGTAAACATTTACTAAAAATAGAATTTGTTGTCACACTTTATGATTATAATTGCATTGAAGTGTTAACGTAATTGAAACGGAAGTTATTTTTACAATTTGAAAATATACCAAACCTTAGTGTCACTGCTCATGAAATATGAAAACAATAACAAGAAGGATTTACTTCATTGCAGAACATGAGTCCCAGAAAGCCCTCCTCTAATATTGATTTTTTTGTCACTCCAGCAGATTCCCTCAGTCGGCAAAATCTAGCTCGCTATCTCCCGACAAGTCAATTAGTGAGTAATTCATAACAGGTATCAGAGAACTAAACATTTTACTGTAGACCACTATTATAATGTTGAGGCGAAAAAAATTTGATCTCATCACTGTAATTTTGGCATTCAAATACGTTTGTCAAGTACAGCCCTTCAGACACCTTTGTCTGCCCTGAAAACAAGGGTGGAGGGGAGGGGTGTCATCCAGCAAGTAGGAGAGAAAAAATGACCTGAAGGGAAGTACCATCGTGAAGTAGAATCTTACATCAATGTAATGCACGAACAGAAGAACCTGAGGCAGACTTTACTACTGCTCATGGATAGCTCCAACAATACGAACAGTAAGTGGCAGACTATACTTGCCTGAAGGCTCAACAAAATGCCAGAAGACCTGCAAGACAGGTAAGAAAAGCTTAACAAATATTTTTTAACCAATGTATGTAATTTTCTTTTTCAGAATGGTCTTATGTTACAGAATCCTCAGACGGAGAATAAAGAATTCCTATAGCATTGTAATATCACTACCGGTGCAGTTTGGAAATTGGATATTTACCCCCAATATTCAGCAATTTTGACCATTTTTCAAGCACTCAACTGTGTAATTCAGGTGAATATATTTAAATGATATTTTCAAATTTTGACTGTGTAATGTTTTCTCCAGGAAGCGTCATACTGTGAGCTTCGGGAACCTATATACATTAGGTGGACTGTGAATTGGGAAAGTTATCTTAATACAATATATCCTTGGCCATGTTAATGAGAAGCTGTGCATTTCTTGAGAAACCAATGTATTAACATAAACGATTATTTCCACATCTTAAGTGGACAAGAGTAGTTACTTTCATTGCAATTTCTGGCCTCCATTCTCCATCACAACAACAGTATAAGTGGGAATATGTTGCTGTATAACTAAAAAAAATATTAAAACAAGTTTTTTTCTCTTTTTCAGTGATAACCTGTGCAGATATAATTTCATGGAAAGCTCCCCTCTAGAGGAATTTATGTTCATTAATGGTATTACCAAGAGAATTAAGAAGGGTAATGTTGTCTTTTACATACTTTCGTTGGACAATGTTAACTCTTATATCTATATGAAAGACCCTTTCTCAGAGCGTTCCCGGGAAATGTGGCAGAGACTGATTTGATTAGTTGAGATAATTTGGGCCTGAATATTCATAATCATTTCATTTCTACAGCTTCATTCAAATGGCACATACTTTATGTACAAGTCTCCTGCGTCAGGTCAGGAACTGACATGGATCTCTTATTACCCTTCATCAAGCATAATTTATGCTATGCAGGAAAAGGGTGTGAGAGTTTTACAGAAATCTTCCTTTTATGATTGCATTATATTATTACTGGTAGATTCAGCCAATGATACTTGACCAAACAGCTATTACAGCATTCAAGTGACTCGACAGTGTTGTTTTCAATTATTGACTGTAATCAACTTGTCAGACATGTGGTGAACTCAATTTCGTTTACTGGTGTTGACAGCTGGAGTGAAATATGTCTCATTACAAATTTACAGCAACACACTACACGTGTTATTTAGTAGTAAACATTTACTAAAAATAGAATTTGTTGTCACATTTTATGATTATAATTGCATTGAAGTGTTAATGTAATTGAAACAGAAGTTATTTTTACAATTTGATAATATACCAAACCTTAGTGACACTGCTCGTGAAATATGAAAACAATAACAAAAAGATTTACTTCATTGCAGAACATGAGTCCCAGAAAGCCTGCCCCTAATATTGATTTTTTTGTCACTCCAGCAGATTCCCTCAGTCGGCAAAATCTAGCTCGCTATCTCCCAACAAGTCAATTAGTGAGTAATTCATAACAGGTATTGGAGAACTAAACATTTTACTGTAGACCACTATTATAATGTTCAGGCGAAAAAAATTTGATCTCATCACTGTAATTTTGGCATTCAAATACCTTTGTCAAGTACAGCCCTTCAGACACCTTTGTCTGCCCTGAAAACAAGGGTGGAGGGGAGGGGTGTCATCCAGCAAATAGGAGAGAAAAACTGACCTTAAGGGAAGTACCAGTCATGTGCACATACTTTTCAGGTAATTTCCAACAAAAACACACAAAAAGTAAATTGTACTTTTAGGTCGAAAAGTAATCAAATCACCCCCTCTTTTATCAAGAATATTCACCAAGTATGCAAGATGTCAACAGAATGCTTCAAATGTTTTTTGAAACAATATATTTTCCCAAGGCTGTTTATTTCCAGAGATTGCATCATTTCCGAGTGCAACATTTCAAGATGGGTAATTCTAAATCAAATATTTAGTTCAGCGATACCAACAACACCGACAATTAAGGTTTATCCTGAAATTACCTTTCTCATTTTATCTGCATCAAATAACGGCATTGTTTATTTCAAGTAATGAATATAATTGGTGTAAAATAACTATTTGGCCTGGTGGTGGGGAGTATTTAACTTTACTAGTCTTTTGTGTTCTAGTAAAGCCATGTTGTGATAAAACTTACAGACGAAGGTTGTGAACTTAATACCAGTACTCTAGGTAAAGGTTATCGATCAGTCCTATATGTAGCACAGTCTGATATCGAACAGACAATAGGCCATAAATTATGCTGAAATCAACAATGATTGGACCTCTCCCTCTCTTTCATTTCAGATGCTGCAATCGATACATAGAAATCACAATATACATCAAAACCATTACAACACAAACAGAAGACCACTCCTCTTGGATGGCTCCAACAATATAAACAATCAGTGGTAGACTATACATGCCTGAAGACTCAACAAACCACCAGAAGAACTAGAAAACAAGCAGCAGAATCTTAGTAGAGAGAGAAGACCACATCTGCCATTAGAACATGATGCAACCACAGACCAGCAGACAGCATTATCGTGAAGAAGAATCTTACATCAATGTAATGCACGAACAGATGAACCTGAGGCAGACTTTACTACTGCTCATGGATAGCTCCAACAATACGAACAGTAAGTGGCAGACTATACTTGCCTGAAGGCTCAACAAAATCCCAGAAGACCTGCAAGACAGGTAAGAAAAGCTTAACAAATATTTTTTTAACCAATGTATGTAATTTTCTTTTTCAGAATGGTCTTATGTTACAGAATCCTCAGACGGAGAATAAAGAATTCCTATAGCATTGTAATATCACTACCGGTGCAGTTTGGAAATTGGATATTTACCCCCCCCAATATTCAGCAATTTTGACCATTTTTCAAGCACTCAACTGTGTAATTCAGGTGAATATATTTAAATGATATTTTTAAATTTTGACTGTGTAATGTTTTCTCCAGGAAGCGTCATACTGTGAGCTTCGGGAACCTATATACATTACGTGGACTGTGAATCGGGAAAGTTATCTTAATACAATATATCCTTGGCCATGTTAATGAGAAGCTGTGAATTTCTTGAGAAACCAATGTATTAACATAAACGATTGTTTCCACATCTTAAGTGGACAAGAGTAGTTACTTTCATTGCAATTTCTGGCCTCCATTCTCCATCACAACAACAGTATAAGTGGGAATATGTTGCTGTATAACTAAAAAAAATATTAAAACAAGTTTTTTTCTCTTTTTCAGTGATAACCTGTGCAGATATAATTTCATGGAAAGCTCCCCTCTAGAGGAATTTATGTTCATTAATGGTATTACCAAGAGAATTAAGAAGGGTAATGTTGTCTTTTACATACTTTCGTTGGACAATGTTAACTCTTATATCTATATGAAAGACCCTTTCTCAGAGCGTTCCCGGGAAATGTGGCAGAGACTGATTTGATTAGTTGAGATAATTTGGGCCTGAATATTCATAATCATTTCATTTCTACAGCTTCATTCAAATGTCACATACTTTATGTACAAGCCTCCTGCGTCAGGTCAGGAACTGACATGGATCTCTTATTACCCTTCATCAAGCATAATTTATGCTATGCAGGAAAAGAGTGTGAGAGTTTTACAGAAATCTTCCTTTTATGATTGCTTTATATTATTACTGGTAGATTCAGCCAATGATACTTGACCAAACAGCTATTACAGCATTCAAGTGACTCGACAGTGTTGTTTTCAATTATTGACTGTAATCAACTTGTCAGACATGTGGTGAAATCAATTTCGTTTACTGGTGTTGACAGCTGGAGTGAAATATGTTTCATTACAAATTTACAGCAACACGATACAGGTGTTATTTTGTAGTAAACATTTACTAAAAATAGAATTTGTTGTCACACTTTATGATTATAGTTGCATTGAAGTGTTAACGTAATTGAAACGGAAGTTATTTTTACAATTTGATAATATACCAAACCTTAGTGACACGGCTCGTGAAATATGAAAACAATAACAAAAAGGATTTACTTCATTGCAGAACATGAGTCCCAGAAAGCCTGCCCCTAATATTGATTTTTTTGTCACTCCAGCAGATTCCCTCAGTCGGCAAAATCTAGCTCGCTATCTCCCAACAAGTCAATTAGTGAGTAATTCATAACAGGTATCGGAGAACTAAACATTTTACCGTAGACCACTATTATAATGTTCAGGCGAAAAAAATTTGATCTCATCACTGTAATTTTGGCATTCAAATACCTTTGTCAAGTACAGCCCTTCAGACACCTTTGTCTGCCCTGAAAACAAGGGTGGAGGGGAGGGGTGTCATCCAGCAAGTAGGAGAGAAAAATGACCTGAAGGGAAGTACCATCGTGAAGTAGAATCTTACATCAATGTAATGCACGAACAGAAGAACCTGAGGCAGACTTTACTACTGCTCATGGATATCTCCAACAATATGAACAGTAAGTGGCAGACTATACTTGCCTGAAGGCTCAACAAAATCCCAGAAGACCTGCAAGACAGGTAAGAAAAGCTTAACAAATATTTTTTTAACCAATGTATGTAATTTTCTTTTTCAGAATGGTCTTATGTTACAGAATCCTCAGACGGAGAATAAAGAATTCCTATAGCATTGTAATATCACTACCGGTGCAGTTTGGAAATTGGATATTTACCCCCAATATTCAGCAATTTTGACCATTTTTGTCACTGCTCGTGAAATATGAAAACAATAACAAAAAGGATTTACTTCATTGCAGAACATGAGTCCCAGAAAGCCCTCCTCTAATATTGATTTTTTTGTCACTCCAGCAGATTCCCTCAGTTGGCAAAATCTAGCTCGCTATCTCCCGACAAGTCAATTAGTGAGTAATTCATAACAGGTATCAGAGAACTAAACATTTTACCATTGGCCACTATTATAATGTTCAGGCGAAAAAAATTTGATCTCATCACTGTAATTTTGGCATTCAAATACCTTTGTCAAGTACAGCCCTTCAGACACCTTTGTCTGCCCTGAAAACAAGGGTGGAGGGGAGGGGTGTCATCCAGCAAACAGGAGAGAAAAACTGACCTTAAGGGAAGTACCAGTCATGTGCACATACTTTTCAGGGAATATCCAACAAAAACACACAAAAAGTAAATTGTACTTTTAGGTCGAAAAGTAATCAAATCACCCCCTCTTTTATCAAGAATATTCACCAAGTATGCAAGATGTCAACAGAATGCTTCAAATGTTTTTTGAAACAATATATTTTCCCAAGGCTGTTTATTTCCAGAGATTGCATCATTTCCGAGTGCAACATTTCAAGATGGGTAATTCTAAATCAAATATTTAGTTCAGCGATACCAACAACACCGACAATTAAGGTTTATCCT
This sequence comes from Pictodentalium vernedei, assembly GCA_031216915.1. Classification (NCBI taxonomy): domain Eukaryota; kingdom Metazoa; phylum Mollusca; class Scaphopoda; order Dentaliida; family Dentaliidae; genus Pictodentalium; species Pictodentalium vernedei. The sequence continues at coordinate 326,386,704 of CM062295.1, forward strand.
GAAATTACCTTTCTCATTTTACCTGCATCAAATAACGGCATTGTTTTATTCAAGTAATGAATATAATTGGTGTAAAATAACTATTTGGCCTGGTGGTGGGGAGTATTTAACTTTACTAGTCTTTTGTGTTCTAGTAAAGCCATGTTGTGATAAAACTTACAGACGAAGGTTGTGAACTTAATACCAGTACTCTAGGTAAAGGTTATCGATCAGTCCTATATCTAGCACAGTCTGATATCGAACAGACAATAGGCCATAAATTATGCTGAAATCAACAATGATTGGACCTCTCTCTCTCTTTCATTTCAGATGCTGCAATCGATACACAGAAATCACAATATACATCAAAACCATTACAACACAAACAGAAGACCACTCCTCTTGGATGGCTCCAACAATATAAACAATCAGTGGTAGACTATACATGCCTGAAGACTAAACAAACCACCAGAAGAACTAGAAAACAAGCAGCAGAATCTTAGTATAGAGTGAAGACCACATCTGCCATTAGAACATGATGCAACCACAGACCAGCAGACAGCATTATCGTGAAGAAGAATCTTACATCAACGTAATGCACGAACAGAAGAACCTGAGGCAGACTTTACTACTGCTCATGGATACCTCCAACAATACGAACAGTAAGCGGCAGACTATACTTGCCTGAAGGCTCAACAAAATCCCAGAAGACCTGCAAGACAGGTAAGAAAAGCTTAACAAATATTTCTTTAACCAATGTATGTAATTTTCTTTTTCAGAATGGTCTTATGTTACAGAATCCTCAGACGGAGAATAAAGAATTCCTATAGCATTGTAATATCACTACCGGTGCAGTTTGGAAATTGGATATTTACCCCCAATATTCAGCAATTTTGACCATTTTTCAAGCACTCAACTGTGTAATTCAGGTGAATATATTTAAATGATATTTTTAAATTTTGACTGTGTAATGTTTTCTCCAGGAAGCGTCATACTGTGAGCTTCGGGAACCTATATACATTAGGTGGACTGTGAATCGGGAAAGTTATCTTAATACAATATATCCTTGGCCATGTTAATGAGAAGCTGTGCATTTCTTGAGAAACCAATGTATTAACATAAACGATTGTTTCCACATCTTAAGTGGACAAGAGTAGTTACTTTCATTGCAATTTCTGGCCTCCATTCTCCATCACAACAACAGTATAAGTGGGAATATGTTGCTGTATAACTAAAAAAAATATTAAAACAAGTTTTTTTCTCTTTTTCAGTGATAACCTGTGCAGATATAATTTCATGGAAAGCTCCCCTCTAGAGGAATTTATGTTCATTAATGGTATTACCAAGAGAATTAAGAAGGGTAATGTTGTCTTTTACATACTTTTGTTGGACAATGTTAACTCTTATATCTATATGAAAGACCCTTTCTCAGAGCGTTCCCGGGAAATGTGGCAGAGACTGATTTGATTAGTTGAGATAATTTGGGCCTGAATGTTCATAATCATTTCATTTCTACAGCTTCATTCAAATGGCACATACTTTATGTACAAGCCTCCTGCGTCAGGTCAGGAACTGACATGGATCTCTTATTACCCTTCATCAAGCATAATTTATGCTATGCAGGAAAAGGGTGTGAGAGTTTTACAGAAATCTTCCTTTTATGATTGCATTATATTATTACTGGTAGATTCAGCCAATGATACTTGACCAAACAGCTATTACAGCATTCAAGTGACTCGACAGTGTTGTTTTCAATTATTGACTGTAATCAACTTGTCAGACATGTGATGAACTCAATTTCGTTTACTGGTGTTGACAGCTGGAGTGAAATATGTTTCATTACAAATTTACAGCAACACGCTACAGGTGTTATTTAGTAGTAACATTTACTAAAAATAGAATTTGTTGTCACACTTTATGATTATAATTGCATTGAAGTGTTAACGTAATTGAAACGGAAGTTATTTTTACAATTTGATAATATACCAAACCTTAGTGACACTGCTCGTGAAATATGAAAACAATAACAAAAAGGATTTACTTCATTGCAGAACATGAGTCCCAGAAAGCCTGCCCCTAATATTGATTTTTTTGTCACTCCAGCAGATTCCCTCAGTCGGCAAAATCTAGCTCGCTATCTCCCGACATGTCAATTAGTGAGTAATTCATAACAGGTATCGGAGAACTAAACATTTTACCGTAGACCACTATTATAATGTTCAGGCGAAAAAAATGTGATCTCATCACTGTAATTTTGGCATTCAAATACATTTGTCAAGTACAGCCCTTCAGACACCTTTGTCTGCCCTGAAAACAAGGGTGGAGGGGAGGTGTGTCATCCAGCAAGTAGGAGAGAAAAAATGACCTGAAGGGAAGTACCATCGTGAAGTAGAATCTTACATCAATGTAATGCACGAACAGAAGAACCTGAGGCAGACTTTACTACTGCTCATGGATAGCTCCAACAATACGAACAGTAAGCGGCAGACTATACTTGCCTGAAGGCTCAACAAAATCCCAGAAGACCTGCAAGACAGGTAAGAAAAGCTTAACAAATATTTTTTTAACCAATGTATGTAATTTTCTTTTTCAGAATGGACTTATGTTACAGAATCCTCAGACGGAGAATAAAGAATTCCTATAGCATTGTAATATCACTACCGGTGCAGTTTGGAAATTTGATATTTACCCCCAATATTCAGCAATTTTGACCATTTTTGTCACTGCTCGTGAAATATGAAAACAATAACAAAAAGAATTTACTTCATTGCAGAACATGAGTCCCAGAAAGCCCTCCTCTAATATTGATTTTTTTGTCACTCTAGCAGATTCTCTCAGTTGGCAAAGTCTAGCTCGCTATCTCCCGACAAGTCAATTAGTGAGTAATTCATAACAGGTATCAGAGAACTGAACATTTTACCATTGGCCACTATTATAATGTTCAGGCGAAAAAAATTTGATCTCATCACTGTAATTTTGGCATTCAAATACCTTTGTCAAGTACAGCCCTTCAGACACCTTTGTCTGCCCTGAAAACAAGGGTGGAGGGGAGGGGTGTCATCCAGCAAACAGGAGAGAAAAACTGACCTTAAGGGAAGTACCAGTCATGTGCACATACTTTTCAGGGAATATCCAACAAAAACACACAAAAAGTAAATTGTACTTTTAGGTCGAAAAGTAATCAAATCACCCCCTCTTTTATCAAGAATATTCACCAAGTATGCAAGATGTCAACAGAATGCTTCAAATGTTTTTTGAAACAATATATTTTCCCAAGGCTGTTTATTTCCAGAGATTGCATCATTTCCGAGTGCAACATTTCAAGATGGGTAATTCTAAATCAAATATTTAGTTCAGCGATACCAACAACACCGACAATTAAGGTTTATCCTGAAATTACCTTTCTCATTTTACCTGCATCAAATAACGGCATTGTTTTATTCAAGTAATGAATATAATTGGTGTAAAATAACTATTTGGCCTGGTGGTGGGGAGTATTTAACTTTACTAGTCTTTTGTGTTCTAGTAAAGCCATGTTGTGATAAAACTTACAGACGAAGGTTGTGAACTTAATACCAGTACTCTAGGTAAAGGTTATCGATCAGTCCTATATCTAGCACAGTCTGATATCGAACAGACAATAGGCCATAAATTATGCTGAAATCAACAATGATTGGACCTCTCTCTCTCTTTCATTTCAGATGCTGCAATCGATACACAGAAATCACAATATACATCAAAACCATTACAACACAAACAGAAGACCACTCCTCTTGGATGGCTCCAACAATATAAACAATCAGTGGTAGACTATACATGCCTGAAGACTAAACAAACCACCAGAAGAACTAGAAAACAAGCAGCAGAATCTTAGTATAGAGTGAAGACCACATCTGCCATTAGAACATGATGCAACCACAGACCAGCAGACAGCATTATCGTGAAGAAGAATCTTACATCAACGTAATGCACGAACAGAAGAACCTGAGGCAGACTTTACTACTGCTCATGGATAGCTCCAACAATACGAACAGTAAGCGGCAGACTATACTTGCCTGAAGGCTCAACAAAATCCCAGAAGACCTGCAAGACAGGTAAGAAAAGCTTAACAAATATTTCTTTAACCAATGTATGTAATTTTCTTTTTCAGAATGGTCTTATGTTACAGAATCCTCAGACGGAGAATAAAGAATTCCTATAGCATTGTAATATCACTACCGGTGCAGTTTGGAAATTGGATATTTACCCCCAATATTCAGCAATTTTGACCATTTTTCAAGCACTCAACTGTGTAATTCAGGTGAATATATTTAAATGATATTTTTAAATTTTGACTGTGTAATGTTTTCTCCAGGAAGCGTCATACTGTGAGCTTCGGGAACCTATATACATTAGGTGGACTGTGAATCGGGAAAGTTATCTTAATACAATATATCCTTGGCCATGTTAATGAGAAGCTGTGCATTTCTTGAGAAACCAATGTATTAACATAAACGATTGTTTCCACATCTTAAGTGGACAAGAGTAGTTACTTTCATTGCAATTTCTGGCCTCCATTCTCCATCACAACAACAGTATAAGTGGGAATATGTTGCTGTATAACTAAAAAAAATATTAAAACAAGTTTTTTTCTCTTTTTCAGTGATAACCTGTGCAGATATAATTTCATGGAAAGCTCCCCTCTAGAGGAATTTATGTTCATTAATGGTATTACCAAGAGAATTAAGAAGGGTAATGTTGTCTTTTACATACTTTTGTTGGACAATGTTAACTCTTATATCTATATGAAAGACCCTTTCTCAGAGCGTTCCCGGGAAATGTGGCAGAGACTGATTTGATTAGTTGAGATAATTTGGGCCTGAATGTTCATAATCATTTCATTTCTACAGCTTCATTCAAATGGCACATACTTTATGTACAAGCCTCCTGCGTCAGGTCAGGAACTGACATGGATCTCTTATTACCCTTCATCAAGCATAATTTATGCTATGCAGGAAAAGGGTGTGAGAGTTTTACAGAAATCTTCCTTTTATGATTGCATTATATTATTACTGGTAGATTCAGCCAATGATACTTGACCAAACAGCTATTACAGCATTCAAGTGACTCGACAGTGTTGTTTTCAATTATTGACTGTAATCAACTTGTCAGACATGTGATGAACTCAATTTCGTTTACTGGTGTTGACAGCTGGAGTGAAATATGTTTCATTACAAATTTACAGCAACACGCTACAGGTGTTATTTAGTAGTAACATTTACTAAAAATAGAATTTGTTGTCACACTTTATGATTATAATTGCATTGAAGTGTTAACGTAATTGAAACGGAAGTTATTTTTACAATTTGATAATATACCAAACCTTAGTGACACTGCTCGTGAAATATGAAAACAATAACAAAAAGGATTTACTTCATTGCAGAACATGAGTCCCAGAAAGCCTGCCCCTAATATTGATTTTTTTGTCACTCCAGCAGATTCCCTCAGTCGGCAAAATCTAGCTCGCTATCTCCCGACATGTCAATTAGTGAGTAATTCATAACAGGTATCGGAGAACTAAACATTTTACCGTAGACCACTATTATAATGTTCAGGCGAAAAAAATGTGATCTCATCACTGTAATTTTGGCATTCAAATACATTTGTCAAGTACAGCCCTTCAGACACCTTTGTCTGCCCTGAAAACAAGGGTGGAGGGGAGGTGTGTCATCCAGCAAGTAGGAGAGAAAAAATGACCTGAAGGGAAGTACCATCGTGAAGTAGAATCTTACATCAATGTAATGCACGAACAGAAGAACCTGAGGCAGACTTTACTACTGCTCATGGATAGCTCCAACAATACGAACAGTAAGCGGCAGACTATACTTGCCTGAAGGCTCAACAAAATCCCAGAAGACCTGCAAGACAGGTAAGAAAAGCTTAACAAATATTTTTTTAACCAATGTATGTAATTTTCTTTTTCAGAATGGACTTATGTTACAGAATCCTCAGACGGAGAATAAAGAATTCCTATAGCATTGTAATATCACTACCGGTGCAGTTTGGAAATTTGATATTTACCCCCAATATTCAGCAATTTTGACCATTTTTGTCACTGCTCGTGAAATATGAAAACAATAACAAAAAGAATTTACTTCATTGCAGAACATGAGTCCCAGAAAGCCCTCCTCTAATATTGATTTTTTTGTCACTCTAGCAGATTCTCTCAGTTGGCAAAGTCTAGCTCGCTATCTCCCGACAAGTCAGTTAGTGAGTAATTCATAACAGGTATCAGAGAACTGAACATTTTACCATTGGCCACTATTATAATGTTCAGGCGAAAAAAATTTGATCTCATCACTGTAATTTTGGCATTCAAATACCTTTGTCAAGTACAGCCCTTCAGACACCTTTGTCTGCCCTGAAAACAAGGGTGGAGGGGAGGGGTGTCATCCAGCAAATAGGAGAGAAAAACTGACCTTAAGGGAAGTACCAGTCATGTGCACATACTTTTCAGGGAATTTCTAACAAAAACACACAAAAAGTAAATTGTACTTTTAGGTCGAAAAGTAATCAAATCACCCCCTCTTTTATCAAGAATATTCACCAAGTATGCAAGATGTCAACAGAATGCTTCAAATGTTTTTTGAAACAATATATTTTCCCAAGGCTGTTTATTTCCAGAGATTGCATCATTTCCGAGTGCAACATTTCAAGATGGGTAATTCTAAATCAAATATTTAGTTCAGCGATACCAACAACACCGACAATTAAGGTTTATCCTGAAATTACCTTTCTCATTTTACCGGCATCAAATAACGGCATTGTTTTATTCAAGTAATGAATATAATTGGTGTAAAATAACTATTTGGCCTGGTGGTGGGGAGTATTTAACTTTACTAGTCTTTTGTGTTCTAGTAAAGCCATGTTGTGATAAAACTTACAGACGAAGGTTGTGAACTTAATACCAGTACTCTAGGTAAAGGTTATCGATCAGTCCTATATGTAGCACAGTCTGATATCGAACAGACAATAGGCCATAAATTATGCTGAAATCAACAATGATTGGACCTCTCTCTCTCTCTTTCATTTCAGATGCTGCAATCGATACACAGAAATCACAATATACATCAAAACCATTACAACACAAACAGAAGACCACTCCTCTTGGATGGCTCCAACAATATAAACAATCAGTGGTAGACTATACATGCCTGAAGACTCAACAAACCACCAGAAGAACTAGAAAACAAGCAACAGAATCTTAGTAGAGAGAGAAGACCACATCTGCCATTAGTACATGATGCAACCACAGACCAGCAGACAGCATTATCGTGAAGAAGAATCTTACATCAATGTAATGCACGAACAGAAGAACCTGACGCAGACTTTACTACTGCTCATAGATAGCACCAACAATACGAACAGTAAGCGGCAGACTATACTTGCCTGAAGGCTCAACAAAATCCCAGAAGACCTGCAAGACAGGTAAGAAAAGCTTAACAAATATTTTTTTAACCAATGTATGTAATTTTCTTTTTCAGAATGGTCTTATGTTACAGAATCCTCAGACGGAGAATAAAGAATTCCTATAGCATTGTAATATCAGTACCGGTGCAGTTTGGAAATTGGATATTTAACCCCAATATTCAGCAATTTTGAACATTTTTCAAGCACTCAACTGTGTAATTCAGGTTAATATATTTAAATGATATTTTTAAATTTTGACTGTGTAATGTGTTCTCCAGGAAGCGTCATACTGTGAGGTTCGGGAACCTATATACATTAGGTGGACTGTGAATCGGGAAAGTTATCTTAATACAATATATCCTTGGCCATGTTAATGAGAAGCTGTGCATTTCTTGAGAAACCAATGTATTAACATAAACGATTGTTTCCACATCTTAAGTGGACAAGAGTAGTTACTTTCATTGCAATTTCTGGCCTCCATTCTCCATCACAACAACAGTATAAGTGGGAATATGTTGCTGTATAACTAAAAAAAATATTAAAACAAGTTTTTTTCTCTTTTTCAGTGATAACCTGTACAAATATAATTTCATGGAATGCTCCCCTCTTGAGGAATTTATGTTCATTAATGGTATTACCAAGAGAATTAAGAAGGGTAATGTTGTCTTTTACATACTTTCGTTGGACAATGTTAACTCTTATATCTATATGAAAGACCCTTTCTAAGAGCGTTCCCGGGAAATGTGGCAGAGACTGATTTAATTAGTTGAGATAATTTGGGCCTGAATATTCATAATCATTTCATTTCTACAGCTTCATTCAAATGGCATATATTTCATGTACAAGCCTCCTGCGTCAGGTCAGGAACTGACATGGATCTCTTATTACCCTTCATCAAGCATAATTTATGCTATGCAGGAAAAGGGTGTGAGAGTTTTACAGAAATCTTCCTTTTATGATTGCATTATATTATTACTGGTAGATTCAGCCAATGATACTTGACCAAACAGCTATTACAGCATTCAAGTAACTCGACAGTGTTGTTTTCAATTATTGACTGTAATCAACTTGTCAGGCATGCGGTGAACTCAATTTTGTTTACTGGTGTTGACAGCTGGAGTGAAATATGTTTCATTACAAATTTACAGCAACACGCTACAGGTGTTATTTTGTTGTAAACATTTACTAAAAATAGAATTTGTTGTCACACTTTATGATTATAATTGCATTGAAGTGTTAACGTAATTGAAATGGAAGTTATTTTTACAATTTGATAATATACCAAACCTTAGTGACACTGCTCGTGAAATATGAAAACAATAACAAAAAGGATTTACTTCATTGCAGAACATGAGTCCCAGAAAGCCTGCCCCTAATATTGATTTTTTTGTCACTGCAGCAGATTCCCTCAGTCAGCAAAATCTAGCTCGCTATCTCCCGACAAGTCAATTAGTGAGTAATTCATAACAGGTATCGGAGAACTAAACATTTTACCATAGGCCACTATTATAATGTTCGGGCAAAAAAAATTTGATCTCATCACTGTAATTTTGGCATTCAAATACCTTTGTCAAGTACAGCCCTTCAGACACCTTTGTCTGCCCTGAAAACAAGGGTGGAGGAGAGGGGTGTCATCCAGCAAATAGGAGAGAAAAATTGACCTGAAGGGAAGTACCAGTCATGTGCATATACTTTTCAGGGAATATCCAACAAAAACACACAAAAAGTAAATTGTACTTTTAGGTCGTAAAGTCATCAAATCACCCCCTCTTTTATCAAGACTATTCAGCAAGTATGCAAGATGTCAATAGAATGCTTCAAACGTTTATTGAAACAATATATTTTCCCAAGGCTGTTTATTTCCAGAGATTGCATCATTTCCGGGTGCAACATTTCAAGATGGGTAATTCTAAATCAAATATTTAGTTCAGCGATACCAACAACACCGACAATTAAGGTTTATCCTGAAATTACTTTTCTCATTTTACCAGCATCAAATAACGGCATTGTTTTATTCAAGTAATGAAAATAATTGGTGTAAAATAACTATTTGGCCTGGTGGTGGGGAGCATTTAACTTTACTAGTCTTTCGTGCTCATCTAGTAAAGCCATGGTGTGATTAAACTTACAGACAAAGGTTGTGAACTTAATACCAGTACTCTAGGTAAAGGTCATCGATCAGTCCTATATGTAGCACAGTCTGATATCGAACAAACAATAGGCCATAAATTATGCTGAAGTCAACAATGATTGGACCTCTCTCTCTCTCTTTCATTTCATTTGCTGCAATCGATACACAGAAGTCACAATATACATCAAAACCATTACAACACAAACAGAAGACCACTCCTCTTGGATGGCTCCAACAATATAAACAATCAGTGGTAGACTATACATGCCTGAAGACTCAACAAACCACCAAAAGAACTAGAAAACAAGCAACAGAATCTTAGTAGAGAGAAAAGACCACATCTGCCATTAGAACATGATGCAACCACAGACCAGCAGACAGCATTATCGTGAAGTCCAATCTTACATCAATGTAATGCACGAACAGAAGAACCTGAGGCAGACTTTACTACTGCTCATGGATAGCTCTAACAATACGAACAGTAAGTGGCAGACTCTACTTGCCTGAAGGCTCAACAAAATCCCAGAATACCTGCAAGACAGGTCAGAAGAGCTTGACAAATATTTTTTTAACCAATGTATGTAATTTTCTTTTTCAGAATGGTCTTACGTTACAGAATCCTCAGAGGGAGAATAAAGAATTCCTCTAGCATTGTAATATCACTACCGGTGCAGTTTGGAAATTAGATATTTACCCCCAATATTCAGCAATTTTGACCATTTTTCAAGCACTCAACTGTGTAATTCAGGTGAATATATTTAAAAGATATTTTTAAATTTTGACTGTGTATTGTTTTCTCCAGGAAGCGTCATACTGTGACCTTCGGGAACCTATATACATTAGGTGGACTGTGAATCGGGGAAGTTATCTTAATACAATATATCCTTGGCCATGTTAATGAGAAGCTGTGCATTTCTTGAGAAATCAATGTATTAACATAAACGATTATTTCCACATCTTAAGTGGACAAGAGTAGTTACTTTTATTGCAATTTCTGGCCTCCATTCTCCATCACAACAACAGTATAAGTGGGGATATGTTGCTGTATAACTAAAAAAAGTATTAAAACAAGTTTTTTCTCTTTTTCAGTGATAACCTGTACAGATATAATTTCATGGAAAGCTCCCCTCTAGAGGAATTTATGTTCATTAATGGTACTACCAAGAGAATTAAGAAGGGTAATGTTGTCTTTTACATACTTTCGTTTGACAATGTTAACTCTTATATCTATATGAAAGACCCTTTCTAAGAGCGTTCCCGGGAAATGTGGCACAGACTGATTTGATTAGTTGAGATAATTTGGGCCTGAATATTCATAATCATTTCATTTCTACAGCTTCATTCAAATGGCATATACCTCATGTACAAGCCTCCTGCGTCAGGTCAGGAACTGACATGGATCTCTTATTACCCTTCATCAAGCATAATTTATGCTATGCAGGAAAAGGGTGTGAGAGTTTTACAGAAATCTTCCTTTTATGATTGCATTATATTATTACTGGTAGATTCAGCCAATGATACTTGACCAAACAGCTATTACAGCATTCGAGTAACTCGACAGCGTCGTTTTGAATTATTGACTGTAATCAACTTGTCAGGCATGTGGTGAACTCAATTTTGTTTACTGGTGTTGACAGCTGGAGTGAAATATGTTTCATTTCAAATTTACAGCAACACGCTACAGGTGTTATTTTGTTGTAAACATTTACTAAAAATAGAATTTGTTGTCACACTTTATGATTATAATTGCATTGAAGTGTTAACGTAATTGAAACGGAAGTTATTTTTACAATGTGAAAATATACCAAACCTTAGTGTCACTGCTCATGAAATATGAAAACAATAACAAGAAGGATTTACTTCATTGCAGAACATGAGTCCCAGAAAGCCCTCCTCTAATATTGATTTTTTTGTCACTCCAGCAGATTCCCTCAGTCGGCAAAATCTAGCTCGCTATCTCCCGACAAGTCAATTAGTGAGTAATTCATAACAGGTATCAGAGAACTAAACATTTTACTGTAGACCACTATTATAATGTTGAGGCGAAAAAAATTTGATCTCATCACTGTAATTTTGGCATTCAAATACGTTTGTCAAGTACAGCCCTTCAGACACCTTTGTCTGCCCTGAAAACAAGGGTGGAGGGGAGGGGTGTCACCCAGCAAGTAGGAGAGAAAAAATGACCTGAAGGGAAGTACCATCGTGAAGTAGAATCTTACATCAATGTAATGCACGAACAGAAGAACCTGAGGCAGACTTTACTACTGCTCATGGATAGCTCCAACAATACGAACAGTAAGTGGCAGACTATACTTGCCTGAAGGCTCAACAAAATCCCAGAAGACCTGCAAGACAGGTAAGAAAAGCTTAACAAATATTTTTTAACCAATGTATGTAATTTTCTTTTTCAGAATGGTCTTATGTTACAGAATCCTCAGACGGAGAATAAAGAATTCCTATAGCATTGTAATATCACTACCGGTGCAGTTTGGAAATTGGATATTTACCCCCAATATTCAGCAATTTTGACCATTTTTGTCACTGCTCGTGAAATATGAAAACAATAACAAAAAGGATTTACTTCATTGCAGAACATGAGTCCCAGAAAGCCCTCCTCTAATATTGATTTTTTTGTCACTCCAGCAGATTCCCTCAGTTGGCAAAATCTAGCTCGCTATCTCCAGACAAGTCAATTAGTGAGTAATTCATAACAGGTATCAGAGAACTAAACATTTTACCATTGGCCACTATTATAATGTTCAGGCGAAAAAAAATTTGATCTCATCACTGTAATTTTGGCATTCAAATACCTTTGTCAAGTACAGCCCTTCAGACACCTTTGTCTGCCCTGAAAACAAGGGTGGAGGGGAGGGGAGCCATCCAGCAAATAGGAGAGAAAAACTGACCTTAAGGGAAGTACCAGTCATGTGCACATACTTTTCAGGGAATTTCCAACAAAAACACACAAAAAGTAAATTGTACTTTTAGGTCGAAAAGTAATCAAATCACCCCCTCTTTTATCAAGAATATTCACCAAGTATGCAAGATGTCAACAGAATGCTTCAAATGTTTTTTGAAACAATATATTTTCCCAAGGCTGTTTATTTCCAGAGATTGCATCATTTCTGAGTGCAACATTTCAAGATGGGTAATTCTAAATCAAATATTTAGTTCAGCGATACCAACAACACCGACAATTAAGGTTTATCCTTAAATTACCTTTCTCATTTTACCTGCATCAAATAACGGCATTGTTTTATTCAAGTAATGAATATAATTGGTGTAAAATAACTATTTGGCCTGGTGGTGGGGAGTATTTAACTTTACTAGTCTTTTGTGTTCTAGTAAAGCCATGTTGTGATAAAACTTACAGACGAAGGTTGTGAACTTAATACCAGTACTCTAGGTAAAGGTTATCGATCAGTCCTATATGTAGCACAGTCTGATATCGAACAGACAATAGGCCATAAATTATGCTGAAATCAACAATGATTGGACCTCTCTCTCTCTCTTTCATTTCAGATGCTGCAATCGATACACAGAAATCACAATATACATCAAAACCATTACAACACAAACAGAAGACCACTCCTCTTGGATGGCTCCAACAATATAAACAATCAGTGGTAGACTATACATGCCTGAAGACTCAACAAACCACCAGAAGAACTAGAAAACAAGCAACAGAATCTTAGTAGTGAGAGAAGACCACATCTGCCATTAGTACATGATGCAACCACAGACCAGCAGACAGCATTATCGTGAAGAAGAATCTTACATCAATGTAATGCACGAACAGAAGAACCTGACGCAGACTTTACTACTGCTCATAGATAGCATCAACAATACGAACAGTAAGCGGCAGACTATACTTGCCTGAAGGCTCAACAAAATCCCAGAAGACCTGCAATATTTGATAAGAAAAGCTTAACAAATATTTTTTTAACCAATGTATGTAATTTTCTTTTTCAGAATGGTCTTATGTTACAGAATCCTCAGACGGAGAATAAAGAATTCCTATAGCATTGTAATATCAGTACCGGTGCAGTTTGGAAATTGGATATTTAACCCCAATATTCAGCAATTTTGAACATTTTTCAAGCACTCAACTGTGTAATTCAGGTTAATATATTTAAATGATATTTTTTAATTTTGACTGTGTAATGTGTTCTCCAGGAAGCGTCATACTGTGAGGTTCGGGAACCTATATACATTAGGTGGACTGTGAATCAGGAAAGTTATCTTAATACAATATATCCTTGGCCATGTTAATGAGAAGCTGTGCATTTCTTGAGAAACCTATGTATTAACATAAACGATTGTTTCCACATCTTAAGTGGACAAGAGTAGTTACTTTCATTGCAATTTCTGGCCTCCATTCTCCATCACAACAACAGTATAAGTGGGAATATGTTGCTGTATAACTAAAAAAAATATTAAAACAAGTTTTTTTCTCTTTTTCAGTGATAACCTGTACAAATATAATTTCATGGAATGCTCCCCTCTTGAGGAATTTATGTTCATTAATGGTATTACCAAGAGAATTAAGAAGGGTAATGTTGTCTTTTACATACTTTCGTTGGACAATGTTAACTCTTATATCTATATGAAAGACCCTTTCTAAGAGCGTTCCCGGGAAATGTGGCAGAGACTGATTTGATTAGTTGAGATAATTTGGGCCTGAATATTCATAATCATTTCATTTCTACAGCTTCATTCAAATGGCATATATTTCATGTACAAGCCTCCTGCGTCAGGTCAGGAACTGACATGGATCTCTTATTACCCTTCATCAAGCATAATTTATGCTATGCAGGAAAAGGGTGTGAGAGTTTTACAGAAATCTTCCTTTTATGATTGCATTATATTATTACTGGTAGATTCAGCCAATGATACTTGACCAAACAGCTATTACAGCATTCAAGTAACTCGACAGTGTTGTTTTCAATCATTGACTGTAATCAACTTGTCAGGCATGTGATGAACTCAATTTTGTTTACTGGTGTTGACAGCTGGAGTGAAATATGTTTCATTACAAATTTACAGCAACACGCTACAGGTGTTATTTTGTTGTAAACATTTACTAAAAATAGAATTTTTTGTCACACTTTATGATTATAATTGCATTGAAGTGTTAACGTAATTGAAATGGAAGTTATTTTTACAATTTGATAATATACCAAACCTTAGTGACACTGCTCGTGAAATATGAAAACAATAACAAAAAGGATTTACTTTATTGCAGAACATGAGTCCCAGAAAGCCTGCCCCTAATATTGATTTTGTTGTCACTGCAGCAGATTCCCTCAGTCAGCAAAATCTAGCTCGCTATCTCCCGACAAGTCAATTAGTGAGTAATTCATAACAGGTATCGGAGAACTAAACATTTTACCATAGGCCACTATTATAATGTTCGGGCAAAAAAAATTTGATCTCATCACTGTAATTTTGGCATTCAAATACCTTTGTCAAGTACAGCCCTTCAGACACCTTTGTCTGCCCTGAAAACAAGGGTGGAGGAGAGGGGTGTCATCCAGCAAATAGGAGAGAAAAATTGACCTGAAGGGAAGTACCAGTCATGTGCACATACTTTTCAGGGAATATCCAACAAAAACACACAAAAAGTAAATTGTACTTTTAGGTCGTAAAGTCATCAAATCACCCCCTCTTTTATCAAGACTATTCAGCAAGTATGCAAGATGTCAATAGAATGCTTCAAACGTTTATTGAAACAATATATTTTCCCAAGGCTGTTTATTTCCAGAGATTGCATCATTTCCGGGTGCAACATTTTAAGATGGGTAATTCTAAATCAAATATTTAGTTCAGCGATACCAACAACACCGACAATTAAGGTTTATCCTGAAATTACTTTTCTCATTTTACCAGCATCAAATAACGGCATTGTTTTATTCAAGTAATGAAAATAATTGGTGTAAAATAACTATTTGGCCTGGTGGTGGGGAGCATTTAACTTTACTAGTCTTTCGTGCTCATCTAGTAAAGCCATGGTGTGATTAAACTTACAGACAAAGGTTGTGAACTTAATACCAGTACTCTAGGTAAAGGTCATCGATCAGTCCTATATGTAGCACAGTCTGATATCGAACAAACAATAGGCCATAAATTATGCTGAAGTCAACAATGATTGGACCTCTCTCTCTCTCTTTCATTTCATTTGCTGCAATCGATACACAGAAGTCACAATATACATCAAAACCATTACAACACAAACAGAAGACCACTCCTCTTGGATGGCTCCAACAATATAAACAATCAGTGGTAGACTATACATGCCTGAAGACTCAACAAACCACCAAAAGAACTAGAAAACAAGCAACAGAATCTTAGTAGAGAGAGAAGACCACATCTGCCATTAGAACATGATGCAACCACAGACCAGCAGACAGCATTATCGTGAAGTCCAATCTTACATCAATGTAATGCACGAACAGAAGAACCTGAGGCAAACTTTACTACTGCTCATGGATAGCTCCAACAATACGAACAGTAAGTGGCAGACTCTACTTGCCTGAAGGCTCAACAAAATCCCAGAATACCTGCAAGACAGGTCAGAAGAGCTTGACAAATATTTTTTTAACCAATGTATGTAATTTTCTTTTTCAGAATGGTCTTACGTTACAGAATCCTCAGAGGGAGAATAAAGAATTCCTCTAGCATTGTAATATCACTACCGGTGCAGTTTGGAAATTAGATATTTACCCCCAATATTCAGCAATTTTGACCATTTTTCAAGCACTCAACTGTGTAATTCAGGTGAATATATTTAAAAGATATTTTTAAATTTTGACTGTGTATTGTTTTCTCCAGGAAGCGTCATACTGTGACCTTCGCGAACCTATATACATTAGGTGGACTGTGAATCAGGGAAGTTATCTTAATACAATATATCCTTGGCCATGTTAATGAGAAGCTGTGCATTTCTTGAGAAATCAATGTATTAACATAAACGATTATTTCCACATCTTAAGTGGACAAGAGTAGTTACTTTCATTGCAATTTCTGGCCTCCATTCTCCATCACAACAACAGTATAAGTGGGGATATGTTGCTGTATAACTAAAAAAGTATTAAAACAAGTTTTTTCTCTTTTTCAGTGATAACCTGTACAGATATAATTTCATGGAAAGCTCCCCTCTAGAGGAATTTATGTTCATTAATGGTACTACCAAGAGAATTAAGAAGGGTAATGTTGTCTTTTACATACTTTCGTTTGACAATGTTAACTCTTATATCTATATGAAAGACCCTTTCTAAGAGCATTCCCGGGAAATGTGGCACAGACTGATTTGATTAGTTGAGATAATTTGGGCCTGAATATTCATAATCATTTCATTTCTACAGCTTCATTCAAATGGCATATACCTCATGTACAAGCCTCCTGCGTCAGGTCAGGAACTGACATGGATCTCTTATTACCCTTCATCAAGCATAATTTATGCTATGCAGGAAAAGGGTGTGAGAGTTTTACAGAAATCTTCCTTTTATGATTGCATTATATTATTACTGGTAGATTCAGCCAATGATACTTGACCAAACAGCTATTACAGCATTCGAGTAACTCGACAGCGTCGTTTTGAATTATTGACTGTAATCAACTTGTCAGGCATGTGGGGAACTCAATTTTGTTTACTGGTGTTGACAGCTGGAGTGAAATATGTTTCATTTCAAATTTACAGCAACACGCTACAGGTGTTATTTTGTTGTAAACATTTACTAAAAATAGAATTTGTTGTCACACTCTATGATTATAATTGCATTGAAGTGTTAACGTAATTGAAACGGAAGTTATTTTTACAATGTGAAAATATACCAAACCTTAGTGTCACTGCTCATGAAATATGAAAACAATAACAAGAAGGATTTACTTCATTGCAGAACATGAGTCCCAGAAAGCCCTCCTCTAATATTGATTTTTTTGTCACTCCAGCAGATTCCCTCAGTCGGCAAAATCTATCTCGCTATCTCCCGGCAAGTCAATTAGTGAGTAATTCATAACAGGTATCAGAGAACTAAACATTTTACTGTAGACCACTATTATAATGTTGAGGCGAAAAAAATTTGATCTCATCACTGTAATTTTGGCATTCAAATACGTTTGTCAAGTACAGCCCTTCAGACACCTTTGTCTGCCCTGAAAACAAGGGTGGAGGGGAGGGGTGTCATCCAGCAAGTAGGAGAGAAAAAATGACCTGAAGGGAAGTACCATCGTGAAGTAGAATCTTACATCAATGTAATGCACGAACAGAAGAACCTGAGGCAGACTTTACTACTGCTCATGGATAGCTCCAACAATACGAACAGTAAGTGGCAGACTATACTTGCCTGAAGGCTCAACAAAATCCCAGAAGACCTGCAAGACAGGTAAGAAAAGCTTAACAAATATTTTTTAACCAATGTATGTAATTTTCTTTTTCAGAATGGTCTTATGTTACAGAATCCTCAGACGGAGAATAAAGAATTCCTATAGCATTGTAATATCACTACCGGTGCAGTTTGGAAATTGGATATTTACCCCCAATATTCAGCAATTTTGACCATTTTTGTCACTGCTCGTGAAATATGAAAACAATAACAAAAAGGATTTACTTCATTGCAGAACATGAGTCCCAGAAAGCCCTCCTCTAATATTGATTTTTTTGTCACTCCAGCAGATTCCCTCAGTTGGCAAAATCTAGCTCGCTATCTCCAGACAAGTCAATTAGTGAGTAATTCATAACAGGTATCAGAGAACTAAACATTTTACCATTGGCCACTATTATAATGTTCAGGCGAAAAAAAATTTGATCTCATCACTGTAATTTTGGCATTCAAATACCTTTGTCAAGTACAGCCCTTCAGACACCTTTGTCTGCCCTGAAAACAAGGGTGGAGGGGAGGGGTGTCATCCAGCAAATAGGAGAGAAAAACTGACCTTAAGGGAAGTACCAGTCATGTGCACATACTTTTCAGGGAATTTCCAACAAAAACACACAAAAAGTAAATTGTACTTTTAGGTCGAAAAGTAATCAAATCACCCCCTCTTTTATCAAGAATATTCACCAAGTATGCAAGATGTCAACAGAATGCTTCAAATGTTTTTTGAAACAATATATTTTCCCAAGGCTGTTTATTTCCAGAGATTGCATCATTTCTGAGTGCAACATTTCAAGATGGGTAATTCTAAATCAAATATTTAGTTCAGCGATACCAACAACACCGACAATTAAGGTTTATCCTTAAATTACCTTTCTCATTTTACCTGCATCAAATAACGGCATTGTTTTATTCAAGTAATGAATATAATTGGTGTAAAATAACTATTTGGCCTGGTGGTGGGGAGTATTTAACTTTACTAGTCTTTTGTGTTCTAGTAAAGCCATGTTGTGATAAAACTTACAGACGAAGGTTGTGAACTTAATACCAGTACTCTAGGTAAAGGTTATCGATCAGTCCTATATGTAGCACAGTCTGATATCGAACAGACAATAGGCCATAAATTATGCTGAAATCAACAATGATTGGACCTCTCTCTCTCTTTCATTTCAGATGCTGCAATCGATACACAGAAATCACAATATACATCAAAACCAATACAACACAAACAGAAGACCACTCCTCTTGGATGGCTCCAACAATATAAACAATCAGTGGTAGACTATACATGCCTGAAGACTCAACAAACCACCAGAAGAACTTGAAAACAAATAACAGAATCTTAGTAGAGAGAGAAGACCACATCTGCCATTAGAACATGATGCAACCACAGACCAGCAGACAGCATTATCGTGAAGAAGAATCTTACATCAATGTAATGCACGAACAGAAGAACCTGAGGCAGACTTTACTACTGCTCATGGATACCTCCAACAATACGAACAGTAAGCAGCAGACTATACTTGCCTGAAGGCTCAACAAAATCCCAGAAGACCTGCAAGACAGGTAAGAAAAGCTTAACAAATATTTTTTTAACCAATGTATGTAATTTTCTTTTTCAGAATGGTCTTATGTTACAGAATCCTCAGACGGAGAATAAAGAATTCCTATAGCATTGTAATATCACTACCGGTGCAGTTTGGAAATTGGATATTTACCCCCAATATTCAGCAATTTTGACCATTTTTCAAGCACTCAACTGTGTAATTCAGGTGAATATATTTAAATGATATTTTTAAATTTTGACTGTGTAATGTTTTCTCCAGGAAGCGTCATACTGTGAGCTTCGGGAACCTATATACATTAGGTGGACTGTGAATCGGGAAAGTTATCTTAATACAATATATCCTTGGCCATGTTAATGAGAAGCTGTGCATTTCTTGAGAAACCAATGTATTAACATAAACGATTGTTTCCACATCTTAAGTGGACAAGAGTAGTTACTTTCATTGCAATTTCTGGCCTCCATTCTCCATCACAACAACAGTATAAGTGGGAATATGTTGCTGTATAACTAAAAAAAATATTAAAACAAGTTTTTTTCTCTTTTTCAGTGATAACCTGTGCAGATATAATTTCATGGAAAGCTCCCCTCTAGAGGAATTTATGTTCATTAATGGTATTACCAAGAGAATTAAGAAGGGTAATGTTGTCTTTTACATACTTTCGTTGGACAATGTTAACTCTTATATCTATATGAAAGACCCTTTCTCAGAGCGTTCCCGGGAAATGTGGCAGAGACTGATTTGATTAGTTGAGATAATTTGGGCCTGAATATTCATAATCATTTCATTTCTACAGCTTCATTCAAATGGCACATACTTTATGTACAAGTCTCCTGCGTCAGGTCAGGAACTGACATGGATCTCTTATTACCCTTCATCAAGCATAATTTATGCTATGCAGGAAAAGGGTGTGAGAGTTTTACAGAAATATTCCTTTTATGATTGGATTATATTATTACTGGTAGATTCAGCCAATGATACTTGACCAAACAGCTATTACAGCATTCAAGTGACTCGACAGTGTTGTTTTCAATTATTGACTGTAATCAACTTGTCAGACATGTGGTGAACTCAATTTCGTTTACTGGCGTTGACAGCTGGAGTGAAATATGTTTCATTACAAATTTACAGCAACACGCTACAGGTGTTATTTAGTAGTAAACATTTACTAAAAATAGAATTTGTTGTCACATTTTATGATTATAATTGCATTGAAGTGTTAATGTAATTGAAACAGAAGTTATTTTTACAATTTGATAATATACCAAACCTTAGTGACACTGCTCGTGAAATATGAAAACAATAACAAAAAGGATTTACTTCATTGCAGAACATGAGTCCCAGAAAGCCTGCCCCTAATATTGATTTTTTTGTCACTCCAGCAGATTCCCTCAGTTGGCAAAATCTAGCTCGCTATCTCCAGACAAGTCAATTAGTGAGTAATTCATAACAGGTATCAGAGAACTAAACATTTTACCATTGGCCACTATTATAATGTTCAGGCGAAAAAAAATTTGATCTCATCACTGTAATTTTGGCATTCAAATACCTTTGTCAAGTACAGCCCTTCAGACACCTTTGTCTGCCCTGAAAACAAGGGTGGAGGGGAGGGGTGTCATCCAGCAAATAGGAGAGAAAAACTGACCTTAAGGGAAGTACCAGTCATGTGCACATACTTTTCAGGGAATTTCCAACAAAAACACACAAAAAGTAAATTGTACTTTTAGGTCGAAAAGTAATCAAATCACCCCCTCTTTTATCAAGAATATTCACCAAGTATGCAAGATGTCAACAGAATGCTTCAAATGTTTTTTGAAACAATATATTTTCCCAAGGCTGTTTATTTCCAGAGATTGCATCATTTCTGAGTGCAACATTTCAAGATGGGTAATTCTAAATCAAATATTTAGTTCAGCGATACCAACAACACCGACAATTAAGGTTTATCCTTAAATTACCTTTCTCATTTTACCTGCATCAAATAACGGCATTGTTTTATTCAAGTAATGAATATAATTGGTGTAAAATAACTATTTGGCCTGGTGGTGGGGAGTATTTAACTTTACTAGTCTTTTGTGTTCTAGTAAAGCCATGTTGTGATAAAACTTACAGACGAAGGTTGTGAACTTAATACCAGTACTCTAGGTAAAGGTTATCGGTCAGTCCTATATGTAGCACAGTCTGATATCGAACAGACAATAGGCCATAAATTATGCTGAAATCAACAATGATTGGACCTCTCTCTCTCTTTCATTTCAGATGCTGCAATCGATACACAGAAATCACAATATACATCAAAACCATTACAACACAAACAGAAGACCACTCCTCTTGGATGGCTCCAACAATATAAACAATCAGTGGTAGACTATACATGCCTGAAGACTCAACAAACCACCAGAAGAACTTGAAAACAAATAACAGAATCTTAGTAGAGAGAGAAGACCACATCTGCCATTAGAACATGATGCAACCACAGACCAGCAGACAGCATTATCGTGAAGAAGAATCTTACATCAATGTAATGCACGAACAGAAGAACCTGAGGCAGACTTTACTACTGCTCATGGATACCTCCAACAATACGAACTGTAAGCGGCAGACTATACTTGCCTGAAGGCTCAACAAAATCCCAGAAGACCTGCAAGACAGGTAAGAAAAGCTTAACAAATATTTTTTTAACCAATGTATGTAATTTTCTTTTTCAGAATGGTCTTATGTTACAGAATCCTCAGACGGAGAATAAAGAATTCCTATAGCATTGTAATATCACTACCAGTGCAGTTTGGAAATTGGATATTTACCCCCAATATTCAGCAATTTTGACCATTTTTCAAGCACTCAACTGTGTAATTCAGGTGAATATATTTAAATGATATTTTTAAATTTTGACTGTGTAATGTTTTCTCCAGGAAGCGTCATACTGTGAGCTTCGGGAACCTATATACATTAGGTGGACTGTGAATCGGGAAAGTTATCTTAATACAATATATCCTTGGCCATGTTAATGAGAAGCTGTGCATTTCTTGAGAAACCAATGTATTAACATAAACGATTGTTTCCACATCTTAAGTGGACAAGAGTAGTTACTTTCATTGCAATTTCTGGCCTCCATTCTCCATCACAACAACAGTATAAGTGGGAATATGTTGCTGTATAACTAAAAAAAATATTAAAACAAGTTTTTTTCTCTTTTTCAGTGATAACCTGTGCAGATATAATTTCATGGAAAGCTCCCCTCTAGAGGAATTTATGTTCATTAATGGTATTACCAAGAGAATTAAGAAGGGTAATGTTGTCTTTTACATACTTTCGTTGGACAATGTTAACTCTTATATCTATATGAAAGACCCTTTCTCAGAGCGTTCCCGGGAAATGTGGCAGAGACTGATTTGATTAGTTGAGATAATTTGGGCCTGAATATTCATAATCATTTCATTTCTACAGCTTCATTCAAATGGCACATACTTTATGTACAAGTCTCCTGTGTCAGGTCAGGAACTGACATGGATCTCTTATTACCCTTCATCAAGCATAATTTATGCTATGCAGGAAAAGGGTGTGAGAGTTTTACAGAAATCTTCCTTTTATGATTGCATTATATTATTACTGGTAGATTCAGCCAATGATACTTGACCAAACAGCTATTACAGCATTCAAGTGACTCGACAGTGTTGTTTTCAATTATTGACTGTAATCAACTTGTCAGACATGTGGTGAACTCAATTTCGTTTACTGGTGTTGACAGCTGGAGTGAAATATGTTTCATTACAAATTTACAGCAACACGCTACAGGTGTTATTTAGTAGTAAACATTTACTAAAAATAGAATTTGTTGTCACATTTTATGATTATAATTGCATTGAAGTGTTAATGTAATTGAAACAGAAGTTATTTTTACAATTTGATAATATACCAAACCTTAGTGACACTGCTCGTGAAATATGAAAACAATAACAAAAAGGATTTACTTCATTGCAGAGCATGAGTCCCAGAAAGCCTGCCCCTAATATTGATTTTTTTGTCACTCCAGCAGATTCCCTCAGTCGGCAAAATCTAGCTCGCTATCTCCCAACAAGTCAATTAGTGAGTAATTCATAACAGGTATCGGAGAACTAAACATTTTTCCGTAGACCACTATTATAATGTTCAGGCGAAAAAAATTTGATCTCATCACTGTAATTTTGGCATTCAAATACCTTTGTCAAGTACAGCCCTTCAGACACCTTTGTCTGCCCTGAAAACAAGGGTGGAGGGGAGGGGTGTCATCCAGCAAATAGGAGAGAAAAACTGACCTTAAGGGAAGTACCAGTCATGTGCACATACTTTTCAGGGAATTTCCAACAAAAACACACAAAAAGTAAATTGTACTTTTAGGTCGAAAAGTAATCAAATCACCCCCTCTTTTATCAAGAATATTCACCAAGTATGCAAGATGTCAACAGAATGCTTCAAATGTTTTTTGAAACAATATATTTTCCCAAGGCTGTTTATTTCCAGAGATTGCATCATTTCCGAGTGCAACATTTCAAGATGGGTAATTCTAAATCAAATATTTAGTTCAGCGATACCAACAACACCGACAATTAAGGTTTATCCTGAAATTACCTTTCTCATTTTATCTGCATCAAATAACGGCATTGTTTATTTCAAGTAATGAATATAATTGGTGTAAAATAACTATTTTGCCTGGTGGTGGGGAGTATTTAACTTTACTAGTCTTTTGTGTTCTAGTAAAGCCATGTTGTGATAAAACTTACAGACGAAGGTTGTGAACTTAATACCAGTACTCTAGGTAAAGGTTATCGATCAGTCCTATATGTAGCACAGTCTGATATCGAACAGACAATAGGCCATAAATTATGCTGAAATCAACAATGATTGGACCTCTCCCTCTCTTTCATTTCAGATGCTGCAATCGATACATAGAAATCACAATATACATCAAAACCATTACAACACAAACAGAAGACCACTCCTCTTGGATGGCTCCAACAATATAAACAATCAGTGGTAGACTATACATGCCTGAAGACTCAACAAACCACCAGAAGAACTAGAAAACAAGCAGCAGAATCTTAGTAGAGAGAGAAGACCACATCTGCCATTAGAACATGATGCAACCACAGACCAGCAGACAGCATTATCGTGAAGAAGAATCTTACATCAATGTAATGCACGAACAGAAGAACCTGACGCAGACTTTACTACTGCTCATAGATAGCACCAACAATACGAACAGTAAGCGGCAGACTATACTTGCCTGAAGGCTCAACAAAATCCCAGAAGACCTGCAAGACAGGTAAGAAAAGCTTAACAAATATTTTTTTAACCAATGTATGTAATTTTCTTTTTCAGAATGGTCTTATGTTACAGAATCCTCAGACGGAGAATAAAGAATTCCTATAGCATTGTAATATCACTACCGGTGCAGTTTGGAAATTGGATATTTACCCCCCAATATTCAGCAATTTTGACCATTTTTCAAGCACTCAACTGTGTAATTCAGGTGAATATATTTAAATGATATTTTTAAATTTTGACTGTGTAATGTTTTCTCCAGGAAGCGTCATACTGTGAGCTTCGGGAACCTATATACATTACGTGGACTGTGAATCGGGAAAGTTATCTTAATACAATATATCCTTGGCCATGTTAATGAGAAGCTGTGAATTTCTTGAGAAACCAATGTATTAACATAAACGATTGTTTCCACATCTTAAGTGGACAAGAGTAGTTACTTTCATTGCAATTTCTGGCCTCCATTCTCCATCACAACAACAGTATAAGTGGGAATATGTTGCTGTATAACTAGAAAAAAATATTAAAACAAGCTTTTTTCTCTTTTTCAGTGATAACCTGTGCAGATATAATTTCATTGAAAGCTCCCCTCTAGAGGAATTTATGTTCATTAATGGTATTACCAAGAGAATTAAGAAGGGTAATGTTGTCTTTTACATACTTTCGTTGGACAATGTTAACTCTTATATCTATATGAAAGACCCTTTCTCAGAGCGTTCCCGGGAAATGTGGCAGAGACTGATTTGATTAGTTGAGATAATTTGGGCCTGAATATTCATAATCATTTCATTTCTACAGCTTCATTCAAATGTCACATACTTTATGTACAAGCCTCCTGCGTCAGGTCAGGAACTGACATGGATCTCTTATTACCCTTCATCAAGCATAATTTATGCTATGCAGGAAAAGAGTGTGAGAGTTTTACAGAAATCTTCCTTTTATGATTGCTTTATATTATTACTGGTAGATTCAGCCAATGATACTTGACCAAACAGCTATTACAGCATTCAAGTGACTCGACAGTGTTGTTTTCAATTATTGACTGTAATCAACTTGTCAGACATGTGGTGAAATCAATTTCGTTTACTGGTGTTGACAGCTGGAGTGAAATATGTTTCATTACAAATTTACAGCAACACGCTACAGGTGTTATTTTGTAGTAAACATTTACTAAAAATAGAATTTGTTGTCACACTTTATGATTATAGTTGCATTGAAGTGTTAACGTAATTGAAACGGAAGTTATTTTTACAATTTGATAATATACCAAACCATTGTGACACTGCTCGTGAAATATGAAAACAATAACAAAAAGGATTTACTTCATTGCAGAACATGAGTCCCAGAAAGCCTGCCCCTAATATTGATTTTTTTGTCACTCCAGCAGATTCCCTCAGTCGGCAAAATCTAGCTCGCTATCTCCCAACAAGTCAATTAGTGAGTAATTCATAACAGGTATCGGAGAACTAAACATTTTACCGTAGACCACTATTATAATGTTCAGGCGAAAAAAATTTGATCTCATCACTGTAATTTTGGCATTCAAATACCTTTGTCAAGTACAGCCCTTCAGACACCTTTGTCTGCCCTGAAAACAAGGGTGGAGGGGAGGGGTGTCATCCAGCAAGTAGGAGAGAAAAATGACCTGAAGGGAAGTACCATCGTGAAGTAGAATCTTACATCAATGTAATGCACGAACAGAAGAACCTGAGGCAGACTTTACTACTGCTCATGGATAGCTCCAACAATACGAACAGCAAGTGGCAGACTATACTTGCCTGAAGGCTCAACAAAATCCCAGAAGACCTGCAAGACAGGTAAGAAAAGCTTAACAAATATTTTTTTAACCAATGTATGTAATTTTCTTTTTCAGAATGGTCTTATGTTACAGAATCCTCAGACGGAGAATAAAGAATTCCTATAGCATTGTAATATCACTACCGGTGCAGTTTGGAAATTGGATATTTACCCCCAATATTCAGCAATTTTGACCATTTTTCAAGCACTCAACTGTGTAATTCAGGTGAATATATTTAAATGATATTTTTAAATTTTGACTGTGTAATGTTTTCTCCAGGAAGCGTCATACTGTGAGCTTCGTGAACCTATATACATTAGGTGGACTGTGAATCGGGAAAGTTATCTTAATACAATATATCCTTGGCCATGTTAATGAGAAGCTGTGCATTTCTTGAGAAACCAATGTATTAACATAAACGATTGTTTCCACATCTTAAGTGGACAAGAGTAGTTACTTTCATTGCAATTTCTGGCCTCCATTCTCCATCACAACAACAGTATAGGTGGGAATATGTTGCTGTATAACTAAAAAAAATATTAAAACAAGTTTTTTTCTCTTTTTCAGTGATAACCTGTGCAGATATAATTTCATGGAAAGCTCCCCTCTAGAGGAATTTATGTTCATTAATGGTATTACCAAGAGAATTAAGAAGGGTAATGTTGTCTTTTACATACTTTCGTTGGACAATGTTAACTCTTATATCTATATGAAAGACCCTTTCTCAGAGCGTTCCCGGGAAATGTGGCAGAGACTGATTTGATTAGTTGAGATAATTTGGGCCTGAATATTCATAATCATTTCATTTCTACAGCTTCATTCAAATGGCACATACTTTATGTACAAGCCTCCTGCGTCAGGTCAGCAACTGACATGGATCTCTTATTACCCTTCATCAAGCATAATTTATGCTATGCAGGAAAAGGGTGTGAGAGTTTTACAGAAATCTTCCTTTTATGATTGCATTATATTATTACTGGTAGATTCAGCCAATGATACTTGACCAAACAGCTATTACAGCATTCAAGTGACTCGACAGTGTTGTTTTCAATTATTGACTGTAATCAACTTGTCAGACATGTGATGAACTCAATTTCGTTTACTGGTGTTGACAGCTGGAGTGAAATATGTTTCATTACAAATTTACAGCAACACGCTACAGGTGTTATTTAGTAGTAACATTTACTAAAAATAGAATTTGTTGTCACACTTTTTGATTATAATTGCATTGAAGTGTTAACGTAATTGAAACGGAAGTTATTTTTACAATTTGATAATATACCAAACCTTAGTGACACTGCTCGTGAAATATGAAAACAATAACAAAAAGGATTTACTTCATTGCAGAACATGAGTCCCAGAAAGCCTGCCCCTAATATTGATTTTTTTGTCACTCCAGCAGATTCCCTCAGTCGGCAAAATCTAGCTCGCTATCTCCCGACAAGTCAATTAGTGAGTAATTCATAACAGGTATCGGAGAACTAAACATTTTACCATAGGCCACTGTTATAAGTTTCGGGCGAAAAAAATTTGATTTCATCACTGTAATTTTGGCATTCAAATACCTTTGTCAAATAACCTTCAGACACCTTTGTCTGCCCTGAAAACAAGGGTGGAGGGGAGGGGTGTCATCCAGCAAATAGGAGAGAAAAAATGACATGAAGGGAAGTACCAGTCATGTGCACATACTTTTCAGGGAATTTCCAACAAAAACACACAAAAAGAAAATTGTACTTTTAGGTCGAAAAGTCATCAAATCACCCCATCTTTTATCAGGAATATTCACCAAGTATGCAAGATGTCAATAGAATGCTTCAAACGTTTATTGAAACAATATATTTCCCCAAGGCTGTTTATTTCCAGAGATTGTATCATTTCCGAGTGCAACATTTCAAGATGGGTAATTCTAAATCAAATATTTAGTTCAGCGATACCAACAACACCGACAATTAAGGTTTATCCTGAAATTACCTTTCTCATTTTACCCGCATCAAATAACGGCATTGTTTTATTTAACTAATGAATATAATTGGTGTAAAATATCTATTTGTCCTGGTGGTGGGGAGTATTTAACTTTATTAATCTTTTGTGGTCTAGTAAAGCCATGTTGTGATGATATAACTTACAGACAAAGGTTGTGAACTTAATACCAGTACACTAGGTAAAGGTCATCGATCAGTCCTATATGTAGTGCAGTCTGATATCAAACAAACAATAGGCCATTAATTATGGTGAAGTCAACAATGATTGGACCTCTATCTCTCTCTCTTTCATTTCAGATGCTGCAATCGATACACAGAAGTTACAATATGCATCAAAACCATTACAACCCAAACAGAAGACCACTCATCTTGGATGGCTCCAACAATATAAACAATCAGTGGTAGACTGTACATGCCTGACGACTCAACAAACCACCAGAAGAACTAGAAAACAAGCAACAGAATCTTAGTAGAGAGAGAAGACCACATCTTCCATTAGAATATGATGCTACCACAGACCAGCAGACAGCATTATCGTGAAGTCCAATCTCACATCAACGTAATGCACGAATATAAGAACCTGAGGCAGACTTTACTACTGCTCATGGATAGCTCCAACAATACGAAGAGTAAGTGGCAGACTATACTTGCCTGAAGGCTCAACAAAGACCTGACCTTGACCAAACAGCTATTACAGCATTCAGGTAACTCGACAGTGTCGTTTTGAATTATTGCCTGTAATCAACTTCTCAGGCATGTGGTGAACTCAATTTTGTTTATTGGTGTAGACAGCTGGAGTGAAATATGTTTCATTACAAATTTACACCAACAAGCTACAGGTGTTATTTATTTGTAAATATTTACTAAAAATAGAATTTGTTGTCACACTTTATAATTATAATTGCATTGAAGTGTTAATGTAATTGAAATGGAAGTTATTTTTACAAATTGATAATATACCAAACCTTAGGGACACTGCTCGTGAAATATGAAAACAATGACAAAAAGAATTTACTTCATTGCAGAACATGAGTCCCAGAAAGCCTGCCCCTAATATTGATTTTTTTGTCACTCCAGTAGATTCCCTCAGTTGGCAAAATCTAGCTCGCTATCTCCAGACAAGTCAATTAGTGAGTAATTCATAACAGGTATCAGAGAACTAAACATTTTACCATTGGCCACTATTATAATGTTCAGGCGAAAAAAAATTTGATCTCATCACTGTAATTTTGGCATTCAAATACCTTTGTCAAGTACAGCCCTTCAGACACCTTTGTCTGCCCTGAAAACAAGGGTGGAGGGGAGGGGTGTCATCCAGCAAATAGGAGAGAAAAACTGACCTTAAGGGAAGTACCAGTCATGTGCACATACTTTTCAGGGAATTTCCAACAAAAACACACAAAAAGTAAATTGTACTTTTAGGTCGAAAAGTCATCAAATCACCCCCTCTTGTATCAAGATTATTCACCAAGTATGCAAGATGTCAATAGAATGCTTCAAACGTTTATTGAAACAATATATTTTCCCAACGCTGTTTATTTCCAGAGATTGCATCATTTCCGAGTGCAACATTTCAAGATGGGTAATTCTGAATCAAATATTTAGTTCAGCGATACCAACAACACCGACAATTAAGGTTTATCCTGAAATTACCTTTCCCATTTTACCCGCATCAAATAACGGCATTGTTTTATTTAACTAATGAATATAATTGGTGTAAAATATCTATTTGGCCTGGTGGTGGGGAGTATTTAACATTAATAGTCTTTTGTGTGCTTCTAGTAAAGCCATGGTGTGATGATAAAACTTACAGACAAAGGTTGTGAACTTAATACCAGTTCGCTAGGTAAAGGTCATCGATCAGTCCTATATGTAGCGAAGTCTGATATCGAACAAACAATAGGCTATAAATTATGCTGAAGCCAGCAGTGATTGGACCTCTCTCCCTCTCTTTCATTTCAGATGCTGCAATCGATACACAGAAGTCACAATATACAACAAAACCATTACAACACAAACAGGAGACCACTCCTCTTGGATGGCTCCAACATTATAAACAATCAGTGGTAGACTATACGTGCCTGTGGACTCAACAAACCACCAGAAGAACTAGAAAACAAGCAACAGAATCTTAGTAGAGAGAGTAGACCACATCTGTCATTAGAACATGATGCAACCACAGACCAGCAGACAGCATTATCGTGAAGTCCAATCTTACATCAACTTAATGCACGAACAGAAGAACCTAAGGCAGACTTTACTACTGCTCATGGATAGCTCCAACAATACGAACAGTAAGTGGCAGGCTATACTTGCCTGAAGGCTCAACACAATCCCAGAAGACCTGCAAGACAGGTAAGAAAACCTTAACAAACAAACATTTTTTTAACCAATGTATGTAATTTTCTTTTTCAGAATGGTCTTATGTTACAGAATCTTCAGACGGAGAATAAGGAATTCCTATAGCATTGTAATATCACTACCGGTGCAGTTTGGAAATTGGATATTTAACCCCAATATGCAGCAATTTTGACCATTTTTCATGCACTCAACTCTGTAATTCAGGTGAATATATTTAAATGATATTTTTAAATTTTGACTGTGTAATGTTTTCTCCAGGAAGCGTCATACTGTGAGCTTCGTGAACCTATATACATTAAGTGGACTGTGAATCGGGGAAGTTATCTTAATACAAAATATACTTGGCCATGTTAATGAGAAGCTGTTCATTTCTTGAGAAACCAATGTATTAACATAAATGATTGTTTCCACATCTTAAGTGGACAAGAGTAGTTACTTTCATTGCAACTTCTCGCCTCCATTCTCCATCACAACAACAGTATAAGTGAGAATATGTTGCTGTATAACTAAAAAAAATATTAAAACAAGTTTCTTCTCTTTTTCAGTGATAACCTGCACAGATATAATTTCATGGAAAGCTCCCCTCTAGAGGAAGTTATGTTCATAAATGGTATTACCAAGAGAATTAAGAAGGGTAATGTTGTCTTTTACATACTTTCGTTTGACAATGTTAACTCTTATATCTATATGAAAGACCCTTTCCAAGAGCGTTTCAGGGAAATATGGCAGAGACTGATTTGATTAGATGAGATAATTTGGGCCTGAATATTCATAATCATTTCATTTCTACAGCTTCATTCAAATGGCATATACTTCATGTGCAAGCCTCCTGCGACAGGTCAGGAACTGACATGGATCTCTTATTACCCTTCATCAAGCATAATTTATGCTATGCAGTTAAAGGGTGTGAGAGTTTTATAGAAATCTTCCTTTTATGATTGCATTATATTATTATTGATAGATTCAGCCAATGATATTTGACCAAACAGCTATTACAGAATTCAGGTAACTCGACAGTGTCGTTTTGAAGTATTGACTGTAATCAACTTGTCAGGCATGTGGTTAACTCAGTTTTGTTTTCTGGTGTAGACAGCTGGAGTGAAATATGTTTCATTACAAATTTACAGCAACACGCTACAGGTGTTATTTAGTAGTAAATATTTACTAAAAATAGAATTTATTGTCACACTTTATGATTATAATTGCATTGAAGTGTTAAGGTAATTGAAACGGAAGTTATTTTTACAATTTGATTATATACCAAACCTTAGGGAAACTGCTCGTGAAATATGAAAACAATAACAAAAAGGATTTACTTCATTGCAGAACATGAGTCCCAGAAAGCCTGCCCCTAATATTGATTTTTTTTTGTCACACCAGCAGATTCCCTCAGTCAGCAAAATCTAGCTCGCTATCTCCCGACAAGTCAATTAGCGAGTAATTCATAACAGGTATCGGAGAACTAAACATTTTACCATAGGCCGCTATTATATTGTTCAGGTGAAAAAAAATTGATCTCATCACTGTAATTTTGGCATTCAAATACCTTTGTCAAGTACAGCCCTTCAGACACCTTTGTCTGCCCTGAAAACAAGGGTGGAGGGGAGGGGTGTCATCCAGCAAATAGAAGAGAAAAAATGACCTGAAAGGAAGAACCAGTCATGTGCACATATTTATCAGGGAATTTCCAACAAAAACACACAAAAAGTAAATTGTACTTTTAGGTCGAAAAGTCATCAAATCACCTCCTCTTTTATCAAGAATATTCACTAAGTATGCAAGGTGTCAATAGAATGTTTCAAACGTTTATTGAAACAATATATTTTCCCAAGGCTGTTTATTGAAACAATATATTTTCCCAAGGCTGTTTATTTCCAGAGATTGCATCATTTCCGAGTACAACATTTCAAGATGGGTAATTCTGAATCAAATATTTAGTTCAGCGATACCAACAACACCGACAATTAAGGTTTATCCTGAAATTACCTTTCTCATTTTACCCGCATCAAATAACGGCATTGTTTTATTTAACTAATGAATATAATTGGTGTAAAATATCTATTTGGCCTGGTGGTGGGGAGTATTTAACATTACTAGTCTTTTGTGTGCTTCTAGTAAAGCCATGGTGTGATGATAAAACTTACAGACAAAGGTTGTGAACTTAATACCAGTTCGCTAGGTAAAGGTCATCGATCAGTCCTATATGTAGCGCAGTCTGATATCGAACAAACAATAGGCTATAAATTATGCTGAAGCCAACAATGATTGGACCTCTCTCCCTCTCTTTCATTTCAGATGCTGCATTCGATACACAGAAGTCACAATATACAACAAAACCATTACAACACAAACAGAAGACCACTCCTCTTGGATGGCTCCAACATCATAAACAATCAGTGGTAGACTATACGTGCCTGTGGACTCAACAAACCACCAGAAGAACTAGAAAACAAGCAACAGAATCTTAGTAGAGAGAGTAGACCACATCTGCCATTAGAACATGATGCAACCACAGACCAGCAGACAGCATTATCGTGAAGTCCAATCTTACATCAACTTAATGCACGAACAGAAGAACCTGAGGCAGACTTTACTACTGCTCATGGATAGCTCCAACAATACGAACAGTAAGTGGCAGGCTATACTTGCCTGAAGGCTCAACACAATCCCAGAAGACCTGCAAGACAGGTAAGAAAACCTTAACAAACAAACATTTTTTTAACCAATGTATGTAATTTTCTTTTTCAGAATGGTCTTATGTTACAGAATCCTCAGACGGAGAATAAAGAATTCCTATAGCATTGTAATATCACTACCGGTGCAGTTTGGAAATTGGATATTTAACCCCAATATGCAACAATTTTGACCATTATTCATGCACTCAACTGTGTAATTCAGGTGAATATATTTAAATGATATTTTTAAATTTTGACTGTGTAATGTTTTCTCCAGGAAGCGTCATACTGTGAGCTTTGGGAACCTATATACATTAGGTGGACTGTGAATCGGGGAAGTTATCTTAATACAAAATATACTTGGCCATGTTAATGAGAAGCTGTGCATTTCTTGAGAAACCAATGTATTAACATAAACGATTGTTTCCACACCTTAAGTGGACAAGAGTAGTTACTTTCATTGCAACTTCTGGCCTCCATTCTCCATCACAAGAACAGTATAAGTGAGAATATGTTGCTGTATAACTAAAAAAAATATTAAAACAAGTTTCTTCTCTTTTTCAGTGATAACCTGTACAGATATAATTTCATGGAAAGCTCCCCTCTAGAGGAATTTATGTTCATTAATGGTATTACCAAGAGAATTAAGAAGGGTAATGTTGTCTTTTACATACTTTCGTTTGACAATGTTAACTCTTATATCTATATGAAAGACCCTTTCCAAGAGCGTTTCAGGGAAATATGGCAGAGACTGATTTGATTAGATGAGATAATTTGGGCCTGAATATTCATAATCATTTCATTTCTACAGCTTCATTCAAATGGCATATACTTCATGTGCAAGGCTCCTGCGTCACGCCAGGAACTGACATGGATCTCTTATTACCCTTCATCAAGCATAATTTATGCTATGCAGGAGAAGGGTGTGAGAGTTTTATAGAAATCTTCCTTTTATGATTGCATTATATTATTATTGATAGATTCAGCCAATGATACTTGACCAAACAGCTATTACGGAATTCAGGTAACTCGACAGTGTCGTTTTGAAGTATTGACTGTAATCAACTTGTCAGGCATGTGGTTAACTCAGTTTTGTTTTCTGGTGTAGACAGCTGGAGTGAAATATGTTTCATTACAAATTTACAGCAACACGCTACAGGTGTTATTTAGTAGTAAATATTTACTAAAAATAGAATTTATTGTCACACTTTATGATTATAATTGCATTGAAGTGTTAAGGTAATTGAAACGGAAGTTATTTTTACAATTTGATTATATACCAAACCTTAGGGACACTGCTCGTGAAATATGAAAACAATAACAAAAAGGATTTACTTCATTGCAGAACATGAGTCCCAGAAAGCCTGCCCCTAATATTGATTTTTTTTTGTCACACCAGCAGATTCCCTAAGTCAGCAAAATCTAGCTCGCTATCTCCCGACAAGTCAATTAGCGAGTAATTCATAACAGGTATCGGAGAACTAAACATTTTACCATAGGCCGCTATTATATTGTTCAGGTGAAAAAAAATTGATCTCATCACTGTAATTTTGGCATTCAAATACCTTTGTCAAGTACAGCCCTTCAGACACCTTTGTCTGCCCTGAAAACAAGGGCGGAGGGGAGGGGTGTCATCCAGCAAATAGGAGAGAAAAAATGACCTGAAAGGAAGTACCAGTCATGTGCACATATTTATCAGGGAATTTCCAACAAAAACACACAAAAAGTAAATTGTACTTTTAGGTCGAAAAGTCATCAAATCACCCCCTCTTTTATCAAGAATATTCACCAAGTATGCAAGGTGTCAATAGAATGTTTCAAACGTTTATTGAAACAATATATTTTCCCAAGGCTGTTTATTGAAACAATATATTTTCCCAAGGCTGTTTATTTCCAGAGATTGCATCATTTCCGAGTACAACATTTCAAGATGGGTAATTCTGAATCAAATATTTAGTTCAGCGATACCAACAACACTGACAATTAAGGTTTATCCTGAAATTACCTTTCTCATTTTACCCGCATCAAATAACGGCATTGTTTTATTTAACTAATGAATATAATTGGTGTAAAATATCTATTTGGCCTGGTGGTGGGGAGTATTTAACATTACTAGTCTTTTGTGTGCTTCTAGTAAAGCCATGGTGTGATGATAAAACTTACAGACAAAGGTTGTGAACTTAATACCAGTTCGCTAGGTAAAGGTCATCGATCAGTCCTATATGTAGCGCAGTCTGATATCGAACAAACAATAGGCTATAAATTATGCTGAAGCCAACAATGATTGGACCTCTCTCCCTCTCTTTCATTTCAGATGCTGCAATCGATACACAGAAGTCACAATATACAACAAAACCATTACAACACAAACAGAAGACCACTCCTCTTGGATGGCTCCAACATCATAAACAATCAGTGGTAGACTATACGTGCCTGTGGACTCAACAAACCACCAGAAGAACTAGAAAACAAGCAACAGAATCTTAGTAGAGAGAGTAGACCACATCTGCCATTAGAACATGATGCAACCACAGACAAGCAGACAGCATTATCGTGAAGTCCAATCTTACATCAACTTAATGCACGAACAGAAGAACCTGAGGCAGACTTTACTACTGCTCGTGAATAGCTCCAACAATACGAACACTAAGTGGCAGACTATACTTGCCTGAAGGCTCAACAAAATCCCAGAAGACCTGCAAGACAGGTAAGAAAACCTTAACAAACAAACATTTATTTAACCAATTTATGTAATTTTGTTTTTCAGAATGGTCTTATGTTACAGAATCCCCAGACGGAGAAAAAAGAATTCCTCTAGCATTGTAATATCACTACCGGTGCAGTTTGGAAATTGGATATTTAACCCCAATATGCAGCAATTTTGACCATTTTTCAAGCACTCAACTGTGTAATTCAGGTGAATATATTTAAATGATATTTTTAAATTTTGACTGTGTAATGTTTTCTCCAGGAAGCGTCACACTGTGAGCTTCGGGAACCTATATACATTAGGTGGACTGTGAATCCGGGAAGTTATCTTAATACAATATATCCTTGGCCATGTTAATGAGAAGCTGTGCATTTCTTGAGAAACCAATGTATTAACATAAAT
Source organism: Pictodentalium vernedei (assembly GCA_031216915.1). Taxonomy (NCBI): domain Eukaryota; kingdom Metazoa; phylum Mollusca; class Scaphopoda; order Dentaliida; family Dentaliidae; genus Pictodentalium; species Pictodentalium vernedei. Next base: position 326,423,432 of record CM062295.1, read on the forward strand.
GATTGTTTCCACATCTTAAGTGGACAAGAGTAGTTACTTTCATTGCAATTTCTGGCCTCCATTCTCCATCACAACAACAGTATAAGTGGGAATATGTTGCTGTATAACTAAAAGAAATATTAAAACAAGTTTTTACTCCTTTTCAGTTATGACCTGTACAGATATAATTTCTTGGAAAGCTCCCCTCTAGAGGAATTTATGTTCATTAATGGTATTACCAAGAGAATTAAGAAGGGTAATGTTGTTTTTTACATACTTTCGTTTGACAATGTTAACTCTTATATCTATATGAAAGACCCTTTCTAAGAGCTTTTTCGTGAAATGTGGCAGAGACTGATTTGATTAGTTGAGATAATTTGGGCCTGAATATTCCTAATCATTTCATTTCTACAGCTTTATTCAAATGGCATATACTTCATGTACAAGCCTCCTGCGTCAGGTCAGGAACTGACATGGATCTCTTATTACCCATCATCAAGAATAATTTATGCTATGCAGGAAAAGGGTGTGAGCGTTTTACAGAAATCTTCCTTTTATGATTGCATTGTATTATTACTGGTAGATTCAGCCAATGATACTTGACCAAACAGCTATTACAGCATTCAGGTAACTCGACAGTGTCGTTTTGAATTATTGCCTGTAATCAACTTCTCAGGCATGTGGTGAACTCAATTTTGTTTACTGGTGTAGACAGCTGGAGTGAAATATGTTTCATTACAAATTTACAGCAACACGCAACAGGTGTTATTTAGTAGTAAACATTTACTAAAAATAGAATTTGTTGTCACACTTTATGATTATAATTGCATTGAAGTGTTAACGTAATTGAAACGGAAGTTATTTTTACAATTTGATAATATACCAAACCTTAGTGACACTACTCGTGAAATATGAAAACAATAACAAAAAGGATTTACTTCATTGCAGAATATGAGTCCCAGAAAGCCTGCCCCTAATATTGATTTTTTTTGTCACACCAGCAGATTCCCTCAGTCAGCAAAATCTAGCTCGCTATCTCCCGACAAGTCAATTAGTGAGTAATTCATAACAGGTATTGGATAACTAAACAATTAACCATAGGCCACTATTATAATGTTCAGGCGAAAAAAATTTGATCTCATCACTGTAATTCTGGCATTCAAATACCTTTGTCAAGTACAGCCCTTCAGACACCTTTATCTGCCCTGATAACAAGGGTGGAGGGGAGGGGTGTTATCCAGCAAATAGGAGAGAAAAATGACATGAAAGGAAGTACCAGTCATGTGCACATACGTTTCAGGGAATTTCCAACAAAAACACACAAAAAATAAATTGTACTTTTAGGTCGAAAAGTCATCAAATCACCCCCTCTTTTATCAAGAATATTCACCAAGTATGGAAGATGTCAATAGAATGCTTCAAACGTTTATTGAAACAATATATTTTCCCAAGCCTGTTTATTTCCAGAGATTGCATCATTTCCGTGTTCAACATTTCAAGATGGGTTATTCTAAATCAAATATTTAGTTCAGCGATACCAAAAACACCGACAATTAAGGTTTATCCTGTAATTACCTTTCTCATTTTACCCGCATCAAATAACGGCATTGTTTTATTCAAGTAATGAATATAATTGGTGTAAAATAACTATTTGGCCTTGTGGTGGGGAGTATTTAACTTTACTAGTCTTTTGTGTTCTTCTCGTAAAGCCATGGTGTGATGATAAAACTTACAGACAAAGGTTGTGAACTTAATACCAGTACTCTAGGTAAAGGCCATCGATCAGTCCAATATGTAGCGCAGTCTGATATCGAACAAACAATAGGCCATAAATTATGCTGAAGTCAACAATGATTGGACCTCTCTCTCTCTCTTTCATTTCAGATGCTGCAATCGATGCACAGAAGTCACAATATACATCAAAACCATTACAACACAAACAGAAGACCACTCATCTTGGATGGCTCCAACAATATAAACAATCAGTGGTAGACTATACATGCTTGTAGACTCAACAAACCACCAGAAGATCTAGAAAACAAGCAATAGAATCTTAGTAGAGAGAGAAGACCACATCTACCATTAGAACATGATGCAACCACAGACCAGCAGACAGCATTATCGTGAAGTCCAGTCTTACATCAACGTAATGCACGAACAGAAGAACCCGAGGCAGACTTTACTAATGCTCATGTATAGCTCCAACAATACGAACAGTAAGTGGCAGTCTATACTTGCCTGAAGGCTCAACAAAATCCCAGAAGACCTGCAAGACAGGTAAGAAAACCTTAACAAACAAACATTTTTTTAACCAATGTATGTAATTTTCTTTTTCAGAATGGTCTTATCTTACAGAATCCTCATACGGAGAATAAAGAATTCCTATAGCATTGTAATATCACTACCGGTGCAGTTTGGAAATTGGATATTTAACCCCAATATGTGGCAATTTTGACCATTTTTCAAGCACTCAACTGTGTAATTCAGGTGAATATATTTAAATGATATTTTTAAATTTTGACTGTGTAATGTTTTCTCCAGGAAGCGTCATACTGTGAGCTTCGGGAACCTATATACATTAGGTGGACTGTAAATCGGCGAAGTTATCTTAATACAATATATCCTTCGCCATGTTAATGAGAAGCTGTGCATTTCTTGAGAAACCAATGTATTAACATAAATGATTGTTTCCACATCTTAAGTGGACAAGAGAAGTTACTTTCATTGTAATTTCTGGCCTCCATTCTCCATCACAACAACAGTATAAGTGGGAATATGTTGCTGTATAACTAAAAGAAATATTAAAACAAGTTTTTTCTCTTTTTCAGTGATAACCTGTACAGATATAATTTCATGGAAAGATCCCCTCTAGAGGAATTTATGTTCAGTGATGGTATTACCAAGAGAATTGAGAAGGGTAATGTTGTCTTTTACATACTTTCGTTTCACAATGTTAACTCTTATATCTATATGAAAGACCCTTTCTAAGAGCGTTCCCGGGAAATGTGGCAGAGACTGATTTGATTAGTTGAGATAATTTGGGCCTGAATATTCATAATTTTTTCATTTCTACAGCTTCATCCAAATGGCATATACTTCATGAACAAGCCTCCTGCGTCAGGTCAGGAACTGACATGGATCTCTTATTACCCTTCATCAAGCATAATTTATGCTATCAGGAAAAGGGTGTGAGAGTTTTACAGAAATCTTCCTTTTATGATTGCATAATATTATTACTGGAAGATTCAGCCAATGATACTTGACCAAACAGCTATTACAGCATTCAGGTAACTCGACAGTGTCGTTTTGAATTATTGCCTTTTAATCAACCTCTCAGGCATGTGGTGAACTCAATATTGTTTACTGGTGTAGACAGCTGGAGTGAAATATGTTTCATTACAAATTTACACCAACACGGTACAGGTGTTATTTAGTAGTAAATATTTACTAAAATAGAAATTGTTGTCACACTTTATGATTATAATTGCATTGAAGTGTTAACGTAATTGAAACGGAAGTTATTTTTACAATTTGATAATATACCAAACCTTAGGGACACTCCTCGTGAAATATGAAAACAATAACAAAAAGTATTTACTTCATTGCAGAACATGTGTCCCAGAAAGCCTGCCCCTAATATTGATTTTTTTGTCAATCCAGCAGATTCCCTCAGTCAGCAAAATGTAGTTCGCTATCTCCCGACAAGTCAATTAGTGAGTAATTCATAACAGGTATTGGATAACTAAACAATTAACCATAGGCCACTATTATAACATTCAGATGAAAAAAATTTGATCTCATCACTGTAATTTTGGCATTCAAATACCTTTGTCAAGTACAGCCCTTCAGACACCTTTGTTTGTCCTGAAAACAAGGGTAGAGGGGAGGGGTGTTATCCAGCAAATAGGAGAGAAAAAAATGACCTGAAGGGAAGTACCATTCATGTGCACATACTTTTCAGGGAATTTTCAAAAAAAACACACAAAAAGTTAATTGTACTTTTAGGTCGAAAGGTCATCAAATCACCCCTCTTTTATCAAGAATATTCACCAAGTATGGGAGATGTCAATAGAATGCTTCAAACGTTTATTGAAACAATATATTTTCCCAAGGCTGTTTATTTCCAGAGATTGCCTCATTTCCGAGTGCAACATTTCAAGTTGGGTAATTCTAAATCAAATATTTAGTTCAGCGATACCAACAACACCGACAATTAAGGTTTATCCTGAAATTCCCTTTCTCATTTTACCCGCATCAAATAATGGCATTGTTTTATTCAAGTAATGAATATAATTGGTGTAAAATAAGTATTTGGCCTTGTGGTGGGGAGTATTTAACTTTACTAGTCTTTTGTGTTCTTCTCGTAAAGCCATGGTGTGATGATAAAACTTACAGACAAATGTTGTGAACTTAATACCAGGACTCTAGGTAAAGGTCATCGATCAGTCCTATATGTAGCGTTGTCTGATATCGAACAAACAATAGGCCATAAATTATGCTGAAGTCAACAATGATTAGACCTCTCTCTCTCTTTCATTTCAGATGCTGCAATCGATACACAGAAGTCACAATATACATCAAAACCATTACAACACAAACAGAAGACCACTCATCTTGAATGGCTCCAACAATATAAACAATCAGTGGTAGACTATACATGCCTGTAGACTCAACAAACCACCAGAACAACTAGAAAACAAGCAACAGAATCTTAGTAGAGAGAGAAGACCACATCTGCCATTAGAACATGATGGAACCACAGACCAGCAGACAGCATTATCGTGAAGTCCAGTCTTACATCAACGTAATGCACGAACAGAAGAACCTGAGGCAGACTTTACTACTGCTCGTGAATAGCTCCAACAATACGAACAGTAAGTGGCAGACTATACTTTCCTGAAGGCTCAACAAAATCCCAGAAAACCTGCAAGACAGGTAAGAAAACCTTAACAAACAAACATTTTTTTAACCAATGTATGTAATTTTCTTTTTCAGAATGGTCTTATGTTACAGAATCCCCAGACGGAGAAAAAAGAATTCCTCTAGCATTGTAATATCACTACCGGTGCAGTTTGGAAATTGGATATTTAACCCCAATATGCAGCAATTTTGACCATTTTTCAAGCACTCAACTGTGTAATTCAGGTGAATATATTTAAATGATATTTTTAAATTTTGACTGTGTAATGTTTTCTCCAGGAAGCGTCACACTGTGAGCTTCGGGAACCTATATACATTAGGTGGACTGTGAATCTGGGAAGTTATCTTAATACAATATATCCTTGGCCATGTTAATGAGAAGCTGTGCATTTCTTGAGAAACCAATGTATTAACATAAATGATTGTTTCCACATCTTAAGTAGACAAGAGTAGTTACTTTCATTGCAATTTCTGGCCTCCATTCTCCATCACAACAACAGTATAAGTGGGAATATGTTGCTGTATAACTAAAAGAAATATTAAAACAAGTTTTTTCTCCTTTTCAGTTGTAACCTGTACAGATATAATTTCTTGGAAAGCTCCCCTCTAGAGGAATTTATGTTCATTAATGGTATTACCAAGAGAATTAAGAAGGGTAATGCTGTTTTTTACATACTTTCGTTTGACAATGTTAACTCTTATATCTATATGAAAGACCCTTTCTAAGAGCGTTTTCGTGAAATGTGGCAGAGACTGATTTGATGAGTTGAGATAATTTGGGCCTGAATATTCATAATCATTTCATTTCTACAGCTTTATTCAAATGGCATATACTTCATGTACAAGCCTCCTGCGTCAGGTCAGGAACTGACATGGATCTCTTATTACCCGTCATCAAGAATAATTTATGCTATGCAGGAAAAGGGTGTGAGCGTTTTACAGAAATCTTCCTTTTATGATTGCATTGTATTATTACTGGTAGATTCAGCCAATGATACTTGACCAAACAGCTATTACAGCATTCAGGTAACTCGACAGTGTCGTTTTGAATTATTGCCTGTAATCAACTTCTCAGGCATGTGGTGAACTCAATTTTGTTTACTGGTGTAGACAGCTGGAGTGAAATATGTTTCATTACAAATTTACAGCAACACGCAACAGGTGTTATTTAGTAGTAAACATTTACTAAAAATAGAATTTGTTGTCACACTTTATGATTATAATTGCATTGAAGTGTTAACGTAATTGAAACGGAAGTTATTTTTACAATTTGATAATATACCAAACCTTAGTGACACTACTCGTGAAATATGAAAACAATAACAAAAAGGATTTACTTCATTGCAGAACATGAGTCCCAGAAAGCCTGCCCCTAATATTGATTTTTTTTGTCACACCAGCAGATTCCCTCAGTCAGCAAAATCTAGCTCGCTATCTCCCGACAAGTCAATTAGTGAGTAATTCATAACAGGTATTGGATAACTAAACAATTAACCATAGGCCACTATTATAATGTTCAGGCGAAAAAAATTTGATCTCATCACTGTAATTCTGGCATTCAAATACCTTTGTCAAGTACAGCCCTTCAGACACCTTTGTCTGCCCTGATAACAAGGGTGGAGGGGAGGGGTGTTATCCAGCAAATAGGAGAGAAAAATGACCTGAAAGGAAGTACCAGTCATGTGCACATACGTTTCAGGGAATTTCCAACAAAAACACACAAAAAGTAAATTGTACTTTTAGGTCGAAAAGTCATCAAATCACCCCCTCTTTTATCAAGAAAATTCACCAAGTATGGAAGATGTCAATAGAATGCTTCAAACGTTTATTGAAACAATATATTTTCCCAAGCCTGTTTATTTCCAGAGATTGCATCATTTCCGTGTTCAACATTTCAAGATGGGTTATTCTAAATCAAATATTTAGTTCAGCGATACCAACAACACCGACAATTAAGGTTTATCCTGTAATTACCTTTCTCATTTTACCCGCATCAAATAACGGCATTGTTTTATTCAAGTAATGAATATAATTGGTGTAAAATAACTATTTGGCCTTGTGGTGGGGAGTATTTAACTTTACTAGTCTTTTGTGTTCTTCTCGTAAAGCCATGGTGTGATGATAAAACTTACAGACAAAGGTTGTGAACTTAATACCAGTACTCTAGGTAAAGGCCATCGATCAGTCCAATATGTAGCGCAGTCTGATATCGAACAAACAATAGGCCATAAATTATGCTGAAGTCAACAATGATTGGACCTCTCTCTCTTTCATTTCAGATGCTGCAATCGATGCACAGAAATCACAATATACATCAAAACCATTACAACACAAACAGAAGACCACTCATCTTGGATGGCTCCAACAATATAAACAATCAGTGGTTGACTATACATGCCTGAAGACTCAACAAACCACCAGAAGAACTAGAAAACAAGCAACAGAATCTTAGTAGAGAGAGAAGACCACATCTGCCATTAGAACATGATGCAACCACAGACCAGCAAACAGCATTATCGTGAAGTCCAATCTTACATCAACTTAATGCATGAACAGAAGAACCCGACGCAGACTTTACTACTGCTTGTGGATAGCTCCAACAATACGAACAGTAAGTGGTAGACTCTACTTGCCTGAAGGCTCAACAAAACCGGAAGACCTGCAAGACAGGAAAGAAAACCTTAACAAACAAACCTTTTTTTAACCAATGAATGTAATTTTCTTTTTCAGAATCGTCTTATGTTACAGAATCCTCAGACGGAGAATAAAGAATTCCTATATCATTGTAATATCACTACCTCTGCAGTTTGGAAATTGGATATTTAACCCCAATATGCAGCAATTTTGCCCAAGGTTTCAAGCACTCAACTGTGTAGTTCAGGTGAATATATTTAAATGATATTTTTAAATTTTAACTGTGTAATGTTTTCTCCAGGAAGCGTCACACTGTGAGCTTCCGGAACCTATATACATTAGGTGGACTGTGAATCGGGGAAGTTATCTTAATACAATATATCCTTGGCCATGTTAATGAGAAGCTGTGCATTTCTTGAGAAACCAATGTATTAACATAAATGATTGTTTCCACATCTTAAGTGGACAAGAGTTGTTACTTTCATTGCAATTTCTGGCCTCCATTCTCCATCACAACAACAGTATAAGTGGGAATATGTTGCTGTATAACTAAAAGAAATATTAAAACAAGTTTTTTCTCTTTTTCAGTTATAGCCTGTACAGATATAATTTCTTGGAAAGCTCCCCTCTAGAGGAATTTATGTTCATTAATGGTATTACCAAGAGAATTAAGAAGGGTAATGTTGTTTTTTACATACTTTCGTTTGACAATGTTAACTGTTATATCTATATGAAAGACCCTTTCTAAGAGCGTTTTCGTGAAATGTGGCAGCGACTGATTTGATTAGATGAGATAATTTGGGCCTGAATATTCATAATCATTTCATTTCTACAGCTTCATTCAAATGGCATTTACTTCATGTACAAGCCTCCTGCGTCAGGTCAGGAACTGACATGGATCTCTTATTACCCTTCATCAAGCATAATTTATGCTATGCAGGAAAAGGGTGTGAGAGTTTTACAGAAATCTTCCTTTTATGATTGCATTATATTATTATTGATAGATTCAGCCAATGATACTTGACCAAACAGCTATTACAGCATTCTGGTAACTCGACAGTGTCGTTTTGAATTATTGACAGTAATCAACTTGCCAGGCATGTGGTGAACTCAACTTTGTTTACTGGTGTAGACAGCTGGAGTGAAATATGTTTCATTACAAATTTACAGCAACACGCTACAGGTGTTATCTAGTAGTAAATATTTACTAAAAATAAAATTTGTTGTCACACTTTATGATTATAACTGCAGTGAAGTGTTAACGTAATTGAAATGAAAGTTATTTTTACAATTTAATAATATACGAAACCTTAGGGACACTGCTCGTGAAATATGAAAACAATAACAAAAAGGATTTACTTCATTGCAGAACATGAGTCCCAGAAGGCCTGTCCCTAATATTGATTTTTTTGTCACTCCAGCAGATTCCCTCAGTCAGCAAAATCTAGCTCGCTATCTCCTGACAAGTCAATTAGTGAGTAATTCATAACAAGTATCGGAGAACTAAACATTTTACCGTAGACCACTATTATAATGTTCAGGCGAAAAAAATGTGATCTCATCACTGTAATTTTGGCATTCAAATACATTTGTCAAGTACAGCCCTTCAGACACCTTTGTCTGCCCTGAAAACAAGGGTGGAGGGGAGGTGTGTCATCCAGCAAGTAGGAGAGAAAAAATGACCTGAAGGGAAGTACCATCGTGAAGTAGAATCTTACATCAATGTAATGCACGAACAGAAGAACCTGAGGCAGACTTTACTACTGCTCATGGATAGCTCCAACAATACGAACAGTAAGCGGCAGACTATACTTGCCTGAAGGCTCAACAAAATCCCAGAAGACCTGCAAGACAGGTAAGAAAAGCTTAACAAATATTTTTTTAACCAATGTATGTAATTTTCTTTTTCAGAATGGTCTTATGTTACAGAATCCTCAGACGGAGAATAAAGAATTCCTATAGCATTGTAATATCACTACCGGTGCAGTTTGGAAATTGGATATTTACCCCCCAATATTCAGCAATTTTGACCATTTTTCAAGCACTCAACTGTGTAATTCAGGTGAATATATTTAAATGATATTTTTAAATTTTGACTGTGTAATGTTTTCTCCAGGAAGCGTCATACTGTGAGCTTCGGGAACCTATATACATTACGTGGACTGTGAATCGGGGAAGTTATCTTAATACAATATATCCTTGGCCATGTTAATGAGAAGCTGTGCATTTCTTGAGAAACCAATGTATTAACATAAATGATTGTTTCCACATCTTAAGTGGACAAGAGTTGTTACTTTCATTGCAATTTCTGGCCTCCATTCTCCATCACAACAACAGTATAAGTGGGAATATGTTGCTGTATAACTAAAAGAAATATTAAAACAAGTTTTTTCTCTTTTTCAGTTATAGCCTGTACAGATATAATTTCTTGGAAAGCTCCCCTCTAGAGGAATTTATGTTCATTAATGGTATTACCAAGAGAATTAAGAAGGGTAATGTTGTTTTTTACATACTTTCGTTTGACAATGTTAACTGTTATATCTATATGAAAGACCCTTTCTAAGAGCGTTTTCGTGAAATGTGGCAGCGACTGATTTGATTAGATGAGATAATTTGGGCCTGAATATTCATAATCATTTCATTTCTACAGCTTCATTCAAATGGCATTTACTTCATGTACAAGCCTCCTGCGTCAGGTCAGGAACTGACATGGATCTCTTATTACCCTTCATCAAGCATAATTTATGCTATGCAGGAAAAGGGTGTGAAAGTTTTACAGAAATCTTCCTTTTATGATTGCATTATATTATTATTGATAGATTCAGCCAATGATACTTGACCAAACAGCTATTACAGCATTCTGGTAACTCGACAGTGTCGTTTTGAATTATTGACAGTAATCAACTTGCCAGGCATGTGGTGAACTCAACTTTGTTTACTGGTGTAGACAGCTGGAGTGAAATATGTTTCATTACAAATTTACAGCAACACGCTACAGGTGTTATCTAGTAGTAAATATTTACTAAAAATAAAATTTGTTGTCACACTTTATGATTATAACTGCATTGAAGTGTTAACGTAATTGAAACGGGAGTTATTTTTACAATTTAATAATATACCAAACCTTAGGGACACTGCTCGTGAAATATGAAAACAATAACGAAAAGGATTTACTTCATTGCAGAACATGATTCTCAGAAAGCCTGTCCCTAATATTGATTTTTTGTCACTCCAGCAGATTCCCTCAGTCAGAAAAATCTAGCTCGCTATCTCCTGACAAGTGAATTAGTGAGTAATTCATAACAAGTATTGGAGAACTAAACATTTTACCATAGGCCACTATTATAATGCTCAGGCGAAAAAAAATTGATCTGATCACTGTAATTTTGGCATTCAAATACCTTTGTCAAGTACAGCCCTTCAAACATCTTTTTCTGCCCTGAAAACAAGGGTGGAGGGGAGGGGTGTCATCCAGCAAATAGGAGAGAAAAATTGATGTGAAGGGAAGTACCAGTCATGTGCACATATTTTTCAGGGAATTTCCAACACAAACACACAAAAAGTAAATTGTTCTTTTTAGGTCGAAAAGTTATCAAATCACCCCTCTTTTATCAAGAATATTCACCAACTATGCAAGATGTCAATAGGATGCTTCGAACGTTTACTGAAACAATATATTTTCCTAAGGCTGTGTATTTCCATAGATTGCATCATTTGCGAGTGCAACATTTCAAGATGGGTAATTCTAGATCAAATATTTAGTTCAGCGATACCAACAACACCGACAATTAAGGTTTATTGTGAAATTACCTTTCTCATTTTACCCGCATCAAATAACGGCATTGTTTTATTCAACTAATGAATAAATTGGTGTAAAATAACTATTTGGCCTGGTGGTGGGGAGTATTTAACTTTACTAGTCTTTTGTGTTCTTCTAGTAAATCCATGGAGTGATGATAAAACTTACAGACAAAGGTTGTAAACATAATACCAGTACTCTAGGTAAAGGTCATCGATCAGTCCTATATGTAGCGCAGTCTGATATCGAACAAACAATAGGCCATAAATTATGCTGAAGTCAACAATGATTGGACCTCTCTCTCTCTCTCTCTTTCATTTCAGATGCTGCAATCGATACACAGAGGTCACAATATACATCAAAACCATTACAACACAAACAGAAGACCACTCCTCATGGATGGCTCCAACAATATAAACAATCAGTGGTAGACTATACATGTCTGAAGACTCAATAAACCACCAGAAGAACTAGAAAACAAGCAACATAATCTTAACAGCGAGAGAGAGAAGACCACATCTGCCATTAGAACATTATGCAACCACAGACCAGCAGACAGCATTATCGTGAAGTGCAATCTAACATCAACGTAATGCACGAACAGAAGAACCTGAGGCAGACTTTACTACTGCTCATGGATAGCTCCAACAATACGAACAGTAAGTGGCAGACTATACTTGCCTGAAGGCTCAACAAAATCCTAGAAGACCTGCAAGACAGGTAAGAAAACCTTAACAAACAAACATTTTTTTTAACCAATGTATGTATTTTTCTTTTTCAGAATGGTCTTATGTTACAGTATCCTCAGACAGAGAATAAAGAATTCCTATAACATTGTAATATCACTACCGGTGCAGTTTGGAAATTGGATATTTTTATACTGTACCAATGACCCAGACATAGCTGGTGCTAACTCTTAAAAATCTAGGGCCAAACTCAAATTTTGCCCCCCAATCCCCAAAATTTGCATCTAAAACCAAAAGAAATCATGTCCTGAAGGACCTCCATACTTTGCCCTTACTGCGCATGCGCAGTGTCAAGGACGTTCCGAAATTGGCGCCAATTATCATTCTTTGTTTGGCCCTTCATCAGTTAACATCTCACTGATCTTTGTGCTTGTAAATCTCAGTTTAAATGATGCCAAACACATAAATATTGGAGAAATGGTGATTCTAAGGAGGATATAGAAGGAGGAGAGGAAAAAGGAGTGACAGAAAATATTCAGGGCTGTAACTTAAAATTTTGTAATGAAATTATGTTAAGTTGCCTATTTTCGAGGCATGGGTCTGTTGTTGTCATTCTTGCTATGAAGTTGCACTGCTTATTCAGTGTTCCCTCTCCCCTTATCCTGTAAGTCCCCCCTTGCTATTCTCCCATGCTTTTGGCATATTTTTGAGTAAGATTACTACTAAAATTTCTTGGGAGAATTAGCTTGGTTACAGAATGAATTCTGTTATTTTCCCCATGTTTACGTTCTCACCCATGGGTGTTTAGACGTTGTGTTCTGCATCCACCATCTGATGTTCTGCAGATTCTTCCCTGGAAGTCTCTGTTTTGCATCAGATAGTGTGTATTTTTGAAAACTGATTTCGGGCCAGTATTGTCAGTGCCTGGAGTCATATTTTCTGGTGTTTATACACTTCTTGTTTACATTGGCAACAGTCTCTTTTGAGGGGGGCTTTTTGCCTTTGGAGTAGTTTATCTCATTACAAGATACATTATTATTATCCGTAAGTGTTGCATTAATTATTTAAAATAATTTTAAAATTTTTGACCACACTTAGCCTTGGGATCCATTGGGGCTCAACGTTACTTTTCAGAAACTTGGGCTTCGCTGAAAAAATATATTTTTATACTGTACCAATGACCCAGACTTAGCTGGTGCTAACTCCAACAAAACCAGGGCCAAACACAAATTTTGCCCCCCAATCCCCAAAATTTGCATCCAAAACAAAAAGAAATCATGTCCTAAAGGACCTCCATAGTACGCCTCTACTGCGCATGCGCAGTGACGCAGTCGTCCCGAAATTGGCGCCAATTATCATTCTCTGTTTGGCCCTTCATCAGTCAACATCTCACTGATCTTTGTGCTTGTAAATCTCAGTTTAAAGGATGCCAGACACGTAATTTTTGGAGAAAATGTGATTCTAAGGAGGATAGAAGGAGGAGAGGAAAAAGAAGTGGCAAAAAATAATCAGGGCTGTACTTAAAATTTTTTGTTGAAATTATGTTAAGTTGCCTATTTTCGAGGCATGGGTCTCTTGTTGTCATTCTTGCTAATTGTTGCACTGCTTATTCAGTGTTTCCTCTCCCCTAGCCTTCTAAAGTCCCCCCTTGCAATTCTCCCATGCTTTTGGCATATTTTTGAGAAGTTTCATTTCTAAAATTTCCTGAGTGAGTTGCTTGGTTACAGAATGTTTTCTGTTATTTTCCCCATAGTTACGTTTTCACCCATGGGTGTATAACGTTTGTGTTCTGCATCTTCCATCTGATGTTCTACAGATTCTCCCCTGGGAGTCTCTGTTTTGCATCAGATAGAGTGTAATTGATGACTGATTCCGGGCCAGTTTTTTCAGTGCCTGGAGTCATGTTTTCTAGTGTGTTTACACCGTTTGTTTTCATTGGCAACAGCCTTTTTTGAGGGGGGCTGTTTGCCTTTGTGGTAGTTTATCTCATTATAAGATACATTTATATTATCCGAAAGTGTCTCATTAATTATTTTATATAAATTTAAAATTTTTGACCACACTTTGCCATCGGATCCATCGGGGCTCAACGTTACTTTTCAGCAACTTGGGCTTCTCTGAAAAAATATTTTTTCAAAATTATTTTGTTTTGCAATTGTTTTTTCATTTATTAATGGATCATGTTATTATGTATCTTTGTGTCAGGGGTTTTTGCGAGTAACTAGGACTTATTGTTGTTCTTTCACAATGAAGGGACATTGTTCAAATTGCAATAGGAAGAAATCTTCCTCTGACTTTCATGATCATTGTATTAATTGTAGTCAGTGTTCTCGCATTAATCCCTGTCCTATATGTGAACATTGGGATGAGAAACATTGGAAACGTGTGTCACGATATGTTGTTTCTGGAGAAAGAGCGATGCCGGCTCTTTCTCCACAAGGTCACTCTACTCTCTCAGTTTCTATTTCAGAGGAACCAGAACAGGGTGATGTTTCCATGTTATCTTCTTCAAGAGTCCGCTAGCTCGCCCGGTGTAGCGTCCATTCACCGAATGGTTCGGCAGCCGGGTTCGTCCGATGCGGTCCAAGAGGAAATTTTGGGTGATGCGAGCACTATAAACATAATAGATGCACACCCAGTGACGGCGGATAGTAAACGAGAACGGAGGAAGACTTTTAGTCCGGTTCCTAGCTCGTCAAGGTCCAGCCGGGCCGCGAGCGAGAGAGGCCCCTCTCTCGTACAACAACATCTGGGACCAGATGTTGTGGTACAAAATGTGTCTTTAGCGGAGCATACGTCCGTCGCTCGGGGCGCTCCGTTGTATAAGCAGTCCGCAGAGACTGTTAAGGCTTCCTCTTCTCGTCGGCGCACACGACCGCACCTTGGCTGCGTGACCTCCGATATTTTGCCAGCTTCGCCGATGAAGGATTCTTCGGCGACCAGGTCACACCATCCGGCAGCCAGGGATTCGAGACCGATGGACTCCGGACGTTCGCATAGGAAAAGTATGCGGGAGCCATCTGATGCGGAGCTGCCCTCGGCGAAGCAGCGAAAGACCGCGCCTCCGCAGGTCTCGACGTCGGACATTCTAGTGCAGATAGCACAGCTTATCGCAGCATCCCAGCAGCCGACAGAAACGGTGTCGGATCGAGAATTATCCGACGGCGCTGGGTCGGTACGCTCCGCCGAAGCATCGGGGGCGGACGACCGGGAACATCGGGAGGTCCGACCGGATGGTGAAAGGGATACGGATGAATTGGAGCTATCCCTTTCGGAACAACATAAAGCTGCCGTGGACTTCATCCGGCACTTTCTCCCTCAAGTTGTTCCGTCGGGCCAGACTGCTGCGCTTCCGGACAAGAGAATTATAGCGTCATTGGACTCTGAATTTTTTGAGCGGTTCAGGGACATCGCTCCCGAGTTTCCGTCGCAGTCCAATAATGTTGCAAGAACATTTGAATTATTGAACGACGCTATATTTAAACTTGCTTCCAGGACGGGGAAAGCAGGTTTCTTGTCCGCTAATACTCTTAACCTGCCTTTCATTAATGCAAGGAATAAATTCGACACGGCAGGACAGGGTATACCGAGAGTTCCTCTGCGTATGGACGACGAGGCGGAAGACTTAGAGCTATCATTACCGTCGTCAGCTTCTATTCCAACCGCGGTGTTGGAAACAGCTATTGCGTCTAACAGAGCCAATTTAGATGCCTTATCTTACGCAGATCACCTTACTAAGGCGTTATCACTGCGCCTTCAAGGGGAAGAGTTTCAGGATATACAATCCTCTTTAAGACTTCTTTCAAGGGCAGTAGCTTATTCCACGTGTAACTCCGCCCTTTCAGTGGCAAATCTGGAGTTGGTTAGACGTGACGCAGCCCTAGCTACATCCACACTAGTGGATTCTAAGGTGAAGAACTCTCTTAGAGTCGCTTCGGTCTCAGGAGAACTTCTCTTTGACGGCAAGCTTTCCGCTATTTATGATAATATTAAAAAGAAAGCTAATGATTCTCTGTTGTTCAGATCCGCTCCTAAAAGGTCGGATACAGCAGACACGAATAAGGCAGGCACTTCTGGGTCTAATGCGCCCAAGAGAGGTTCCTATAGAGGTTCCGGTGCGTCCTCTTGGTCTTATTCGAGAGACCGTCAGGATAGCGACTCTCGTTCGGGACGTCCTTCAGGCCGGGACAATCGGTCGGACGCCCCGAGGTCGACGAGGCGAGGTGCGGGTCGTGGAAGACGTGGTTTCTCCTACCGCAGGCCTCGCAGGTCCAGGAGATGATGGCTTAAACCTCTATCGCGTTCCGGTTGTCGGAAGGTTGTCGAGTTTTTCACAAGAGTGGGCGTCGATTACGGACGACCCGTGGGTGAGAGGAGTGACTTCGGAAGGTCTAAAGATATCCTTCAAACGAAAGCCTCCATTAACTCGAAGTCCAAAGTGGACTCATCTTCCGTCAAATCCACAGAAAAGAGACGCTCTGTTATCAGAGGTGCAGTCTCTTTTAATGAAGAACGCGGTAGAGGTCGTAGAAAACCAGGAATCTCTGGGATTCTACAGCCATCTGTTTCTGGTTCCGAAACCAGACGGCTCGTTCCGTCCAGTCATAGATTTGAGCTGGTTAAACAAGCTGATCGTCGCTCCGAAGTTTTATATGGAGACGATTCGATCGGTCAGAGCGAGTATTCGGGTGAACGATTATGCAACGAGCATAGATCTCAAAGATGCGTACTTTCACGTCATGGTACATCCGACATTCCGAAAGTATCTACGCTTCGCAGTCCTAGGAGTGGTGTATCAGTTCCGGGCCATGTGCTTCGGATTGAATCTAGCACCCTGGGCTTTCACTCGAGTAATGAACTCGGTAATGATCTACTTCCGAGCTCATTCGTCTGCGGTAACGTCGGCCTACCTGGACGACATTCTTCAGAGGTACGGCAACGAGTTAACGCTTCAGAACGATGTTCAGAATCTTCTTCTATTGCTCCGACGTCTCGGTTTCATAGTAAACGAGGAGAAGTCGGATCTGGTGCCGTCCAAGTCATTCACTCATCTGGGAATGAGCTTCGAGACGCACAACAATCTCGTTCGTCTGCCGTTAACCAGAGCGAAATTAGTCAGTTGTTACGCTCGCTATTGTCTGCATGCAGACAAAGTCACGGGGAGAGAATTTATGAGACTGATAGGTCTGTGCGGAGCCGCCGCGGATCTCATTCCGATGGGGCGGCTACGCACACGTCCTCTTCAAATTTTCCTGACTCAGGATTGGAGTGTGAAAATTCATTCGCTCGATGTAGACGTTCTCTTGTCAGATCAAGTGAAACAAGAGATTCAGAATTGGGCAAACATTCAGTGGTTAACTCAAGGAGTTCCGCTGCAGTTGCCGGATCCGAGTTTTACCATTATGACGGATGCCAGTCAAACAGGTTGGGGTGCATCATTAATCCCAACGGATTCGAGATGCCAGGGTCTTTGGGATCCGCAATTCCTGTGCAAGCACATAAACATCAAGGAAATGATGTCAATTTGGCTTGCGTTACGTCACTGGATGGACATTATTCACGATGCTCATGTCCAAATCCTATCCGACAATACGACAGTAGTGGCGTATATACGGAATCAGGGAGGCACTCATTCAGTTCCGTTGTTCAATCTAACGGAAAGAATCCTTCTGTTTGCGTTGGAACATCAGGTTCTTCTTTCGGTCCGTCACATACCGGGTCGTCTGAATGTGCTAGCAGACTCCCTTTCACGAAAGGGTCGCTTGTTGCCGTCGGAGTGGACTCTCAACAAACAAGTATTCAATCAGATTTGCTACCAATGGGAACGGCCAATGATAGACTTATTTGCGACACATCTCAACAATCAGTTGCAGACGTATGTGTCCCCGTGTCCGGATCCAAGAGCATTTGCAGTAGACGCTCTGTCGATCCCTTGGGACGGAATGGTAGGATATGCGTATCCTCCAGCGCCGTTAATTCAACAAGTATTGCTAAAGATAAAACAATCTCAATGCAAGATTCTGTTGGTAGCATCTCTGTCGCCACAGAGACCGTGGATAAATCTACTCAGGTGTCTGTTGTGGGACCTACCGCGGAAGCTTCCTCCACGAGAGGATCTTCTTTCGCAGGGGAAATCGCGCCAACTCCATCACAACCCGCAAGGTCTCAACCTTCACGTCTTTCCGTTGTGCGGTCCTTCTTGCATGGCAAGCACTTTACAGGACGAGCAGTGGACGCGATTTCTAACTGTAGGAGGACCTCCTCTTCGCTAAACTATGCTGCTAAGTGGAAGGTTTTTCGTCGTTGGTGTAGGGATCATTCTGTAGATATATTTGATCCCTCTATACCAGACATTGCAAACTTTCTAGTATACTTGTTTGACGAAATCAAACTGCAGCCTGTTACTATAAAGGGTTATAGATCTATGTTATCTGATACCTATGTACATCATGATAGTTTACAAATTGGATCTAATGTCTCTTTATCGAAATTGGTTAGAAACTTTTCGATAAATAGACCCAGAACTCTTAGATTAATTCCTAAGTGGAATTTAGCTTGGGTTCTCCTTAAATTGAAGGAAAAGCCATTTGAACCTCTTGGGACAGTAGATTTCAAATTCTTATCTTATAAGACAGCTTTTCTCTTAGCTTTCTCTTCGGCCAGAAGAGTCAGTGAGCTTCATGCACTATCGGTGGATGATTCTCATTATCGTAGTGTTGGGAACACTATCACCTTCACTACTAATGTGGGTTTTTTAGCTAAGAATCAGGCTCCTAATAAATATCCGGAACCTATTGTTATTAAGGCTCTTCCGTCTTCAGACGGGCGTAGGCCTTTACTCTGTCCTGTTAGAGCACTACGTATCTATGAACAGAGATCTCAGTTCATCAGAAAGGGACGGAAACGTTTCTTTCTGTCTTTGATGCCTAATAGAAAGGACATTTCGGTCCATTCTATTGCTAGATGGATTCAGTTAACTATCCGTACTGCTTATGAAGATTTATCTTCTTCTCAGCAGTCTGTGCTTAAGATTTCTGCTCATGAAGTAAGAGCTCTTTCTACTTCCTGGGCTTATGCTAATAGTGTTGCTATTACAGATTTAATGAAGGCTGCTTATTGGTCTCAGCCATCCACATTTACTAATTTTTATCTCAGAAATATTGAGTCCATTTCTGGAGACCTGCATTGTTTAGGTCCGTTATCTGTTGCTCAGAATGTCGTCCACTAAACAGTTGCAACTATAGTTATGCAGGCTTTCTGTTCCGGCAGTGACTCCGTCCGGCTGCCCTCTTCGCTCTGGGCTATTTGACCCAGGGCAAGGGGAAGGGGGGGGGGGGGCGGGTGTTCCCTTAGGTCACCTGCTTTATAGTGAAAAGCAAGGGAATGCCTCCTCCAAGACAGTATTTCTGAGTCGCTTCCGGGATGGTTTTAAAGTGTAATATTAATGTTTAATTTCATTCATGTCTTATTTTTAAAGTGTAGCTCGGTGTGAAGCATTTGTATATGTCAAGTGTCAAACGGGCTTTAATATACAATACTCGGACACTTTTAAATGATTATAAAGAGTCTCAATTCTCTGGACTACTTTATTTATTGGCTTGCTTTAAAAATAATTAGTATAAGGGTTATACTGGATGTTAATAGAGAACATGAATGTTATTGTGCTCAATTATTAAGGGTAGTGTATCTTTCTAATTTAATATTAAATAAGAAAGATACATGTAAAGCCTAATACTCCTTTTCTCCTTAAGGGGTTACCTCTTTACTATATAATTGAGCTTATTGGATTTTCCTCTATGTCCTAGGCCCTCCAGCCTGTTTACTATTCAGCTAAGTCTGGGTCATTGGTACAGTATAAAAATGTTCAAAAATTTATAGTAATTTATATATTTTTTATACTTACCAATGACCCAGACGGGGATGGCCCTCCCTGGAGTTGGGAACTCTTGCCTCCCCGCTGAGTACATAGCGCTGACCAGGCACTGCCAGTAAGAATGATAATTGGCGCCAATTTCGGGACGACTGCGTCACTGCGCATGCGCAGTAGAGGCGTACTATGGAGGTCCTTTAGGACATGATTTCTTTTTGTTTTGGATGCAAATTTTGGGGATTGGGGGGCAAAATTTGTGTTTGGCCCTGGTTTTGTTGGAGTTAGCACCAGCTAAGTCTGGGTCATTGGTATGTATAAAAAATATATAAATTACTATAAATTTTTTAACTTTTCAAAAATTTTTTTGGATTTCAATTGTTTTTTCAATGTTAATGGATCATGTTATTATGTATCTTTGTTTTTAGGGGTTTGTGCGAGTACTAGGACTTGTTGTTGTCTTTTCACAATGAAAAGATACTGTTCAAATTGTAATAGGAAGAAATCTTCCTCTGACTTTCATGATCATTGTATTAATTGTAGTCAGTGTACTCGCACTAATCCCTGTTCTATATGTGAATATTGGGATGAGAAACATTGGAAACGTGTGTCACGGTATGTTGTTAGTGGAGAAAGGGCTATACCGGTCCTTTCTCCGCAGGGTCACTCTAGTCTACCAGTTTCTATTTCGTATAACTCCGCCCTTTCAGTGGCAAACCTGGAGTTGGTTAGACGTGACGCAGCCCTAGCTACATCCACACGCGTGGATAGTAAGGTGAAGAACTCTCTGAGTCGCTTCGGTCTCCGGAGAACTTCTCTTCGACGGCAAGCTTTCTGCAATCTACGATAAAATTACTAACAAAGCTTCGGATTCTCTGCTGTTTAAATCCGCTTCCAAAAAGTTGGATACGGCAGATAAGAGTAAGACAGGCACTTCTGGGACTAATGCGCCCAAGAGAGGTTCCTATAGAGGTTCCGGTGCGTCCTCTTGGTCTTATTCAAGAGACCGTCAAGGCAGCGACTCACGTGCGGGACGTCCTTCGGGCCGGGACAACCGGTCGGACGCCTCGAGGTCGACGGGACGAGGTGCGGGTTGTGGAGGACGTGGTTTCTCCTCCCGCAGGCCTCGCAGGTCCAGGAGGTGATTGTTTCAACCTCTATCGTGTTGCGGTTGGCGGAAGGTTGTCGAGTTTTTCAGAAGAGTGGGCGTCGATTACGGACGACCCTTGGATGAGAGGGGTGATTTCGGAAGGACTAAGAATATCCTTCAAACGAAAGCCTCCATTAACTCGAAGTCCAAAATGGACTCAACTTCCGTCAAATCCGCAGAAAAGAGACGCTCTGTTATCGGAGGTGCAGTCTCTTTTAATGAAGAAAGCGGTAGAGGTCGTAGAAGACCAGGAAACACTGGGATTCTACAGCCATCTGTTTCTGGTTCCGAAACCAGACGGCTCGTTCCGTCCAGTCATAGATTTGAGCTGGATAAACAAGCTGATCGTCGCTCTGAAGTTCTATATGGAGACGATTCGATCGGTCAGAGCGAGTATTCGGGTGAACGATTATGCTACAAGCATAGATCTCAAAGATGCGTACTTTCATGTCATGGTACATCCGACATTCAGAAAGTATCTACGCTTCGCAGTCCTAGGAGTGGTGTATCAATTCCGGGCGATGTGCTTCGGATTGAACCTAGCACCCTGGGCTTTCACTCGGGTAATGAACTCGGTAATGATGTATTTCCGAGCTCATTCGTCTGCGGTAACGTCGGCCTACCTGGACGACATTCTTCAGAGGTACGGCAACGAGTTAACGCTTCAGAACGATGTGCAGAATCTGCTTCTATTGCTCCGACGTCTCGGTTTTGTTATAAACGAGGAGAAGTCGGATCTGGTGCCGTCCAAGTCATTCACTCATCTGGGAATGAGCTTCGAGACGCACAACAATCTCGTTCGTCTGCCGTTAACCAGAGCGAAATTAGTCAGTTGTTACGCTCGCTATTGTCTTCATGCAGACAAAGTCACAGCGAGGGAGTTCATGAGACTGATAGGTCTGTGCGGAGCCGCTGCGGATCTCATTCCGATGGGGCGGTTACGCACTCGTCCTCTCCAAATTTTCTTGACTCAGAATTGGAGTGTGAAGATTCATTCGCTCGACATAGACGTTCTCTTGTCAGATCAAGTGAAACAAGAGATTCAGACTTGGGCAAACATTCAGTGGTTAACTCAGGGAGTTCCGCTGCAGTTGCCGGATCCGAGTTTTACGATTATGACGGATGCCAGTCAAACAGGTTGGGGTGCATCATTGATCCCAACGGATTCGAGATGCCAGGGTCTTTGGGATCCACAGTTCCTAAGCAAGCACATAAACGTCAAGGAAATGATGTCAATTTGGCTTGCGTTACGTCATTGGATGGACATTATTCACAAAGCTCATGTCCAAATCCTATCCGACAATACGACAATAGTGGCGTATATACGGAACCAGGGAGGCACTCATTCCGTTCCTTTATTCAATTTAACGGAAAGAATCCTTCTGTTTGCTCTAGAACATCAAGTTCTACTTTCGGTCCGTCATATACCGGGTCGTCCGAATGTACTAGCAGACTCCCTTTCACGGAAGGGTCGCTTGTTGCCGTCGGAGTGGACTCTCAACAAACAAGTATTCAATCAGATTTGCTACCAATGGGAACGGCCAATGATAGACTTATTTACGACACATCTCAACAATCAGTTGCAGACGTATGTGTCACTGTGTCCGGATCCAAGAGCATTTGCAGTAGACGCTCTATCGATCTCATGGGACGGAATGGTAGGATATGCGTATCCTCCAGCGCCGTTGATTCAGCAAGAATTGCTAAAAATAAAACAATCTCAATGCAAGATTCTGTTGGTAGCATCTCTGTCTCCACAGAGACCGTGGATGAATCTACTCAGGGGTCTGTTGTGGGACCTACCGCGAAAGCTTCCTCCACGGGAGGATTTTCTTTCGCAGGGGAAACCGCGTCAACTTCATCACAACCCGCAAGGTCTCAACCTTCACGCTTTTCCGTTGTGCGGTCCTTCTTGCATGGCAAGCACTTTACAGGACGAGCAGTGGACGCGATTTCTAACTGTAGGAGGACCTCCTCTTCGCTAAACTATGCGGCTAAGTGGAAGGTTTTTCGTCGTTGGTGTAGGGATCATTCTGTTGATAATTTTGATCCCTCCATACCAGACATTGCAAACTTTCTAGTATACTTGTTTGACGAGATCAAACTGCAGCCTGTTACTATTAAGGGTTATAGGTCTATGTTATCTGATACCTATGCACACCACGATAGTTTACAAATTGGATCTAATGTCTCTTTATCTAAGTTAGTTAGAAACTTCTCGATAAATAGACCCAGATCTCTTAGATTAATTCCTAAGTGGAATTTAGCTTGCGTTCTTCTTAAACTGAAGGAAAAGCCATTTGAGCCTCTTGGGACAGTAGCTTTCAAATTCTTGTCTTATAAGACAGCTTTTTCTCTTAGCTTTCTCTTCTGCTAGAAGAGTCAGTGAGCTTCATGCACTATCGGTGGACGATTCTCACTATCGTAGTGGCGGGAACACTATCACCTTCACTACTAATGTTGGATTTTTAGCTAAGAATCAGGCTCCTAATAAATATCCGGAACCTATTGTTATTAAGGCGCTGCCGTCTTCAGACGGGCGTAGGCTTTTACTCTGTCCTGTTAGAGCTTTATGTATTTATAAACAGAGATCTCAGTTTATCAGAAGGGGACGAAAACGTTTCTTTCTGCCTCTGATGCCTAATAGAAAGGACATTTCGGTCCATTCTATTGCTAGATGGATTCAATTAACTATCCGTACTGCTTATGAAAATTTATCTTCTTCTCAGCAGTCTGTGCTTAAGATTTCGGCTCATGAAGTAAGAGCTCTTTCTACATCTTGGGCTTACGTAAATAGTGTTGCTATTACAGATTTAATGAAGGCTGCTTATTGGTCTCAGCCATCCACATTCACGAATTTTTATCTCAGAAATGTTGAGTCCATTTCTGGAGACCTGCATTGTTTAGGTCCGTTATCTGTTGCTCAGAATGTCGTCCACTAAACAGTTGCAACTATAGTTATGCAGGCTTTCTGTTCCGGCAGTGACTCCGTCCTGCTGCCCTCTTCGCTCTGGGCTATTTGACCCAGGGCAAGGGGAAGGGGGGGGGGGACGGTGTTCCCTTAGGTCACCTGCTTTATAGTGAAAAGCAAGGGAATTCCTCCTCCGGAGTCAGTAATTCTGAGTCGTTTCCGGGATGGTTTTAAAGTGTAATATTAATGTTAAAAATTCATTCATGTCATATTTTTAAAGTGTAGCTCGGTGTGAAGCATTTGTATATGTCAAGTGTCAAACGGGCGTTAATATACAATCCTCGGACACTTTTAAAGAATATAAAGATTCTCAATTCTCTGGACTAACTTTATTTATTGGCTTACTTTAAAAATAATTAGTATAAAGGGTTATACTGGATGTTAATAGAGAACATGAATGTTATTGTGCTCAATTATGAAGGGTGTTGTATCTTTCTAATTTATCATAAAATAAGAAAGATACATGTAAAGCCTAATACCCCTTTTCTCCTTGAGGGGTTGACTCTTTGTTATATAGTTGAGCTTATCGGATTTTCCTCTATGCCCTAGGCCCTCCAGCCTTTTTACTATTCAGCTATGTCTGGGTCATTGGTACAGTATAAAAATGTTAAAAAATTTATAGTAATTTATATATTTTTTATACTTACCAATGACCCAGACGGGGATGGCCCTCCCAGGAGTTGGGAACTCATACCCCCCCCCCCCCCCCCCCCACTGAGTACATAGCGCTGACCAGGCACTGCTTGTAAGACTGATAATTGGCGCCAATCTCGGAACGTCCTTGACAATGCGCATGCGCAGTAAGGCCAAAGTATGGAGGTCCTTCAGGACATGATTTCTTTTGGTTTTAGATGCATATTTTGGGGATTGGGGGCAAAATTTGTGTTTGGCCCTGGATTTTTAAGAGTTAGCACCAGCTATGTCTGGGTCATTGGTAAGTATAAAAAATATATAAACTACTATAAAGTTTTTAACTTTTAACCCCAATATGCAGCAATTTTGACCATTTTTCAAGCACTCAACTGTGTAATTCAGGTGAATATATTTAAATGATATTTTTTAAATTTTGACTGTATAATGTTTTCTCTAGGAAACTTCAAACTGTGAGCTTCGGGAACCTGTATACATTAGATGGACTGTGAATCAGGGAAGTTATCTTAATACAAAATATCCTTGGCCATGTTAATGAGAAGCTGTGCATTTCTTGAGAAACCAATGTATTAACATAAATGATTGTTTCCGCATTTCAAGTGGACAGGAGTAGTTACTTTCATTGCAATTTCTGGCCTCGATTCTCCATCACAAAATCAGTATAAGTGGGAATATGTTGCTGTATAACTAAAAGAAATATTAAAACAAGTTTTTTCTCTTTTTCAGTGATAACCTGTATAGATATAATTTCATGGAAAGCTCCCCTCTAGAGGAATTTATGTTCATTAATGGTATTACCAAGAGAATTAAGAAGGGTAATGTTATCTTTTACATACTTTCGTTTGACAATGTTAACTCTTATATCTCTATGAAAGACCCTTTCTGAGAGCGTTCCAGGGAAATGTGGCAGAGACTGATTTGATTAGTTGAGATAATTTGGGCCTGAATATTCATAATCATTTCATTTCTACAGCTTCATTCAAATGGCATATACTTCATGTGCAAGCCTCCTGAGTCAGGTCAGGAACTGACAGGGGTCTCTTATTACCCTTCATCACGCATAATTTATGCTATGCAGGAAAAGGGTGTGAGAGTTTTACAGAAATCTTCCTTTTATGATTGCATTATATTATTATTGATAGATTCAGCCAATGATACTTGACCAAACAGCTATTACAGCATTCTGGTAACTCGACAGTGTCGTTTTGAATTATTGACAGTAATCAACTTGCCAGGCATGTGGTGAACTCAGTTTCGTTTACTGGTGTAGACAGCTGGAGTGAAATATGTTTCATTACAAATTTACAGCAACACGCTACAGGTGTTATCTAGTAGTAAATATTTACTAAAAATAAAATTTGTTGTCACACTTTATGATTATAACTGCATTGAAGTGTTAACGTAATTGAAACGGGAGTTATTTTTACAATTTAATAATATACCAAACCTTAGGGACACTGCTCGTGAAATATGAAAACAATAACAAAAAGGATTTACTTCATTGCAGAATATGATTCCCAGAAAGCCTGTCCCTAATATTGATTTTTTGTCACTCCAGCAGATTCCCTCAGTCAGAAAAATCTAGCTCGCTATCTCCTGACATGTGAATTATTGAGTAATTCAAAACAAGTATCGGAGAACTAAACATTTTACCATAGGCCACTATTATAATGTTCAGGCGAAAAAAAATTGATCTCATCACTGTAATTTTGGCAATCAAATACCTTTGTCAAGTACAGCCCTTCAGACACCTTTTTCTGCCCTGAAAACAAGTGTGGAGGGGAGGGGTGTCATCCAGCAAATAGGAGAGAAAAAATGATGTGAAGGGAAGTACCGGTCATGTGCACATATTTTTCAGGGAATTTCCAACAAAAACACACAAAAAGAAAAGTGTACTTTTTAGGTCGAAAAGTCATCAAATCACCCCCTCTTTTATCAAGAATATTCACCAACTATGCAAGATGTCAATAGAATGCTTCAAACGTTTTTTGAAAAAATATATATTTTTATACTGTACCAATGACCCAGACTTAGCTGCTGGTGCTAACTCTAACAAAACCAGGGCCAAACACAAATTTTGCCCCCCAATCCCCAAAATTTGCATCCAAAACAAAAAGAAATCATGTCTTAAAGGACCTCCATACTACGCCTCTACTGCGCATGCGCAGTGACGCAGTCGTCCCGAAATTGGCGCCAATTATCATTCTCTGTTTGGCCCTTCATCAGTCAACATCTCACTGATCTTTGTGCTTGTAAATCTCAGTTTAAAGGATGCCAGACACGTAATTTTTGGAGAAAATGTGATTCTAAGGAGGATAGAAGGAGGAGAGGAAAAAGAAGTGGCAAAAAATAATCAGGGCTGTACTTAAAATTTTTTGATGAAATTATGTTAAGTTGCCTATTTTCGAGGCATGGGCCTCTTGTTGTCATTCTTGCTAATTGTTGCACTGCTTATTCAGTGTTTCCTCTCCCCTAGCCTTCTAAAGTCCCCCCTTGCAATTCTCCCATGCTTTTGGCATATTTTTGAGAAATTTCATTTCTAAAATTTCCTGGGAGAGTTGCTTGGTTACAGAATGTTTTCTGTTATTTTCCCCATAGTTACGTTTTCACCCATGGGTGTATAACGTTTGTGTTCTGCATCTTCCATCTGATGTTCTACAGATTCTCCCCTGGGAGTCTCTGTTTTGCATCAGATAGAGTGTAATTGATGGCTGATTCCGGGCCAGTTTTTTCAGTGCCTGGAGTCATGTTTTCTAGTGTGTTTACACTGTTTGTTTTCATTGGCAACAGCCTTTTTTGAGGGGGGCTGTTTGCCTTTGTTGTAGTTTATCTCATTATAAGATACATTTATATTATCCGAAAGTGTCTCATTAATTATTTTATATAAATTTAAAATTTTTGACCACACTTAGCCATCGGATCCATCGGGGCTCAACGTTACTTTTCAGCAACTTGGGCTTCGCTGAAAAAATATTTTTTCAAAATTATTTTGTTTTGCAATTGTTTTTTCATTTATTAATGGATCATGTTATTATGTATCTTTGTGTCAGGGGTTTTTGCGAGTAACTAGGACTTATTGTTGTTCTTTCACAATGAAGGGACGTTGTTCAAATTGTAATAGGAAGAAATCTTCCTCTGACTTTCATGATCATTGTATTAAGTGTAGTCAGTGTTCTCGCATTAATCCCTGTCCTATATGTGAACATTGGGATGAGAAACATTGGAAACGTGTGTCACGATATGTTGTTTCTGGAGAAAGAGCGATGCCGGCTCTTTCTCCGCAAGGTCACTCTACTCTCTCAGTTTCTATTTCAGAGGAACCAGAACAGGGTGATGTTTCCATGTTATCTTCTTCAAGTGTGCGTCCGTCGTCACAAATGAATTCAGAGCTAGCGGCAAAAGTGCTCATGGAGATTAGACAAATGTCGTCCGCTAGCTCGCCCGGTGTAGCGTCCATTCACCGAATGGTTCGGCAGCCGGGTTCGTCCGATGCGGTCCAAGAGGAAATTTTGGGTGATGCGAGCACTATAAACATAATAGATGCACACCCAGTGACGGCGGATAGTAAGCGAGAACGGAGGAAGCCTTTTAGTCCGGTTCCTAGCTCGTCCAGGTCCAGCCGGGCCGCGAGCGAGAGAGGTCCCTCTCTCGTACAACAACATCTGGGACCAGATGTTGTGGTACAAAATGTGTCTTTAGCGGAGCATACGTCCGTCGCTCGGGACGCTCCGTTGTATAAGCAGTCCGCAGAGACTGTTAAGGCTTCCTCTTTTCGTCAGCGCACACGACCGCACCTTGGCTGTGTGACCGCCGATATATTACCAGCTTCGCCGATGAAGGATTCTTCGGCGACCAGGTCACACCATCCGGCAGCCAGGGATTCGAGACCGATGGACTCTGGACGTTCGCATAGGAAAAGTATGCGGGAGCCATCTGATGCGGAGCTGCCCTCGGCGAAGCAGCGAAAGACTGCGCCTCCGCAGGTCTCGACGCCGGACATTCTTGTGCAGATAGCACAGCTTATCGCAGCATCCCAGCAGCCGACAGAAACGGTGTCGGATCGAGAATTATCCGACGGCGCTGGGTCGGTACGCTCCGCCGAAGCATCGGGGGCGGACGACCGGGAACATCATGAGGTCCGACCGGATGGTGAAAGGGATACGGATGACTTGGAGCTATCCCTTTCGGAACAACATAAAGCTGCCGTGGACTTCATCCGGCACTTTCTCCCTCAAGTTGTTCCGTCGGGCCAGACTGCTGTGCTTCCGGACAAGAGAATTATAGCGTCATTGGACTCCGAATTTTTTGAGCGGTTCAGGGACATCGCTCCCGAGTTTCCGTCGCAGTCCAATAATGTTGCTAGAACATTTGA
Source organism: Pictodentalium vernedei (assembly GCA_031216915.1). Classification (NCBI taxonomy): domain Eukaryota; kingdom Metazoa; phylum Mollusca; class Scaphopoda; order Dentaliida; family Dentaliidae; genus Pictodentalium; species Pictodentalium vernedei. The sequence goes on from CM062295.1 coordinate 326,452,461, forward strand.
ATTATTGAACGACGCTATATTTAAACTTGCTTCCAGGACGGGGAAAGCAGGTTTCTTGTCCGCTAATACTCTCAACCTGCCTTTCATTAATGCAAGGAATAAATTCGATACGGCAGGACAGGGTATACCGAGAGTTCCTCTGCGTATGGACGACGAGGCGGAAGACTTAGAGCTATCATTACCGTCGTCAGCTTCTATTCCAACCGCGGTGTTGGAAACAGCTATTGCGTCTAACAGAGCCAATTTAGATGCCTTATCTTACGCAGATCACCTTACTAAGGCGTTATCACTGCGCCTTCAAGGGGAAGAGTTTCAGGATATACAATCCTCTTTAGGACTTCTTTCAAGGGCAGTAGCTTATTCCACGTGTAATTCCGCCCTTTCAGTGGCAAATCTGGACTTGGTTAGACGTGACGCAGCCCTAGCTACATCCACACTAGTGGATTCTAAGGTGAAGAACTCTCTTAGAGTCGCTTCGGTCTCAGGAGAACTTCTCTTTGACGGCAAGCTATCCGCTATTTATGATAAAATTAAAAAGAAAGCTAATGATTCTCTGTTGTTCAGATCGGCTCCTAAGAAGTCGGATACAGCAGACACGAATAAGACAGGCACTTCTGGGTCTAATGCGCCCAAGAGAGGTTCCTATAGAGGTTCCGGTGCGTCCTCTTGGTCTTATTCGAGAGACCGTCAGGATAGCGACTCTCGTTCGGGACGTCCTTCAGGCCGGGACAATCGGTCGGACGCCCCGAGGTCGACGAGGCGAGGTGCGGGTCGTGGAAGACGTGGTTTCTCCTACCGCAGGCCTCGCAGGTCCAGGAGGTGATGGCTTAAACCTCTATCGCGTTCCGGTTGGCGGAAGGTTGTCGAGTTTTTCACAAGCGTGGGCGTCGATTACGGACGACCCTTGGGTGAGAGGAGTGACTTCGGAAGGTCTGAAGATATCCTTCAAACGAAAGCCTCCATTAACTCGAAGTCCAAAGTGGACTCATCTTCCGTCAAATCCACAGAAAAGAGACGCTCTGTTATCAGAGGTGCAGTCTCTTTTAATGAAGAACGCGGTAGAGGTCGTAGAAAACCAGGAATCTCTGGGATTCTACAGCCATCTGTTTCTGGTTTCCGAAACCAGACGGCTCGTTCCGTCCAGTCATAGATTTGAGCTGGATAAACAAGCTGATCGTCGCTCCGAAGTTTTATATGGAGACGATTCGATCGGTCAGAGCGAGTATTCGGGTGAACGATTATGCAACGAGCATAGATCTCAAAGATGCGTACTTTCACGTCATGGTACATCCGACATTCCGAAAGTATCTACGCTTCGCAGTCCTTGGAGTGGTGTATCAATTCCGGGCGATGTGCTTCGGATTGAATCTAGCACCCTGGGCTTTCACTCGGGTGATGAACTCGGTAATGATCTACTTCCGAGCTCATTCGTCTGCGGTAACGTCGGCCTACCTGGACGACATTCTTCAGAGGTACGGCAACGAGTTAACGCTTCAGAACGATGTTCAGAATCTTCTTCTATTGCTTCGACGTCTCGGTTTTATAGTAAACGAGGAGAAGTCGGATCTGGTGCCGTCCAAGTCATTCACTCATCTGGGAATGAGCTTCGAGACGCACAACAATCTCGTTCGTCTGCCGTTAACCAGAGCGAAATTAGTCAGTTGTTACGCTCGCTATTGTCTGCACGCAGACAAAGTCACGGGGAGAGAATTTATGAGACTGATAGGTCTGTGCGGAGCCGCCGCGGATCTCATTCCGATGGGGCGGCTACGCACACGTCCTCTTCAAATTTTCCTGACTCAGAATTGGAGTGTGAAAATTCATTCGCTCGATGTAGACGTTCTCTTGTCAGATCAAGTGAAACAAGAGATTCAGACTTGGGCAAACATTCAGTTGTTAACTCAAGGAGTTCCGCTGCAGTTGCCGGATCCGAGTTTTACCATTATGACGGATGCCAGTCAAACAGGTTGGGGTGCATCATTAATCCCAACGGATTCGAGATGCCACGGTCTTTGGGATCCGCAATTCCTGTGCAAGCACATAAACATAAAGGAAATGATGTCAATTTGGCTTGCGTTACGTCACTGGATGGACATTATTCACGATGCTCATGCCCAAATCCTATTCGACAATACGACAGTAGTGGCGTATATACGGAATCAGGGAGGCACTCATTCAGTTCCGTTGTTCAATCTAACGGAAAGAATCCTTCTGTTTGCGTTAGAACATCACGTTCTTCTTTCGGTCCGTCACATACCGGGTCGTCTGAATGTGCTAGCAGACTCCCTTTCACGAAAGGGTCGTTTGTTGCCGTCGGAGTGGACTCTCAACAAACAAGTATTCAATCAGATTTGCTACCAATGGGAACGGCCAATGATAGACTTATTTGCGACACATCTCAACAATCAGTTGCAGACGTATGTGTCTCCGTGTCCGGATCCAAGAGCATTTGCAGTAGACGCTCTGTCGATCCCTTGGGACGGAATGATAGGATATGCGTATCCTCCAGCGCCGTTAATTCAACAAGTATTGCTAAAGATAAAACAATCTCAATGCAAGATTCTGTTGGTAGCATCTCTGTCGCCACAGAGACCGTGGATAAATCTACTCAGGTGTCTGTTGTGGGACCTACCGCGGAAGCTTCCTCCACGAGAGGATCTTCTTTCGCAGGGGAAATCGCGCCAACTCCATCACAACCCGCAAGGTCTCAACCTTCACGTTTTTCCGTTGTGCGGTCCTTCTTGCATGGCAAGCACTTTACAGGACGAGCAGTGGACGCGATTTCTAACTGTAGGAGGACCTCCTCTTCGCTAAACTATGCGGCTAAGTGGAAGGTTTTTCGTCGTTGGTGTAGGGATCATTCTGTAGATATATTTGATCCCTCTATACCAGACATTGCAAACTTTCAAGTATACTTGTTTGACGAAATCAAACTGCAGCCTGTTACTATAAAGGGTTATAGATCTATGTTATCTGATACCTATGCAAATCATGATAGTTTACAAATTGGATCTAATGTCTCTTTATCGAAGTTGGTTAGAAACTTTTCGATAAATAGACACAGAACTCTTAGATTAATTCCTAAGTGGAATTTAGCTTGGGTTCTCCTTAAATTGAAGGAAAAGCCATTTGAACCTCTTGGGACAGTAGATTTCAAATTCTTATCTTATAAGACAGCTTTTCTCTTAGCTTTCTCTTCTGCCAGAAGAGTCAGTGAGCTTCATGCACTATCGGTGGATGATTCTCATTATCGTAGTGTTGGGAACACTATCACCTTCACTACTAATGTGGGTTTTTTAGCTAAGAATCAGGCTCCTAATAAATATCCGGAACCTATTGTTATTAAGGCTCTTCCGTCTTCAGACGGGCGTAGGCCTTTACTCTGTCCTGTTAGAGCACTACGTATCTATAAACAGAGATCTCAGTTTATCAGAAAGGGACGGAAACGTTTCTTTCTGTCTTTGATGCCTAATAGAAAGGACATTTCAGTCCATTCTATTGCTAGATGGATTCAGTTAACTATCCGTACTGCTTATGAAGATTTATCTTCTTCTCAGCAGTCTGTGCTTAAGATTTCTGCTCATGAAGTAAGAGCTCTTTCTACTTCCTGGGCTTATGCTAATAGTGTTGCTATTACAGATTTAATGAAGGCTGCTTATTGGTCTCAGCCATCCACATTTACGAATTTTTATCTCAGAAATATTGAGTCCATTTCTGGAGACCTGCATTGTTTAGGTCCGTTATCTGTTGCTCAGAATGTCGTCCACTAAACAGTTGCAACTATAGTTATGCAGGCTTTCTGTTCCGGCAGTGACTCCGTCCGGCTGCCCTCTTCGCTCTGGGCTATTTGACCCAGGGCAAGGGGAAGGGGGGGGGGGGGTGTTCCCTTAGGTCACCTGCTTTATAGTGAAAAGCAAGGGAATGCCTCCTCCAAGTCAGTATTTCTGAGTCGCTTCCGGGATGGTTTTAAAGTGTAATATTAATGTTTAATTCATTCATGTCTTATTTTTAAAGTGTAGCTCGGTGTGAAGCATTTGTATATGTCAAGTGTCAAACGGGCTTTAATATACAATACTCGGACACTTTTAAATGACTATAAAGAGTCTCAATTCTCTGGACTACTTTATTTATTGGCTTGCTTTAAAAATAATTAGTATAAGGGTTATACTGGATGTTAATAGAGAACATGAATGTTATTGTGCTCAATTATTAAGGGTAGTGTATCTTTCTAATTTAATATTAAATAAGAAAGATACATGTAAAGCCTAATACTCCTTTTCTCCTTAAGGGGTTACCTCTTTACTATATAGTTGAGCTTATTGGATTTTCCTCTATGTCCTAGGCCCTCCAGCCTGTTTACTATTCAGCTAAGTCTGGGTCATTGGTACAGTATAAAAATGTTCAAAAATTTATAGTAATTTATATATTTTTTATACTTACCAATGACCCAGACGGGGATGGCCCTCCCTTGAGTTGGGAACTCTTGCCTCCCCGCTGAGTACATAGCGCTGACCAGGCACTGCCAGTAAGAATGATAATTGGCGTCAATTTCGGGACGACTGCGTCACTGCGCATGCGCAGTAGAGGCGTAGTATGGAGGTCCTTTAGGACATGATTTCTTTTTGTTTTGGATGCAAATTTTGGGGATTGGGGGGCAAAATTTGTGTTTGGCCCTGGTTTTGTTAGAGTTAGCACCAGCAGCTAAGTCTGGGTCATTGGTAAGTATAAAAAATATATAAATTACTATAATTTTTTCAACTTTCCCAAGGCTGTTTATTTCCAGAGATTGCATCATTTGCGAGTGCAACATTTCAAAATGGGTAATTCTAAAATCAAATATTTAGTTCAGCGATACCAACAACACCGACAATTAAGGTTTATCCTGAAATTACCTTTCTCATTTTACCCGCATCAAATAATAGCATTGTTTTATTCAACTAATGAATAAATTGGTGTAAAATAACTATTTCTCCTGGTGGTGGGGAGTATTTAACTTTACTAGTGTTTTGTGTTCTTCTAGTAAAGCCATGGTGTGATGATAAAACTTACAGACAAAGGTTGTGAACTTAATACCAGTACTCTAGGTAAAGGTCATTGATCAGTCCTAAATGTAGCACCGTCTGATATCGAACAAACAATAGGCCATAAATTATGCTGATGTCAACAATGATTGGACCTCTCTCTATCTCTTTCATTTCAGATGCTGCAATCGATACACAGAAGGCACAATATACATCAAAACCATTACAAAACAAACAGAAGACCACTCCTCATGGATGGCTCCAACAATATAAACAATCAGTGGTAGACTATACATGTCCGAAGACTCAACAAACCACCAGAAGAACTAGAAAACAAGCAACAGAATCTTAACAGAGAGAGAAGACCACATCTGCCATTAGAACATGATGCAACCACATGCCTTGAGAAACCGATGTATTAACATAATCATCTGCATTATCGTGAAGTCCAATCTTACATCAACGTAATGCATGAACAGAAGAACCTGAGGCAGACTTTACTGCCCATGGATAGCTCCAACAATACGAACAGTAAGTGGCAGACTATACTTGCCTGAAGGCTCAACAAAATCCCAGAAGACCTGCAAGACAGGTGAGAAAACCTTAACAAACAAACATTTTTTTTAACCAATGTATGTATTTTTCTTTTTCAGAATGGTCTTATCTTACAGAATCCTCAGACGGAGAATAAAGAATTCCTATAGCATTGTAATATCACGACCTGTGCAGTTTGGAAATTGGATATTTAACCCCAATATGCAGCAATTTTGACCATTTTTCAAGCACTCAACTGTGTAATTCAGGTGAATATATTTAAATGATATTTTTAAATTTTGACTGTGTAATGTTTTCTCCGGGAAACGTCATACTGTGAGCTTCGGGAACCTATATACATTAGATGGACTGTGAATCGGGGAAGTTATCTTAATACAAATTATCCTTGGTCATATTATTGAGAAGCTGTGCATTTCTTGAGAAACCAATGTATGAACATAAATGATTGTTTCCACATCTTAAGTGGACAAGAGTAGTTACTTTCGTTGCAATTTCTGGCGTCCATTCTCCATCACAACAACAGTATAAGTGGGAATATGTTGCTGTATAACTAAAAGAAATATTAAAACAAGTTTTTTCTCTTTTTCTGTGATAACCTGTACAGATATAATTTCATGGAAAGCTCCCCTCTAGAGAAATTTATGTTCATTAATGGTATTACCAAGAGAATTAAGAAGGGTAATGTTGTTTTTTACATACTTTCGTTTGACAATGTTAACTCTTATATCTCTATGAAAGACCCTTTCTAAAAGCGTTTCAGGGAAATGTGGCAGGGACTGATTTGATTAGTTGAGATAATTTGGGCCTGAATATTCATAATCATTTCATTTCTACAGCTTCATTCAAATAGCATATACTTCATGTGCAAGCCTCCTGCGACAGGTCAGGAACTGACATGGATCTCTTATTACCCTTCATCAAGCATAATTTATCCTATGCAGGAAAAGGGTGTGAGAGTATTACAGAAATCTTTCTTTTATGATTGCATTATATTATTATTGATAGATTCAGCCAATGATACTTGACCAAACATAGTCCAGGCACATTAGACATAAAAATGAGAAAGTAAGGAAAAAAATCGGAGAAAGCTGATTTTTTTATATGTTTCCGGGACACACATTGCGGATAAAGTGTGAAAAGTCCCCGCGAATCCGAGTTGAGCTTTTTTAGGTATAGCGTTTTTTTGATGAAAAAAATTTTTTTTTTAAAAATTCGACCCAGCTCCATATTTCTCATTCTTATTCGCCTTAGTAGGGTGAGAATCATAAATATCGTGCTGAATTATATTGAGAATACATATCCCCAACAGAAAATGCCAACTTTGTACCAATCCTCACACTCAATGGTGAAATATTCACGAAAATGTACAAAATTACGAAAAAAAATTTATTGTTTTCATACACACAACGGTACACAACGTCCATTAAATCAAATCTACGACTACTTTGGGAGTTAAATTATATATCAAAAATTGCAGAAAAGCAGTGGCTTTATAATGATATATAACAATAGTCATTTATTCCATAATGAACTGGTGAAACGTGTGAAATATTAACCATACCCCCTAAACTCAAATTCAAACGGCATCGACTTTTCTCATTCAAATACAGTATTATAGCATTATTGTTTCAATTTCCATGTTCGATTAAATCACATAATGTGGTGTTCGCCTACACTGAAGATGCATTGGCATGTAATGTGTGCACGCCTCGGCGGCTTCCATATGATTATGTCATATTTAGGGGCAATTGGTTCGATCATGGCTGGTAGCGGCTTGGATGAACTTTGGGGGACTGTTTATGCTGGTGGGTCAATCCATCATTTGATCAGTGGTCATGAATATGCAAGAGCAGTTCGTGCCCATTTGCTAACACAAATTGCCATTACAAAACTTGTGTTTGAAGAAAGCCGAACACTAGATAACATAGACTGCACAGAAGTCAATGAAATATTCTGTGGACTTGCCAGAGGTGACTGTACAACAGCTGACGCTGTCAATCAAGAAAGTGTCAACCATCTACTGTCAAAATTACACGAACTGCTCCAGAATGCGTCCGTAGGACGCACAGGAAAGCTTTGGGTACAATACTACGAGCAAATAGGTCTTCTCCAGTTGTTCTTGAGAGCAGAGCGCACAGGCGACTGGGAACTCCACACATATTGTGTTCGCAATATGATTCCAGTATTTCATGCAGGTGGTCATTTTGCATACGCAAAAAGTTCTCATCACTATTTGCAGCAGATGAATGAGCTAACAGAAATAATGCAACAGGATGATTTGAAGTTGTTCACTGAGAAAGGTTACTTTACCATAAGGCGCTCAGATAAATTCTGGGACGGGATATATTCTGATCAGACCATAGAGCAGTGTTTAATGAGAATGTTCAAGCTCCCTGGTGGTCTCACACATGGCAGGGGAATAACCGATAGCACTGTTGCGAAATGGGTACATGGACTACCTCTTTGCCTTCCGATATGTAATGCTCTCGAAAATTTTGTTCATGTTCACGCTGGTCATGGCGAACAACATCGGGATCTCCGTCAAAGTTCACAATTGACTGATGCCAATGATATCACCAAATTATTGAACTGGCTCAGAGTGCATTCCCCCTTTCAGAATAGAGATCCACTACAATTAGTCTCTATAGCGACCGGGCTTGTGGCCGACGAAACTATGAACTGTGACCAAGTTCGCAAAATTGGTTAATGTTGCGTATCGAATGTTGTAAGCAAAACGTTCAACAGCATCAAACTACGACGTGTTGACACTGTGAAGTCTTTCGCATCGATGGCAAATAGCATCAAAGTCCGTGGAAGTAAGGTAGTGATTGACCCCACAATTCTGTTCAACCGCATCACATATGTTATTCAGTCACAAGCAGAGATGGAAGAGTATCTCAAATATGAACTCGCCCCGAAACCACCAGCATTGTTTGATTCTGCTGGAATGAGGAAGACACAGAAAAGCACGCTCGGTAAGATCCTCAAAACATACGGTTCCGAGCAAACTAAAATCCCAGAACATTCTCTGTTTGTTGTAGATGGTGGATTTTTATTGAGGGCAGTTGTATGGCCTAAACAGTCGTCATATAAGGACATATGTACATCATATTCCAATTATCTAGTGAGACATTTTGGGGCGAACGTCGTGGTTGTTTTTGATGGTTATGCTTGTACAATGTCGACAAAGGGCATGGAACAAGCCCGTAGATCTAAAGACAGGTATTCCATTGATATCAATATCTCACCCGAGTTACCAGCCACCACACCCCAATCCGATTTCCTTGCAAATGCCAAGAACAAAACCCAACTGATCGATCTTCTAATGCAGGAGCTATCTGCTATCAATATTCAGTCCAAGCAGGCCGAGGCTGATGCTGATGTACTGGTAGCCGAAACTGCACTTGACATCGCTCAAGATGACAACAATGTTGTCGTTGTGGGAACAGACACAGACTTGTTAGTCATTCTTACCTCTCGAGTTCAACCGGGATGTAATATTCACATGATGTATTCCATTACCCCAAACTTACTAGTTTCAGTTAGTGAAATAGCAACCAAAATGGGTGACCATAGAAGCAACCTCCTTGTAGCACATTCTATAAGTGGTTGTGACACTACTTCTGCACTCTTTCGAGTTGGTAAGAAGAAAGTATTCAGTACAATTGTCTCCGATGTTACTAGCGACTCACAACAGTATGTCAGCACAATTTTGGCGGATGACAGTACACCAAGTGCAGTAGCCGCTGCCGGGGAACAACTTCTCCTGATCTTATACGGGAGTAAAACTGTTTCCTCTCTCGACCAATATAGATATGTCACTTACAAGCGTTATGTAGCAAAATCTAAACTGAATAAACCCATCGACCTAGCCTCACTCCCACCAAGCAGCGATGCTGCACAACAACATGTCTACAGATGTTATCTCCAGGTCCAACAATGGCTGGGCACTCCGCTTCCTCCGACGGATTGGGGGTGTTCGCTAGACAATGGACTTCTTGTACCGACTGCAGCCACAAAGCCATGTGCCCCCGATAACCTACTGAATCTGATCAGTTGTGGTTGCAAGAGTGCTTGTACAAAAAGGTGTGTGTGTAAGAAGGCAGGACTCTCTTGTCAGTAATTGCAGTTCGGATTCTTGTAACAACCACAGTAACACTGTCCTGTCGGAAATTTCTGAGTTCGATGAATAATATGTATATAGGTCATGTCATTTCTGTATATAGCGTTGATAATAGTCAATGTAACTTAATCCATGTTGATTGATTTGTACATTCTGTAAATATTATTTATTGATTTTTGTACATTCTGTAAATATTATTTATTGATCTAATGCTGCCAGACACAGACGTGTCTGTTCGGTCCCAAGCCCGAAAATAGTTGAGTTCTCATGCTGACGAATTTTATGCCAAAAGGGGAACTCGGCCAGAAGCAGAGGGGGTCTTCCATAATGTCTATTTTGTAAGCAATGATAAAAGTCTTCAAATGGTGGTGTATTTTTTATCGTCTGTCCAACTAACATCCCGTTCTGAACTACGACCCTTTGGGCAAATCCGTTAGGAAAATCGTCATTTTTTGCGTAAATCCGATACTTTTTTGTGAATTTTCAATAATTTTTCGCAGAAATTGTCACAGAATGCACATTTTCCTCTTGGTAAATGTATATTAGACATTATGTAACTCGAAATACGCGTAAACAAAAAATACAGTTGGATCAATTCGAGGTTACAAAGTTCGTGCGATTTTTTTTGATTTTTTTCAAACGCGTTTTCGAAAAAAGGCTGTAGAAAAAAAAAGCTCAACTGGGATTTTAGGGGACTTTTGTCTAATCGTTCAGTGACATGTACTCGACATTCCCTGAAAAAATCAGCTTTCTCCGATTTTTTTCCCTAGTGAAACCTAATGTTCTTGGGCTAACAGCTATTACAGCATTCAGGTAACTCAACAATGTCGTTTTGAATTATTGACAATGATCAACTTGTCAGGCATGTGGTGAACTCAATTTTGTTTACTGGTATAGACAGCTGGAGTGAAATATGTTTCATTACAAATTTACAGCAACACGCTGCAGGTGTTATTTAGTAGTAAATATTTACTAAAAATAAAATTTGTTGTCACACTTTATGATTATAACTGCATTGAAGTATTAACATAATTGAAATGAAAGTTATTTTTACAATTTAATAATATACGAAACCTTAGGGACACTGCTCGTGAAATATGAAAACAATAACAAAAAGGATTTACTTCATTGCAGAACATGAGTCCCAGAAGGCCTGTCCCTAATATTGATTTTTTTGTCACTCCAGCAGATTCCCTCAGTCAGCAAAATCTAGCTCGCTATCTCCTGACAAGTCAATTAGTGAGTAATTCATAACAAGTATCGGAGAACTAAACATTTTACCATAGGCCACTATTATAATGTTCAGGGGAAAAAAATTGATCTCATCACTGTAATTTTGGCATTCAAATACCTTTGTCAAGTACAGCCCTTCAGACACCTTTGTCTGCACTGAAAACAAGGGTGGAGGTGAGGGGTGTCATCCAGCAAATAGGAGAGAAAAAATGATCTGAAGGGAAGTACCAGTCATGTGCACATATTTATCAGGGAATTTCCAACAAAAACACACAAAAAGTAAATTGTACTTTTTAGGTCGAAAAGTCATCAAATCACCCCCTCTTTTATCATGAATATTCACCAACTATGCAAAATGTCAATAGAATGCTTGAAACGTTTTTTGAAACAATATACTTTCCCAAGGCAGTTTATTTCCAGAGATTGCATCTTTTCCGAGTGCAACATTTCAAGATGAGCAATTCTAAATCAAATACTTCGTTCTGCGATACCAACAACACCGACAATTAATGTTTATCCTGAAATTACCTTTCTGATTTTATCCGCATCAAATAACGGCATTGTTTTATTCAATTAATGAATAAATTGGTGTAAAATAACTATTTGGCCTGGTGGTGGGGAGTATTTAACTTTACTAGTCCTTTGTGTTCTTCTAGTAAAGCCATGGTGTGATGATAAAACTTACAGACAAAGGTTATGAACTTAATACCAGTACTCTAGGTAAAGGTCATCGATCAGTCGTATATGTAGTGCAGTCTGATATCAGACAAACAATAGGCCATAAATTATGCTGATGTCAACAATGATTGGACCTCTCTCTCTCTCTTTCATTTCAGATGCTGCAATCGATACACAGAAGTAACAATATACATCAAAACCATTGCAACACAAACAGGAGACCACTCCTCATGGATGGCTCCAACAATATATACAATCCGTGGTAGACTATACATGTCTGAAGACTCAACAAACCACCAGAAGAACTAGAAAACAAGCAACACAATTATAACAGAGAGAGAAGACCACATCTGCGATTAGAACATGATGCAACCACAGACCAGCAGACAGCATTATCGTGAAGTCCAATCTTACATCAACGTAATGCACGAACAGAAAAACCTGAGGCAGACTTTAATGCTCATGGATAGCTCCAACAATACAAACAGTAAGTGACAGACTATACTTGCCTGAAGGCTCAACAAAATCCCAGAAGACCTCCAAGACAGGTAAGAAAACCTTAACAAACAAACATTTTTTTTAACCAGTGTATGTATTTTTCTTTTCCAGAATGGTCTTATGTTACAGAATCCTCAGACGGAGAATAAAGAATTCCTATAACATTGTAATATCACTACCTGTGCAGTTTGGAAATTGGATATTTAACCCCAATATGCAGCAATTTTGACCATTTTTCAAGCACTCAACTGTGTAATTCAGGTGAATATATTTAAATGATATTTTTCAATTCTGAGTGTGTAATGTTTTCTCCAGGAAACGTCATACTGTGAGCTTCAGAAACTTATATACATTAGGTGGACTGTGAATCGAGGAAGTTATCTTAATACAAAATACCCTTGGCCATGTTAATGAGAAGCTGTGCATTTCTTGAGAAACCAATGTATTAACATAAATGATTGTATTCACATCTTAAGTGGACAAGAGTAGTTACTTTCATTTCAATTTCTGGCATCCAATCTCCATCACAACAACAGTATAAGTGGGAATATGCTACTGTATAACTGAAAGAAGAATTAAAACAAGTTTTTTCTCTTTTTCAGTGATACCCTGTACAGATATAATTTCATGGAAAGTTCCCCTCTAGAGCAATTTATTTTCATTAATGGTATTATCAAGGGAATTAAGAAAGGTAATGTTGTCTTTTACATACTTTCGAATGACAATGTTAACTCTTATACCTGTATGAAAGACCCTTTCCAAGTGCGTTCCAGGTAAATTTAGTTGAGATAATTTGGGCCTGAATATTTATTATCGTTTCATTTGTACAGTTTCATTCAAATGGCATATACTTTATGTACAAGCCTCCTGCGTCAGGTCAGGAACTGACATGGATCTCTTATTACCCTTCATCAAGCATAATTTATGCTATACAAGGAAAATGGTGTGAGAGTTTTACAGAAATCTTTCTTTTATGATTGCCTTATATTATCATTGATAGATTCTGCCAATGATACTTCACCAAACGAGTATTGCAGCATTCATTCGACTGTGTTGTTTTGAATTATTGACACTAATTAACTTGTCAGGCATGTGGTGAACTCACTTTTGTTTACTGATGTGGACAGCTGGAGTGAAATATGTTTGATTACAAATTTACACCAACATGCTACAGGGGTTATTTAGTAGTAAATATTTACTAAAAATAGAATTTGTCTTCGCACTTTACGTTTATATCTGCATAAACCTAATTGAAACAGGAGTTATTTTTACAATTTGATAATATACCAAACCTTAGGGACACTGCTAGTGAAATATGAAAACAATAACAAAAAGGATTTACTTCATTACAGAACAAGAGTCCCAGAAAGCCTGCCCCTAATATTGATTTTTCTGTCACTCCAGTGGATTCTGTCAGTCCACAAAATCTAGCTCGCTATCACCCGACAAGTCAATTAGTCAGTAATTCATAACAGGTATCGGAGAGCTAAATATTTTTCCATAGGCCACCATTATAATGGTCAGGTGAAAAAAATATGATCTCTTCACTTTAATTTTGGCATTCAAATATCTTTGTCAAGTATAGCTTTTCAGACAACTTTGTCTGTCCTGAAAACAAGGGTGGAGGGAGGGGAGGGGGCGGGGTCATGCAACAGAAAAGAGAGAAAAAATGACGTGAAGGGAAGTACCATTATGTACACATATTTTTCAGGGAAAACACTACAAAAACACACAAAAATAAATTGTTCTTTTTAGGTTCAAAAGTCATCAAATCACCCCCCTCTTTTATCAGGAATATTGAACAATTATGCAAGATGTCAATAGACTGTTTCAAACGTTTATTAAAACAATATACTTTCCCAAGCCTGTTTATTTCTAGAGATTGCATCATTTCCGTGTGCAACATTTTAAGATAGATAATTCTAAATCAAATATTTAGTTCAGCAATACCAACAACACCGACTAGTTAGGTTTATCCAGAAATTACCTTTTTCATTTTACCTGCATTAGATAATGGCATTGTTTTATTCAACTAATGAATAAATTGTTATAAAATGCCTATTTGGGCCGGTGGTGGGGTTTATTTAACTTTACTAGTATTTTGTGTTCTTCTAGTAAAGCCATTGTGTGATGATAAAACTTTCAGACGAAGGGTGTGAACTTAATACCAGTACTCTAGCTAAAGGTCATCGTTCAGTCCTATATGCAGCTCAGCCTGATATCGAACAAACAATAGGCCATAAATTATCCCGAAGCCAACAATGATTGCATCTTTCATTTCTCTTTCACTTTAGATGCTGCAATCGATACACAGAAGTCACAATATACATCATAACCATCACAACAGAAGCAGAAGACCACTCCTCATGGATGGCTCCAACAATACGAACAGTAAGTGGCAGACTATACTTGCCAGAAGACTCAACAAACCACCAGAAGACCCACAAGACCGGTAACAAAACCTTAACAAACACACATTTTTTTAACCAGTGTATGTTATTTTCTTTTTCAGAATGTTTTTGTGTTGCAGAATCCTCACTCGGAGAATAAAGAATTCCTATAACATAGTAATATGACTACTGGTACTGTTCGGGAATTTGTAATTTAACCCCAAAATACAACAATTTTGACTATATTTTTACACAGAATACCAATGGCCCAGACATAGCTGGTGCTAACTCTAAAATATCTAGGGTCAAACACAAATTTTGCCCCCAATTAGCAAAATTTGCATGCAAAACCGAAAATTAGAAGTCCTAACTGGTCCTCCATACATTTACCCTCGGTGCATGTGCAGACGTCAGGAAGTGAGAGGAATTGGCACCAATACCATTATTTGTTTGGCCCTTGTCTGATAACAACAAATTGACTTTTGTGCTTTTTAAATCTCAATTAATAATGATGCCAGACACAAATCAATGGTTAATTTAGTGGATCCAAGGACACAACTGATGAAGGAAGGAAGAAACGGTGGTTTGAAACGTTCAGGGCTGTAATTTTATAAACAATAGTTCACGTTCCCCAATTTTGGGACATGGGTCTGATTTCATCATTGTTGATAATGATTTTTCCACTCTTGGTTAAGTATTCCTTTCCTAACCTCCCTTGATCCCCCCCCCCCCCCCCCCCCAGTCAAACTCCTAAGCTTTTTGGCCTGTTTTTTGGAATTTTTTAATAGCATTTTTGGGGAGTTTAACGTGTTACACAGAAAGTTTATTCTGTATATCCCCAGGGTCAGGTCCTCACCCTTAGGGTGTTTAGGCGTTTTTAATCATGCATCATACATCCAATGTATCGTTTTATCTTCTGATGAAGATATTGCCTTACATCGGACAGTTCAAAAACCTGTTACTGACTTTGGGCCGTGTTGCCTGGGGTCTCCTTTCTGGTTTTCCGTCTGACATTGTTTACATTAGCAACGTTCGTTATTTGTATATAGGTTCCTATTTATTATATGGTAGGTCTGTTGTAAGATACATTATACAGTCCCATAGTGTGGAAGTTATTTTTTTTTGGATGAAAAAATTAATTTTGTCCACACCTGGGCTCTTTTGGGTTACATTTGGTCAATTTGTTCCCTTTGGGAACTTGGGCTCTTGTCAAAGTTTTTCGAATTTTTTTTGCGTGTAAACTATTTTTTGATTTATATTTTGAATGTTTTATTTTATATATCTTTTTATTTTTATTTAATGTGAAATTGGTGGGAGTACAATCGTTTTAGTTTGCTTCATTATGTAAGCATATTGCTCAATTAGCAAGGCGATGAAGTATTTCCTCTTATTTTCATGTAGGTTCCCTTGCTTGTAGTCGATGTACTTCCACTAATTCTTGCTCAACATGTGTCACATGGGATGACAAACGTTGCTAACGGGCGTCACGGTACGTTTATAGCGAGGGGTCACTGCCGGTCCTCTCTCGATGAGAGGCTGCCACCGGTCCTCTTGACCTAAGGTCGCTCTAGTGTTTTGGTTTGGGAACAAGAACATGGTGATGTTTATATGACGCCGTCAGTGAATGTGCTTCCATTGTCTCATTTAAATAGTCAACCAGAGCTAGCGGCAAAAGTGCTCATGAATATTAGACATGGCAAGAAACCACAGTGTGGCCTGTGATGACGGAGAGGAAGATGCCGGCAAGTTCAGCAGGAAGCTCGGCAAGGTCTGAAGGACCACGAGCGAGAGACCCCCCCTCTCTCTCTCTCTCTTTTATTACAACATCTGGGGCTAGTTGTTATGGCTCAGAACTTGTGTCAGTCGGAGCATACATCCACGCTTCCCGTCCGGGACGCTCCATTCAGTTTACAGCCGGGGTCAGCTATAGTTACGGATTCTTCTTCAGTATCTACCAAGCATACATGACCGCACCTTGGCTACGTGACTTCTGATATCCAGCCTGCATCGCCGAGAAAGTCACTCTTCGTGAGAGAAATCACACTATACAGTAGCCAAGCAGATGAGGCCTCATTCATCGGGACATCTGCAGAAAAGAGCCATCTCGAACACACTGTCCCAGGAGCAGCCGGCGGCCATGCAACAGAAGACTGCGGCTCCTTAGGCCTCCGTAACGGACTTACTGTCGAAGATTGCAGAGCTCATTGCATCATCTCAGCAAATGCAGAAGCAGACGACAGTAGCAGTCTCAGAACTTGAGCGGTCAGAGGGTGCTGGGTTGGTCCAGTCATCTGCACATTCAGATGCCGCTGACCGTGAGTACAATCTGATTCAGTTGGATTCTGAAAGGGTTTTGGAGGAGAATTACCCTTCCTTTTCGGAACAACACAGGGTGGCGATAGCGCTTTTGCATCGATACTTCCCTGAGATTGTTCCTGAGAATCAGAATGCTACAACAGCTCGAGAGTAGCACTATTCGGTAGCTAAGACATCTGGAGAGAGAGCCGTCTCAGGCACACTGTCCCGGGAGCAGCTGGTGGTCAGAAGACCGCTGCTCCTCAGGCCTCTGTTATGGTTTTTCTGACGCAGATTGCGCAGCTCATCGCAACATCCCAGCAAGTGCAGAAGCAGTGAACGGCAGTCTCAGAACCTGAACTGTTGGATGGTGATGGGTTTGTCCAGTCATCTGCGCGTTCAGATGCCGCTGACCGTGATTTTCATCTGAATCAGACGAATGATGAAAGGGATATGGAGGGGAATTACCCTTCAGTTTCAGAACAATACATGGTTGAGATGGATTTATTCCATAAACACTATCTTGAATTTGTTCCATCGAATCAGAACGCTGCGACTACTAACAAGAAACCGCTAGCATTGTTGCATGCTGAATTTATCTGGAAAAAGAGGAGGAAATGTTTTTTCTGGTTAAGTATAGGCAGGTGTCGCAGGCTTTTGGCCTTTTAGATGACTCCATATTTAACTTTCCACTGGAAAGAAGTAAGGTGGTTTCTTGTCATGATCTTCCGTAATTTCGCCGATCGGAAAAAAGGGAAAATGGATTGAGAGTTCCTCTTTGTTTATCTTCAGTAAGGCCCTAGGTAGGCTAAGGACCTACCTACGGCCTTACCTTATCATTCATTATTCACTTGGTCACAATTGAGACGGCATTTCTTCATTCAGAGTGAATTTAGACTCCCTGTTTTACACAGATCACCTTTAAGAACTGTGACGCAATGTCTATACGGAAAGGAAGTGGAGGACGTTCGTACCTCATTTAGTCCTTTCCAGGGCTATTATATCTATCACGTATAACTCTGTCTTAACAGCTGCTAATTCGGAGTTAAATAGACGTGACAGAGCCCTTGCATCTTCATCCTTAATAGATGACAAGGTCAAAACTCTCTTCGAGTCGCTCTGGTATCCTGCCACTAAGTTTTTGACGATAAGCTTTCATTGGTTTATGACCAAGCTGCAAGAAAGCATCAATATTCTGCTCCTTATGTCAACGTCCCATTGACCCACAATAGATGAAAAGAGTAAGGGAGGACGCCCTAGATAGAAGATCGCCTGATCGAGACTACCGGTCAGATGCCCCTAAACTGCTGGGTCGATGCTCTTCGCGAATGAGATGCAGTTCCTCCTTCCGTAGGCCTCACAGGTGCTACAGATGTGAGTTAGGACCTCTGTTGCTTAGCAGTTATGGATGGTTATCAAGATTAGAATCAATCTGGATAACTGTTACGGAAGACCAGTAGGCGAAAAGTGTGGTTTCAGAAGACCTACGGCTATCTTTGCGAGAGAACCACAACTAACTTAATGTCTGATGGACAATGTTTCCGTCATATCCTTGCATAAGAGTCTCTCCAAACGGAGGTAAAGGTTCTCTTGACAATTGAAAGTAATAGAGGTCGTCGAGAATCAAACTTCTCTAGGATTCTGTAGTCACCTGTTACTCGTATCGAAGCCATAGAGCTCGTTCCGACAGATAATAGACTGGAGCTCGATAACAAGTTTATCAAAGCTCTAAAACTTTATTTATGGTTATCATTCAGTCAGTTAAAATGAGTGTTCGAGTGATAAACAACTATGCTATAGGCATAGATCTAAGGATAGCTTCGGTCTGAAGATAGCGCTCTGCTCTGTCACTCGATTATTAATTTGGTAATGTTTCATAACAATATGGTTCGTCTGTTATTATCCAGAAAGAAATTAGTTTTATGCGACTGAAGGGATTGTGCTGAGCGGCTACGCATCTTGCTTAGATGGGTCGCTTGCGCACACGTCCCCTACAGTTATTCTTACTCAGAACTGGAGTGTGATAATGCATTCGCCCAGGACCAGCATTGTTTTAACGGATCTAGTAAACAAAAGGGTCCATATTGAGGCAGATATTCAGTGGTTAATGCATGAGTTCCGCTGCAACTGCCAGATCCGGCTTTCACAATTATGTCGGGTATGAGTCTGTAGTTTGGGGCATGACCCCGAGTCCGACAGACTCGAAATGCAGAATCACATAATCATCAAGAATTATGTTAGTATTGTTATTGCAAATGCAGAAGCACTCAACGTCAGTTGCAGGACTTGAGATGTTGGATGGTGCTTGGTCAGGCCAGTCATCTGCCTGTTCTGATGCCGTTGACTGTGATTCTAAAACTGATTTAGACATATGATGAAAGGGATACGGAGGATGATTAACCTTCCCTTTCGGAACAACTCGTGGATAATATGGATACTATCCATTATCGTTTCCTTGAACTTGCTCCAGTGAATCACAATGCATAGCATTGTTAGACACTGACTTCATCCGGACAAAGAGGAGGATATCTCTTTTTCCGGTTAAGTCCACATGGATGTCACTGGTCTTGAATTATTTAGACGACCGGGGAAGATGTGTTGAGAGATTCTCTGCATTGAATGAACAGGCTAAGGTCTTAGTTGTGCCTTACCTTATCATTTCGCTGTTCGCTTGAACACAATTGAGAAGATAATTTCTTATTCAAAGCGAATTTAGACTCACTGTCTAATGCACTTCACTTTTAAGTAATGTGACACAACGTCTATATGGAGAGGAATTTTGTGGACGTTTGTACCTCTTTAAAAAATTCTTTCCAGGCCTATTTATCAGATATATCTCTGTCTTAACAGTTGTTAAGTGGGAGTTATTCTGATTGACGAAGCCTTGCGTCGTCATCTTTAATATTTAGCAAGGTGAAAAACTTGCAACAGGTCGCTTTAGTTTTTCAGACACTAAGTCTTTGGCGGTAAGCTTTCTTTAATGTAGGTTTAAGCTACTAGAAAGCATCACTACTTGGCTCTTTAAGTCGGGGTCTAATCGACCAACAATGGCAGAAAAGAGTAGGAGAGGTTGTCCTAGACTCCGATCGTCTATAAGGACTCATAGCAAAGGTATAGGTATCCCTCCTATATTTACTTTAGGCATTGACTATACAGCCACATGGATAGGGGGGTTAGGTCTGTTTGAGTTTAGTGATCAAACTCCACTCAGCAGGTGGCTCGAGGCACTTCAAGAGCTTGGTCCGACCGATAATTACCGAACTGGATAACGTGTTTATCATGGCTCTAAAAGATTTTATGTGTTGGATGGGATTGTGCAGAGTGGCTACGAATGTTATTTCGATGTATCACTACACACGTCTCCTCCAGGATACGTGTATCCTTCAATTCATTTGACTCAGTAGATTACGTTAAGATTTATTTATAATCTTAGTGTGATTCCTACTAATAACATATCCGTCGTCACAATAACCTTCTTCTTCAGGGGAAGTTTTCTTCATCACGTCATTCTCCGCCCATAGTGGCAAAAGGGAGTCTGTTAGACATGAGGGAGCCTTTGGGGTTCCTATATTTTTGCTGTCTGGACTAGCAATAATTAGTAATGTGGGTAAGGAGGTTTCGACATGACTTCGAATTCCCCCCCCCCCCCCCCCCCCCCCACACTCACATTCTGTCTTGTATATATCTTAATTCATACATACTTTGCATTTGGGGTCATGTTCGATGGCGCCCTCATATGCATATACGCAACTTTTGTTGCATTAGTTTTCGGGGTTTATTTTCTGATTTCTGAAAAACAAGTGCTTATTAAAATCATAATTGCTCCTATTTGAGTCCATAGGTTGCTGCGTAACCAGTTAGTGGTTTTTAGATGATTACATGCTGGATTTTAATGCACTCACGCAATATTTTATTAGGCTATCGCTTTGGTGGACCTTGAAATTATTATGTATTTCAGGGCCGGTCCGTGTTGGAGCCTATTAATCATACCTACCTCCATTTCTAGATCCTGGTCTCTATTTTGTCGGTTCTCAAATCGCATACTCTCACGTGTTAATGATTGTAGATATCAGATAGTACACATTGGGGAGTGTACTTACTGAATTTTATTGTACAGAGGCTTCATGTGGATGATCTTTGAAGTGTGTTTTCTCTGCAGAGATTATTCAGTATATCTCGATTTAATAGGTGTATGTTATATTCTATATTGCTGATTTCGTCGAATCTGTGTACGCCGTCTGTAGTGCATATTTTGTAGCTGGCAATACTATTTACCAAAATCGTCGCTAAAGCCTTGGCCTGTGAAGTGGTGTTAAGCACCATTTATTATTCATGAATTAATTCCTATGTGCCTGATTGATATTTATATATATTGTTTCTCGGTACTGCTTTATTGATTGCAGAGCTCTTTCCTGTTTCTTTTGAAGATATGTTAAAAAAAGGGGTGGGGGGGGGTGGGGGGTCATTTTCTCCACTTCTCAACATAAAGCATCCAGAAGCATTGGAACTAACATAAAATAAGAAAACTGAAAACGGTTATTGTGTTTGGTTGAATTAGGTTTTAGAGATAAAAAGCAATCAAAATTAATGAATATAGTCAGTCACCACCCGGCCCCTCCCCAAATATTTTTACCTTCCTACTCCCCTGTAAAATACTCACCCTTCAGTTGTTAGTTGAAGTTCACAGAAAACTCACCGAGAAAACTCAGAAAGTACACATGTTGTCGTGTCAGCTCGCTCAATATTGCAGGATGCTTCAAAAATTGGACTGACTGTTAGAATGAAATAGGAAGATAAAATGCAAGTGAAAGCATTTATAATTTGGACAATTTAGACCAGATTGCTAGTTAGTAGGGGGTGGGTGTACCATTCGAAATCGGAAAAAAAATTCCTTCAAAAAGGGGGTGGTGGGTGATCTCTTCGGGAGGAAAAAAAATTCAGCCCTGTGTACAGGAATTTTTTGCCCCCCCCCCCCCCCCCCGGCCCTCCACATTTTTACGATTCAGCCAAGTCTGGGCCATTGGTATACAGTATAAAACCATGAAAAAATTTAAAGTAATTTATATATTTTTTATACTTACCAATGGCCCAGCCGGGAAGGGCCCTCCCATGAGTGGGCAGTTCTGGGCACTCATACCTCCCCAATGAATTATTATATTATAATCTTTTTTTACAAAGAATGATGTTGGCGCCAGTTTCGGTGACTTCCTAGCGTCTGCGCAGTCGCGGAGAGTAAATGTATGGAGGGCTAGATAGGACTTCTAATTTTCAGTTTTGCATGCAAATTTGGGGGATTGGGGTGCAAAATTTGCGTTTGGCCCTAATTGTGAGTTAGCACCAGCTAAGTCTGGGCCATTGGTAAGTTTAAAAAAATATATCAATTACTTTAAATTTTTTTCATAAGAATCATTTTTTACATGTCGGGTGCGACTTTTTCGTACCGTGCGGTTCGTACATAAAATTTTTCGGTTGATAAATTTTATTATTATTAGAGTTAGTTGTCAATGACGGACTGTATGGACATGATTTCTCCACTCTGTTGAAGGTAGAATATCTGTTTTTTTAGGTCCCTGTCTGCCGTCTGAGTTCAGTTGTGTTCCCGGCGGTACTTTTTCTGCCACCTTTCTCTCTCTTAGTTGGGGGTGTTCTACTGTCTATATCTGTTGAGTTCATCTTTTCTTCTACTTCTACTCTGCTATGTCCAGTATGGTTCGTTTAGGGCAATGCCTTTTGCCCTCACTTTGGTGCATTGTCGTGGCTGCTCCTCCGGCACCCGGCCTCCCGACGTGACCACGTCTGGTGAGCGTTATGCCCCCTCCGTGGGGTGTGTGCAGTTCCTCCCGCTCCCCCGGGGGACGCTGTCGTTTCAGGGCCTCCCGACACGACCACGTCTGGTGAGAGTTATACCCCCTCCGTGGGGGATGTGCAGCTTTTTAACCATGGTGGATGCTGTGGGAGCTGTTGAGTTGTCTGGTGAAGAGATGTCTGGTTCTGGGCCTATGGTCCCTCTCCAGTCAACATCTGGGGCTTTCACTAGGGTTGTGACTCATCTTTTGGAGACCGAGCTAGGTTGCTCTCTCCCCTTTTCCACAAGTTTCAGCAGCTCCTGGCGTATCTGCTGCTACTGCTGTTCCGTCTACAACGCCATCTGTCATCGTTACAGCTGGCCTTGGCTTATCCCTGCAGGGATCTGCAGCGATGTCTGTAGTGTGGATGTGGGGTTTCGGCGAAGTCGGAAGTGGCTGCCGACCAAACCGTCTGCTGTAGCCTCTCCTCTGTTGAGCACAGCAAGTTTATCCCTGCAGGGGTCTGCAAATGTGTCTGGTAGTGTAGACGCGGGGTATTGGCCTCAGCCTTCCCTAACTTCAACTCTGCAAAGTCGGAAGTGGCTGCCGACCGAACCCCCTGCTGTTTCCTCTCAGCCGTTTCATCCCTGCAGGGGTCTGTAGAGATGTCTGGTTGTGTAGACGGTTGGGCATTGGCCTCAGCCTTTCCTGCCTTTCCTGACTTCAACTTGGCGAAGTCGGCAGGGGCTGCCGGCCGAACCCTCTACTGTGGTCTCTCAGACGTCGAGTACCACAGTTTTTTTTATTGGATTCGGATGTTCATGGTGGAGTCACCATGAGCTCCGTGGCATTACCGTCCATGCACTCTGGTCCAATGGCCAGTTTTGTGGGACCAACGCTTTTTGTGCAGCCTGGACCTTCTGTCCTGCAGAGGTCCGCAGCGACTCTCCTGAGTTTCCGCTCTGTAGATCCTCGGGGTATGTCATACCCCAATACACATCTGCCTTCAGATGTTTCGGCTGAAGCCTGTTGCCCCGCATCGGGTGTATTTGAGGATCATGACCCTTCGCTGGTTAAGTGGGTCAGGAGTGAAGCCACTTTGTCGGATCGTTCCCGTGTTGAACTGGCCGACACACTCAGTTTAGGAAGGCCCTCACCTTGCTCACTTAGGTTCTATCCAACAGCCTTTTTCGTTGCTTCCAGCGAGGCTACGGGTGGTTTCCGGGTTGCCCCTGTGATGCCGCCTCCTGGGATTGGAGGCAGGCCGCTTTCTGATCCCCCCTGGTGTGCCTACATCACGAGATGCGATGGCTGGTCTGCCCATAATGGGCTATGTGTCTTAGGACTCAGTGGATGATTCTTACATACCTGACGTCGAGAATAACAGTTTTCTGACTTGGGGGCAGCTCTTGACTTTGTATTTGGGTTCCTTCCAGATCTCAAACCGTCAAACCAGCCGACAATGTCAGCCCGGACGTGATCATCGGTCGCGCGCTTACAGCCTGTGGAGCAACCTGCTTCTGGGTGCCTTCAAACGTGCCTTCTGGTACAGGTGGTTGACGCGTTTACAGCTTTGGACTCTAAGCTGAGTTCCAAGGCAATGAAGACGTCGTTTTTCATCAGGGTTCATACTTTTTTGCCTCCGGCCCATTATCGTTCCTACGATTCCGCCAATCCGTCAGTCTGCCAGACTTTGATGGTCTTGTATCAGGACTCCAACTCCCAAGCCGGCCATTTTTCATATGTAAACTCTGTAGTCCACGTTGGGCTTATCGAGAGAGATGCTGGAATGCTTTCTCTCTTCGATCACGTCGTGTCTGCTTTGCTGCTTATCTGCTCCCAGATAAGTTTGACGATGTACAGGCTTTTTGTGTGTGCTGTCTAAGGCGCTCATGCATATTCTCACACGCCACGCATGCCTGTAACACAGCTAACTTGGAATTAGTTTGTGGTCAGGCTGTGTGGGATACAAGCCGTTCCCTTCTTGAAAGGCAGCGCACTGCTCTTTGATCTGCCTCTATCGGCGGGTCCGCAACTATTCCGTGGCGACAGTCTGGGTGCCTCCCTGTGTCATTCCATAGATCAGCTGCTGCTTCGTCAGCTTGATCAGCCTTCTATTGGAGGCAGGGGCCGTCCAAACCCAACAAGTACCCTTCTGTTTCCTCTGCGAAGCCAAGGGCTGATCCTCCTGTCGCCACTTCTACTTACTCACAGGGTAAGGGTAGGGGTCGGCAGTAGTCACCTCGATTCGTCCCAGGTTGAGGCATTCCACTTAGTCGAGAGTTCACGTCACACGTTGGGAACTCTTGGTCACGGAGATAGTCAATCTCCTGTCAAATGGGGCAATCGAGGTTATCAAGAACATTCTTTCAGTGGGATTTTATTCCCACCTGTTTTTGGTGTCGAAGAAGGACGGCCGACTCTGGCAGGTTATCGATCTGAGTATCCTGATCCAGCCTATCATTGCTCCTAAGTTCAGAATGGGGGCTTTCAGGTCGGTTCACCGCTCCATTCATCAGTGAGTTTTCCAGTTCAGGGCCATGCCCTTCGACCTCGACCTGGTTTCTTGGGGCTTCATCCGTCTGATGTCGCATGTGTTTGTCTCACATCACACACAGTCCAGGGTGTCGTCTTCGGCATATCTAGTCGATATCCTCCAGAGGCATTCCAATGCTGCCTTTGTGGAGTCGGATGTCGACACACTGTTGAGCCTTCTCACGTCACTAGGGTTCAGAGTCAATGAGGAAAGGTCGGACCTGGTCCCCTCTCCGTCGTTTTGTCATCTAGGGATGGGCTTCGGTACTCAGCTGGATACGGTGGCGGTTTCCCGAGCAAGGGCTGTGATTTTCTCAGCCTTTGCCCTGACTCTGTCTCAGTCCACGTCCGCAACAGCTCGGAGTCTTCCCTGGCTCTTCGGTCTATGCGGTTCGGTGATGGACCTCATTCCTCTAGGTTGGCTGCATGTCAGACCTCTCCAACACTTTCTGCTCAGTCGTTGGAGGCCAAATGTCGATCCTCTGGATCTTGTGGTCCAGTTACCGGAGTCTATTCTGCGTTTGGATGAGCAAGCTGGGGATCTAGAGTCATCCTTACCTTTATCATTCACTATTCGCTCAGACACAACTGAGACGGCAATTTCTTCAAATAGAGCGAATTTGGTCTTTATGACTTGTGCAGATCACCTTACAAGAGCTATGGCGCAACGTCTCAATGGAAAGGAATTTGAGGACGTTCGTACCTCCCTTAGAGTTTTTTCCAGGGCAATTATGTATACCACGTATAACTCCGCTCTGACAGTGGCTAATCTGAAGTTAATCAGACGTGTTCTGCTTTTGCATCGTCATCACTGATAGATGACAAGGTGAAAAGTTCTCTCCGAGTCGCTCCTGTCTCCGGACATATTATTTTTGATGACAAGCCTTTTTTAGTCTATGAACAGGCTACTAAGAAAGCGTTTAGTGCTCTGCTTTTAAAGTCGGTGTATCAACAACCCGCTTCAGCAGACAAGAGTGAAGGAGGACGTTGCAGACAAAAATCGTCATAAGGACACCCCCCCCCCCCCCACCCCCACACCACGAGGGTACAAGAAACCCTCTTATAATTACTCTAGAGGTCGTCAGAATTGCGACTCGAGTAAGGGGCGTAGGTCTGATCGGGACAATCGGTCAGATGCCCCTAGGCCAACGAGGTGAGGTTCTTGACGGGGAGGGCATGGTTTCTCCTCCTGTAAGCCTCACAGGCCATACAGATGATGGTTGAGACCTCTATTGCTGGCCAGTTGGCGGAAGGGTATCAAGCTCCGCAAACAACTGGATAACAGTCACGGAAGATCAGTGGGTGAGAAGTGTAGTCTCGGGCGGTTTACAGCTCTCATTACGAGCGAAACCTCCACCAACAAGTTGCCCACGTTGGACAAATCTTCCATCAGATCCTTGCATAAGAGAGCTTCTCCTAGCGGAGGTACAGGCTCTCGTATCAAGGGAAGCAATAGAGGTCGTCGAGAATCAGGATTCTCAAGGTTTCTACAGTAACCTGTTCCTTGAATCGAAGCAAGACGGCTCGTTCCGACTGGTAGTATACTTGAGCTGGATAAACAACCTGATCGTGGCTCCAAAAATTATATATGGAGTCTATTTGGTCGGTAAGGGCGAGCGTTCGAGTGAACTACTATGCGGCATGCATTGATCTGAAGGATGCGTACTTTCATGTCCTGGTACATCAGGCATTCAAAACGTACCTGCGGTTCGCCATAGAAGGGAAGGTGACTCAGTTCAGAGCAATGTGCTTTGGTCTGAACCTGGCTCCCTGGGCATTCACTCGAATAATGAACTTAGTAATGTCATACTTCCGAGCTCATTCGTCTGCGTAACGTCAGCTTACTTGGACGACCTTCTGCAGGGATACGCCAACAGAATTATTCTTCAAAACGATGTTCAGTGTCTGCTTCTATTACATCGACGTCTCGGTTTCATCGTAAACGAGAGCAAGTCTGATCTAGCTCCATCCAAATCTTTTATTCACTTGGGAATGAGCTTCGAGACTCCCACCAATCTGATTCATCTGTCATTACCCAGAGCAAAATTAGTCAGTTGTTATGCTCGCTTTTGTCTACACTCACACGCATTAACAGTAGTAGCGTACATCTGGAACCAGGGCAGCACCCATTCATTTCCGTTATGTCAACTAATGGAGAAGATTCTCCTATACATAATGAATCATCCTGTTCAGCCTTCTGTCTATCATATACCAGGTCGTCTGAACGTACTAGCACACTCGCTATCTCGGAAAGGCCGCCTGCTGCAATTTGAGTGGACGCTCAACAAGCGAGTATACGTATAGATTTGCTGCCTGTGGGATCGTCCCATGATAGATCTGTTTGCGACGTACCGACACAATCAGTTAGCTACGTTCGTGTTGCCCTGCACAGACCATCGAGCGTACACAGTAGTCGCTCTTCAATCTCATGGGAATGAATGATACGATATGCGTATCCTCCAATTCCATTGATTCAGTAGATTATGTTAAAGATCAAACAGTCTCGTTGTGGCACACATTCTCGAAACGATAATTCTGAGCTCGTAGTTAAGCAGTTGCGGAATATGCTTAGCGATATCAGGGTCAAGTTTAGATAGGCAAAAATTTATTTCGCTGAACTAAACTTTTCGCAAAAACTCCCTCAGGCTGAGAGGAGAACCCTGAGCATCATCAACGAAACCATTCGGAAAGTGAAGGACGTTAACGTTATACCTAAAATTGATGACGCGAAGTTTGATGTTGCTCAGGATTTAATCCATTGGACCACGAGAACCGCCAGTATTATGTATGATCACTGGTTGAACCACCTAAATTTAAACTAAGTAAAGGCAAAGGTAACAGCCGCCTAGCAGATGTGGGATTAGGAACTAATGTGGTTAACCTGTCTGGCACCAATGACCTAACAACCCAAGAGAAATCGCTTTTAGATCGCGATTTAACTTTTGTACCAGCACCAAAGCCTAAAACTGATAACCAAACAAATTTACCATCATACAACTGTAATTTTCTTAGGCAAATGAAATTAGCCGACCGCTTTAGAAACTCCAGCGGTCGGAAACTTCTTTTTACAGAATCATCTGGTTGGTCACCTCCAGATAGTGAAGTAGATCCTGAAATTATTGAGGCTAGCAAACGAATCATCCAAAAGGTGTTAAGCATGAACATACTCTCCGATAAAGACAATTTAACAGCTGGTGAACGGAGAGCCCTCACGAAACTCCGAAAAAATAAGAAATTAGTAATTAAACCAGCCGACAAAGGTGGGTCGGTAGTTGTTCTATCTCGGATAATTATATAAAGGAAGCCATGAGACAACTCAGCAATAATAAACATTATAAGAAAATAGATTCACTTATTTGGCCTAGTAATATCGAAAAATTCAATAAGATCTTAAAATTTCTCCTCGACGAAGGTCACATTACCAAAAAACAATTGAAATATTTAACAGCTAAGCTCAGTGCTCAAACAAGACAATTTTATATCCTACCAAAGATCCACAAGGACCGTTCTTCATGGACGGATGACTTAACTCCACCCGGGAGGCCAATTGTATCAGGTTGTAATTCGGAATCTTATGCGATCTCGGTATTAATTGATTATCATCTGAAACCTATAGCAAATAGACATCCGAGCTATCTAAAAAATGCACAGGATTTCCTGTCAAAAATTTCGAAATTGAAAATATCGAAAAATGCAATTCTGGCTACTTTGGATATCGACAGTATGAAAAGAACATTGATATTGATAAAGGTGTTAAATCAGTTAAAAATGCATTTGAAAAATATCCGGATGCGAAACGCCCGGATGAACAAATTTTGGATCTTTTAGAGCTGAGCTTAAAAGGTAATGACTTTCAATTCAATGTAGAATATTTTCTACAAATAATGGGTTGTCCTATGGGCAAAAGATTCAGTCCTAATTTTGCAAGCATTTATGTAGCGGAATGGGAGGAAAATGCCTTAAGCAAATGTGCAAAGCATCCTCTCGTATATCTCAGGTATTTAGATGACATTTTTATTATTTGGGAACATTCAAAAGAAAATTTTGATGAATTTTTAGAAATTTTGAACAATCACGATCCAAATATTAAATTGAAAGCTACTATCAGTGAATATTCTGTTGATTTTCTCGATGTGACCATGTATAAAGGCAAGCAATTTCAGGCGTCCGGTCATTTAGATTATAAAGTGTATTTTAAACCACCTGATTCACATCAATTGTTGCACACAAAATCATTTCATCCTCAACATACATTTAAAGGTATCATCAAATCACAACTCATTCGTTTCCACCGCAATTCGAGTGATAAGGTAAATTTCAATGGGGCTTGTTCTACTCTATTTGGCGCCCTCAGATCGAGAGGATACTCGCTGCGCTTTCTGCGTACCTTAAAATCTCAAACTTTGAAAAAGCTCGAAAGTCCATCTGAAACCTCTGATTTCGAACCACTGAAGATTGAACACAACAGACCGTTGCAGAATGGTAGTGGCGCGGTATTTAATTGCAAAAAGCCTCGATGTAGATTGCATACTTTTATGCCTGATCAGAAAGAGGCATTTTCCTCCGAACAAACGAAAAATCATTATCAGATCCGTAACCCCCTACATTGTGATTCACCAAACATTATTTACCTTATCACGTGTAAGCGCTGTCGGAAACAGTATGTTGGTCAAAGTCAAAATCCTTTCCGAGAACGTGCTACTAGACACAAACAGGATATAAAACATAATGCTGATGCCCCAGTAGCACAACATTTTAACCTTCCTGGCCATTCTTTGGACGATTTCGAAATCCATCCTATTGAACAACCACCAATTAAAGACACATTATAAGAAACGGATGAATTTAGAAAAAAAACGTGAAGCTTTTTGGATCAATACGCTTCAAACCCTCTGGCCATTTGGTATGAACATATCAGAGGGCGAATGCGAAAGGAGGTCCATCATTCCTTTCACTTTAACGTACAACAGAATGAATATCGAAATAGCAAGAATGTTAAAAGATGAATTCAATTTTACCAATGCTAAATTAAATGAACCTTTGAATCTTCGACCTGTCATCGCCTATAAGAAAAACAAAAGCTTGCGTAACATCCTTGTAAGGACTAAATTTGAGCCCATCAATGAATAACATCAATTTTTGCCAGTCAGTTTAACCAGTTCCTAAGCTCATCACTTAGTTTAAATCAATTTTATGTACTTTTTTGTCATGTTTGAAACCATTCAGGGTTCAGTTAATGAAAACAATTTTTCGGCGGCATATTAAAAGAAAAAAACGTTTCAGTAGGAAATGTCTGTGCCAGTGCGATTTTTTAACCTCAAATACACACACACACTGCCAATGTGTTAAGAGGTGATTACAGGGTAAGACGTAGTTTTCTTTCCCATAAGCCTCGTTTGAGTTTAAGTAGCACATACATGCATTTCATGACTTATCGATTGGCAGCTGGGTTGTGTTTTATGACGACCTCATTGGCACATCCACTTTTTAGTTGGTTGGTTTCCTGTGGTGGTTCGTCTATATGTCATATACGAGCGCATAATTCATCATCAATAAATTGCTAGTCTTTGGGTACCTCAGAGGCTGTCTAGTCAGTCAACTGGTATTCAGATGATCACATGAGAGATTTCAATGCTCACATGCATCATAAATGAATTATTAGGCCGACGCATTATTGTATGTTATGGACCTTGGAAATAATGTATTATTTCGGGGGCGGTCTGTGTAGCGTCCGTTAATCATAGCTCGTCCCTTTTCTAGATCCAGGTTTCTATTAATGTCGGTTCCCAGTCGAATACAACTTGTCTTACAGTCTCGTATATTCGCACGTTTCTAGATTTGTAGATATCTGAGAGTACACGTCGGGAAGTGTTTTTACTGGAATTTTTTGTACACCTGAATGGGGTCGCCTGTGGGTTACCTCGGAAGTGTGTTTTCTCTCCAGAGATCGACCATTGTGATTCTATTGGAGATGTGTATGTTATATATTATTTCACCAGTTTTCGACCTCTCTGCGTATGCCGACTCCAGTAAACGTTACAAGCGGGCGATATTAATTACTGGGATCGCCGATATAGCCTTACCTTCTGAAGTGGCATTAAGCACCAATTTATTAATAATAAATAATACCTGAGTGCCTTTTCGATGAAAATTTATATTGTTTTTGGTACCGCTTTTACTGATTCCAGAGCGCTCTGCTCTTTCTTTTTGAAGATTCCAACAAAAAGGGGGAGGGGGAGCATGATTTTTTACCTCTCCTCTGGTTTGATAAGTATGTAACTATAAGTGAAGCTGTTTTATATGTAATTATTTCCGCCATATAGCTTAGGTTTTATTGTATATGGCAGATATGTTTGAGGTGGATATCCTCTCATTCTCAAATACGCCATCCTAATTTTGGGGGCTTAGTCTGTGCTAGCCTTAAAAATTGGGAACGTGTTACATCCAAAAGAGCATAGCCTCCATGCTAAGAATACAGAATTACTTGAACTTGGATCCTTTTATGATATGTCTTCTCTATTACTGCAAAGAGAGACGTACATGTAATTCCTAATAATTTTAATTTCCTTTCACCTTGGATTACAGGATTCGAACTATGTTGATCTACAAATTCTTTAAGTCCTAGGCCCTTCACCTTTTTACGATTCAGCTAGTCTGGGCCATTGGGTTATAGTGTAAAAATATAAATTCATAGTTATTTGTCCAGTTTTATACTTACCAATGGCCCAGACAGAGATGGCCCTCCCAATGAGTAGGCACTCATACCTCTGCGCTGAATTATTATGTAGTACTTTCCTCTGCAAAGAATGATGTTGGCGCAATTCCGGCCACTTCCTGACGGCTGCGCATGCACAGAGAGTAAATGGATGGAGCGCCATATAGGACTTTTAATTTTCGGTTTTGCAAGCAAATTTTGGTGTTTGGGAGATCCAAATTTCTGTTTGGCCCTTGATAATACTGATTTAGCACCAGCTTGTCTGGGTCATTGGTAAGTATAAAAATATACAAATTACTTTAAATTTATAATTTTCATTCATTCATTTCATTCCATTCATTTATTCAGTATTCATTCATTCACTTAATATTATTCATACATTCATTCAATTGACATTCGTTCATTCATTCATTCATTCATTCATTCATTCATTCATTCATTCATTCATTCATTCATTCATTCATTCATTCATTCATTCATTCATTCATTCATTCATTCATTCGTTCATTCATTCGTTCATTCATTCATTCATTCACTCATTCACTCATTCATTCATCCATTCATTCATTCATTCATTCATTTGTTTGTTATTCATTCATTTGTCTCATTCATTCATTATTCCTTCATTCATTATTCATTCATTCATTTATTATTCATTCATTTGTTATTCATTCATTTGTTATTCATTCATTTATTATTCATTCATTTGTTATTAATTGATTCTTTATTCATTCGTTTGTTATTCATTCATTCATTATTTCATTACTCATTCATTTGTTATTCATGCATTCATTATTCATTCATTCATTCAATATTATTTATTATTTCTTCATTCAATTGATATTATTCATTCATTCATTATTCATTCATTAAATATAATTTGTTTGTTTATTCATTCATTCGTCATTATTCATTCATTTTATATTCATTTATTTGTTATTCATTCATTTTATATTATTCATGCTTTCATCATTCATTCATTCGTTCATTCATTCATTCATTCATTCATTCATTCATTCATTCATTCATTCATTCATTCATTCATTCATTCATTCATTCATTCATTCATTCATTCAATATTATTCATTCGTTTGTTATTCATTCATTCGATATTATTAATTCATTCATTATTCATTCATTCAACCTTATTCATTCATTCATTATTCATTCATCATATATTAATTTGTTTGTTATTCATTCATTCAATATTATTCATTCATTCATTATTCATTTACTTGCTATTCATTCATTTGATATTCATGCATTCATTATTCATTTGCTCAATATAATGTGTTCATCATTCATTCAATATTATTCATTATTTGTTCATTCATTCATTATTCATTCATTCGGTATTATCCATTAATCATTCATTCAATATTATTCGTTATTCATTCATTCGATATTCATTCACTTATTCATTCATTTTTTCACAAAAAAGCATCCGAGGACTTTATGTATTTTACAATAATGCGTTGCAACTTATGGGCTATGACAAATTCTGCAGTGCCAGTGGAATGTTTGTCCTGAATGACGTCCCCTCTCTCTGGTGCCTAAGGAGAAGGTTGGTTTATAGTTCCTGCACGCGACCTGTTCTCCAGTACCAACTCATTTTGTTATATGGACCAGGTGTCTGAAATAACGGATTTGCCCATCTAGAAGGTTTTCTAGGCTGTTGTCACTTTTAGTGCCTTGGTTGCCCCATAAAAAGAGGCTTGTGCGGACGGGCAACATTTCAATCAACTCGTCTTTATTTGTGCCACCCTACAGCACATTTTATTTGATCCGATTTTTCCATCTAAAAGGTTTTCTGGGAGGGTGTCACTTTCAGGGCCTTCGTTTCCCCAAAAATAGGGGACTTATGCGGACGGTCAACATGTCAATCAACTCCTCTTCATTTGTGTCACCCAACAGCACCTTTTATTTGATCAGATCTGCCCATCTAGGTTTTCTGGGTAGTTGCCACTTTTAGGGCCTTGGTTTCCCCATAAAGAGGGGCCTTGTGCGGACGGTCAACATGTCAATCAACTGGTCTTCATTTGTGCCACCCTACAGCACATTTTATTTGATCAGATTTGCCCATCTAGAAGGTTTTCTGGGAGGTAGTCAAATTTAGGGTCTTGGTTGCCACATAAAGATGGGCCTTATGCGGACAGGCAACATGTCATCAACTCGCTTTCATTTGTTTGATCAAATTTGGACATCTAGAAGGTTTTCTGGGAGGTTGTCACTTTGAGCGCCTTGGTTGACCCATAACGAGAGGCCTCATGCAGACGACCAACATGTCGATAAACTCATCTTCATTTGTGCCACCCTACATCACCTTTTATTTGATCAGATTTGCCTATCTAGAAGGTCTTCTGGGAGGTTGTCACTTTTAGGGCCTTAGTTGCCCCATAAAGGGGGGCCTTATGTGGACGGGCAACATGTCAATCAACTCGTGTTTATTTGTGCCACCCTACAGCACCTTTTTATTTGATCAGATTTGCCCATCTAGAAGGTTTTCCTGGAGGTTGTCACTTTTAGGGCCTTCCTTCCCCATAAAGAGAGGCCTTATTTGACGTGCAACATGTCAATCAACTCGTCTTCATTTGTGCCACCCCACAGCACCTTTTATTTGATCAGCTTTGCCCATCTAAAAGGTTTTCTGGGAGGTTGTCACTTTTAGGGCCTTGGTTATCCCTTAAAGATAGGCCTTATGCGGACGTGCAACATGTCAGTCAACTCGTCTTCGTTTGTTCCTCCCTACAGCACCTTTTATTTTATCACATTTGCCCATATAGAAGGTTTTCTGGGAGGTTGTCACTTTTAGGGCCTTGGTTGCCCCATAAAGAGAGGCCTTATGCGAACGGGCAACATGTCAATGACCTCGTCTTCATTTGTGCCATCCTTCAGCAGCTGCCATTTTTCCTGTTTTGATGGAATAAAAAATGTCAAAATGTCAAATGGGGAATAAGTAACTAGCTTCACGTCGCTAGTAACTCTCCTCATCGTCTAAAAACTAGGGGCCTTATGTGGACGGGCAACATGTCAATCAACTCGTCTTCATTTGTGCCACCCTACAGCACCTTTCATTTGATCTGATTTGCCCGTCTAGAAGATTTTCTGGGAGGTTGGTTGTCACTTTTAGGGCCTTGGTTGCCCTATGAAGAGGGGCCTTATGCGGACGTGCAACATGTCAATCAACTCGTCTTCATTTGTGCCGCCCTTCAGCACCTTTATTGGATCAGATTTGGCCATCTAGAAGGTTTTCTGGGAGGTTGTCACTATTAGGGCCTTGATTGCCCCATAAAGAGAGGCCTAATGCGGACGGGCAACGTGTCAATGACCTCGTCTTCATTTGTGTCACCCTACAGCAGCTGCCATTTTTCCTGTTTTGATGGAATAAAAAATGTCAAAATGTCAAATGGGGAATAAGTAACTAACTTCACATCGCTAGTAACTCTCTTCATCGTCTATAAACTAGAAAGGCGTTGGAAGAAGGGATCATTATCTTTGGAGCCGTTTGACGGACTTACTTTGGAGGAGTATAAATCTTTGTAGAACAACTTTTGTTAATTTAGTATTTCGGATATGTTTTCACTAGTCCTGCCCGAGGAAGTTACTAGTTTAGGTATAGTTTGTCCGTGTAATGGCGTTTTTCTAGATTACAAAAGTACTTGCTTGATTTTCCCTCTTCCAATTTCCATCTCAATTTTGTTCAAACAAAATTTTATTTTTCTTGTTTCTGGTGGTTTGGCGTTCGTTTTCAAGGGTTTCGATTTCAGTACTTACTGACAATTTGCCGCTACCAAGCAGTGGGTAAAGGATTTTTAGTCGTTCCTCAATTTCTACCTTTTGATTATTTGTCGCACGTTTTCTTTTAGAAGAGTAAGGAGTGTTTTTTCTTCTAACTAGCCTTAAAATTTCCTCAAATAGTTTGTCATTAATAATAAATGGCTGAAAATTGTTATCATTATTATTTTTGTTATTATTGCTGCTGTTCTTGGGTCTGAGAATCGAAGAACGGTCTCTACAATTGTAGATTTTACTAATGTTATGTATTCCGGATCGTTCAGTAGACTGTACATCATTGAAGTTCCAAAAGCCCCTTCCCCTCAGTTAAATAATAAACAAAAGGTCACAGTGTTGTGGTCTGATTTGTAGCGCATATGAATGCCAGACTATTTGAGCCAAATTTGCAAATTGGTGGAGATGAGAAAGTAGTCTACCTTCGCTTTTTTATTACCAGGGCCTTTCCAAGTATAACGCCTTAAACTTTTGTTCTCTAACCTCCAGACATCGCATGGGTCCATTTTTCCATAAGAGAATGAATGTTCTCATTTACTCTAACGTTATTTTTGTGAAGGTAATTTATTGCGAGTCATAATTTTGTGACACACTCTAGTCCCCTCCGAACAGTATGGTGGAGTTTTCAATTTTCTCAATTTTGTTAAAGAGATTATTGAAGAATTTCGGATTGCCTTACTTTGGGGCATACACAGCAGAACTGGTGACTCTTTGGTCCTGAATTGCCATATCAAGGATGATGAAGTTGCCTCCTGGATGTTTTATTGTATTATGAATTTGAAACGCAGATGTATTTTTGAACAGGATGTCTACTCCCCTACTAGAGCTTGAGTGAGAGCAGAAGATGGCTTCATAATCCCATTCGCATTTCCACGTATTCTCGATTTATTTGGTTGAGTGGGTATCAACCAGGATAGATATGTCGAATTTATCTCTTTTACGAAAGAAGATGTCCCTGCGCTTAGTTGTTTCTGAAAATAGACCTCAACAATTAAGGCTTTCGATCACGATATTATTCATTAAGTATTTTAGAGGGTCTTCCCGTGTGCTTGCAATAATACAGTCGATAGAATTTTAAATACCAGAAGAGAAAGAGAGATATCGAGTGAAGAGCCAGGAAATTTAACAAAGAAAACTCCAGTCTTAATACTTTACAATAGTATACCTTGGAGCAAAAACACCTGAATTTTATTGTTTTTTTTTGGGGGGGGGGGGGGGGGGGGGGGGCGGGGGGCAAAAAGAAGGTTCCTAACTATTTGCTCTCTAGTTCGGGTCCCTATGTTAACAAAAGAGTTGTTAAATTCTTGGGCAATGATATTTTGATCGGTTATATCCTTCTCGTCTATACGAACATGAGATGGAAGTGTGACATTATTTCTGGACTTTTTTATTACCTCGTTTATAGTTTTTCACGTATTACGCATATTACTTTGATTTTCTGTGAGTATTTTATTACAATATGTGGCTACTTTGCTTTTTAACTTTATTAAATATCTTACAATACCTTTTATAATCACTAATATTCTTTTCGGTTGGTGACTTTAGTTTTCGGTGGTAAAATTTCTCCTTGTTATTTGAAAGACACCCAAGGCTGTTGTTTGATAATTTCTTTCTTCCGTTTAATCTGCTGGAGAGAAAATGCTTGTTCAAACACGTCATTAAATAAGCTCAGAAATGTTTCATAAGCTGTATTTGGGCACTGTGAGGTAAGAGTCAGTGTAACATCGATGAGTAAAAATATATTATTAAAATTTCAGCTAGTCTGCTCGTTAATCTTGCATTTTTGTATTGTGTTCTGTTTGACTATTATGCTAAGTTT
The DNA here is from genome assembly GCA_031216915.1 of Pictodentalium vernedei. Taxonomy (NCBI): domain Eukaryota; kingdom Metazoa; phylum Mollusca; class Scaphopoda; order Dentaliida; family Dentaliidae; genus Pictodentalium; species Pictodentalium vernedei. The sequence continues at coordinate 326,489,898 of CM062295.1, forward strand.
CTATGGTGTACCGTTTGGGTCAAAGTCTAAATACACGTCCGACGTAAATTTTTTATCGTTGCATCTGTATTTTTCAGTTGCAAGGCTATTTCTCAATATAGGTGCACCTATAAAATTTAGCGGTGCACCTATAATTTATACGTCCATCGTATATTAAATTACACGTCCATCGTATAATTTATACGTCCGACGTATAAATACACGATGGACGTGTATTTTCATCGAAAAATAGCGATGCACCTACATGTTTTACAGGTGCACCTACATTTCAAAATACCGTTGCAACTGTAAATTCCGGGTGCATCGATAAAATTTGCACGTCCAACGTATATTTTAGAAGAAAATGTACGTCCATCGTATATTTTCCCCGTCAAAATATAAGTTCAACGTATAATTTTCTGAAAATACACGTCCGACGTATATTTTTTATCGTTGCACCTGTATATTACAGTTGCAACGCTATTTTCGAATTCCGGTGCAGCTATAAAATTTAGCGGTGCACCTATAGATTATACGTCCATTGTATATTAAATTACACGTCCATCGCATAATTTATACGTCCGACGTATACATATACGTTGGACGTGTATTTTTATCGAAAAATAGCGATGCACCTACATTATTTACAGGTCCATCTACATTTCAAAATACCGTTGCAACTGTATATTACGGGTGCATCGATAAAATTTATACGTCCAACGTATATTTCTGACAAAATACCGTTGCACCTATAAAATACAGGTGCATCGATAAAAATTACACGTCCAACGCATAATTCTATAAAAGGAAACAAGGTGACCTGATTACCTTAAATGGAGATATAAGGTCAACGTGCGTTTTGTTTCTAGCCAATCAGAAAATTACCGTTGCACCCAGTTACTATAAATAGCAGCTAATCAAAAAATACCTTGTAAATCCTGGACCGACAGTCAACATGCGAGATAGGATATACGACATACAACATATCCCATAAAATATCCGTGATCATTGCGACCAATCAAGTAATTCGTGTTTTGTTTGGCCAAACCCACTGATGCTTTTATTCTGACTTGTTCATGATCGGGACCGTGGGAGCACAGAGGTTCGTTTCAAAGAATGATCCAGGAATAAAATAATATTGTAAAATAAGTATAACTGGATTTTATAATATTTTATTCCAGAATCATTGTTTGAAATGGCGTTGGAGTAGACTCAATTTTTTCACCAACGTTCGTTATCTGGGCACAGGTACTCGGCACAAGCTGGGAAATCAAAAGAAAAATGGTATGTGATACCATTTTTGAATCTATGCTGACGTGCCCCTGTAATGGTATATAAGTATTAACAAGGTTCACAACTCGCTTTTCGAAAATGATAGCACTCAGCTTCGTTATACCCCCCACCCCCCCCCCCCCGCCTCAAATTTGATTCACTCAACGTCCTCCAACAATACCCAGTATCAATGGAAAGGGGAATGAATAAGCTTTACAATGGTGTATTACATGACCGTTGGGTGTTCTTGGGTTGTTCATGATAACTGGGAGAAGTCGCAGAAAAGGCCGAAAAACATTTAGTCGGACATGATAGGGTCTAGTGCACAGTGGAATGTAGTTTACGAGCGACAATTATCCGAGTTATTATAAATAATTCGAGGTCCCATTGTCTATGGAGGGCAGATTCAAATATTAACCGTATATCTTAATCAATTACTAATCTCGGATCCACATTTATTCATTTCTGGAGTTCACATTTAACGTTTATGCACTTTTAGTCGTAACTTTGACATCTTTTCCCATGTTGACGGCGTCCACAGATACACGACAAAAACTTTCCTCATTCTCCCATTGGCTTATTTATTTCGATGTTTTCTCTGCATAAATAGTAGCCAATGGGATGTCATTGTGTACACCTTCGCTTCTATGGATGTCGTTAGCTTGTTTAGTTTCCAAGGGAAGGTTACAAAATGTATAAACGGTAAATGTGATCTCCAGAAATGAATAAATATGTGGATCCGAGACTGGTAATTGATAAAGGTATACGGGTAATATTTGAATCTGCCCTCCATAGACAATGGGACCTCGAATTATTTATAATAAATTGGATAATTGTCGCTCGTAAACCTCATTCCACTGTGCACTATCTTGTCCGACTAAATGTTTTTCGGCCTTTTCTGCGACTTCTCCCAGTTATCATGAACAACCCAAGAACACCCAACGGTCATGTAATACACCACTGTAAAGCTTATTTATTCCCCTTTCTATTGACACTGGGTATTGTTGGATACGTTGTGTGAATCAAATTTGATGGGGGTATAATGAAGATGAGTGCTATCGTTTCCGAAAAGCGAGTTGAGAACCTTGTTAATATTTATATACCATTACAGGGGCACGTCAGCATAGATTCAAAAATGGTATCAAATATCTTTTTTTTCTTTCGATTTCCCAGCTTGTGCCGAATACCTGTGTATCTGGGCCCATGGGAGTCGCCATGATAATTGATATTTCAAAAGGGCCCGACTTTTGAAGAAACAGGTACACCGAGTTTTTGGCAGGTGCCCAAGGGTATCCGGCGTATTCGAACCTTGGTTCTTTCGGGCCTTGGTTTGTTCGCACCCTGGCTTTTTCGGCCCTCCAGCTCATTGGGACTTGGCTTTTTCGCCCCTCGGCGAAGGAATTTGTCGTGATTGCCGAAGGTGCGAGACATTTTCCCCGGGAAATTTTTTAAATTTAGTATTAAAAGGAGCTCTCTGGTGGACTTTTGGTGATTTATTAACATTTTTCGTTTTAGAAAAAAACCCGTAAAAGGGGGTTCGGTCTCAGCCTGACTCCCCCACAATCTCCTATCCCACCCGGCGACACCTATGATGCCTCACGTCTTAACACCCGAAACAATACCGTGATGGCCAACAACGATAAGGACAAGTCCATGATTGTTTTTTTTTTTTTTGTTCTTTTTTTTTTTGGGGGGGGGGGGTGGTGGAGGCCGGATTGAACAGAGACCAACAATTCCAATTTTAACAACTACTTAATGGGGCTGATTGAAGATAGCCGATTTCTCTTGTGACTTTCGTTCTTTTGGATGGGCTATTTACTTAATCACCACTTATGCAGTTTATAAGACTGCTACCTCGATTTCATATCTATTACCATTTGGCCTATGTTGGCAACCTTCCCCGTGGGAACCCCGGGAAGTAAGCAGCACTTGTTTACTGTGGTAAACCAGTTCCGCTTTACTAGTAAAATAGGACCCAGTCACCAATGCTTGGGGTGAAAGTCCTCTAAAATGGGCAACATGTTGATCAACGATTGACTAAACTTGACTTCATCTCCATGTTGTGTCACGATTAGCCATGGTGCATAAATATGTGACGTTAACCACCAACAAACAAACAAACAATGTTGGCAACCTTTCTCGGGTTTGGCATTTATCTTTATGCGATTGTGCAAGAGGGATAAAATAGGCCTACAATTACTCTCTAGGTTAAATTTTGAAGTCGTTTAGGCCTAATTACTCGTTAAAACAAAAGGTCAGAAAGTGCCTTTTGATCCAGTGATGGTGTTTTGAATTTCCAACACAAACCTCCCATAGACTTGTCCTTATGGTTGTTGGCCATCATGGAATTGTTTCGGGTTTTTAGACATAGGGCCAAAATACAACGAACGTTGATGTAAAATTGATGTAAAAATTGATATCCTTCCCACGATCCCACCTTCAGCCAAGAAAAAAAGTAGTTCAGTTCATCACCAAAGGGACTGAGGGGTAACCACACCACTGCCCCCTTCCAAAAGACGAATAGGCCAAACGAAAAAATATATCAAAATAAAGAAATAAGGATTTGGCCTTGCGATGGCGCGAAATAAGCAGACGCATAGCCAGGATATAGTTAGGGGAGGAGGTGGGGGGGGGGGGGAGGGGTGAGGCAAGAGTAATATCTAGCGGGGCCAATTCAGCAATCTGAACGTAACGGCTACCCCTGCGACCTATGAAGGGGGTAAGCGCTACGTTCATATCGCTGAAATACTAGGCGGTATACAGAATAGGATGCGCAGCATCATCCGAGCCACGTGGCGGCGAGATGGAAAGCGAGCACAAGAAGGGGACACCCTCCTCGTTGGAAAAGAATTGAAATTCGAGACAAACGCAATTTCCTTGACTCTGAGTCCATCTGTGTCCATAATTTGTAAGTTGTGAAGGCATCAATAATTAGGCCAAAACGTATGGGGGGGGGGGGGGGGGGGGTCACTCAGTTGTTTTTTTTTTTTGGGGGGGGGGACACATATGTGCGCCCCCCTCCCCCCGCCTCACCCACCCACCCCCTGGCTGTGCAACTGGAAATAAGACAGTAGTACACGAACGTTCTTCATTCCCCAGACTTCTTGAGGGAGCAAACGGTGGTAAATTAACATAGGAACCGGACTTTGCGGAGAGCAAATGTTTTCTTTGCAAAATTTGGACAGCGTTCCAAACTGCATATATAGCAGGGGTATGTTATGGAAAAGAGATGGGGAGTGTGGGCTTTTTGTTGAAAGCTTTCCCCACGAAACGGTTGACGTTGCTATTGAAGGCGCCATGATGCGCACTCGACGTCATTAAAACGTTGACCGCTGTTGTTGTCAACTATGCAATCTAATATGACGTAAGGATGGTCGGCTTCTCTAACGGGAGCGATATCGCAGTATAATACAGGCATCATAGACCCCTGTAAGTCCTATTTGCTCCTGGTACTCCCAACCATCCTAATGCTTCATATTATCCCATGACTCGTTTTGGTAGTACGTAAGGCTTGTGCGGCTGTATTGTGACGTGGGTGAGAGTAATGCATGGTTGTCTGGTGCGGTAGTATATGGTCTGTGGTTTGTGCTCCTGCTGGTCCGGTGTTAGCTTCTGGATCTACTTCCATCTAGGACGGTGTGCTAGCCCACAGATGTTATGGGTAGTACGTGATGCTAGGTGAAGGAGTAGAGTGGGCGCGGTAGTATATGGTGTACGGTCTGCACCCCAATTAATCTTCTGATATAGTATCTGGTACTACTTACCCATTAGCAAGTCTGTAGTAATGTTACAAGTCAGCAGTGATGGCACAAGGCTGGCAGAACACTATAGTAATGGTGAACACAAAAGGGCTAATCATAGGACAGACAGTTGAAGACACGATGAAAGCCGATGGTAAGGCCACCAGGAGCTATTTCGGAGCTTATGTTCATGCATTTCCACTTATGCAATCCAACTAAGAGAATCCCTTTTTAAAACGTCTGTGGTTACAGAATCCCTTTTTCGTGTGCCCCTGTGATGCAGGTGTTGTGCATTAGAACATAAGCACATATTGGCACATCCCATAAACCACCTATTGCTCCTAACACCCGATTAGCATCTAGATCACCCCACGGCTTTCATAGATCTTAGACCACTACTGTTGACTCGCACATAGTCTCCATCATCTGTCCTATTGTCAACTTCTTCGCTAGTCACCCAAAAGTATAATCTTCTACCAAATCTGCCCTCGGTCAGATCCTTAGCAGGCGCAACCAAATTGCTCCATTCATCTTAGCCCGTATTGGTTTTTACATTCCCCTGACCTAGTGCATGCTAGGGCACCGTACACATAAGAAACAGTCTTTTGATGACCCCGAGCTGTGCTTATGTGCTAATTCACAACGTGCAACAATACATGCAACACGTATACACATACGACGAAAAAGAGATTCTGTAACCAGAGACGTTTCTCAAGAATGAAGTCTCTCTTAGTGGAATTCAAAGCTCTAAAACAGCTCCAGTTGGCTTTACCACCTGCTTCCACCATGTCTTCAGCTATCTATCCCATGATTATCCTCTATTGTATTCATCATTACTATAGTGTTCTACCAATATTTTGCCATTACTACTAACTTGTAAGATTACTAAAGACTTGCTAACTATCTCAGATATTTACCTCTTCCCTCGACCAAGTCTTAGAATGTCAAAATATCATCCATCCTCTACTACGAAACTAGAAACCAATCATCTACCACACAACACTGCATGGCCTAGCATTCCGAACTACCCACGGGGTAGTACAAACCATTGGGTGATTTTGTAACACTACAGGATAACACTAGATCTATGGGATACAGATTGTACAATCCATACTACCATTCTAAAGAACTCTTGTAATAACGCATTGCCAAGCATTACGCTTTACCCATACCAGCCCCGATAGTAAAACACGTTCAGTGGGCTAGTGGTACCAAATACTAAGAGTTGACCAACTGAGGTACAGACAATACACCCTATACTATTGCACCAGACAATCACGCATTGCCCCCCCCCCCCCCCCCCACACACCACTCTACTGCTTGACCAAGCACATGTGACCTATATCATATATGGGCTACCAAGCCGTCCTAGATGGATATTGGATAATAATACCAAGGTCTAACATTGAACCAGCAGGTGTACATAAAGCACATCCTATACTAACTCACTAAACAACCAAGCATTACCCCATCCCGCATCAAAATTCTATCCGGACTAGCATTACGCACTACCTATACCAGTCATGGATAATATGAACAAGTCGATTAGTAGTACCCAGGACTATCAGGGAACCTATATGGGGTATATAGTGCCCATACTATACTACGGTATCACTCTCGTACGAGAAGCCCGACACAGGGAGGCGGGGTGGCTCAGTATACCACCGGCGGCAACCGCGTTGTGTCCTTGGGCAAGACACTTCACCCCCATTGCCCCATTGCGTCGATGGCGCACTTGTCTTCAACCAATGCTAACCCTGCCTGTGTGGAGTTGGTATGTTGGGTGATTCTCTCCGGGTACTCCGGCTTCCTCCACCCGTAAAACTGTCACGGTCACGATTAGCCATTGTGCAGAAATATGTGACCTTAAACACCAATAAATAAATAAACAGAAGCCCGACAAACCCTATCCGAATAACGTCATGTCAGATTTACAGTGGACAACAGCAGAGGCCATCGTTTCTATGACGTTGCGTGCGCATCATGACGTCCCGAAGTTAATAGCAACGTCAACCGTTTCGAGGGAAAACTTTCAACAAAAATCTCACCTTCCCCATCACTTTTCCATCACATACCCCTACTATATTATTTATTCATTTATTTATTGGGTTCTAACGACAGTTTCGGCAGCCAGGGTCACTTCGTGTCGCACAGCTTTTCGGGTGGAGGAAGCCGGAGTACTCGGAGAGAACCACCGAGCAACGGCGAGCACATACTAACTCCACACAAGCAGGGTTAGCATTGGTTGAAGACAAGTGCACTATCGACGTGCGGTACGCCTAAGTACACAACGCCACCGTGCCCCAGGCGGCTAATGGAGATGAAGTGTCTTTCCCAAGGACACAACGCGGGTCGTCCCGAACGGGGATCGAACTCGGGACCTCAAAATTCAATGAGGCTATGAGGACCATTAGAAATCCCTCATTGAGGGATTTTTAATACGGCTCTTATCCTCATTTCAGAAAAAAGAGATTCCACAATTGGGATTCCTAAAAAGGGATTCCGCAAATGGGATTCCTTCTGGAGAATCCCTTTTTTTGTCAAATGAGGATAAGAGTCGCAGTAAATTAGACCTCATTGAGGGATTTTTAATACGACTCTTATCCTCATTTCAGAAAATGGGATTCCTAAAAAGGGATTCCACAAATGGGATTCCACAAATGGGATTCCAAAAAAAAGGGATTCCACAAATGGGATTCCGTTTCCATCTTGTCGCCAAAGCTCCAAGGCCAGTACTGGCTATGGTCTATCTGTCCTACCATTAGCTTCTACAGCAGGCTTGTTCCATTGCGGCCTTGTACCAGTACTATTGACTAAACTACCATCCAATAATATTGACGTGTACCACTACTTCCTAGCTATACCTTCGCCCAGGCCTTCAAAATGTTCCATCAGTGAATACATATAGAGCATTCCGTAATTGAGATTCCCTTCCGAGTTCGTAAAATTTGGATTTCGTATTTTGACATCAGGCATTACCCCCCACCCCCACAAAATCACTAAATCTACCATAGCGTACTACATATACCAGCCATATAATAAAACAAAGCAATCGGTTGGTTAATAGTACCAAGCACTAACAGGGGGCCTATAGGTGTATATACCGCCCATGCTATAGTACCCTTCTAAACTACCAGGCAGTGCCCCTACCCACAATACCCCTATGCCTAGCATTGCATATTACGTATACCAGTCATAGGATAACATGAAGCATCAGGTGAATTAATAGTACTAAGGGCTAGCATGGGACCTGCAGGGGCCCACAGAGGTATATATCGTCCATACTATACCGCTGTTCTATACTGCCAGGCATTACCCCCACCCCCACTCCACAATACCACTTGGCCTGCCATAACGTACTCCCTATACCAGTCATTGAATAGTACAAAGCAATCGGCTGGTTAATAATATCGAGGACTGGACCTACAGGGGTATATACCATGCATCCTATACCACCCGTTCTAAACAACCTAGCATAATACTGCCTGGCCTAACACGAAACTACCAACACTAGCCATAAGATAGTACAAAGGACTCGGTAGGTTAATAGTACTAAGGGGGGTAATAGACCAACAGTCATTCATCCTGTACTGCCAATCTAAACCACCAATGACTATCTCGCAATACCAAACTACCACCCACCCACCCTACTTCTTGACTTAGCTATAGCAGACATAGGATAATATGAAGTTCGATTAGTAGTTGGCCTACCAAAGGCTAACAGGGGACCTACATGGATATATACCACTACTACTGTGTCGCCGCCATCCCATACGAGAAGCCCGACATCCACTGACCCGAATAACGTTATGTCAGATTGTATACTGGACAATAACAGTGGTCAGCATCTCTATGACGTCGCGCGCGTATCATGACTTCACGACGTCAATAGCAACGTCAACCGTATCGCGGGAAAAACTTTCAAGAAAACCCATCTTCACCATTAATTTTCCACCACTTACCCTTAATATATACCTATAGCCCCATGCATACATATATCACTATACTTGCCATAGCATACTATATATGCAGTACGTACACTATTTACCGGATCTAGCTGCAAGGAGCCGTACTTTTGCACCCCCAAAGTTGCACCCCCAAAAGTCCGGTTCCTATGGGAATTTAACACTAGCTGCACCCCCAAAAGTCCGGGTAATCAGGCACGGCCGGGTACATGCTATACTACTTATGACATACTAAAATCATATTGAGTGGCACAGGTGACACAGCTTTGTGCTCATCTACCGACTCCACTGCAACATTTGAGCATGGTTTTAGCATTTCGATTTCACTGGTAAAATAGGACCCAGTCACTAATGCTTGGGGTGCAAGTCCTCTAAAATAGGCAACATGGGATATAAACGATTGACTGACCTTGACTTTATCTCCATGTTGTGGTCATGATTAGCCATTGTGCAGAAGTATGTGACCTTAAACAACAATAAATAAATAATATTTAGCATTTCGAATTACATACCCTAGGAGCCATTCACCAGGAACGGTTTAAGAAAACAGGAAAGTGGCAACGGTGGCACAGCCACGAGGCACCTGAAAAATCTGAAACCTTCGTGCGCATTTACAGACCCTGCTGCAACATTTAAGCATGGTTTTAGCATTTCGAATTACACACCCTAGGAACCTTTCGCCGGAAACGGTCTAAGAAAACACCAAAGTGGCAACGGTGGCACAGCCACATGGCAGCTGAAAAATCCGAAACCTTCGTGTGCATCTACAGACCCCACTGCAACATTTGAGCTTGGTTTTAGCGTTTCGAATTACATACCCCGGGAGCCTTTCGCCGGAAACGGTGTAAGAAAACACGAAAGTGGCAACGGTGGCACAGCCACGTGGCACACAAAAAATCCGAAATCTTCGTGCGCATCTACAGACCCTACTGTAACATCTGAACATGCTTTTAGCTTTTCGAATTACATACTCTAGGAGCCTTTCGCCGGAAACGGTCTAAGAAAACATGAAAGTGGCAACAGTGGCACAGCCACGTGGCAGCTGAAAAATTCGAAACCTTCGTGCGCATCTACAGACCCCATTGCAACATTTGAGCATGGTTTTAGCGTTTCGAATTACATGCCCTAGGAGCCTTTCGCCGGAAACGGTCTAAGAAAACACGAAAGTGGCAACGGTGGCACAGCCACATGACACCTGAAAAATCTGAAACCTTCCGGCACATCTACAGATCATTTAGCAACACCCTAGTGCAGTTATATAGCTCTGAATTACATAGGTTGGGATTATTCGAAAGAAAAATGAAAAATTAGCGCATTTTTCAAGTGGCTCCACAGAAGTCACCTGGTGGCGCAAACCTTTAAAAGTGGTATTTTCGGATTGAACAGACCCTACTGAACAACTGTAGAAAGTTACAGCGTCTCGAATTACAAAACCGGACGTACGGACGTACGGACGGACGGAGATCACGAAGCAGCACTTGTTTACTGTGGTAAACCAGTTCCGCTTTACTAGTAAAATAGGACCCAGTCACCAATGCTTGGGGTGAAAGTCCTCTATAATGGGCAACATGTTGATCAACGATTGACTAAACTTGACTTCATCTCCATGTTGTGTCACGATTAGCCATGGTGCATAAATATGTGGCATTAACCACCAACAAACAAACAAACGGAGATCACGAAAAAATCCCCGCATTTTTTAAAATGCGGAGATAAAAAAGGAATTCTCTTAGTGGGATTACATAAGTGGGATTCCAAGCTCCGAAATAGCTCCTGGCCTTACCATCGGCTTCCAACGTGTATTTAACTATCTGTCCTATGGTTAGCCCTATTGTATTCACCATTACTATAGTGTTTTGGCAGCCTTGTGCCATTACTACTGATTTGTAATATTGCTACAGACTTGCTAACTATCTCAGATATTTACCTCTTCCCTCAGCCAAGTCCTAGAATGTCAAAAGGCCATCTATATTCTACTACGAAACCAGAAACCAAGCATATACCACACACGTCTCACTACATGATCTAGCATTCCAAACTATCCATGGGACACTACAAACCATTGGGCGGTTTTATAGTACTAAGGGATAAAATAGATCTATGGGATTCAGACCGTACACCCAAAACTATCGTATAAACTTACTTTTAAAACTAGCATTACACACTGCCTACACCAATCCCGGCGTTAAAATACATTCAATGGGTTAGTAGTACCAGATACTAACGGTAGATTAACTGGGGTGCAGAACGTCCACCATATACTACCGCACCCACTCTACTGCTTCACCTAGCACCACGTACTACCCATAACATCTGTGGGCTAGCACACCATCCTAGATGGATAGTAGATCCAGAAGCTAACACTGGACCAACAGGAGCACAAACCACACAACATATACTACCGCACCAGACAACCATGCTTACTCTCACCCCACGTCACAATACTAGCCGCACAAGCCCTACGTACTACCAAAACGAGTCATGGGATAATATGAAGCATTAGATTGGTTGAGAGTACCAGGAGCAAACAGGACCTACAGGGGTCTATGATGCCTATACTATACTGCGATATCGCTCCCATTCGAGAAGCCCGACCATCCTTACGTCATATCAGATTGTATAGTGGACAACAACAGCGGTCAACGTTTTAATGATGTCGAGTGCGCATCATGGCGACTTCAATAGCAACGTCAACCGTTTCGTGGGGAAAGCTTTCAACAAAAAGCCCCCCCCCCCCCCCCCATCTCTTTTCCATAGCATACCCCTGCTATATATGCAGGTTGGAATGGTGTCCAAATTTTGCACAGAAAACATTCGTTTTCCACAAACTCCGATTCCTATGAGTAGTATGTCAGGGGCTTTTGTGGGAACATTGACCGGATCTCATTGCCGGATCTCATGTGACGTCATAGTCACGTGACCCAGTGGTGGCACCATGTTGTGTTGTCATGGTAACCCGCATGAGCGGCCATGTTGCGGCGCCATCTCCATAGTGATACATGGTGTGAGTGCGCAGGCGCAGCGCGTGTTGTTAAGGTGATACGTGTTTCCGTCGTCCATTTTGTATACTGGAGGCCGCCTTCTTGGTTTCTATGGTAGCACGTGATTGCCATGTTACCCAATTTTTCTGCAATAAGACGGGGTATGTTCGGAGGGTGTGTTCGATTGAATCGGAGTAAATCTAATTACACAAACAACCCGACAATCCCTCCAAATCACCAAAATCCACCCAAAATAACCGAAATTGACTTTATTTGATACGGATTCCCCATTTTATCGGCATAGCACGTAGTGCTGTAGTACTAGTGGGGTACAAGGGGTGCGTTCGATTGAACAGGAGTACAAGGCCTGATTTTCCCAGAATCCCATTTTTAATGCCTATTGCATATGTTTCTCTATCACTAACAGTCTATCCAGTCTGGTTCTCTCGTCCAAGTCTTATAATTACCAGTGCTTGATTTCCCATAATGCAGTTATCTCCCTTGTCTATATCAAAAGAATTCCCAGACCCAATAAGCAATCGAGCAGTTACTGATTAACCATTGCTCGAATGACTCGAATCCCATCGAGCAAATGAGCTTTATAGTAATTGCTCGATCGAGTGACTCGGCATAGTGTTCGAACGACTCAAATCCCAGCTAGATGACATCACAACATGGCCGCTCACGCGGGTTACCATTACAACACAACATGGTGCCACTGGGTCACGTGACTATGAAGTCACATGAGATCCGGCAATGAGATCCGGCCAATGTTCCCCCAAAAGCCCCTGACATACTACTCCTATGGAAATTTACCACCGCCTGCTCCCTCAAACAGCCTGGGGAATGATGAACGTTCGGGTACTACTGTTATATTTCCAGTTGCACAACCGGGGCGGGGAGGGGGCGTACATATGTGCTCCCACCCCAAAACAACTGAGTGCCCCCCCCCCCCCCCCCCACGTGATGTGGCCTAATTATTAATGCCTTCACAACTTACAAATTATGGACTCAGAGTCAAGGAAATTGCGTTTGTCTCGAATTTCAATTTTTTCCAACGAGGGGATGTCCCCTTCTTGTGCTCGCCTTCCATCTCGCCGCTACGTGGCTCGGATGATGCTGCGCATCCTATTCTGTATACCGCCTAGTATTTCAGCGATCTGAATGTAGCGCTTACCCCCTTTGTAGGGTGAATAGATAGCCGTTACGTTCAGATTGCTGAATTAGTCCCGCTAGATATTACTCTTCCTCCCCCCCCCCTCCTCCAACTATATCCTGAGTATGCGTCTGCTTATTTCACGTGGGAAGGATATCAATTTTTACACCAATTTTACATCAACGTTCGTTTAGGCCCTATGTCTAAAAACCCGAAACAATTCCATGATGGCCAACAACCATAAGGACAAGTCCATGGGAGGTTCGTGTTCAGAATTCAAAACAGCATCACTGGATCAAAAGGCACTTACTGACCTTGTGTTTTAAAGAGTAATTAGGCCTAAACGACTTCAAAATTTAACCCAGAGAGTAATTGTAGGCCTATTTTATCCCTCTTGCACAATCGCATAAAGATAAAGGCGAAACCCGAGAAAGGTTGCCAACATAGGCCAAATGGTAATAGATATGAAAAAGCCGTGTAGCTGTCTTATAATCTTATAAACTGCACAAGTGGTGATCAAGTAAATAGCCCATCCAAAAGAACGCAAGTCACAAGGGAAATCTTCAATCAGCTCCATTAAGTAGTTGTTAAAATTGGAATTGTTGGCCTCTGTTCATAAATTATGAAATCCGGCCTCCCCCCCCCCCCCCCAAAAAAAAAACCAAAAAACCAAAAACAATCATGGACTTGTCCTTATGGTTGTTGGCCATCACGGCATTGTTTCGGGTGTTAAGACGTGGGGCCTCATAGGTGTCGTCGGGTGGGATGGGAGATTGTGGGGGAAGTCAGGCTGAGAACGACCCCCCCCCCCCCCCCCCCCCTTTTACGTTTTTTTTTCTCTAAAACTAAGAATGTTAATAAATCACCAAAAGTCCACCAGAGAGCTCCTGTTAATACTAAATTTAAAACATTTCCCGGGGAAAATGTCTCGCTCCCTCCAGTATGATCGTGCATTCGGCAATCAAGACAAATTCCTTCGCCGAGGGGCAAAAAAGCCAAGTCCCAATGAGCCGGAGGGCCGAAAAAAGCCAGGGTACGAACAAACCAAGGACAGAAAGAACCAAGGTTCGAATAAGCCGGATACCGTTGGGCACCTGCCAAACCCTCGGTGTACCTGTTTCATCAAAGTCGAACCCCTTTTGAAATATCAATTATCATGGCGACTCCCATGGGCCCAGATACAACGAGCGTTGGTGAAAAAATTGAGTCTACTCCAACGCCACGGGTGCCCTCCTCACTGCGGCACGGGAACCGTTTCAAACAATGACTCAGGAATAAAACAAGAAAAGTTTTGTGCAAGCACAAGCGCGCGATAAAAGACCCATGAAAACACTTATTCTCTGCTTATAGCATGCAATCTTTTCGTATTACAACATAAACAAAAAACCTTTTGTGAACAGAGGTAGAATCCCTCTCATTAAAAGAAGGTGAATACCGCATCTCAAAGCATTGTGACTTGTTATTCACAAGACATTTGTTTAATAATTTCCCGTTTATTGAACAGGGATCAAGGCTATGGGGTTAATATATGCACAATTTATATGGGGTTCCTTCAAAAATAGGCACCCTCCTTACACACAAACACTTCTCCCCCTACCCCCCCCCCCCCCCACCAGCTTTTTTCCAGTACGAAACTCAACTTGAGAGACGCCCGAGGTGTTTTTGAGAGGAATCGCCTGGTACCACCATCTCCAAGTATTGTCAGTTGTGGTTTTCGAATTTTGTTTTTTAAATAAATTCAAGCTTATTGAACAAGAGGGGGAGGGTGGCTACACCTTGGGGTTAAGATCTCCATTCGAAGAAAAAACTTGGAAATACTACCCCACCCGTCCACATAAAATAAATAAAGCAAAATGCTCAAAGGAAGGCTACAGGCATATCGCGAATTGGGAGAAAATATTCACGCAGACATCTCGTCTAATGTAATCGAGGGTGGATGGAACTTAACAAAAAAGGTTTTAAAAAAGTATTTCTAACTTTGGAGGTCGCATAAAACAACACGAAAATTGAAACATTGAATGCGGTGAATCACGGTTGAACAACAATTCCGCATATTAGTAGATCCAGTATATATATACAGTTCCATTTTTTGTTTTCCAAGTCATTTGAATCGAGTTGAGAAATTGTAGGTACAATGTAGCTGAACTGATGGTACAATTTAGTAAATTGTAGCTGTAATTTTGATAACTAAAAATTACATGGCGCTAATAAGCCGCCATACATGACAAACTTGACAATGATCCGAGTAACGCACAAAGCCTTTTAAAAACAGAGATAAAAATAGCACTCGCTTATTTCCTTCGAACGTGGCCTTTAAAATAGTTGCATTTTTCAGACAAAAAGATTTTAACACAGTAACAGTTAATACGCTTTTTGTCTCACAAACCGTGTATATTGTAAAAAACAAATGTGATGTTTCTCAAAAGAAAATATATAACTCGAAGCGAGTGCTGTCATTGCAGTGACCCAATAATTGCCGTGGAGACATTACAAGTGAAAATCTCCTAAAGCAATCTCGCCTGATCATAATCCAAACAGAGATTGAGACATGGAAAGGCTTGGGCCGCGAGGCGGAATTGAAACGCATTAGAGGGGAGAACACGAAATTGTATGGGATTTTTTTAGGGATTGGGTTACGGATTAACCCTTTACGCCCGCGTAATATGCAAATTCAGCAGTTGAAAAAATATTATTTTTCTGAAAATTACAGCAAAACTATATCATGTGACCCTCTCATTGGAACGAGCTCGTCGACAATTGGCCCGGGATGCTTCGGCCTTGTACATATTTGTTGTAGTCGGACATGGTACAGCGAGGCTATGGGCGAAATTGCCCCGTTGCCCTAACAAACCGCGGGGCAATTTACCAGTTGCCCTAACATTTTTTGCCGATCATTTCATCATAATTGGCACTTTCTTTGGATCCGGTCTGATCTCCACCCTTCTTGCCCCCCAATATTTTTTAAGTTGTTAACAACCCATCTCGATCATAATTTCAGCATAATTGGCAATTACTTTATCCGATCTGACCCCCCCCCCCCCCCCCCAATATTTTTAAGTTGTTAAGCCCCTGTCCTGCAGTTTCTGGGATCGACTTATCTCGTGGGCATCCTTCCCAGCAACTGCTTGTGTCGACTTTTTTCATGGGGGTTGACTTTAAATTTACAAAGCATTGAAATCTTCTCGTGCTCTCCCGAGCTCGTGCCCTCGGCAAGGGCCTACGGCTCTTGAAATTTGCCCCCGCTCGCGCCCTGACGACGTTCCAGCGCACCTGGCCCAGTCACAGAATTGTGCAATATGATATCTCATCCAAAGGCTCTTGTAATTTCCGCCCTGTCCCGCCCTGTCGAGGTTTCGGTGCACCTGGCCCCGTCAGAATTGTGCAATATGGTATCTGATCCATTTGGATCAGCACCCCCACCCCCATATGTTTAAGTTCTTAACAACCCCTCTTGATCATTTCAGCATAATTGGCACTTCCTTTGGATGCGCTCTGATATTCACACCCCCACGCCCCCCCCCCCCCCCACCACCAATATTTTTAAGTTATTAAGCCCCTCTCCTGTAGTTTTGTGGACCGACTTCTCTTGTGGGCATCCTTCCCCGAAATTGTTTGGGCCGACTCCTCATTGGGGCCGACTTCAAATTTACAAAGCATTAAAAACCGACTTCTCTCGTGGGCATCCTTCCCCGAAATTGTTTGGGCCTCCTTCTAACAGGGGCCGACTTCAAATTTACAAAGCTTTAAAATCCTCTCGTCCTCTCCCGAGCTGGCGCACATGGCCCAGTCACAGAATTGTGCAATATCTGATTCAAAGGCTCGTTTCGGCACACCTGGCCCAGTCAGAATTATGTAATATGGTATCTGATCCATTCGGATCACCTCCCCCCCCCCCCCCAATATTTTTAAGCTGTTCACAACCCCTCTCGATCATCATTTTAGCATAATTGGCACTTCATTTGGATCCGCTCTGATATCCACCCCCCTCCCCCCCCCCCACCCCCAATATTTTTAAATTATTAAGCCCCTGTCTTGTAGTTTTTGGGACCGAATTCTCTCATGGGCATCCTTCCCTGAAATTGTTTGGGCCGATT
The DNA here is from genome assembly GCA_031216915.1 of Pictodentalium vernedei. Taxonomy (NCBI): domain Eukaryota; kingdom Metazoa; phylum Mollusca; class Scaphopoda; order Dentaliida; family Dentaliidae; genus Pictodentalium; species Pictodentalium vernedei. Next base: position 326,507,085 of record CM062295.1, read on the forward strand.
CCTAAATAGGGGCCGACTTTAAATTTACAGAGCATTAAAACCGACTTCTCTCGTTAGCCTTCTTCCCCGAAATTGTTTGCGCCGAGTTCTCATAGGGGCCGACTTCAAATTAGCAAAGCATTAAAATCTTCTCGTGCCCTCCCGAGCTGGCGAACATGGCCCAGTCACAGTATTGTGCAATATGATATCTGATTCAAAGGCTCGTTTCGGCGCACGTACCTGGCCCACTCAAAATTGTGCAATATGGTATCTGATCCATTCGGATCACACCCCCCCCCCCCCCACCCCATATTTTTATGTTGTTTACAACCCCTCTCGGTCATCATTTCAGCATAATTGGCACTTCCTTTGGATCTGCTCTGATATCCACCACCCCCTCCCCCACCCACCCCCAGTATTTTTAAGTTGTTAATCCCCTGTCCTGTAGTTTTGGGGACCGACTTCTCTCGTGGGCATCCTTCCCCGAAATTGTTTGGGCCAACTTTTCATAGGGGCCGACTTCAAATTTACAAAGCATTAAAAACCGACTTCTCTCGAGAGGGCATCCTTCCCCGAAATTCTTTGGGCCGAGTTCTCATAGGCCCGACTTCAAATTTACAAAGCATTAAAATTCTGCACCTGGCCCAGTCAGAATTTTGCAATATGATATCTGATCCAAATGCATGGTTTTAAAATTTAAAATATGATCAGAATCGTTAAATAATTTGGTCCGAATCGTAAATGGTCATAATCAATCTATATTACAGTGACGTGCATAAGAGCACTACACGCAAAAAAGGAACACGTTTTGCTGTCTGCGGGGTTCAACAATGAAAAGTAGCACCTATAATTGTAATCGGACATGGTTCCCTTAAATAATTTATGTTATGCATTAAGTATACATAAAAAGTAATGTCTCGATTTGACCAAACATTTAGCCCGAATCATTTATTTAATATCTGGACCAAATCGTTCGAATCGTAACTAAAATATCTGGTCCGAATCTTAAATGGTAGGTATCGTATAGAATTTATTTTTCACCTTTCGAGTGGGAGTACATAGAGAACTCGGGAAATGGAAAGCGAACACGCATTCCCTTTTGCAAGAGTTGAACAATGAAAATTGGCACCCTGTTTTTAAGTCGGACACGTCGAGCAATTTCTGGCACAAAAGATTATTATATGGAAGCACAATCGTTTTTTTCCACTACTTTGTCCCGCTAATGCAATGTACAAATATTGTATAATAATAAGACACAACAAAATGAAAAAAAATAAACACGGAAATATTTAAGATGCACAAATATTAGATTCGGAACAAATGTTTTCCATTTTTTGGATGTAACTTTCTTCGGTGTGCGGAAGTGAAAGTGTATTCCAATAGTTACCCGCGCATGCGCGCTAAATAATATTATAAAATCCAGTTATACTTATTTTACGATGTTATTTTATTCCTGGATCATTGTTTGAAACGAACCTCTGTGCTCCCACTGTCCCGATCATGAACAAGTCAGAATAAAAGCATCAGTGGGATTGGCCAAACAAAACACGAATTACTTGATTTGTCGCAATGATCACGGATATTTTATGGCATATGTTGTATGTCGTATATCCTATCTCGCATGTCGAATGTCGGTCCAGGATTTACAAGTTTTAAAGGGATTTTCTGATTAGCTGCTATTTATAGTAACTGGGTGCAACGGTAATTTTCTGATTGGCTAGAAACAAAACGCACGTTGACCTTATATCTCCATTTCAGGTAATCAGGTCACCTTGTTTCCTTTTATAGAATTATGCGTTGGACGTGTAATTTTTATCGATGCACCTGTATTTTATAGGTGCAACGGTATTTTGTCAGAAATATACGTTGGGCGTATAAATTTTATCGATGCACCCGTAATTTACAGTTGCAACGGTATTTTGAAATGTAGGTGCACCTGTAAATAATGTAGGTGCATCGCTATTTTTCGATAAAAATACACGTCCAACGTATATTTATACGTCGGACGTATAAATTATGCAATGGACGTGTAATTTAATATACGATGGACGTATAATTTATAGGTGCACCGCTAAATTTTATAGGTGCACCGGTATTCGAAAATAGCATTGCAACTGTAATATACAGGTGCAACGATAAAAAATATACGTCGGACGTGTATTTTCAGAAAATTATACGTTGAACTTATATTTTGACGGGGAAAATATACGATGGACGTACATTTTCTTCTAAAATATACGTTGGACGTGTAAATTTTATCGATGCACCCGGAATTTACAGTTGCAACGGTATTTTGAAATGTAGGTGCACCTGTAAAAAATGTAGGTGCATCGCTATTTTTCGATGAAAATACACGTCCATCGTGTATTTATACGTCAGACGTATAAATTATACGATGGACGTGTAATTTAATATACGATGGACGTATAAATTATAGGTGCACCGCTAAATTTTATAGGTGCACCTGTATTGAGAAATAGCGTTGCAACTGAAAAATACAGATGCAACGATAAAAAAATATACGTCGGACGTGTATTTAGACTTTTGACTCAAATGGTACTCCATAAGTTTCTTCTCGATTTAGAATGTACCGATGTGGTATGTGTTGTTTTTCTTGTAGGTCTGCTGATACGAGGTAAAAACCGTGTTTAAACATTAAGTTTATGCCAGCTTTCAGTCTTTGTATGCAAATCAAATTTAAGAGATTGTAAGTTATCTCCGCCAACATGTATGGAATATAGAGATTCAATACCTAGATGTCGGTTTTTAAATATAGGCTCGTAAGATCGGCCGCCAACATATGTGAAATAGGGAGATTTAATAACCGAATGTCGCCTTTGAACACCGAGCTGCAAGCGAGGTGTTTAAATGAGACGTTCAGGTATTAAATCCCCAGAGTACCATACATGTTGGCAGGGATAACGTTTTTGTCTCGTTGAAACTCAATAGAAACATAATGGACACAAAATTGTGGACGCGTTTCTCATACTCCGCAATCAGCTGGCTCAAACTCGCAAATAGTTGTTTTGTTTCTCAAAGGAAGAAGATAACAGAAAGAATTGCGTCCCTTGCATTGTTATTGGAAACGAGTAAACAGATTTTGTTGACAGATTTGCACTTTTTTTTTGATTGAATGATTTGACTCTTTAATTTATAACAGAAAAATATGATCGAATTGTCAGGAATCTGATGATATTTGTAACTATTTTCAGGTTTTTGGGTTCGAGTTTTATATCGAGGTGAGCGAAAGTGAACAATTTTCATTTAAACCATATACCTCTGATGTTTCGCGTGCCCTTATACCCTGGATGTTGCACGCTTTCATATACCTTGGCTGTTGGATGTGCCTTTTTGCCATGGCTATTTGTCCAAGGCATTTTGAATAATCAAAAGACAGGATTTATCGGAAAAAAGAGAGAGCGATATTTATATCTCACATAATACACGAACGTTTTTTTTCCTTATTTAGTAATTCTGTAGTATAGTTCAACTCGCATAAATGAAGGTCTATATCGGATTTAGGAGGCGTGTTAGGCCCATAGATAACATCAATTAATCTTTATGTGTTGCCATATTTGACTTCAACAACGGGCGATTCAATAATGTGTGGTATAAAAATACAGACAGGTTATTTCGCACTTGATAAGTGAGGTTATATGTTATCCAGAGTCCCACACCACCCTGACCGTCAACTCCAATTAGTTGGTTATTTTTAGAGGACTGCGACAACCATCTGAAGTATAGGACATACTATGAGGCTACTGAAATATTTCATTAAGTGCAATAACGTCAAAATTATTTTCTGATCCCTGGTGAGATGATAAAAGATTGCATAAAGTGTCCAATGAGCTAAGATACATTGAACATTGAAATGAAACTACGAAAAATTGTCAGAAGTATTACTTATGGTCGTTCGATGATAATTCAGAACACTCCCTTAACTCACTTAAAATTGTCCATCTCCAAAGGCAGAGCAGAGCTTAAAGCATAAAATTGGGAGCGCGGTGGCTCAGTTGGTAGAGGTGCAGGCTGCAAGCCGAGAGGTCCTCGGTTCGAATCCCACCTACTTCACCCCGATTGCCTACATGGGGGCACGATGACGCTGTGTACTGAGGCGTACTGCACGTCGATGGTGCGCATGTCTTCAACCAATCTAACCCTGCCTGTGCTGCGGTGCAGAGTTCAGAGTTACGATGTTGGAGAGCTGACAGCTGCTCGTCGTTGCTCGGTAGTTCTCTCCGGGTACTCCGCACTCCTCCACCCATAAAACTGTCACTGTCACGATTAGCCATTGTGCATAAGTATGTGACCTTAAACACCAATAACTAATAATAAGCATAAAATTAGACATAATCCATTGCGAATCCTCATCTACGACATCCTGGGTATCACTGAGATGTGACTCTATGATGATGATCCAATAGCTGGAATATTAGTTCCAGGATTTCAGGAACCACCACGTTCCAATCGTTCATCACGGAGAGGTGTGGCTGCAGTGTATGTCAATGATGGCTTCCGATTTCGACAGACACCTGATCTCGAATTACCGCGTGTCAAGTGTCTATGGGCAGAAGTGTCCACAAAATGGGATAGATCGCTATTATCATGAGTTTTCGACTGTCCCCCAAATAATTCTCCAGAGTTATGGGATAGCACCACTGCTACGACTGACATAGCATCGGATACGTCTAATCTGATCTGAACATTACTGGCGATTTCAACGACAATGAAACCTCTGTTCCTTGGTGACTACTTTCGGGACTACTTTCGGACATAATGCAATATTATGACTTAAGGCAGCTTATAAATGAGTCCAGAGGCAGACGATTGCAAACTTTAAATTCTTCACCCCTTTTCTCTGCTAATGATGTCCCCCCCCCCCCCCCCCCCCAGCAGTGGGTGTGTGCATCCATGGATTAAGCCAATCAAATGCCCCAGTAGTGAAAAAGTTAAGCAATTAGTAACTTTGAAATATGCAATGTGGATGTGTTTATATGGAAAGATCTTAATCCTTTGAATGTAGAGTTCGTAATATACACATTCACTGATTATTCACATCAACCACAGATTTTAAGAGCTCCATAGTTTAAACATTAAATAGCCTAGGGAATAATACACTCTAGGTATCTATATACGGCAATATCTTTACACTCTTTGGGAGGGTGAGGGTTATGGGAGGGTGAGGGTTATGGGAGGGGAGAGGGAGGGGAGAGGGAGGGGAGAGGGAGGGGAGAGGGAGGGGAGGGGAGGGGTTAGGTGAGGGAAGGGGAGGGTTAGGGTAGTGGGGCTTAGAGGAGGGTGAGGATTAAGGGAAGGGAGGGGAAGGGGAGGGGGTGTTTGCTGGTTGTGGAGGTCTAGAGCAATAGTGTAAAAGCAGCTCACAGTAAAGATAATTTCATCACACTTGATCAAGTGAAAAAATGGCTGAAAGGAGAAAGGACCTATTCTTTACATAAGATTTTTATCTCTGGTAAACTGTCAGAGTCTCAGAGATTAGCATTTATTACTCTGCTGTGTAAAGATATGGATAATGCCGAGGATTTGATATTCTGGAGGTCCATATCCCTATTTAACCCTTTACCCAACGTAACGGCCAAAACCGGACAGCGCTATTCTCGAAAAGCGTCAATTAATTTTCAAAATATTTTCATTTTTTGTTCAAAAACATAGGTTATGACCCCTCGTTGGAACGAGCTCGTCGAGCTCGTTCCAACGAGGGGTCATAACCTATGTTTTTGAGACAAAAAATGAAAAAAATTAGTTATTCAAGAATTTTTTTTTGCAAGTGTCGTCTGCTTTTCATGTTAGGTAAAGGGTTAATGTAGATTATAAAACTCTTACAAAAGCATTGTCCTTACGATTGCACGAAGTGAGGTGTACAGGAAATATTTTTACACACAAAAACGTACATTACGGTACATTGATGTGTTGGACAATTTAGTTGATGGTTATAATCATAGTTTCCATAGTAGAATTCAGAGGAACATCTGCTTCAATGTCATTAGAAAATGAAGTGGAAGTATCTCAACATAAGTTTTTTTTATCTCTGGTAAACTGTTAGAGTCTCAGAGATTAAGATTCATTTCTGTACTGAGAAATAATAGGAATAATGCCAAGGATTTGAAATTCTGGAGGTCCGTATCCCTACTTAACATATATTATAAAAAGTTATTACAAAAAGCATTGTCCTTACGATTGCGCGAAGTGTTACAGTATATTGTTCATTCGGATCAGACCCTTTCTGTTCCTGGGAGAACAATTGCTGATAACCTTCTTCTCATGCGTAATATAATTGATTATGTTAATCAAAACCATTTCAACACTTGAACACCAGTGTCTTCCGTACGCCTCTCAAGGTGCAGATGGGGGATAGGATCAATTTCAAGAGGAAAACCAATAATCCCAAAGCCGCCCCTTGCGTGGTCTTTGTGTTGATCGAACTCGATCCTCTGAACAAACAGTGAAAACAAAAAAAAAACCTGAAATATATATAATTACTTTTGTAATACAGTGGAGACAACTTGATAAAAAAATTTACAAAATGTATGATTAAATAATTTTTTTTACATATAAAAAAAAATAAAAAAAACAATGAAAAACGACAAAAAATTAATGCAATGTTTTAAAGAAGAAGAAGACTACATGGTCGACAATCCTTTCGTAAAGAAATACACGTTCGAAACATCACGCAAAAACGCATTTTATAAAACAAAACATCTGGAAACCATGCTCGCGGGTCAAAGAAATATAATGTTCGTGAATAGAGCTCTGCAATCTTCTGTCAAACGTTCCAAGTGAAAGATTGCAGAAAACAAATATTAAGAGGAAGAAGATCGATGGGTTTTCGTGAGCGAAAGAGGAGAATTTGAAGCTCTTCTGGAACGTAAAAATGATAAAAAAAAAACTGTTCGATCCGTTTTCCAAATACATATTCGGTTTTCAAGACGGGTTGGAAAATGCAAACGATTCTTACAACCCGAAAACGTGAGAAGCAAGAAAGATAAACTGAGTTTGATATCGTGTTTCACGTCTTCTCAAGGAGAAAATGTAAAAGACGTTTCTAGGCTCAACAAACTGTTACAGTTATTATTTTTTTTTTTAAAAATTAAGCAAACAGCAAGAGAAATATATATTTCATAAAGTTATAAATCGTTTCAAAATCTGATAATTGTTATATTTTAAGTTATACTTTTTTTATTATTATTTTCATCGAACGATGAACATTTTTTTGTCCAGCAGATTCCACATAACCTTCGTTGACAACCGTCGAGTCTTTGTCCGTATCGTCAATCTAGGACAGATTCAATACCTTGTTGAATCCCGCATCCAAATCCGATTTCATTACTAACTCGTCAACATTATTCTTTCTCAGTTCCAAGTCTACATATTGTTTGGTCGTTGCATCATTGGGATTCATGGAACGGACTTGTTAGAATTCACATTCAAATCAGACTGCATCACTTTAAGAATGTAGCGATCTCTCATATGTGTACTGAATCTCCCATGAGTGTCGTCCACACATCTTTTTTAGTGGCAACATCGGTCGAATCTCTAGGATCTGCTACATTCAGCACTCATTTAGATTTGAAGTCGAGATCTCTGTCATGTTTTTATTTACGTAATTATCTCTCATCCTCTGCTGGAAATGTTTTGTCTCCTCTGTCGACATATTTTTAGTCATGGCATCCAACAGATTGATCGGTTTGGGAAGATTGTAGATTTTCTTATTGTTCAAATTTAGAGGCACTTCTTGAGGTTCGTATCTCCGGACGTATTGTTCATCCAAGTTGACAATGTCACCACCACCACCAACAACAACGACCGTTCTTCTTTTCTTTATAGAGGAACCTTCATTGTCGTTAGCGCGGCCAAATTTATCAATTCCAGATGAATATAATCAGTTCCAGTTATTATTATAATAGACAGATAGATACTTTATTTTGCAGTATACAAGCATTTTGGTTATTCACATATCATATATACATTAATTGGATTAATACATAGCAAATATACTACAGGGAGATGACATAGCCAGATTGTCTGATTAAACACGCACTGCCCAGAACTTTATTTATTTAAAAGTACCAGTCCATTGACAAATCTAATATTCCACTCTTATCTTTTTCTCGTACGGAATAGAGCGGAACAAAGACCCCTGGTTTACTCATAATAAACCTCTACCTAACCTATCAGTCATAACAACAACAACAACAACAACAACAACAACAACAACAACAACAACAATAACAACACTCTACCAGTAAAACTAGTCCTCAATTTTTCTCGTAAAAAAAAATAAATTTGAATTGCTTTAGATATTAGAGTACACTGTTCTCAGACTAGGAAAAAAACTGATTTTTTTTTAAATTGTTTAGAATAAGCTTGCTGTGTTATCAATTACATTTCAATCTCTTTTTTTCTTTTAAATGTTTAAAAAAAAAGAAACAAAAATACAACAAATTATACTAATCGTTTATTCAATTATTTTTTTGCCTTAGTATCAATAAAAAAAACTCGACAAATTAATAAGAAAATGTTTTTTTGTGTGAGAATAATACCATGATAATGAAAGTAAAAAAGGCAGTCTTTTTCGAAGATATGTCTCTGTATGATTCGAATGAAAAGTTAAAATCTTTATTATAATTCAAATGGAAAATATGGTCGATAAGACTCGTGAATATAGACAACATTTACGTGTCATAATGGATAAAAAAGTGGTTTTCCAAAGTCTTCCTCATTCCCCAAGAGAGATCTCCGAAAAATAGAGTAGTCGGGCATTACAGAACCGCATAATAATCGCCTCGTCTTTTCAACTCGTTGGAAGGATGCCGGGTGTAATGTTTTCAAAATACGACGGGGAATGGTTCATGACCACGAATAGAATTTTTTAAAATGCACTAAATACGGTCTGGATCGATCCACAGTGTACATTTGGAATGCGGTTTGTGAATATATAATCAGACAAAAAAAAAAACGGGGAAAATGCTTCATTCCGTCCAGCACTTCCAAGATGAATCTTTATTTTCTAACCCCTAAAATTTGCGTGTTCGTGACTTAGGATGAATTATTGGCACACGTCAAAACACGCAACATTCATAAGGTTCAAGGCGTGATGTGTCTCAATAGCAATGGCGAAAATTTACAAGATTTTAAATTCTCATTAAGTTTATGAAAAATGTAATCCCAGTGAATTCTCGAATAAGAAGCAAAGAACATAAAAAACTTGGTTCTTGCAAGCACTTCTCAGTATGGCGAATCGAATTTTAATTTGTTTGGACGGATGAGTTGTTACAGAGTTACTTCCCTTGAACCGGACCGTTTGACAAGGTTTTTTTTAAAAAACTGAACCCTGAATGCAATCGTGTAAAAAATCAGAAAATACCGTGCAAGCAAATGCTTTTTGCAGAGAACACTTTACACGATTTTCTATACTAATTTCTGACAGTTTTCTGAACGCAAAAATAGTTTGTTGTGTGTGAAAAACCATCGAGATATAATGTGATACATATGCGAATTCTGAACAACACGTCGAGTATAGCATTAATTATCGGGAAAGGCTTCCTTGGGGAAGGCGTTAATGAGGTTTAGCGGCACTTCATGCCATGCGAGACTCAAAGTTTTTTTTATATGAATGATCTCTTGTGTTGCATGAATTTGTAGTTGAGATATTGATGTCATCCGACAACCAAGACGTTAAGCTTTACTTTGGTATACCACTTGCCTAATTAAATATTTTTCAACGCTAAAACGGGTGAAATATATCTCTCTGAGACTACTTCCTTTTGTTTTCTTGGTTGGACACAGGGTTTGGCAGTGAGTAGACTTCCAATCAGTTGCCATATTTGTGATAGCAAAATAAGGGGGGGGATCCTTCATTTTTATTATCGACCATTCGGATGATGAGTTCAGGTTTATCTACCAATGGGATGATGGCGAGGTCAATGTCGATGCAGTATAGTACAAGTATGGTGATGGGAAGGCATTTACAATTTTTGTTGAAGGCAATTTGTAATACAAATCGTAAATTTATAATATTCACGAGGTCCTGAAGCTCCAATACCGTATTGTATGATTAGTGTGCGGAAGTTTAGAATATGGTGACAATCATAGTTAGAAAATGGGTCTTGTCATTCGATATATTTAATAAATTGTTTTGAACGACCCTCCAGTCAACTTTCTGACAACAACCATGTCCGACCAAGAGAAAAAAAGGAATTGTTCCCGAGATATATTTGACCCATTTTAACATTACAAAATATTTAATCGAACAAGTGTTATATCATCGTAAAAGCTTAATGACTCGGCTGTTGGATGACATCAATATCTCGACTACAAATTCACGAGTTTTGTTTTCTTCAAGTTTGAATAAGACAGTTCGAAATCTTTCATGCCAGGAAGTTGCTTACTTTTTTCTCTCTTATATACATAATCATGGAAAAATACATAATTTCTAAACAAAAAACGTCTAATACACTATTTTTCATAATCTCTGCACGTGCTGAACATCTGTGATAAATATCACAGTAAAACGGTGTAATGCTTCGCTACCAGGAGGTTAAAACAGAGCTTTTTCGTTTGATTTCTCATTTTCATTCAGTTATATGCAGGCACATGGCAAACATGGCTGCATTTATATAACGCCAACTATCTTAAAATATTTTATCTCGCGTTGAAAACAAAACAAAAACAACTTTCCTCACACGCGTTTAGACTGTTTAAAAATCGTTTTCTAACATGTGACAAATGGTTTTACTTGAATTAATTTAATCAAGGTGTATACTCGTTCAGCTATGTGATGTTTTCTGATGGTCATTTTTCCTAAAAAAATAGTTTGTCTGCGTTGATAAAAAGCTTACTCTTTGGTTTGGATCGATCCACGGTGTACATTTCTCTATTCTCAAAATGTAGAAACATGCTGGGTTAGAAGATCAACTTTTAATTTTATTGATAAATCTATGGTAGAGTATACAGAGTTATTATTGAATGAAACACCTCACAGCGTGACTTGTTAAAGAGGTGAGTGCATTACTAATTTACATAAAAATCATATATTGAAAACATACTTCCATGTTTGAACACAGACATCAAAATAAATGATGCATCAGATTCAAGTTGTTGTTTCTTTCAGTTTAATATGTCGCATAACTACCGCTCTTGATACTTTCGGTTCCAAGATGGTTTCAACCCCACCATTAGAGGAAGGACAAAATATGTTTTTCGTAATCTCCTCGTCGATACCTTTAATTTGGTAGGACACACGACTACCTTCTCAAAACTTGTGATTTTCGGATGGGCGTGACCCCCATCCCACGGCGAGGGTTGAAAATATTAGTTTCGTAATCTACTTGTCGATCCCTTTAATTTCATAGGTCACACGACTACTTTCTCGAAACTTTTAATTTTCTGATGGGCGTGACCCCCACCACCAAGTAAAATGGGAAAAAATGCCATTTTCGTACTCTCCTCGACGAGCCCTTCAAACTGATACCTTGCATGCCTGGCTTTATAAAAAAGGAACACGTTTTTTCGGCTTTGGTCGTGACCCACTCCCAAGACGAGGATTAAAAATATGATTTTCGTAATCTGCTCCTCGATACCTTTAATTTGATAGGTCACACAACTACCTTCTTGAAACGTTTGATGTTTTTCGTTTTTCGCGAGTATGAAATAAATTTACCCTCCGATCGATCATTATTCATCTTTTAACTTATAATATATATATTTAAATCACGATCCATCCTTGATTACCATCAAGCTAATTTTTTAGACTCGGACGCACGGTCTCACAGTCAATTTTTCACTTGTCTCGCAACTCGCAATAATAATAACATATTACAAACATTTTTTTTTCTTTATTGACAAAACCAATTTTATCCATCATTCATCTCACGATTCATAATTATATACACACAAACACACAGACACACATTTTTCAATCGCAATCCTCCACCCCCCCCCCCCCACCCCCCCCCCCCACCCCCCCCACCCCCCACCAGATCATTTCCCATTGAGTTAATATCATATAACACTCAAACGCTCCTTTCTCGAACGATGAAACATGAGTGTTTTTTTCACCAGCGCTCGATTTGCACACAAACAAAAATTCGAACCTAGATCGACCGTGGTATCTCCTCCCGTTGGAAAAAAAAAACGCAGTTAAACATTCACCTCAACTAAAACGTCGTCTTTTCCCGTGGAAATCCGCGTCCTGCATCGACGTTTTTTCGAGCGAGACACTGTCCTTTTCGAAATTTTCACCGCGAGAAAAATTCACCCTGATCGTCGAGTCCGTGTCATCTGTGAAAAAGTTACTTTTTGCGCGAGGGACTCGGCGTTGAATTTGTGAAAAGTGAATTTGTCAAACTGGTGAATTTTTAGACTTCTTTGACAATTTCGTCAAAATGTGGTCCAGAAATGCTCGACTTTAAACATTTTCCGGGAAAAAACCAATATTTTCCGAGAAAATCAATATTTTTTACCAAAAAGAACTCAATTTTTCTGGACCACATTTTTTCTGAACCAGTCCGATGAGAAGTAGTCCAGGATAGCCAGTATATGGCTACTCACTTCCCCACTACACTCCTAGTAAATCTTGTTCTTTTAGACTGGTATTTTGGACATTCTAAATGAAAATGTTCCAGGGTCTCCACCACGCCTAAATTACACACCTGGCACTCCTTTTCATTGTTTTCTCAATTTTTCCTGTCAGCTCATGGAACTGCAACCTCAGCCTGAGCAACATTGACCCCCTCCCAAAGGTGCCATCAAGGTACTCTTCGAAACCAGGCTTCTCTTTATCACACAGGCCACCCAAAGACCTCATGGATTTGCCCCCCCCCCCCCCCCACCCACCCACCCCTCTCCAGTAGTATGTCTCAGACTTTTCACGTGGTTCGGATTTCCCCTAGAATCCTTTTTCATGAGTGCCGTACCATGGATTTTAATAGTAGCACGTAGTGTTATACTACCGAGGGGCTCCGGGGATAAGTTCGATTAACTAGAGTAGTTTTTCGGGCTCAGATCCCCCCAGAATACTCGTTTACTTCGTATGATTACCACAAATAGACCCGAAAATCCCTCCAAAAATCCACTTTTATTTGATATGAAACCCAATTTTGGGCATATAAGAATAGCATGGAATGCTATATGACCGATATATATCTCCTAGAGTATGTTCTATTTAATTGAGGTACTGGTCCTGATTTTTTTCAGAATACCATTTTTTCTGTCTATTACAGATGCTAATCTAACCCTAGAAGTTCATCTAGTCCACACTATCTCTGGTTCCCTCGCCCAAGTCTTATAATCACCAGTGCTGGGTGTTTCTTAACCTGTATGCAGAGTTATCCCCCCTGTGTACAATGAAAGCCTGCGTGATTCTTAAACACAAGAATCTATTGACCAGTTACTGATAAGTCATTGCTCGAACGATTCGAACCCATCGAGCAAATGAGCTATTGAGCAATTGCTCAATTGAGTGACACCACATACTGCTCGAACGACTCGAAACCCATCGAGCAAATGAGCTATAAAGCAATCGCTCGTTCGAGTGATTCGAACAGTATTTGAGAATACCTATGACCCAGCTCCTATACAGTTCCTATATAGCTCTAGCTCCTATGTGGCTCATACACAACTCGTATTCAGCTCATATAGAGGTAGTCTTACCTCGAGTGACTCCACATACTGCTCGAACGACTCGAATCTAATCGAGCAAATAAGCTACAGAGCAATTGCACATTCGAGTGACTCGCATATACGACTCTTAGCCTCATTTTGGTATCTAAGGATACCTATGACCCATCTCCTATACAGCTCCTATGTGGCTCCTGGCACCTATGTGGCTCCTATATAGCTTGTATATAGCTCATATACAGTCTTACCTCGAGCAACTCCACATACTACCCATAGTTTTTCAAGTCCGATAATCCATTGACACCACCCCCCCCCCCCCCACACACACACACCCTCAATATTGCATTATTCTGATTATCCATATTATCATGCTAAATATAGTTCTGCTATCATGTTGACCCATTTGCGATACCACATACTTTGTTTTCTCTTGTAATTTATAAATTATTCTCCGACTAGGCATCCAAGGACACGCGCTCTGCCACTCACCTATTCACCTAGACAAAGGAAAAAACTACACAGAAAGTGATTTTGCAAGGCTTCCATTTAAAGTTTAGTCCCTTCCTCCTATCCTCACATTATCATCTAAGTTCACCAGTTAAACTAATTACCCGTCCAAGATACCAAATACCGTGATGTTGAACCCAGCACGTTTATGTACATATTGTTGCGTGCGCCCCCAAGAAATAGGGGTTAACTCAACTAAATAACTTGCAGATCAAGTATGGGTGCCTGGACTCGATTCAGAGATATCAGTCCACCACAGCACAGAATCTCAACTTGCAAAAAGCTTAGTAAAATCTATGGTTATTCTTTGTCGCAACATATGATTGGGTCCGCCGGGATTGAGATTTAGGCCTGGTTGGAAAATGATCAGGAGTTTGTGACTATAAAAGTCTATATAGTTAAACAAGACTTGTTGAAAGTATAAAAATATATTTTATTCAAAATAGAAACAACTTCATAAACTTTGGATGATTCTTGGTAATAGAATATGTGAATAATTCAAAAGGTCTAATATATTCGTGCTACATTATGAATGTAAGTTTCAATACTGAACTTCACCAGATCTGGAGTGACAGCCGTGCTTCCAGCTCTGGGGTGGGCGTTTTTGACGTTTGACTGTTGTTGGGGGAATTGTCAATCGACACCAGATCTGTCGTGACGTTCAGTTAGATAATATTCACAGGAAAATTAAATACTAATGCTGGGACTATAACAATTATTCTGTATCTCGACGGAGCAGACTTAGTCCAGGGGAGAAAAATCCACGCTACCGAGACACCGAATAATCGTAAGAATACCTTCACCTACTTCGAACTCAGTTCATTGCGTTCAAAGTAAAAGGGGCCACATTGAGGTTCTAATGGGCGACAGAATTGGAGCACTGAACGACAGCTCTGGTAGTTAAATTGTTACTGGGAACTTTTTGGTGCGCCCACCATTCCCACCGCTGATTTCAACGTAGCAGTAGTCATTTTACTTTGATTATTTGCAATATTTCACCAGATCTGGGGTTACAAATAGTTGCAGCTGATACTTTAGCTGAACGCTCTTGATCGTCTGCTATACAATGGCTTAGAGACAGCAATCTTTTACGTTCCTCGCTGCCTTTTATACCTGTCAGGATTGCAATTCACCAATGAAATTGCAGCGTTACGTCACACAATAGTGTGCACATTTTGAAATATTGTTTAACATGGAGACGACGAAAATGGCTTGTATTGTGGCTGCAAATAATCAAATAACAATATGCCTGATGGGTGACAACTTGGGAGAGATATCAACCATGAAATAAGGATATTTGACAACTTGAAATGTGTTACGATTAAGATACAAACATTTGTGAACTTTGAAAATGAAGCGATTGAAATGGATGATGGAAGCGATGAATTTTTGTGAAGTGGACGAATTGCCATTTCCAAATTTGAAATTGGGGGTGCATTTACAAACTGTTCGTCCTCATGATAAAGTACATGTTGTGGAGAATGAATAATGATGTTATACAACTGAAATAATGTAATTGGTTGAAAGGTAATTTTCTTATTAAAAATGAATCTGACTTTATGTGTAATGTTACCTATTTTCGCTGGTTGACCAGCGAGCGGGATGCCATGGGAATACAAGTTACAACTGCGACAAAAGGTAATTGGCCATCGCAGCACTGCCCCCACTTAAAAATGATTTGGTCTCCAAATCTTAACAATTAAAAATTATACATCTATGAAAATAGATCTCCATGCACTAGTATTATCATTTGTAATACCGAAAATGATTTAGAATTACTGCTACTAGGCAAGCAGTAACAATACATCTGATTACATTTAAGTTTATTGAACTTTATTTTATTTTATGCAATATTGCCCCACAGTCACAGTGAGTCACTGTCACCTTGGGCCAAGATTTCACACACACCCACATGTGTGTGAGTAATTTATTATAGCTATCACTAGTATCAGCATTATAGCTGAAAATATGCACCTTTTTTGTTTGTTTTTGTTATGCCTATGGACTAGGATTAGGATTGAGAATAAATGCAGAATATTTTTTTTTATTTATTTATTCATGTCTTGTATTGATTTTTTCCCTGTCTGCAGTTATTATTCAGTTAAAATTTTGCTGAAGAAAGTCTAGAAATTATCTAAAATTGAAATGTTTGCCGAAAGTATTTTGATGTTACCAGCTCTGAAAGTTGATTGCATCAATGTATTGTGGGTTGCATTATCAACAGTAAAATTAGGATTGTTTTTCTATTATTTTCTTGACAGGAAAAAAATAAAGGCAAGGGAGAGTTCGACCATTTTTGAAATTTAAATTGAATTTTGTTGGAAAATTTAATTTATTCCTCGGAAAGTTGTGCCAATCGCTTGTTTACCAATGTTTCCAAATTCTTTAGCCAATAAAATTCAGCTTCCCTTTTTAACTCATCTGAGAAACACCTCTCTTTAGGGACGGTGGACATAATTACAGTGCCACCATTTCTTAAATAATTTAGAATGTGTCTAAAGTGCACTGGATCACGATCAATTAAGTAGCTGACAGTGCCACACTCCTTCAATGGGCGCATTCCAGTGATCTTTGACGTTAACACTGCCAAAAGTGAAGAATGGTCAGTAGTTAAGGTCACACGGCTGGTTTCAAATTTCTGGCCACCAATATTCAGAATTACTCACTCATCCTGCAGAAATTGCATGGCTGAAACATATTGCACATCTGAGTCAAGACCCGAAACAATTTTATTATTTGCTCTGGTTATGGTATGCTCCTTCACTGGTGGTGTTGCTGGCCTAGGTGCAATGGAGTCTGCATCATCGTCATCATCTGCATATAGACTAGGTACATCCTTCCCAGAAATCTTCTCGAAGCTGTCAGAGCTGGAGGAAGAGCTGCTATCACAATCAGACTCTGGCTCTGATGACAAGGGGGAAACCGGTCGTTCTTTCTGTATGACTTCTTGAACTTGGAGGCGCTCAATTTTCTGCTTTTTTACACGCACTTTGGGCACCTCCGGTTCTGCCTGAAATAGAACCTTCCTGGCATCAGGTTTGACCTGCTTGTCACTTGCAGGTCTCCACTGCAGACACTCACGCTATCTTTTTATTGAGAAAGGCTTTTTTACAATTTCAGCTTTGTCTATGACAGATTTGTAGCTATCCTCATATTCCTTCTCAGCTTCTCTCCCAGTCAGACGGTTGAAAACTGGCATCTCCAACCCCTGATCACCAATTGAACAACGCTGGTGCCTCTGAATATTTCTGCTAAACACCTTTCCACAACCAGTGCAGCTGTAGCCAAAGCCCGAATGCTGCTCCATCACATGTCTGTCAAAGGCGTATCTTGTTTTGGTTATGTAGTCTTGACAGACTTTACAGCTATATTCACTGATCTGAAAATAGAAAAATTAAGTACTTTAAGTACTCGGCATCTGACTCCAGTACACTTCATTTACTTTGTTATTTATTACATGTTTATCTATTTAGAAAACTACAGTCACAATTAGGTATTGTGCATAAGTATGTGACCTTAAACACCAATAATAATAATAAATTACAAAACTTATCTTCAGATGTACTTTATACATCTTTCTGTTTAAACCAACTTGGTGCAATCTCACCTAGAGCTTAAGTCTATCATGGTGAACAACTTTAGGAGTTGACTTTGCTGACTCCCGTATTCTATATATCACATCATTCAGCTTGAAGATAACCACATATGGGCCCTTCCATGGTTTCATTAACTTTGAAAATTTACCCTTCCGCCTTTGCAGATCATAGTACCATACTGGGTTCCCAATAGTATAGACATTATATTTAACATTATGGTTATACTGACGTTTCATTTTCTCACTATTCAGACTCAAATGAGCTCTAGCAATCTCATGTACAGATTCTATTCTAGAAGACAAATCATATGCAAATTCTGTGGAGTATTCCTGCTCATTGTCAGGTTTCTCTAAAATCAAATTTATTTCTCTCCCAAAAGTCATTTGGCAGGGGGAGAAACCCGTAGCTCCATGTACTGATGACCTATATGCCATCATCAACAGAGGAATATCCTTATCCCATTCATTCTGATTTCTTTTGATGAATGAGGATATCATATTCTCAATTGTCCCATTTGCTCGCTCAATCATTCCATCTGACTGAGGGCGCATAGCAGTTGTTAGTGTTTTTTCAATACCCAGTAAGTCGCACATTGACTTCAAAATGGCCGACTCAAAGTTACTTCCTTGGTCTGAGTGTAGTTGTAGAGATACACCGTGGATTGAAATAAATTTGTCTATTAAATTTGAAGCCACAGTGCTCGCTTCTTGGTCCCTTATTGGAATGACATCTACCCATTTTGTGAAGTAGTCGCCAACAACCATAAGATATTTATTTCCCTTTTTACTCCGAGGAAGGGGACCCATAATATCAACAGCTATCCTCTCCATTGGAGCACCAACATTATATTGCTTAATATGTGCTCTGGGCTTTTTAGACGGCTGCTTCCTGGCAGCACATGTATCACGTGTTCTACAGCAGTGTTCCACGTCCCATCTCATTTTATACCAGAAAAACCTTTTCTTTGCCTTCTCCAAGGTTTTTCTCACACCCAAATGACCTCCTGTTCTATCATCATGAGGTTGGCGAAGAACCAACTTCTTAAGACTAGATGGCAATATAATTTGCCAATCAAAAGAGTCGCCTTTGGCTGATTCAAATTTTCTTTGGAGCACATTTTGGTGTCGTTTCTAAAGAATCCTACCGTGACCAGTAATATTTCAGTGTTGTATTACTGGCAGAAATTTCAGCCCAATCTGGCTTTTTATCTTTCAGTTTCCATTCAATAATTTTATTTATATTTGGATCACTACTTTGTGCTTCAGTTAACATGTCATTGCATAGGGGAGTTGTTTCTGCAGTGCCTAACTTGCCACTCGCCTCTTTCAGTTTACTTGTGTGATTATGCACAGCATTACAGAAAATACTGACCCTTGATTCACAAGAATCTATGCTTTTGCAGTTTTTGTCAACACCGGAACTAGAGATTTGTTCATTTGGGGACCTATCATCCAGTCGACAGGAATACACTTTTATGGAAGTGTCTCTGTTACCTGTCACTTGGGAATTCTGGCACCCTTTCAAGTCTACATTTCCAGGTTCCAAATCTTGCAGTTTGATAATTGTGTCCTGCTCTTCTACTCGTGTACAGTGAGCACATTCATTTTCATAACAAGGTCTGCGAGACAGGGCATCGGCACTGGAATGTACTCTTCCAGCCCTGTGCTCTATTTCAAAATCATATGCTGCCAATGTTTCTAGCCATCGGGCTGTTTGTCCTTCAGGCTTTTTGAAGTTTAAAAGCCATCGTAAGGCCCCATGGTCAGTTCGGATTTTACAATGGCAGCCATAAAGATAATGGTGGAAGTGGCGAACTGAACTCACAATAGCGAGTAGTTACACAGAATCATCGCTCAGGTTTACTCAAAGACTTGCTGTAGTAACCTATGACTTTTTCTATGCCATTTTGAATTTGTGACAGCACACATCCCAGTGCAAAGCCACTGCAGAGTGTATCAAGAATGAACATTCCATCCCTATTTGGGTATGCGAGTATAGGTGTTGTTATGAGGGATTGTTTCAATTTATCAAAAGCTTCTTGACAGGCATCTGTCCAGATGAATTTAGCATTGAGTTCTGTGAGTTTGTGTAGCGGTCTTGCTATTTCAGCAAAATGACTGACAAACTTTCGATAATAAGAGCACAGACCCAGGAAACGTCTTATGTCTTTGACATTTCCTGGTTTAGGCCATTCCTTCACAGCCTTAACCTTTTTAGGATCAGTAGAAACCCCTTGATCACTCACTATGTGTCCCAGAAAAGAAACTTCTTTTTGAAATAGACTACATTTCTTAGGACTTAGTTTAAGGTTAGCTTGTGGCAGTCTCAGTAAGACTTCTTGCAAATTTTCTATTTGTTCTGAGAAAGTTTTAGAGTAACAAATAGACAAGACATTTTTTCCAAGATAAACCTGATAGTACTTTTTCCATCTGCCTTTCAAAGGAGGCGGGCCCATTTGCGAGACCCATTGACATGACAGTAAATTGCCAAAGGCCACTTCCTGGAATAGAGAAGGCCGTTTTTTGCGGTCTTTTTATTCAGTCTCAATTGCCAAAACCCACTCTTTATATCCATAGTCGAGAACCACTTGGCGCCCGACAATGCATCAATTGAGTCATCAATTCTAGGTAAAGGATGAGAGTCCTTGATGGTTATGCTATTCAGTATACGGTAGTCCAGACAAAATCTGGTGCTGCCGTCCTTTATGGTAACCAGAACTACCGGCGAGCACCATGGGCTCTCGGAGGGTTCAATGACTCCCTTTTCGGCCAAGTTTCTCATTTCTTTTTCAGCTTTATCAATCTTAGAGAGCCGTATTCTCCTGGGGACGTGTTTAATCCGACGCGTAGAACCTGTGTCTATTCTGTGTTCTACAACCGATGTCCTACCCAGATCAATTTTTAGAAAATACACTTTGATTTCTGATCAAGAGAGACTTGAGAGATGCTCTTTGTTGCTCATTCCAATGTTGAGAGCTCCTTTCAAAGAGCTCAGTTAAGTGATCTGGCATTTTCTCAAGTTGATCACATTGGCTAATACTGTTTATACTTATATTCTCAGCATTGCTATCCAGATCATGAATTTCCTCATCTAGGTCCATTACACCTACAACTGTATTCTTATGAATAGTCAGAGGTTCCTGATTCACATTCAGCAACCTTACTGGCATAATCTCAGTACC
The DNA here is from genome assembly GCA_031216915.1 of Pictodentalium vernedei. Lineage (NCBI taxonomy): Eukaryota > Metazoa > Mollusca > Scaphopoda > Dentaliida > Dentaliidae > Pictodentalium > Pictodentalium vernedei. The sequence continues at coordinate 326,527,983 of CM062295.1, forward strand.
AAGTGCGACAAGAGTCTTAGCAACTAAAATGTTGTTTTCTCAACAAAATTTGTTGCTGGTTATATTATTCCACAGCCATTACTGTGAATTTGGTTCATAGCTTTACCAGGAATAATTATTTCACACATTGGAGGTACTTTAATATCTTCCTGTACAACAACTTTACAACACTGAGCTTTGAGATCAGTGAGATTTCGATAACAGGGTACTTTCCTGCCTTTCACTAATAAATGATTTTTTCTAAGCAAAAGGTCACAATTATAACATTTGAGGAAATCTATTCCAAAGATTCCATCATTTTTGATATCTGCCACAAGTACCGTATGTTCAAAGAGTTGGTCAGCTAACGTAATTTTGACAGTAGTCTGACCAACAAATGGCGAAGTTTCACCAGTAGCTGTAATTAAATTGACTTTGACAGGTTTAACATGGGGGTTTGACTAAGAGGAAAGAGCATCAACAAACTTGTTGATGAGGATGGTGACATTTGCACCCGTATCCACCAACCATGCAATGGGTATGTCTTGAACTTTGGATGACACAAAATATCCCTCATCATTTCCCTCATGTAAATTGTTCAACTCTATTGTTGGCCATTCTGTTTTTGTTGAACTCTGGCCCATGAGGTCAACTTCCATTCGTTTCCCTCTCCAGTATTCTTGGAGGGAGAATGGTTTTTCCATTCTTTGGCATTGCCTTTTATGCTATTTTGATTGGGTTGCATACCAGGGTGGGTTTTCCTGTCCCCCTGGACATTTTCCCATTTTGATATGTTGTATAACTTTGATTTATTATCAAATCTTTGTCTTTGCCTATCTTGCCACTTTGGTTAATTATCAAACCTGTGGTCACAGCCAGATCTCCTTTGGAAATTTGGATGATCATTTTTGTTTGTATTCATCCTCTTTATTTCCTTAGTAAGGAGATCAATACTGTTACCAAACTCATTGAGCTGTGATTGAATTTTGGCACTTTCATTGTTTAATGCCGTGGGATCAGTTGTCACATGATTACCTAAGCATGACTGATCAGGGTTTACACTCCTGACTGCTTTACCTCTTTGGCGGTCAGCCAGTTTGTGTGTGTTCTAACCTCACGGCTACTGTCTCGGCCTCATTAATATTCTTAGGCCTTGACTCCCGTAAGCGAAACCTCATCTTACCATCAGGGATGGCATCAATAAAGTGATCTAATGCAAAAACATCAGTCAGAGAAGCAGTGGCCTCAGGATAGGCGTACATGGTGAGCTTCTTTATAGACTGAGCTAAATCTGGTAATTTCTCATCTTTGTTTCGAACCCTAGATTGGAGTTGAGTGAGCTCTATACAGTTCCGCTCGATTTAATGAACCATATTTAGAATTTGAGGCATGTACGAGACAATTGTAGTCTCATCTTTGCTCAAGAGATAGCTCACTGAGCAATGCACGAGCACCGCCTTTTAAGCTACCTGCTAAATACAGAGATTTAGTCGTGTAACTCCATTTGTTAATCTCGGCAATTATTTCAAATTGCGATAAATACTCTTGGAGATCCTCAGAACTATCATAAGGTTGGGGTCTCATGGATACTGTACTGGAACCTCTGTCAGTTCCGATATAAGGGCTTTTCTTATTTACTGCCATATCATTATCAGGTACACAGCTTATGCCTGGATAATGTTCCATACCCGTATAATTCGGGCAGTGGTGATTTCGGCTTTCAGGGTTATTTATTTAGACTCTATTCATTTCAGGAATTATTTAAGATCACGACCACTCAATCCAGGTTTTCCTATTTTAATTTTGAACATATTCTGACACCCAAATAAGTAAATCCCACTTGTCTGACACCAAATGTTGCGTGCGCCCCCAAGAAATAGGGGTTAACTCAACTAAATAACTTGCAGATCAAGTATGGGTGCCTGGACTCGATTCAGAGATATCAGTCCACCACAGCACAGAATCTGAACTTGCAAAAAGCTTAGTAAAACCTAAAGTTATTCTTTATCACAACATATGATTGGGTCCGCCTGGATTGAGATTTAGGCCTGATTGGAAAATGGTCAGGAGTTTTTGACTATAAAAGTCTATATAGTTAAACAAGGCTTGTGGAACGTATCAAAATATATTTTATTCAAAATAGAAACAACTTCATAAACTTTGGATGCTTCTTGGTAATAGAATATGTGAATAATTCATAAGGTGTATTATATTTGTGCTACATTATGAATGTAAATTTCAATAGTAAACTTCACCAGATCTGGAGTCACAGCCGTGCTTCCAGATCTGGGGTGGGCGTTTTTGACGTTTGACTGTTGTTGGGGGAATTGTCAATCGACACCAGATCTGTCGTGACGTTCAGTTAGATAATATTCACAGGAAAATTAAATACTAATGTTGGGACTATAACAATTATTCTGTATCTCGACGGAGCAAACTTAGTCCAGGGGAGAAAAATCCGAGACACCGAATAATCGTAAGAATACCTTCACCTGCTTCAAACTCAGTTCATTGCGTTCAAAGTAAAAGAGGCCACATTGAGGTTCTAATGGGCGACAGATCTGGAGCACTGAACGACAGATCTGGTAGTTAAATTGTTACCGGGAACTTTTTGGTGAACCTACATTCCCACCGCTGATTTCAACGTAGCAGTAGTCATATTATTTTAATTATTTGCACTATTTCACCAGATCTGGGGTTACAAATAGTGGCAGTTGATACTTTAGCTGAACGCTCTTGGTCGTCTGCTATACAATGGCTCAGAGACAGCAACCTTTTACTTTCCTCGCTGTCTTTCATACCTGTCAGGATTGCAATTAACCAATGAAATTGCAGCGTTACGTCACACAGTAGTGTGCACATTTTGAAATAATGTTTAACATGGCAACGATGAAAATGCCTCATAATATATCTGCAAATAATCAAATAACAATATTCCTGATGGGTGACAACTTGGGAGAGATATCAACCATGAAATAAGGATATTTGACAACTTGAAATGTGTTACAATTAAGATACAAATGTAACCAGTTCTTGTGTTGGGTCAAGTAACAACAAGTTGGTATAGAGTTTAACGTGGATTCGGTTTAATTATCACAAATCATCAAATATTTCATCAAAAACCAAACTCTACAAATAAACAATAAAAACTTCTTAAAATATGTACAACCTGGATATTTCAGACTTCATCCTCATCATTTCAGTGATTTCCACACAAGAGGTGTAATTAACTGAGCTCGTTTCAAGGAGTCATCATCTGATGTACATCACTGGAACAGGCTCAATGAGCTCATTCCAGTAGGGTACAGCAGTCAATGAACCCTTGACAGTCACTGTTATGTAATCAACAGTGAGCTCATACCAAGAAAGTACAATCCGATGTCACACACTGGGACAAGCTCCATGAGCTCATTCCAGTAAGATACAGCGGGCGATAGGATCTTGGGATTAACCACAGTCCAACTCACCATAACATACCACTAAAAGGTAGAAACTAGCGTGCTGCACCGGAGCGAGCCCATCAAGCTCATTCCGGTTAGGCACAACAGTTGATGGACTATCAGTGCACAGGTGTAATACATTAAACCAAAAGCTAATGAAAAAATGATGAGGCTATTATTCAATAAGAGTTGCTAATTATGACCAAGTTACTTCCCTTATATAAGATCCAGTAAATTGTAATAAAACAATCCAAATCAAACAAATATGGTTCACCCATGCGAACACCACAGAACAACTTGAAGACCTAAATCTGACAAAAAGTCCCATTGGTGTACCCACGAATAAATCACACGGCATACCAGATCTTTCCAGCAAATCACAATCCAGGTAACATTTCTGCACAAATATGTAAGTCCTAAATGAGACATGGTGGATAATTAATCCACAGAAATAACAATCAACTACGAAGTGCAGACTGACTTAGAATCAAGCTATTGCTAAAATATACAATTTGACTGATTGGAGTTCAATGTTATTTTCAGCATATATGGCTATACCCAAAATACCAAAATAAATCCTAATTCAATAAAAGTGATTCAGCACAACTGACTCAATAGTTCACTGAAACTCGGTCAACGAATGACCTATAGCTTACCACTGCAGTGTAGTAATACTGCACTATTTAACAACAACAAATAGTGAAGTACCAGTATTTACATTATAAAACTAAGATGAAAATGGATGCATACCATCAGTGTGATAAGCTAGTCCTCCTGTGTCTGTTTCTCTACATCATGGTACAGTCAAGTCCTACTCAATGCTAGCACCTGAATATAATAAAGGATAACACTAAGAGCTATACTAAAATAACAATGGGAGAGTCAATAATTACACTGTCCTCAGTGGTATGTGCTCAATGCATTCTGCAATGCAGAAAGCATTGAATCACATACTCACTGATGACAATGCAATTGCAGATATAATTTCCAGCATCAACAGTGCTGTACGAAGCCAAAGTATTTCCATTTATGCCAGATTAATTAATAATTAATTATTATAACTAAATATTACTTAATTACTACTAACCGCAGAAAACTACCAAGTTACAATTTAGAATTCGGAACAAATTGACCTCACAATATCGCAGCTCAAAACAGGAATTATAATTATTTAATTTTATAACTTATTACTGATTATTCCAATTATTGTGGGTCAGGACACTGATTGCATGACCAGACCAGTGCTCCAGACAATAGAGCACTGAACGGATGAGGCAATCAATGCGGCTGAAGTTATAAATTACCAGTTAATAAATAAATAGATAAATATTAAGATATATATATATAATCTATGCAGTAATTTGACTGTACCTTGACTCAAGAACTCCTCAATCCTCCTTATTCCATATTATTTTATGTTCCTGACATTTTCCATGAATTACACAGAGTAGAACATTTAATACAATTTTCTAATTTTATCAGAAAATACAGATTTTACAAAAATAGCACTGATCTCTCTGCACAAAATTGAGGGTATAATTTGAAAACCCTTGTCCAGTAAATTACCTGAACAGACAGATGAGCAGTAAACGAATCTGTCCAATGGTGTTACTTGGACAGATTTGACTGCCTAATAAGGTTATGTTAGTTGGTTGATTAGTGAACAGTGCATGAAGTTTGTCTGAGTTATATATGGAGCAAACTAGATTGTAGGTCATTGAGGAAATCAATAACCTGTAACTGGACATCAGTGGGCCAGATGCTCAGCTACAATATAAACACACTAGGAGACATATATATAAACCGTTTTCAATGGAAATTATGTTCCATTCTGCATCACAGTACTTCACCTAAAAACAAAACTAATTTCTGCTAGCTAAAAACAGTAATAAACAGTATGTACAGTTGAAATAAAAATATATTGCAACATCCCCAATTCTGATTCTGTCACACAGTTCCCCCCCCCCCCCCCCCATCGAGAAATGTCGTCCCAGACATTTACTCTTTAGTAATGAGAGACAGAACTGCTTGACATATACTACTACTGTTATCTTTAAAAAATCCTTCGTCTGCTAAAGACTTTAAAACACCAACTCTGTCTTTCCATTCTTCAGTAGTAGTAGTTTGTGCCATGCTGTATTCACCAGATGTCATCCATGAGGTTTGTTTTCGTGACCGAGTGGAATGTCTTGGTAATGCTACTGGTGGAGCATTACTTTCACCATGTATCACATCATTACTTTGAGCATTTCCAGGAGAAGCATCTGATGGAGTAATTTCTGTAATGGTTTCTACATTACTATCTTCTACCCTGGAAGGCACTGATTCATCAAGAATTGATGAATTTGCACCAGGAATAAGATCAGCATCACCTGGAATGTGATTGTGGGCGTCCCCATGCTGTTCTTCTTCCTGGGTCTCCCCAGCAGAGCCAAAGTCGTCACTTAGTTGCCGAGAGACAAATCGTCCATTTTGGCCGGCCACTTCAGTATTTGGTGGAATACTGATTTCTGTATGAGGCATGACCATAAACTCATCCTCACTATCACTCTCACTTTTCTCTCCTTCCACTCGGTTCTTGATATCTGTAATTTCTTTACATTTCTTCTTTCGAGGTATTGGTGTAGGGGGACATGGTTCTTTTAATACTTTACGAGGTGCAGCTTTTGGTGGTGTTGGATCTTTAAGCTTCTCTGTACTTCTTGAAATTTTACGAGGTGCTGGTTCTTGTGGGACAGAATTCTTTTCCAAGTCTTCATTTAAAATATTTACAGGAAGCAATAGGTTTCTGTGTAAAATTCTAGATTTTCCTTCTCCATCTTCTCTTTTCACTTCATAAACTGGTATGGTCACATTTGGTTGGTCCACTATCACATAAATTTCGTCACTCCAACGGTCTACCAGTTTATGTCGTCCTTCAAAGGCCATTCTTTTAACAAGAACTTGGTCTCCCACTTGAATATGAGCACCTCTAACTTTGATGTCATATGTCTTCTTTTGATGACCTTGAGCCTTATCGATGTTTCTATTTGCCTTTCTGTATGCTTCTTGAAACTTCTCCTTCAAATTAGTGGCATACTTGGATAAGGACTGTGACTTTTGGTTTTCCTCCAATCCAAATTCCATATCCACTGGTAGGCGTGGCTCACGTCCAAACATCAAATAAAAGGGTGAGTATCCAGTAGTGTCATGGCGAGTGCTGTTGTAGGCATGCACTAATGCAGCTATGGTTGTAGTCCAGGCTGCCTTTTTCTCCTTTTCCAGGGTGCCCAACATGTCAATAAGTGTGCGATTAAATCTCTCACACATTCCATTGCCCATAGGGTGATATGGAGTTGTGCGAGATTTATCCACACCAAGAACTGACAGCATTTCCTGAATCAATTTTGATTCAAAATTTGCACCCTGGTCAGAATGAATTCGGCGAGGTAAACCATAGTGTTGTACAAACTGGTTAAGAAATACATCAGCTGTAGTTTTCGCACTCATGTTTCTGGTTGGATAGGCTTGTGCATAGCGGGTATAATGATCTGTTACCACCAAAACATATTGTATGCCACCTTTCGATGTATCTAGCTGCAAATAGTCCATACAGACTAGCTCGAGTGGCTGAGATGTCTGTATATTCACTAGAGGTGCCTTTTGTTTCCCTATTTCTTTGAAACGGATACATCGACCACAGCTAGCAATCCAATTCTGTACATCAGTTGACATGCCTGGCCAATAAAACCGGTCCCTCAGTAGAGACAGAGTTCTCTCTCTTCCAGGATGTCCAACATTATTATGAAGACTGTTCAAAACATGATAAATAAATTCAGATGGCAAAACTAACTGTAAATGGTTTACTTCATCTGTACAAGTTTCCTTATAGAGAACACCTCTTACAATTTTCAGACGATCAAAGTTTCTGTACATAGCTGTATGAAATGACGATAAGGGTAATTTAGATAAAATTGGTCTCCGTTTATTTGTTACAGCTGAGTACCAAACACTTAAAAATGTATCATCCCACTGAGCTGCTCTTATTTCTTTTGTCGTCTTTTGCATAATTTCTTGGCCTGTTGGTTGTAAATCTGCTACAACATTCTCTGACATTGACAAGGATTCAATATAAGTCTGATGGTGAACACCGTGACAAATGGCTTGGATTGTGTCCTTGTTGACCACCGATGTATTCTCTGTTTGAGACTGTTGGTGTGGTAAAGCAGGGTGTCTTGAAAGAGCATCAGCATCCTTGTTTGTTCTACCAGGTCTATAAACAATATCAAAGTTGAATGTTGAAAGGGCAGCAAGCCATCGGTGTCCAGCCGCATCCAATTTTGCTGTACTCAGAACATAGGTAAGTGGATTGTTGTCTGTTAGAACAGTAAATTTTTGACCATACAAATAATCGTGGAATTTATCACAGACAGCCCACTTGAGCGCCAAAAATTCCAGCTTATGAGCAGGATAATTGCTTTCTGCCTTGTTAAGTCCTCGGCTTGCATAACAAACCACTCTCTTCAATTTGTCATGGTTTTGATATAATACAGCCCCCAATCCTTTTTGGCTGGCATCAGTGTGTAACTCAAATGTTTTGGCATAATCATGATATGCCAAGACTGGTGGTGTTGATAACATTGCCTTTAAATTCTGGAATGCCATATCTTGATCTGGTCCCCATTTCCAAGTTGTTGGTTTTCCAGATTTTCTTTTTCCTCTAATTTTTTTCTCTGGTCTGGGCATAAGTTCTGTCAGTGGTTTAGCGACTTTGGAGAAATCTTTGCAGAATCGGCGATAATAGCCAGCGAAACCAAGAAACTGTTGGACTTCTTCTGGTGTTGTAGGTTTTGGCCAATCTTTAATTTTCTCGATCTTCTTTGGATCAGTTTCAATCCCATTTGCTGATACGACATGACCAATAAAATTTACTTTCTCCTGGAAAAAAGAGCACTTTTTCGGTGACAACTTTAAACCACACTCTCGAAGACGAATAAATATTTTTTCTAGTGTTTCCATATGTTGTTCTATACTATCAGAAAAAATGATTAAATCATCAAGATAGATAAAACAAATTTTTAAGTGTAGTTCACCGAAACATTGCTCCATAACACGCTGATATGTCGCAGGTGCATTGGCTAAACCAAATGGGAGACGATTGTACTCGTAAAATCCCAGTGGACCAACAGTAAAGGCAGTTCTCTGTTTGTGGTCTTCATCTATGTCAATCTGGTAGTAGCCGGACTTCATATCTACAACACTAAAATATTTTGCACCAGCTAAAGAATCTAATACTTCATCTATGCGAGGGAGTGCATAACTGTCTTTGACTGTCTTGTTATTTAAAACTCGATAGTCAATACACATTCTCAGCCTACCGTCCTTTCGTCGTGCTAAGACAACAGGAGATGCATAGGGAGAATATGATGTCCTGATCACACCAGAGGATATTAGTTGTTGCAGATGTTCCCGTACTTCTTCATACATAGCTGGGGGTATTCTTCTAAATCTCTGCTTGAATGGTGTTTCATCTGTTAACTCTATCCTGTGTTTTACCTTTCCATAGTGACCAATGTCTTTTTCATTTTGGGAGAAAACATCTTCATACTTCATCAACAAATCATTGAAGTGTTGACACTGTCCAGTGGATAATGAAGAAGTTGAAATCTCCAAATCATCAATAAAATTCTTGAGCTGGTCACACCCTCCATTTTGTATAACCTCTCCATGTTCAATCATCACGGGCTGAACTTCACAAAGTATAGCATTTGGTGGAATTGTGACAGTTTTTGTTGAACAATTAGAGACTGGTACATCAACAAAACATTTTCCTTTACCACTGTAAGTAAAGATTGACGGACTCAAATCTAAATCTTTCATAAACACTGCATCAGTTGTAGACTGTAAGATTGCATTTGTTGAAGTGTAGTCCATAGTCTGAATCATACATCCAGATATCGTAGCAGAAGTGTTTGGTAAAATAGTTACACTTTTGCTCTCACAGCATTTCACTATTCCCAAAATATTCTTGTTGCGCTTTAAATTCTTCTCACGCTGTAGGATACACTTAAAACTGATGTACCATGGTGTAGATAGAGTTCTTGTCAGCATCATTCTGTATCCATATGTATCTGTACAGGACTGTAATACAGGGTTTAAAATATTTGTTCCAACAAGTAATGGGACCCTAGAATTATAGTTACTTGTAGGTACAACAAGAGCAATACAACTCTGATCTACTGGTTTTGGTAATCCTGAGAAACAAACATCTAGTTCCACATATCCTTCATAAGGTAAAGTTTTTCCATCTGCACACTCAATGTTCAGAATACAATTGAGAGACTTCATCGGCATATCTGACAAGTGCGCATCATAAAATTCTCTTGAAATCGTCGACACAGTTGAACCTGTATCCAATAGAGCATAGCTATCGATACCATTTATTGACACTTGTGTTTTAGTACTGGAACCAACTAAATTTTCAGTACCTGGGCTAGTATCAGTAGTGTTTTGACCTATGAATAGCCCATTTTCATAGGTCTTCAATAGTTTAAATTAAATCTTGGAGATTTTTTCTGATGGTCAAGTCGAACCCTACAGCCAATCTGTAGATGTCCCATCTGACCACACCTATAGCACTGGACTTCATTTCTTGGCCGTCTGTAATTGTCATCTTGTCTTTCAGAACTGTATTGTTGTCTTGGTGGATGATCTCTGTAATTTGGTCTCGGTCTATTTTCCTGTCTCCAATTACGATTGGGTTCATTGCGTAATGAACTACCAGCAGATTGGTAATCTGGTCTGAATCTTTGTTGGTGTGTTTCATCAGAATCTTTCTTTTCTATTTTTGATTTCAGCTCCTTAACTTCAGAGCGGAGTTGATTTACAACCCCTGTTAGAGACCTTATTGGGTCCTCTGAAGTTATGGCCGATTTAGTGTGCACAGCTAAGAATCCCATCTCAGACTCAAGTCTTCTCAGCTCTACTCTAAGTCTATCAAAGCTAATAACCTCGTTAAACTTGAAGGCAGACACTGATTTTAATTGATGGTTCAACCCAGCATAAAGTGCAGCACAAAGCATATCATTTGTTTCTGTTGACTGAACGACACCAGCATTAACAAGTTTGGCAACAAGATCTTCCAATCTGCTGGCAAAAGTTGAAACGTCTTCATCATCATTTTGTTTGGCACTATAAAATGCTGCCTGCAATGACTGTCGGATATCGACAGAACCAAACACAGAATCAAACTTATCAATAATTTGTTGAATAGTTACATTTTGTCCCATGTGCATCAAAACTCTTGCAGCATTACCCTTAACTGACCTTCTAATAGCTAATAGTATATCACTATTTGAATACACATGATCATTTACTAAAGATGTGACTTCATATCGCCACAAGTCAAAGTCACAATCTTTTGATGCTTTATCACCAGAAAAGAAAGATATTTTTAATGGTCCATAATGGTAAGGTAAAGTTGGTTCAGACTTGACATCAGGTCCTAACTGACCAGAGCTGACTGCATCAACCATCCATTTTGCTAAGTCCTCAGAACTATCTACCTTAGGCTTCACACCTAACTTTTTAAATGCTTCAGCAAGCTTTTCAAGCTCTAAACTAGTTAATTTTTCAGCCATTGTTACAAATATGGTAATAATAATAAATAATTGTACTATAAATGTTTTGGACACCCTAAATGTTTTCGAATGAAAACATGACATAGCGAACATACGATACAATATGTATAAGTAAACCAGTACGTCACATTATTGGACACCATTTAGTTAAGTGTCCATTGCTTGATTTTTTTCAATGGTTTAATGAAGTACAATGTGTACCTAAAATTTTTGTTGAATAGTTTTAATTTGGAACAAGTATCACATTATTTTAACTCCATGTACCAACTTGAAAATAAATGAATAGTCATAATTTGAAAAAAAAAATTTTTTTCAAAACATCTAAGTTTCACTGAAAATCAGAAACAAAATGTTCAACCTGTACAAAAACATTATTAGTGTATTCAGTGGTTAAAGAACTCAAAAATTTTGTTGATTAGTGGTGCACAATGTTATATTAGATCAACCATTGAATTGTTCAGCTGAAAACCCTTATAGAAAACCAGTGTGCACTAAATCATAATAAAACAATTGTACCGGTACAAACCACAAGTGGTCACTCCAAAAAAAAAACATTAAAGTACAATCATTCTGAAAATGAAATGATCATTTCTCACATAAAACACCGTTGAGAAAATTGAATTGCAGTTTGGTATACCAATATATAATTTATAATAAAACAGTTATGTCAACAGTTCCTAAACCTTCGGTTAACTGCAAGTATTTTTAAAAAAAAATTTATAAGTTGAGCAGTCAAAAAAAAAAAAAAAATTAAAGTCAAATGTGTAAGTGGGGTCAGTCAGTGTTTTTCAGTCACACAACACAAAGATGTTCCAGCACAGATTGGTAACAGTATGTGAATTGTTTATCTACTAAGTCTCACCAACAGTGAAGCACACAGCACATGAAGACAATGTTGACAAGTTCCAATCCATTGTTGACACAGGAAGTTGATGATGATGTTGTTGTTGTTGTTGTTGATAATCACCAGTTGGGCGCCATTTGTAACCAGTTCTTGTGTTGGGTCAAGTAACAACAAGTTGGTATAGAGTTTAACGTGGATTCGGTTTAATTATCACAAATCATCAAATATTTCATCAAAAACCAAACTCTACAAATAAACAATAAAAACTTCTTAAAATATGTACAACCTGGATATTTCAGACTTCATCCTCATCATTTCAGTGATTTCCACACAAGAGGTGTAATTAACTGAGCTCGTTTCAAGGAGTCATCATCTGATGTACATCACTGGAACAGGCTCAATGAGCTCATTCCAGTAGGGTACAGCAGTCAATGAACCCTTGACAGTCACTGTTATGTAATCAACAGTGAGCTCATACCAAGAAAGTACAATCCGATGTCACACACTGGGACAAGCTCCATGAGCTCATTCCAGTAAGATACAGTGGGCGATAGGCTCTTGGGATTAACCACAGTCCAACTCACCATAACATACCACTAAAAGGTAGAAACTAGCATGCTGCACCGGAGCGAGCCCATCAAGCTCATTCCGGTTAGGCACAACAGTTGATGGACTATCAGTGCACAGGTGTAATACATTAAACCAAAAGCTAATGAAAAAATGATGAGGCTATTATTCAATAAGAGTTGCTAATTATGACCAAGTTACTTCCCTTATATAAGATCCAGTAAATTGTAATAAAACAATCCAAATCAAACAAATATGGTTCACCCATGCGAACACCACAGAACAACTTGAAGACCTAAATCTGACAAAAAGTCCCATTGGTGTACCCACGAGTAAATCACACGGCATACCAGATCTTTCCAGCAAATCACAATCCAGGTAACATTTCTGCCCAAATATGTAAGTCCTAAATGAGACATGGTGGATAATTAATCCACAGAAATAACAATCAACTACGAAGTGCAGACTGACTTAGAATCAAGCTATTGCTAAAATATACAATTTGACTGATTGGAGTTCAATGTTACTTTCAGCATATATGGCTATACCCAAAATACCAAAATAAATCCTAATTCAATAAAAGTGATTCAGCACAACTGACTCAATAGTTCACTGAAACTCGGTCAACGAATGACCTATAGCTTACCACTGCAGTGTAGTAATACTGCACTATTTAACAACAACAAATAGTGAAGTACCAGTATTTACATTATAAAACTAAGATGAAAATGGATGCATACCATCAGTGTGATAAGCTAGTCCTCCTGTGTCTGTTTCTCTACATCATGGTACAGTCAAGTCCTACTCAATGCTAGCACCTGAATATAATAAAGGATAACACTAAGAGCTATACTAAAATAACAATGGGAGAGTCAATAATTACACTGTCCTCAGTGGTATGTGCTCAATGCATTCTGCAATGCAGAAAGCATTGAATCACATACTCACTGATGACAATGCAATTGCAGATATAATTTCCAGCATCAACAGTGCTGTACGAAGCCAAAGTATTTCCATTTATGCCAGATTAATTAATAATTAATTATTATAACTAAATATTACTTAATTACTACTAACCGCAGAAAACTACCAAGTTACAATTTAGAATTCGGAACAAATTGACCTCACAATATCGCAGCTCAAAACAGGAATTATAATTATTTAATTTTATAACTTATTACTGATTATTCCAATTATTGTGGGTCAGGACACTGATTGCATGACCAGACCAGTGCTCCAGACAATAGAGCATTGAACGGATGAGGCAATCAATGCGGCTGAAGTTATAAATTACCAGTTAATAAATAAATAGATAAATATTAAGATATATATATATAACCTATGCAGTAATTTGACTGTACCTTGACTCAAGAACTCCTCAATCCTCCTTATTCCATATTATTTTATGTTCCTGACATTTTCCATGAATTACACAGAGTAGAACATTTAATACAATTTTCTAATTTTATCAGAAAATACAGATTTTACAAAAATAGCACTGATCTCTCTGCACAAAATTGAGGGTATAATTTGAAAACCCTTGTCCAGTAAATTACCTGAACAGACAGATGAGCAGTAAACGAATCTGTCCAATGGTGTTACTTGGACAGATTTGACTGCCTAATAAGGTTATGTTAGTTGGTTGATTAGTGAACAGTGCATGAAGTTTGTCTGAGTTATATATGGAGCAAACTAGATTGTAGGTCATTGAGGAAATCAATAACCTGTAACTGGACATCAGTGGGCCAGATGCTCAGCTACAATATAAACACACTAGGAGACATATATATAAACCGTTTTCAATGGAAATTATGTTCCATTCTGCATCACAGTACTTCACCTAAAAACAAAACTAATTTCTGCTAGCTAAAAACAGTAATAAACAGTATGTACAGTTGAAATAAAAATATATTGCAACATCCCCAATTCTGATTCTGTCACACAAAAATGTGTGAACTTTGAAAACGAAGCGATTGAAATGTATGATGGAAGCGATGAATTTTTGTGAAGTGGACGAATTGCCATTTCCAACATTTGAAATTGAGAGTGCATTTACAAACTGTTCATCCTCATGATAAAGTACACGTTGTGGAGAATGAATAATGATGTTATACAACTGAAATAATGTGAATGGTTCAAAGGTAATTTTCTTATTAAAAATGAATCTGACTTTATGTGAAATGTTGCCTATTTTCGCTGGTAGAACAGCGAGCGGGATGCCATTCGAGTACAAGTTACAACTGCGACAAAAGGTAATTGGCCATTGCAGAAATATTTTAGTGTTTTTTTAAATATTTGTACAGGTTTATTGTTTTCCCAATCTGACACCAAACCATATGTTAAAACTGCAACATATGTTTATGTTGCAATTTTAAGAAAATGTTCGTCTACCGATTCAACCCCCCTTAAACATTGCTACAGTGTCTGCATCTTGAACTCCTACTTTATTTACCTTGGATTAATTCTTGAACTAAAACACCCAAGAAAAATATGGTATTCTTTTCTATCGGGATTGTACAGTGGCATGTCGACACGTTAGTTGGCGGGTAGTATTGCTCTCGACGAGGTGCAGATGAAAGCTGAGTACGACTCTATCCAGCTCTACAATGAGCTGAAAAAGAATGTTCCCTACCAGAAAATAACGAATCCCCATTCAAAAACCAAATAAACGACTGTAAATATAAATACTTTTCGCCTAGTGAATTTCGGTCTAAGACTAGCAATTTAGACACTAGATTCTCACTATTTCACATCAACTGCCAAAGTCTAGAAGCTCACTGGGATTCTTTTCAACACTTGAAACTTGTTAGGAAATTTACAAACATTAAACAACTCTTTCCACATAATAGGACTTACCGAAATTTTCAGTATTCCTCCAGACACTTCGTTTAAACTTGAGGTTTACGCCCCGATTATAAAATGTATGAGACCCGATGATGCTGATGATGATGGCCAGGGAGGAGTTGTGTTATACATTAAAGAAGGAATAACATATTAAGCCATCAGAGACATCTCTGTCTTCATTCCTCATGTTTTAGAATCCCTTTTTATAGAAATAAAAGATAAACATAACTCCAAAATTATTGGCATCATAGATCGATCCAACACCCCACCTAAAGCCGACATCAATCTCTTCTTATCAAAATTAACTTAAATAATGGATGTTTTGGATTCCGAAAATAAAAAAAAATTATATTATGGGAGATCTGAACCTTGGCCTTTTAAAGGCATCCACATTCTCCAAGACAGAAGAATTTATTGATCTCATGTTTAGCTAGGGAGTTTTCAAACAGCACTACCGGGAATAATTTTATTGGATGTATCAGGCCATTTGGGTTTTTTTTACATTGAAGTTACACCCAAAACATGTAATACACCACGGTTTACTCTGAAACAAATTATGAACGTGGAAAGAATCGCCGAAATCAAAACACTTCTCTCAGAGAGTGATTTTAACCGGGTAATGGAGTTGAATTGTCCCAACGAGTCATTCGAAACCTTTCTTAGCATCTATATGAAAGCCTACGATAAAGCTTTTCTGTACAAACGTGTTCGTCAGAATAATAAATTTATTAAGAAGCAACCTTGGATGACAAGGGGGTTTATCATATCCTCTATCAATACAAAAACATTCTACAGTAAAAAACTCAAGGCCCCCAACTAACAGTAGGCATTAAATTACAAAACTATTGTTGAATCTTCAACAAGATCAAAAAGCAGTGCAAAACCATTTATTATAGAGAAATCGTAAACGTAAATAGAAACACTATTCGAAGAACATGGCAAATCTTAAACGAAGCTATAAATAAGGGAAAGCTTGAGAGGGGGTTGCCATCGTTTTTTATACATATGATATAGAAATAAAAGATGGCAATAACATAGCAAACGAATTCAACAATGTTTTTTATCAGCATTGGAAAGGCCATAGCCGTCCAGATTCAGAAACTAAACAAGTCCTATTTAGACGACATGAACACCAATATCTTAATCAACTTTTATCTGTTACCCACGGATCCCACAGGGATTCAGCCGAAGAGTAAATAAAATGAAGCCCAAATTATCAAAAGTCTGCCATGGTCTTCTTAAATAAACAATAAATGAAGTACTGGTCCCCTCACACATGTTATTAATAACTGTTTTATTAATGGCAAAGTACCTGATAGGATGAAGATTGCAAAGGTGATACCTATATTCAAAACGAGCATAAATTTTCCAATTACAGGCCTGTTAGTATACTTCCCGCATTTTCAAAAGTACTGGAAAAGCTAATGGAAACGAGGCTTACAAATTTTCTAAATAGATTCAATATTTTATACCCTGCTATTTGTTACTCTTGTATAATGTTTATTTTTGTTAACATCTTACACATATGTATATCGTGAATAAAGAATCTGAATCCATATGTATACCGTGAATAAAGAAACTGAATCCGAATCTACTGCTCGAACGACTCGAATCCCATCGGACAACTTCATTTTTGAACTGTAATCTTAAAGGAGGGATATAATATTAACACTCTTTGAAGTAAATTATTTCAATAGGGAAGGGGAATACCCTCGAATGTTGATGTTAAATCTCGTAATCCCATTTTACGGAATTGGATAAGAATTCCACTTGTGGAATCTCTTTTTGAGAATCCCTTTTTAGAAAACGTCTGTGGTTATGGAATCCCATTGTTTTGAAATAAGTAGAATCGTATGTGGCGTTATAGGCATCCTTAAATACCGAAATGAGGATAAGAGTCGTATGTGCGAGTCACTCGATCGAGCAATTGCTCTGAAGCTCATTTGCTCGATGAGATTACGAGCCATTCGACCAGAATGTGGAGTCACTCAAGGTAAGACTACTTGTATAGAAGATGAATATACGAGTTGTATAGGAGCCATATAGGAGCTAGGACCCATATAGCAGCTGTATAGGAGCTGGGTCATAGGTATCCTCAAATACTGAAGTGAGGCAAAGAGTCGTATGTGAGAGTCAATTGAATTGCTCTATAGCTCATTTGCTCGATGGGATTCGAGTCGTTCGAGCAGTATGTGGAGTCACACGATCGAGCAATTGCTCGATAGCTCATTTGCTCGATGGGTTCCGAATCGAGTGCGCACTAACTTATCAGTAACTGCTCGATAGATTCTTTGCTTTAGGAATTTCGTAGGCTTTCATTATACACAAGAGAGATAACTCTGCATACAGGTTATGTAACATCAAGCATTGGTGATTATAAAACATGGACGAGGGAACCAGAGATAGTGTGGACTAGATGAACTTCTAGGATTATAGTAGCATCTGTAATATGAAGAAAAAAGTGGGATTCTGAAAAAACAAGACCAGTACCTCAATTAAATAGAACATACCCCAGGAGATACATCGGTCATATAGCATTCCGTGCTGTTCTTATATGCCCACATTGGGGTTTCATATCAAATAAAAGTGGATTTTTTGTGATTTTGAGGGATTGTCGGGTCTATATGTGGTAATTATACGAAGTAAACGAGGATTCTGAGCAAAAAAAACTTTACGAACTTACCCCTCGGGCCCCGTCGGTACAATAACACTGCGTACTACTATTAAAATCCATGGTATGGCGGTCCTGAAAGGGATTCTAGGGGAAATCCGAACCAAGTAAACAATTCTTGGTTTTATTTAGGTAATTCTACAAATCGGGAAATTACTCTGGTACAAAGGAACATACCCTCTGAACATACTTCTGTCGTATAAGGTTTTGGGTAACATAGCAACCAGTGCTACCATAGAAACCAAGATGTCGGCCTCCAGTATACAAAATGGATAATGGAAACACGTATTACCCTAACAACACGCACTGCACATGCACACTTTGACCACGTATCACTATGGGGATGACAAGATGGCTGCACACGCGGGTTACCATGACAACACAATATGGCGCCACTAGATCACGTGACATGACGTCACTTCCGGGGTCCTTCCCGGGTTCTGCTCAAGAAGGGTGAAAAGCCCGAGACACACTACTGTCGCCAATTAAGGTTACCATCCTCCATGACTCTTTCTGTAAGGATTTTTTTTTACCCTGTGTTGCCTCTACGTCAAGGTCCGAGATCTACAATGAGTAGTTCTTTATTAGCTCCCTAATTTGGAACCTTCCATCCTGTCTTGATTATTAGGAAAGTGACAACCGTTACTTATTCCCGGTTTCTTATTCGACATTCGCTATCAACCGATTTTCGGCAAATAAATTGCATTGTAGGGTGGCACAAACAGATTCATGAAGATTGCCACCAAAACTGGGCACCTCACCCTCTCAAAACTGGGCACCCTAGGAGCCTAAAAGTGCTGAGTTGCTCCAAATCGCATTTATCAACCGATTTTGGCCAAATAAACTACATTGCGGGGTGGCACAAATAGATTCATGAAGACTGCCACTAAAATTGGGTACATGACTTCCCAAAATTGGGCACACTAGGCGCTCAAATGCGCTGAGTTGCTCCAAATCGCATTTATCAACCCATTTTTTGCCAAATAAACTTCATTGTGGTGATGGCACAAATAGGTCCATGAAAATTGCCACCAAAATTGGATACCTGGCCCTCCCAAAATTGGGCACCCTAAGAGACCAAAAGTGCCGAGTTGCTCCAAATCTCATTTATTAACCGATTTTCTCCAAATAAACTTCATTGTGGGGTGTCACAAATAGATTCATGAAGATTGCCACCAAAATTGGGTATCTGTCCCTACCAAAATCGGGCACCCTAGGAGCCCAAAAGTGCTGAATTGCTCCAAATCACAGTTATCAACCGATTTTCGCCAAATAAACTTCATTGTGGGGTGGCACAAATAGATCCATGAAAATTGCCACCAAAATTGGGTACCTGACTCTCCCAAAATTGGGCACCCTAAGAGCCCAAAATTGCTGAGTTTCTCCAAATCGCATTTATTAACCGATTCTCACCTAATAAACTGCATTGTTGGTTGGCATAAATAGATTCATGAAGATTGCCACAAAAATTGTGTCCCTGCCCCTCCCAAAATTGAGCACCGTAGAAGCCTAAAAGTGCTTAGTCGTTCCAAATCGCATTTATCAACCGATTTTTGCCAAATGATCTGCATTGTGGGGTGGCAGAAATAGATTCATGAAGACTGCCACCAAAAGTGGGTACCTGGCCCTCCCAAGATTGGGCACACTAGAAGCTCAAATGTGCTGAGTTGCTCCAGAACGCATTTATCAACCGCTTTTTGCCAAATAAACTTCATTGTGGGGCGGCAGAAATAGATCCATGTAAATTGCCACCAAAATTGGGTCCCTATCCCTCCCAAAATTGAGCACCGTAGAAGACCAAAAGTGCTTAGTTGAGCCAAATCGCATTTATCAACCGATTTTCGCCAAATGAACTGCATTGTGGGGTGACATAAATAGATTCACGAAGATTGCCTCCAAAATCAGGTTCTTGACCCTCCCCAAATTTGGAGCCTAAAAGTGCTGTGTTGCTCCAAAGAGCAATTATAAACCGATTTTCGCCAAATAAACTGTATTGTGGGGTGGCACAAACAGATTCATAAAGATTGCCACCAAAATTGGGTACCTGACCCTCCACAAAATTGGGCACCCTAGGCCCCCAAAAGTGCTAAGTTGTTCCAAATCGCATTTATCAACCGATTTTTCTAAATAAACTGTATTGTGGGGTGGCACAAATAGATTCATGAAGATTGCCACCAAATATTAGGTACCCGACCCTCCCAAAATTGGACACCTAAGAGCCCAAAAGTGCTGAGTTGCTCCAAATCGCATTAATCAACCACTTTTCGCCAAAGAACTGCATTGTGCGGTAGCACAAATAGATTCATGAAAATTGCCACCAAAATTGGGTCAGTGACCCTCCCAAAATTGAGCACCCTACGAGATCAAACATGCTGAGTTGCTCCAAAACACATTTATCAACTGGTGTTTGGCAAATAAACTGCATTGTGGGTGAATAGATTTATGAAAATTAGGTACCTGACCCTCCCAAAACTGGGCACACTTGGAATCCAAAAGTGCTGAGTTGCTCCAAAGAGCATTTATCAATCGATTTCTGCCAAATAAACTGCATTGTGGGGTGTCACAAATAGATTCATGAAGATTGCCAAGAAAATTGGGTACCTGACCCTCCCAAAATTGGGCACCCTATGAGCCCAAAAGTGCTGAGTTGCTCCGAATTTTATTTATCACCCAATTTTCGCCAAATATACTGCATTGTGGGTTGGCGCAAATAGATTCATGAAGATTGCCACCAAAATTGGATCAGTGACTCTCCCAAAATTGGGCACCCTAGGAGACCAAACGTGCTGAGTTGCTCCAAAATGCAACCGGTGTTCAGCAAATAAACTGCATTGCGGGGTGACATGAATAGATTCATGAAAATCGCCACCAAAATTAGGTACCTGACCCTTCCAAAACTGGGCACCCTAGGAGCCCAAAAGTTGTTCCAAAGAGCATTTATCAACCGACTGTCGCCAAATAAACTGCATTGTGTGGTGGCAAAAATAGATTCATGAAGATGGCTACCAAAATTAGGTACCTCACCCTTCCAAAATCGGGCACCACTCTAGGAGTCCAAATGTGCTGAGTTGCTCCAAATCGCATTTATCAACCGATATTCGTTAAATAAACTTCATTCTGGGGTGACACAAATAGATTCATGAAGATTACCACTAAAATTGAGTACCTCACCTTCCCAAAATTGGGCACGCTATGAGTCCAAAAGTGCTGAGTTGTTCCAAATCCCATTTATCAACTGATTTTCGCAAAATAAATTTCATTCTGGGGTGACACAAATAGATTCAAGAAGATTACAACTAAAATTTAGTCCCTCGCCCTCCCAAAATTGGGCACCCTATGAGTCCAAAAGTGCTGACTTGCTCCAAATCCTGCCACAAAAATTGAGTACCTGACCTTCCCAAAATTGGGCACCCTAGGAGCCCAAAAGTACTAAGATGCTCCAACTCGCATTTATCATCTGATTGTCGCCAAATAAACTGCATTATGGGGTGGCACAAATAGATTCATGAAGATTGCCACCAAAATTAGGTCCCTCACCCTCCCAAAATTGGGCACCACCATAGGAGTCCAAATGTGCTCTAGAATGTGCTCTAAATCGCATTTATCAATCAATTTTCGTCAAATAAACTTCTGGGGTAACACAAATAGATTCATGAAGAATACCTCTAAAATTGAGTACCTCACCCTCCCAAAATTGGGCCCCCTATTAGTCCAAAAGTGCTGAGTTGCTCCCTATCGCATTTATCAACTGATTTGCGCCAAATAAACTGCATTGTGAGGTGGCACAAGTAGATTTATGAAGATTGCCACCAGAATTGAGTACCTGACCTTCCCAAAATTGGGCACCCTAGGAGCCCAAAAGTACTAAGTTGCTCCAAATTGCATTTATCAACCGACTTTCGCCAAATAAACTGCATTGTGGGGTGGCACAAATAGATTCATGAAGACTGCCACCAAAATTAGGTATCCTACCCTCCCAAAATTGGGCACCACTCTAGGAGTCCAAATGTGCTGAGTTGCTCCAAATCTCATTTATCAACCAATTTTCGCCCAATAAACTTCATTGTGGGGGGTCACACAAATAGATTCATTAAGATTGCCACTAAAATTGAATACCCCCACCCTCCAAAAATTGGGCACCTTATGAGTCCAAAAGTGCTGAGTTGCTCCAAATCGCGTTTATCAACTGATTTTCGCTAAATAAACTGCATTGTGGGGTAACACAAATAGATTCATGAAGATTTCCACCAAAACTGGGTGCCTATAGTGAGCATGAAAGGTAAGAATGCTTTGATAAACTTGACATTGCACTTGTGTGGTGACCGTGATGTAGCCACTGAGACTAAAAGCAGCTTTAAAAACCAATGAATAATTGTAAATCTGAAAATGCACAGGCATCAGAAAGCATGTAGTGCCTCGAGTCACCCGTATCAATGACTGAGTTTTCCATAGACTCTCACTCACTATTTTTACTGGTTGGGAGTTTTGGTCTCCCGAAAAGGTGAAGGACTATCTTACACAACTGTAATACAGCACGTATGAATCGGGTCCGGTTACCCGAAACTTTGCCAGAGCAACTACTGTTAAATTCCATAGGAACCGGAGCTTTTGCCAGAGCAACTATTTCCAGTGCAAAACTTTCACCTCATGCATGTTGTTTGGCCTCAGGCATGGTATAAGTATGTGATGGAATACCGATGACGGAAAGTGAGTCTTCTTGATTGATTCCCCCGCGAAACAGTTGGCGTTGCTATTGACGCCGTGACGTCATGATGGGCGCGTGACGTCATAGAAAAGTTGACTGCTAGTGTTGTCCACTGTACAATCTGACATAACGTTCTTCGAGTCTGGGGTGTGTTGAGCTTTTCGAACTGGCCTGATATGATAACAGCAGTAAATACCCCTGTATATCCCCTATTAGTCCTTGGTACTGCTGATCGATCGCATGCTTTGTACTATCCTGTGGCTGGCATAGGTAGTACGTAATGTTAGCCCAGGCAGAATTATGGAGATAATTCATGGTCGTCTAGTGCGATATTGTGAGGCCCCTTTCAGTCCTTGGTACTACTAATCAACCTAATGCTTCATATTTTTTCTGTATGTAATGTTAATCTATATTGTGGCCGGGGGTGCATGATAGTCTAGTGCGGTAGGATAGGATGTGCAGTTTGGACATCTGCTGGTTCAGTGTTAGACCTTGGTACACCCTCCATCTAGGGGGTGTACTGATCCACAGATTGTATAGGTAGTATGTTATGCTAGGTCAAGCAGTATTGTGGAGTGTGGGTGGGGTTAATGCAGGCTTGTCTAGTGTGTACTCTATGCACCCTTGTTGGTCTACACTTGTTGGTATACGTAGCACACAATGCGTGGTGAAGCGGCGGGGGGGGGGGGGGGTAATGCATGGTTATCTAGTGTGGGAGTAGGGGAGGTAAGGTATGTTCTCGCGCTGGTTCAGTTGTAGCCCATAGCACAATAGATCCACCTAAGCGTTATACTGTCCTGAATATGTATGGATAGTACGCAATGTTAAATCACATAGTGCCATACTTGGCTGTCTGGTTGTGTAGTATAGGAAAAACTCTGTGTATCTCATAGGTCTAATGTTATCCCTTAGCAATGGCTTTGCAGAAACTTCTCGGTCGCTTATTATGGGAAATAGAAATAAGTATGAAAAGGTTGTTCGAGCAACAGTAGTGGAATGATAGTGATATCAACTGTGATCTGCAGCGACAGCAGTGCAATGATATGCACTATGAGCTGTCGTGAGTACCATAATTTAGTAATGGTTGAAACACAGGGAAGAATAGTAGCTGTCAATAGTAATAGGACGAGCAGTAATGGTCCAGAACTACAAGGGTTATAGAAGACTATAGAATATTGGGTGACTACAATAGTGTTGAATCAAAAGACAGATGGTGGCGAGTATGAACAAGTAGTGGCTTTGCAGCTACGAAGGTCTCGATGTGTGTGCGGGGGGGGGGGGGGGGGGGGCTCAGAAGGCTGAACCAAACGGGGGTACTAGGAGTCAACGGGTTGCCGATCGTTTGTAAACAGAATGGGAATGCAAATACACGTTAGACCTTCATGTATCTATATCCTTTCATGCTTTTCATGTTGACGCTTTGAGAAATCCTTTTTTCATTTGCTTTGTAGACTTACCCGGATGTTTGTGGAATTCAGTTTAAGTTCGACCGCAGATTCGTGGTCTCGACACGCTGCCGCTCCAGATCTCATCAACATTTAATGCAAATGGTCTAAGATTTTTAAAGCGTTATTTTTTCACCTCATACTTCTTGTGTTGAGGATGAGAATGTTCAGCAAGTATTCTCGTATGAATTGTAATTTCACGTTAAATCGAAAATACCGCGACAGACATACAGAGGTTTGACTTGTAGCCCCCCCCCCCCCCCCCCCCCCCGGCCTGATGTTACAATTCATTGACGTAGGTCTATGCTATGATCGTAATCTATCCTTCTTTCATTCATAGGAAGTTGTATGCTCTCTTTATGCCGTTTGTGATTGATGTTCAATTAGAGAAGAGTTTCACCCTCCCCGCGTCACTTATCCAAAGTACTCCAATATGTTCGCTTTGACACTAGTTTCAGTTGAAAGTAAACATGAGATCCTGCTAGATTCTGAGAAAGATATGGCCTGTGGGCAGTTCGCATTTAAGAAGATTCGTTCACACTATTTGGTTTACGTCTTCCATAAATGTAACCGTAGGTGAACAGATACACTTTCAGACACACCCCCCCCCCACCCCCCACCCCCACATCGCCGATCAACTGTAAGTATTTTTCCTTTTCAGTTCTAAAGAAATATGGGCTATGACTCCACAATCATTGTAACAAGTTCCAAAAGACTCCCCCACTCCCATAAGGTTCCGTCAGTGATTGTTTGGTGCCGATCAAGAAGTAATCAATCGAGACTTAGGAGAAAAGTATATATACTACTCGAGGCTTGCTAAGCACCAAGTATATCCAACTATCTGTTTTAGTTTTAGTTGAAATATTGTAATGAAAAGTGTATATATATTTTATTTAATTATATCTTTAATGATTTTAGTACAGAAATTAAGATTTTAGTTGTGTTTGACATTATTTTTTAGCTTTTGAATACGATAACCATGGAAAATGGATGTTATTGGTAAAAGAGGAAATTTTTCAATTTGCCATAAAGTTTATGGAGCGACCTGGTATGGGTTCAATATCGAGTATGAGATCCATGACTGTTAGTTAAAGCTTCAGAACGCCTTCTCATGCTCCCAATCAGGTTCCTGGTGGTCCTTTGTTGGATGTTGTTCCATTTTTGAACCAGTATGGCACCAAGCTCCTGAACACTTCTTGTCTGGACTGGACGGGCTGATATTGCAAGCGGCAACTCATTCCAGATATGTGCGATTGGATTGAGGTCAGGGGATCTTGCTGGCCAGTCCATACGCTCAGTCCCCTCCCTCTGTTAGTACTCCCTGACAGCATGGGCAACATGAGGACGGGCATTATCGTCCATCAGAATGAATCTCTCACCCACTGCAGTGAAAGTGAGTTTCAGCTATTTAATCCACAATAACGTTTGAAAGAATACGCCAGGAAGCGTGTGCGTTTTTCACGATTGCAAAGGTTTTTTTTCACAAATTTCAGACATATGCATGGGAATTCGGATACTAATTTCGATCCAAAATTTCGCTCCTATGCATATTGACCCATTCTAATATATTGAGTCAAACATGATCTTATATGCGAGGGTAAATTATATTTTGCTTGAGCTTGTCAAATAGCCTGGTGTGAAACACAGAAACTGTACATGGATAGCAGACGAGTTTGGAAACACCCACCGATTGTAAATTTCACCCAGATAATAGCTCATGTTCAGTGAAACTGTGCACAAAAAACATTAAACAATTAGCAAGGCAGCTACCATATGTAATTAGAAGATGTATTATAACCAAAAGCGGTGCCAAATAATGGTAATGATCAAAAGGAGATGATGAAAAGAGATTTTTGTCAAAGGGGGATGGCAAATAATGGTAGCAATGAAAAGAGGGTGGTAAATAAACGTAATGCTGAGAAGGGGGTGACAAATAACAATAATGAACAAGCATGGTGCCAAATAATGGCATTAATCAAAAGGAGATGACAAATAAAGGTTATATTCAAAGGGGGGCCGGCAAATGATGATAGCAATGAAAAGGGAGCTGCAGGTAAACATTGCTGAAAAGGGGGTGACAAATAACAATAATAAACAAAAGTGGTGCCAAAAAATGGTAATAATGAAAAGGGGATGACAAATAAAGATTATAGTCAAAGAGGGATGGCAAATAATGATAACAATGAAAAGGGGCAGGCAAGATAAGGTAACACTGAAAAGGGTGTGGCAAATAACTATAATAATCAAAACCAGAGTCATTATAGTTAAAGGGAATGGAAAATAAGAATAACAATTTAAAGGGAGTGGCAAGTCAGATAATACTCAAAAAGGGGTGGCAAATAAGATAATACTCAAAAGGGGTGGCAAATAAGTATAATAATCAAAAGTTATGCCAAATAATGGTAATAATCAAAGGGAGATGTCAAATAAAGATTATAGTCAAAGAGGGGTGGCAAATAATGATAACAATTAAACAGGGAGGCAAGTAAACACAATACTGAAAAAGGGGTGGGAAATAAATATAATAATCAGAATGGGTGCCAAATGATGGTAATAATCAAAAGATAAGAAATAAAGATTATAGTCAAAGGGGAATGGCAAATAATGAAAACAATTAAAAGCGGGTGGCAAGAAAAGGTAATACTGAAAGAGATGGAAAATAACTCTATTAATCAGAATGGGTGCCAAACAAATCAAAAGATGACAAATAAAGATGGCAAACAAAGGGGGGGGGGGTGGCAAATAATGAAAAGGGGATGGCAAATAAAGATAATTCTGAAAAGGGGTGGCAAATAACAATACTAAACAAAAGTGGTGCCAAATAATGGTACTAATCAAAAGGAGATGATGAAAAGAATATTTTGTCAAAGGGGGGTGGATATTGATGATAGCAATGAAAAGGGTGTGGCAAATAAACATAACACCAAAAAGAGGGTGACAAATAGCAATAATAAACAAAAGTGGTGCCAAATAATGGCAATGATCAAAAGGAGATGACAAATAAAGATTATAGTCAAGGGGAGATGGCAAATAATGATAGCAATAGAAAGGGGGGGGGGTGTGGCAAGATAAGGTAATACTGAAAAGGGGGGTGGCAAATAACTATAATAATCAAATAATGATGATAGCAATTAAAAGGGTGTGGCAAATAAACATAACACCAAAAAGAGGGTGACAAATAGCAATAATAAACAAAAGTGGTGCCAAATAATGGCAATGATCAAAAGGAGATGACAAATAAGAATTATAGTCAAGGGGGGTGGCAAATAATCATAGCAATAGAAAGGGGGGGTGGCAAGATAAGGTAATACTGAAAAGGGGGTGGCAAATAACTATAATAATCAAAATAGGAACCATTATAGTCAAAGGGGATGTCAAATAAGAAAAAACAATTAAAAGGGGGTTGCAAATAAGATAATACCGAAAAGGGGCTGGCAAACAGGATAATACTGAAAAGAGGTGGCAAATATTATAATAATCAAAAGCGATGCCAAATAATGGTAATAATCAAAAGGAGATGATGAAAAGAGATTTTTGTCAAAGGGGGATGGCAAATAATGATAGCAATGAAAAGGGGTGGCAAATAACAACAATACTGGGAAGGGGTGGCAAATAACAATAATGAACAAACATGGTGCCAAATAATGGTAGTAATGAAAAGGAGATGACAAATAAAGATTATAGTCAAAGGGGGGGGGGGCGCAATAATGATAACAATGAAAAGGGGCTGGCAAAAATACACTAATACTGAAAACAGTGTGGCAAATAACTATAATAATCAAAGAGGGAGCCATAATAGTCAAAGTGGATGGCAAATAAGAATATCAATTAAAAGGGGGTGAAAAATAAGATAATACTCAAAAGGGTTGTGGACGTTAAGATAATACTGAAAAGGGGGGTGGCAAATAAGTATAATAATCAAAAGAGGGGCGAAATAATGGTAATAATCAAAAGAGAGTAATAATGAAAAGGAGATGACAAATAACGATTATTGTCAAAGGGGGTGGCAAATAATGATAACAATTATAAAGGGTGGCAAGTAAAGACAATACTGAAAAAGGGATGGGAAATAACTATAATAATCAGAATGGGTGCCAAATAATGGTAATGATCAAAGGAAGACAAATGAAGACTATAGTCAAAGGGGATGGCAAACAATGATAACAATGGAAAGGGGATGGCAAATAAAGATAATTCAGAAAAAGGGGGTGGCAAAAAACAATACTAAACAAAAGTGGTGCCAAATAATGGTAATAATTAAAAGGAAATGATGAAAAGATATTTTGTCAAAGGGGGATGGCAAATAATGATAGCAATGAAGAGGGGTGGCAAATAAACATTATATTTAAAGGGGGTGACAAATAGCAATAACAAACAAAACTGGTGCCAAATAATGGCAATAATTGGAAGGACATGACAAATAAAGATTATACTCAAAGGGAGGTGGCAAATAATGATAGCAAGGAAAAGGGGGTGGCAAGATAGAGTAATATTGAAAAGGGGGGTGACAAATAACTATAATAATCAAGAGGGGAGCCATTAGAGTCAAAGGGGATAGCAAATAAGAAAACAATTAAAAGGGGGTGGAAAATAAAATAATACTGAAAAGAGGATGGCAAATAGGATAATACTGAAAAGGGGATGGCAACTAGGATAATGCTGAAAAGGGGCTGGCAAATAATGATAACAATGAAAAGGGGGGTGGCAAGATTAGGTAACACTAAAAAGGTGTGACAAATAACTATAATAATCAAAACAGGAGCCATTAGAGTCAAAGGGGATGGCAAATAAGAAAAACAATTAAAAGGGGGTGGCAAATAAGACAATACTGAAAAGGGGATGGCAAATGGGATAATACTGAAAAGGGGGGTGGCAAATAATTATAATCTAAAGTGGTGCCAAATAATGATAATAATCAAAAGAAAATGATGAAAAGAGATTTTTGTCAAAGGGGATGATAAATATTGATAGCAATGAAAATGGGGTGACAAATAATCATAATACTGAAAAGGGCATGTCAAATAAAAATAATGAACAAAAGTGGTGCCAAATAATGGTAACAATCAATTGGAGATGACAAAATAATGATAGCAATGAAAAGGGGGTGACAAATAAACATAATACTGAAAAGTGCATGTCAAATAACAATAATGAACAAAAGTGGTGCCAAATAATGGTAATAATCAAAAAGAGATGACAGATAAAGATTACAGTCAAAGGCAGATGGCAAATAATGATAGCAATTAAAAGGGTGGTGGCAAGTAAAGATAATACTGAAAAGGGGGGTAGCAGATAATTACAATAATCAAAAGTGGTGCCAAATAATGGTAATATTCAAAAGGAGATAACAAATGAAGATTATATTTAAAGGGGTGGCAAATAACAGTAGTGATGGAAAAGGGTGGAAAATAAGATAATAATGAAAAGATGTGGCATATAACTATGATAACCAAAAGTGGTGTCAAATAATGGTAATAATCAGAAGGAGATGACGACTACAGATTTTAGTCAAAAGGGGTGGCAAATAATGATAACAATTAAAAGGGGGTGGCAAATAAAGATAATAATGAAAAGGCATGGCAAATAACTATAATACTCAAAAGTGGTGTACCAAATAATGGTAATAATCAAAAGGATATAATAAATAAAGATTATAGTCAAAGGTGGTGACAAATAATGATAGCAATAAACAGGGGGTGGAAAATAAACATAATACTGAAAAGTGGGTGGCAAATAACAATAATAAACAAAAGTGTTGCCAAGTTATGGAAATAATCAAAAGGAGATGACAAATAAAGATTATAGTCAAAGTGTGATGGCAAATAATGGTAACATTGGAATATTGCTGGCAAATAAAGATAATATTGAAATGAGTGGCAAATAACTATAATGATCAGAATGGATGCAAATAATGGAAATGATGAAAAGAAGATGACAAATAAAGATTATATTCGAAGGGAGATGCAAAATAATGAAAGCAATAAAAAGCAGTGGCAAATAAACATAATACGAAAAAGGGGGTGGCAAATAACAATAACACACAAAAATGTTGCCAAATAATGGTAATAATCAAAAGGACATGACAAATAATGATTATAGTCAAGGGGGGGGGGGGGGCAAATAATGATAACAATTATAAGGGGAGGCAAGTAAAAACAATACTGAAAAAGGAGTGGGAAATAACTATAATAGTAAGAATGGGTGCCAAATAATGCTAATAATCAAAAGAAGACAAATAAAGATTATAGTCAAAGGGGGTGACAAATGATGATAACAATGAAAAGGGGATGGCAAATAAAGATAATTCTGAAAAGGGGTGGCAAATAACAATACTAAACAAAAGTGGTGCCAAATAACGGTAATAATCAAAAGAAAATGATGTAAAGAGATTTTTGTCAAAGAGGGATGGCAAATAATGATTGCAATGAAAAGGGGTGGCAAATAAACATAATACTGAAAAGGGGGTGACAAATAACAATAAAAAACAAAAGTGGTGCCAAATAATGCCAATAATCAGAAGGAGATGAGAAATAAAGATTGTAAGTCAAAGAGGGGTAGCAAATAATGATAACAATGAAAAGGGGGTGGCAAGATAAGGTAATACTAAAAAAAGGGGGTGTTAAATAACTATAATAATCAAAATGGTAGCCATTATAGTCAAATGGGATGGCAAATAAGAATAACAATTAAAAGGGGGTGGCAAATAAGATATTACTGAAAAGGGGGTGGCAAATAAGATAATACTGAAAAGGGGTGGCAAATAAGTATAATAATCAAAAGTGGTGTACAATAATGGTAATAATCAAAAGGGGATGATGAAAAGAAATTTTTGTCAAAGGGGGATGGCAAATAATGATAGCAATGAAAAGGGGGGTGGCAAATAAACATAATACTAAAAAGGGAGTGACAAATAACAATAATGAACAAATGTGGTGCCAAATAATTGCAGAAATCAAAAGGAGATGACAAATAAAGATTATAGTCAAAGGGGGGGGGTGGCAAATAATGATAGCAATAAAAAGGGGTGGTAAATAAACATAAAAGGGGGTGACAAATAACAATAACAAACAAAAGTAGTGCCAAAAAATGGTAATAATCAAAAGGAGATGATAAATAAAGATTATAGTCAAAGGGGATTTCAAATACTGATAACAATGGAAAGAGGCTTGCAAGAAAAGGTACGACTGAAAAGGGGGTGGTAAATAACTATAATAATCAAAGTGGGAGCCTTGATAGTCAAAGGGGATGACAAATAAGAATATCAATTAATAGAGATATGAAAATAAGATAATACTGGAAAGGGGGTGGCAAAAATGTATAATAATCAAATGTGGAGCCAAATAATGGTAATAATCAAAAGGAGATGACAAATAAAGATTATAGTCAAGGGTGGGGGGTGGCAAATAATGATAACAATTAAAAGAGGTGGCAAGTAAAGACAATACTGAAAAGGGGTGGAAAATAACTGTAATACTCAGAATGGGTGCCAAATAAAGGTAATTGTCAAAAGAAGACAAATAAAGGTTATAGTCAAAATGGAAAGGCAAATAATGATAACATTGAAAAGGGGATGGCAGATAAAGTTAATACTGAAAAGGGGGTGGCAAATGACAATATTAAACAAATGTGGTGACAAATAATGGTAATAATCAAAAGGAGATGATGAACAGAGATTATAGTCTGTGGGAGATGGCAAATAATGATAGCAATGAAAAGGGGGGTGGCAAGATAGAGTAATACTGAAAAGGTGGAGGCAAATAACTATAATAATCAAAACGGGAGTCATTAGAGTCAAAGGATATGGCAAACAAGAAAAACAATTAAAAGCGGGTGGCAAATAAGATAATACTGAAAAGGGGATGGCAAATAGGATAATACTGAAAAGGGGGTGGCAATTAAGTATAATAATCAAAAGTGGTGCCAAATAATGATAATAATCAAAAGGAGATGATGAAAAGAGATTTTTGTCAAACGGGGATGGCAAATAATGATAGCAATGAAAGGGGGTGACAAATAAACATAATACTGAAAAAGGGGTGTCAAATAATAATAATGAACAAAAGTGGTGCCAAATAATGGTAATAATCAAAATGAGATGACAGATAAAGGTTGTAGTCAAAGGCAGATGGCAAATAATGATAGCATTTAAAATGGGGGTGGCAAGTAAAGATAATACTGAAAAGTGGGTGTCAAATAACTATAATAATCAAAAGTGGTTCCATTTAATGGTAATATTCAAAATGAGATGACAAATAAAGATTATATATAGAGGGGTGGCAAATAATAGTAGGGATGGAAAAGGGTGGGAATAAGATAATAAAGAAAAGAAGTGGCGAATAACTATGATAACCAAAAGTGGTGTCAAATGATGGTAATAATTAAAAGGGGGTGGCAAGTAAAGATAATAATGAAAAGGTGTGGCAATAACTATAATACTCAAAAGTGGTGCCAAATAATGGTAATAATCAAAAGGAGATGACAAATAAAGATTATAGTCAAAGGTGGTGACAAATAATGATAGCAATAAAAAGGGGGTGGCAAATAAACATAATACTGCAAAGGGGGTGGCAAATAACAATAATAAACAGAAGTGGTGTCAAATAATGGTAATTATAAAAAAAGGAGATGACAAATAAAGACTATAGTCAAAGGGGTGGCAAATAATGATAACAAGGGAAAGGAGGTGGCAAATGAATATACTACTGAAAGGGGTGGCACATGACTATAATAATTAAAAGGGGTGCAAAATAATGATAATAATCAAAGGAGGTGACAAAAAAAGATTACACTCAAAGGAGGTGGCAAATAATTGTTTTTGTGTTGGCGGATCTGAAGAAGAAATTTCCTCATATTGCACTAAGTTAAACTTTAGGCTCCAATAGAGAGACCAAACACTAACTCAGGGACCCGACTCGAACCAAATTTGAAAGCATTCTGACTGGTGGATTTCAACAAAAAGATTTTTAAAGAGATTTTCTCATATTGAACCAAGTTGAATATGGGATCCCAAAGGAAACCCAAATATTAACCCAATGATGCGCGATTTAAGCAAATGTGAGTTTGGCCAACCTAGGGATGTTGTACACTAAATATGAAAGGATTTTGACTGGGGAATCTGAAGAGGATTTTTAAAGAGATGCCCTCATATTGCACCAAGTTAAAATTCGGGCTCCTACAGGGACCCCAATTATTAACCCAAGGACTCAATTTGAACAAACTTGAATCTGCACCCCCACCCGCCCAACCCCAGGGATGTAATATACCAAATATCATAAGATTCGAATTGATGGTTCTTTTTTTAATTTTGAAAAACAATTTATGGGTGCTATCAGAATATTGGCCCTTGTGGTGTCCCCTGTGGGCGTGGCAAGGTTATTTGAACACATTTTAATTGGCATATCATAGGGAACACGCACCTGAAATTTGGTTCAATTCGGCGCAGTGGTTTTTGAGTGGAGTCGATAATGTAAAGTTCACGCCCAATGGACAACAGACAAAAACTGATCACTTAAGCTCTCATGGCTAAGTCAGGTCAGCTAAAATCAATATTCTGGTCTGTGCCGTTTCAGAAATGTGGGAGTTTGATTTTTTCTATTTTTAGCACCTTTGGAAATCAATCAAGTACTCATAACCTAATTATATTAGATGACGAATTTGGTTCAAACCAACCCATTGGTTCTTGAAATGAAAAGTTTGGGTGGAGCCCAAAATAGGCATATCCCCACAGACAGCCAAAATATTGACCTACAGACTTCCCTTGAACCCTTATAAAAATATTTTCTACCAGTGAGATTGTGCGAGCTTGTTGCAAGCTTGCGTGTGCTTGTTATTTTGGGCAAGCTCATGGTGTAAGCTTGTGCGAGCTTGCAGCAGAAATCACAGAAGCCAGTTTGCTTATGGTGGATTCAGGATGTCTATTGGGCAGAACACATCATGTGATTTTGTTCCACCCAAGGCTTCAGATACAACTGTTAGGATTCAAATTAGTCTGCTGCATCATACATGTGTGTAAGATAAGGTCTGCATGTTTTTCAACATTTTCCTCTTGTTATTGTTGTATATAATCAGGTAATTAGTAAACCTTTTATATGTTGATCATGCAGGCAAGAGCTGGAATCCCAGTGCCTCAGTGGTTACGGCACTGAGCTTCAAACCGAGAGTTACATGCTTCAATCCCCGTCAGGGGTATCTGCATTGTGTCCCTGGGAAAAGCCCTTAATTCCAATTGCCCACTTCTCATTTGTTTGGAATGAGCTTGCACTAGGTTTTTAATGATTTTTAGGCTTTTGGGCATTAAACCACAGCCCGAAGATGGCAAAAGCTTCATTTGAACAAGTAGAAAGGGTATACACCAAAGATGGTCGGTACCATATATGCTTGAATTTGGCGCAGTGGTTTTGAAGAAAATATATTTCAAAAGTTAAAGGACGACACACGACCCATGATGGACGACAGATGCCAAGCTATGGCATTAGCGCCCACTAAATTTCAGTCAGGTGAACCAACAAGAGGCTCCATGAAGCCTGAGGCGCTCAGCTGGTAAAGTTCTTCAAATAACAGATTTCTGATCTGGGAAATATTGGCATTTCAAAATATTGATATATTAAGTTCCTGGGGTTCCCACAGGGATATGGAAACTATAATCTTTATTTGTCACCTCCTTTTGATTATTACATTATTTGGCACCCCTTTTGATTATTATAGTCAAGAGCCACACATTATTTGGCACCCATTCTGATTATACTAGTTATTTGCCACCCATTTCAGTATTGCCTTTATTTGCCACTCCAATTTCAATGTTATCATCATTTGCCATCACCATTTGAATATAACCTTTATTTGTCACCTCCCTTTGACTATTACCAATATTTAGGACCCCTTTTGATTATTATAGTCATGTGCCATCCCTTTCCAATATTACCTTTATTTGCCACCCCTTTCCATTAGTATCCTTATTTTCCACCCCTTTCCATTGCAATTTGTGTAATCTTTATTTGCCACCTCCTTTTGTTTAATACCATTATTTGGCACCACTTTTGTTTATTATTGTTATTTGTCACCCCCTTTTTCAATATTATGTTATTTGCCACCCCCTTTTAATTGCTATCATTATTTGCCATCCCCTTTGACTACAATCTTTTATTTGTCATCTCCTTTTGATGAATACCATTATTTGGCACCACCTTTGTATATTATTGTTATTTGTCACCCCTTTTAACTATTATGTTTATTTGCCAACCCCTTTTGATTGCTATCATTATGTGCCATCCCTCCTTGTCAAAAATCTCTTTTCATCATCTCCTTTTGATTAGTATCATTATTTGGCACCACTTTTGTTTAGTATTGTTATTCACCACCCCCTTTTCAGTATAATCTTCATTTGCCATCCACTTTACATTGTTATCATTATTTGCCGTCCTTTGACTATAATCTTTATTTGTTATCATTTTATTATTACCATTATTTGGCACCTATTCTGATTATTATAGTTATTTGCCACCCCCTTTCAGTATTACCTATTCTTGCCACCCCTTGTAATTGTTATCATTATTTGCCACCCCATTTGACTATAATCTTTATTTGTCATCTGTTGATTATTACCATTATTTGGCTCCCATTCTGATTATTATAGTTATTTCCCAACCCCTTTTCAATTTTGTCTTTACTTCCCACTCCTTTTAATTGTTATCATTATTTACCATCCCCTTTGACTATAACATCTGTTCATCATCTCCTTTTGATTATTACCATTATTTTGGCACCACGTTTGTTGGTATGTTATTTGTCACTTCCTCAGTATTATGTTTATTTGCCACCCCCTTTTCATTGCTATCGTTATTTGCCATTCCCTTTGACAATAATCTCTATTTGTCACCTCCTTTTGATTATTACCACTATTTGGCATGACTTTTGATTATTATAGTAATGGGCCACCACGCTTTTCAATATTATCTTTATTTGCCACCGTGTTTTCATTGGTATCATTATTTGCCATCTCCCTTTGTCTATAATCTTTATTTGTCATCTTCTTTTAATTATTCCCAATATTTTGACACCACTTTTGTTCATTATTGTTATTTGTCACCCTTTTTCAGTATTATGTTTATTTGCCACACCCTTTTCATTGCTATCATTATTTGCCATCCCCTTTGACAATAATCTTTATTCGTCACCTCCTTTTGATTATTAACATTATATGGCATGACTTTTGATTATTATAGTAATGGGCCACCCCCTTTTCAGTATTATCTTTATTTGCTACACCCTTTTCATTGGTATCATTATTTGCCATCTCCCTTTGTCTATAATCTTTATTTGTCGGTTCCTTTTGATTATTACCAATATTTGGCACCACTTTTGTTCATTATTGTTATTTGTCACCCCTTTCTCAGTATTACGTTTATTTGCCACCCCCTTTTCATAGCTATCATTATTTGCAATGCCACCCCCCATTTGACTATCATCACTGTTCATCATCTATTACCATTATTTGGCTCAATTTTTGTTAGTACTGTTATTTGCCACGTCCTTTTCTGAATTATCTTTATTTGCGATCCCCTTTTTATTGTTATCATTATTTGCCATCACCCTTTGACTATAATCTTTATTTGTTATCTTTTGAATATTACCATTATTTGGCACCCATTCTGATTATTATTATAGTTATTTTCCACTCCTTTTTCAGTATTATTTTTACTTGCCACCCCTTTTAATTGTTATCATTATTTGCCACCTTCTTAGACTTTGTCATCTCCTTTTGAATATTACCATTTGTTGGCGCCACTTTTGATTATTATACTTATTTGCCACCCCTTTTCAGTATTATCTTAGTTGCCACCCTCCCCTCCCTCCTTTGAGTATTATTTTATTTGCCACCTTCTTTTAATAGTTATTCTTATTTGCCATCCCCATTGATTATAATGGCTCCCATTTTGATTATTATAGTTATTTGCCACTTCCTTTTCAGTATTACATTATCTAGCCACCCTTTTTCATTGTTATGATTATTTGCCATTCCCCTTTGACTACAATCTTTATTTGTCATCTCCTTTTGATTATTTCCACTATTTGGCACCACTTTTGTTTATTTTTGTTATTTGTCACCCCCTTTTCTGTATTATGTTTCTTTTCCACTCCCTTTTGATTGCTATCATTATTTGCCATCCCCCTTTGAATACAATCTTTATTTGGCATCTCCTTTTGATTATTACCATTATTTGGCACCACTTTTGTTTATTTTGTTATTTGTCACCCCCTTCTCACTATTATGTTTAATAGCCAAACCCTTTTCATTGCTATCATTATTTGCCACCTCCTTTGACTAAAATCTCTTTTCAACATCTCCTTTTGATTATTACCATTATTTGGAACCACTTTTGTCTAGTATTGTTAATCGCCACCCCCTTTTCTGTATAATCTTTATTTCCCATCCCCTTTTCCATTATCATCATTATTTGGCACCCATTC
Source organism: Pictodentalium vernedei (assembly GCA_031216915.1). Lineage (NCBI taxonomy): Eukaryota > Metazoa > Mollusca > Scaphopoda > Dentaliida > Dentaliidae > Pictodentalium > Pictodentalium vernedei. The sequence goes on from CM062295.1 coordinate 326,565,564, forward strand.
TGATTATTAGAGTTATTTACCACCCCCTTTCAGTATTACCTTTTCTTGCCACCCTCTCTTACTTATTATCATTATTTGCCATCCCCATAGACTATAATCTTTATTTGTCATCTTTTGATTATTACCATTATTTGGCACCCATTCTGATTAGTATAGTTATTTCCCAACCCTTTTTCAGTATTGTCTTTATTTGCCGCCCCTTTTAATTGTTCTCATTATTTGCCATCACCTTTGACTATAATCTTTATTTGTAATCTCCTTTTGATTATTAACATTATTTGGCACCACTTTTGTGTATTATTGTTATTTTTACCATTATTTGGCACCACTTTTGATTATTATACTTATTTCCCAGCCGCTTTTCAGTGTTATCTTATTTGCCACACCCTTTTCTGCATTACATTATTTGCCACTCCCTTTTAACTGTTATTATTATTTGCCATCCCCTTGGACTTTAATGGCTCCCGTTTTGATTATTATAGTTATTTGCCAACCCCTACTCAGTATTACCTTATATTGCCAGCCCCTTCTCATTGTTATCATTATTTGCCATCCCCTTTGCACTATAATGGCTCCCGTTTTGATTAATATCATTATTGGCCAACCCCTTCTCAGTATTACGTTATCTTGTCAGCCCCTTTTCATTGTTATCATCAGTTGCCATCACCCTTTGACTATAATCTTTATTTGTCATCTTTTGATTATTACCATTATTTGGCTTCAATTCTGATTATTATAGTTATTTCCCACCCCTTTTCAATATTTCCTTTACTTGCCACTCCTTTTAATTGTTATCATTATTTACCATCCTCTTTGACTATAACCTCTGTTCATCATCTCCATTACATTACTTCCATTATTTCGCACCACGTTTGATAAGTATGTTATTTGTCACTTCCTTTTCAGTATTATGTTTATTTGCCACCCCCTTTTTATTGCTATCATTATCTGCCATCCCTCTTTGACTATAATCTTTATTTGTCATCTCCTTTTGATAATTACCATTATTTGGCATGACTTTTGATTATTATAGTTATTTGTCACCCCTTTTTCAGTATTATGTTTATTTGCCATCCCCTTTTCATTGTTACCATTATTTGCCACCTCCTTTGAATATAATCTTTATTTGCCATCTTTTGATTATTACCATTCTTTGGCACCCATTCTGATTATTATAGTTATCTCCCACTCCCTTGTCAGTATTGTTTTTACTTGCCACCCCTTTCAATTGTTATCATTATTTGCCACCCCCCTTAGGCTATAACCTTTGTCATCTCCTTTTGATTATTGCCATTACTTGGCACCCCTTTTGATTATTATACTTATTTGACATCCCTTTTCAATATTATCTTATTTGCCACTCCCTTTTCAATATTATCTTATATTTTCCACCTCCTTTTAATTGGTTTTCTTATTTGGCATCCCCTTCGGTTATAATGGCTCCCGTTTTGATTATTATAGTTATTTTCCACTTCCTTTTCAGTATTATCTTATCTTGTCACCCTTTTTCATCGTTATCATTATTTGCCATCCCCCTTTGACTACAATCTGTATTTGTCATCTCCTTTTGATTATTACCATTATTTGTCACCACTTTTGTTTATTAATGTTATTTGTCATCCCCTTTTCAGTATTATCTTTATTTTCCACCCCCTTTTCATTGATATCATTATTTGCCATCCCTCTTTGATAAAAATCCTGTTTCATCATCTCCTTTTGAATATTACCATTATTTGGCACCACTTTTGATTATTATACTTATTTGCCATCCCCTTTCAGTATTACCTTTTCTTGCCACCCCCCTTTTAATTGTCATCTTTATTTGCCACCCCTTTGTCTATAATCTTTATTTGTCATCTCTTGATTATTACCATCATTTGGCACCCAATCTGATTATTATAGTTATTTGCCAACCCCTTTTCATTATTACCTTATCTTGCCATCCCTTTCCACTATTATCATTATTTGCCATCCCCCTTTCAATATAATCTTTATTTGTCATTGTTTGATTATTACCATTATTTGACACCCATTCTGATTATTACAGTTATTTGCCACCCCCTTTCAGTATTACCTTTTCTTGCCACCCTCTTTCAATTGCTATCATTATTTGCCACCCCCATTGACTATAATCTTTATATATCATCTTTTGATAATTACCATTATTTGGCACCCATTCTGATTATTATAGTTATTTCCCAACCCTTTTCCAGTATTGTCTTTATTTGTCACCCCTTTTAATTGTTCTCATTATTTGCCATCCCCTTTGACTATAATCTTTATTTGTCATCTCCTTTCGATTTTTACCATTATTTGGCACTACTTTTGATTATTATACTTATTTTCCACCCCCATTTCAGTGTTATCTTTATTGCCAACCCCTTTCCTGCATTATATTATTTGCAACCCCCTTTTAACTGTTAATTTTATTTGTCATCCCCTTTGACTATAATCTTTATTTGCCATCTTTTGATTATTACCATTGTTTGGATCCCATTCTGATTATTATAGTTATTTCACACCCCCTTTTCAATTTTGTCTTTACTTCCAACACCTTTTAATTGTTATCATTATTTACCATCCCCTTTGACTATAACCTCTGTTCATCATCTCCATTATATTATTACCATTATTTGGCACCACGTTTGTTAGTATGTTATTTGTCACTTTCTTTTCAGTAGTATGTTTATTAGCCACCCCCTATTTATTACTATCATTATATGCCATCCTCTTTGATAGTTATCTTTATTTGTCACCTCCTTTTGATTATTACCACTATTTGGCACGACTTTTGATTATTATAGTAATGGGCCACCCCCTTTTCAGTATTATCTTTATTTTCCACCCCCTTTCCATTGGTATCATTATTTGCCACCCCCTTTGTCTATAATCTTTATTTGTCAACTCCTTTTGACTATTACCAATATTTGGCACCACTTTTGTTCATTATTGTTATTTGTCGCCCCTTTTTCAGTATTATGTTTATTTGCCACCCCCTTTTCATAGCTATCATTATTTGCCAATTCCATCCCCCTTTGACTATCATCGCTGTTCATCATCTATTACCATTATTTGGATCAATTTTTGTTAGTACTTTTATTTGTCACCCCCTTTTCAGTATTACCTTTATTTGCCATCACCCTTTGACTATAATCTTTGCTTGTTATCTTTTTATTATTACCATTATTTGGCACCCATTCTGATTATTATTATAGTTATTTCCCACTCCTTTTTTCAGTATTGTTTTTACTTGCCACCCTCCTTTTAATTGTTATCATTATTTGCCACCCCCTTAGACTATAAACTTTGTCATCTCCTTTTGATTATTACCATTTGTTGGCACACTTTTGATTATTAAACTTATCTGCCACCCCCTTTTCAGTATTATTTTATTTGCCACCCCCTTTTGTGTATTATTTTATTTGCCACCTCCTTTTAATTGTTATTCTTATTTGCCATCACCTTCGATTATAATGGTCCCCTGTTTTGATTATTATAGTTATTTTCCACTTCCTTTTCAGTATTACCTTATCTTGCCACCCTTTTTCATTGTTATCATTATTTGCCATTCCTCTTTGACTACAATCTGTATTTGTCATCTCCTTTTGATTATTACCATTATTTGTCACCACTTTTGTTTATTAATGTTATTTGTCTCCCCCTTTTCTGTATTACGTTTATTTTCCATTCCCTTTTGATTGCTATCATTATTTGCCATCCCCCCTTTGACAAAAATCTCTTTTCATCATCTCCTTTTGATTATTACCATTATTGGCACCACTTTTGATTATTATACTTATTGCCATCCCCTTTCAGCATTACCTTTTCTTGCCACCTCTCCTTTTAATTGTTATCTTTATTTGCCACACCCCCCTTTAACTATAATCTTTATTTGTCATCTTTTGATTATTACCATTATTTGACACCCTTTCTAATTATTATAGTTATTTCCCAACCCCTTCTCAGCATTGCCTTTACTTGCCACCCCTTTTATTCCTATCATTATTTGCCATCACGTTTTGACTACAATCTTTATTTGTAATCTGCTTTTGATTATTATTCTTATTTCCCACCCCCTTTTCAGCATTATCTTATTTGTCACCCCCCCTTTTCTGCATTATCTTATTTGCCACCCCCCTTTTAACTGCTATTATGATTTGCCATCCATCCCCTTTCACTATAATGGCTCCCATTTTGATTATTATCATTATTTTCCAACCCCTTCTCAGTATTACCTTATCTTGTCAGGCCCTATTCATTGTTATCATTATTTGCCATCACTCTTTGACTATAAGCATTATTGTCATTTTTTGATTATTACCATTATTTGGATCCCATTCTGACTATTATAGTTATTTCCCAACCCCTTTTCAATATTGCCTTTATTTGCCAACCCTTTCAATTGTTATCATTATTTAACATCCCCTTTGACTTTTACCTCTGTTCATCATCTCCATTATATTATTACCATTATTTGGCACCACTTTTGTTAAGTATGTTATTTGTCACCCCCTTTTCAGTATTATGTTTATTTGCCCCCCCCCCCCCCTTTCATTACTATCATTATTTGCCATCCCCCTTTGGCTATAATATTGTCACCTCCTTTTGATTATTACCATTATTTGGCATGACTTTTGATTATTATAGTAATGGCCACCCCTTTTCAGTATTATCTTTATTTTCCACCCCCTTTTCCTTGGTATATTATTTGCCACCCCTTTGTCTATAATCTGTATTTGTCATCTCCTTTTAATTATTACCTATATTTGGCACCACTTTTGAATATACTTATTTGCCACCCCCTTTTCAGTATTGTCATATTTGCCAACCCCTTTTCAGCATTATCTTATTTGCCTCCCCCTTTTAACTGTTATTATTATTTGCTATCCCCTATGGCTATAATGGCTCCTGTTTTGATTACTATAGTTATTTGCCAATCTCTGTTCAGTATTACCTTATCTTGCCAGCATGTTTTCATTGTTATTATTATTTGCCACCCCGTTTCATTATTATCTTTATTTTCCAAGCTTTTTCGTTGTTATTGTTATTTGCCCCCTCTTTGAGAGTAATCTTTATTTGTCATCTCCTTTTGATTGTTACCATTATTTGGCACAACTCTTGATTATTATAGTTATTTGCCACCCCATTTTCAGTATTATCTTTTCTCGCCACTCCCTTTTAATTGCTATCATTATTTGCCACCACCCTTTGCCTATAAGCTCTATTCATCATCTCTTTTTGATTATTAACATTATTTGGCACCACTTTTGTGTATTATTGTTATTTGCAACCCTCGTTTCAGTATTATCTTTAGTTGCCACCGAATTTTCAGTATTATCTTTATTTTCCACCCCCCCCCCCTTTCATAGCTATCATTATTTGCCACCCCCTTTGACTATAATCTTTCTTTGTCATCTCCATTTGTTTATTACCATTATTTGGCACCACTTTTGATTATTATATTTATCTGCCACCCCCCTTTTAAGTATTATCTTTACTTGCCATCCCCTTATAATTACTATCATTATTTTCCATCACCTTTTGACTCTGAGCTCTATTCATCATCTCCTATTGATTATTAAGATTATTTGGCACCACTTTTTTATTATTGTCATTTCCCACCCCCTTTTCAGTATTATCTTTATTTGCCACCCTTTTTCTTTGTTATCATTATTTGCCATCCATCTTTGACTATAGTCTTCATTTGTCATCTCCATTTGATCATTACCATTATTTTGCACCTCTTTTGATTATTATATTTATTTGCCACCCCTTTTCATTATTATCTTTATTCTCCACACCTTTCCATTGCTCTCATTATTTTCCTCCACCTTGAATATGATCTTTCTTTATCATCTTCATTTGATTATTACCATTATTTGGCACCACTTTTGATTATTATAGTTATCTGCCACCCCCTTTTCAGTATTATCTTTACTTGCCACCCCCTTTCCTTGTCATCATTATTTCCCACCCCCTGTGTCTATAATCTTTATTTGTCATCTCCTTTTGACTATTACCATTATTTGGCACCACCTTTGATTATTATAGTTATTTTCCACCCCTTTTCAGTATTATCTTTACTGGTCAACCCAATTTTAATAGTTTTCATTATTTGCTTCACCCTTTGACTGTACCTCTGTTCGTCATCTCCTTTTGATTATTACCATTATTTGGCACAACTTTTGTTCATTATTGTTATTTGCCACCCCCTTTTCAGTATTATCTGTATTTGCCACCCCCTTTCCAGTGTTACCAGTACGGACTATAATCTTTATTTGTCGTATCTTTTTGATTATTACCATTATTTGGCACCATTCTGATTATTATAGTTATTTGCCACACCCTTTCAATACTATCTTTATTTGCCACCCCCATTTGTTTGTTATCTTTATTTGACGCCCCTCACCTTTGAATATAATCTTTAAATGTCATCTCCTTTCGATTATTACCATTATTTGGCTCCCCTTTTGATTATTAGTTGTTTTCCCCTCCCCCTTTTCAGTAATATTTTTATATACCACCCCCTTTGATAATTATAATTATTCCCCATCCAGTTTTGATTATCATTATCACTTGCCACTCATTTTGATTATTAATGGTATTTACCACCCCTTCTCATTATCATCTTGATTTGCCATCCCCTTTCAACGATTATCTTTATTTGCCAGCGCGTTTTGGTTGTTATCATTATTGGCTACTCTTTTTTATTATTAATTTGTATAATTATTTGCCTCCCACTTTCAGTATTATATTTATTTGGCGTCCCCTTTTTATTTTGATCATTATTGCCCATCCCTTTTTCACATACGTGGTAGCCCAAGCACATACCCTCAGTTCTCCGCACTTGGAAAAATTCTACAATATTTTTTAAAATCGCTATTTACCAGCCTATCGCCCCATTCCCACCTCTTCAGATTTTTAGAGACCAAACGAGGTGAATGTGCCCCATAATGTTATCTTAACACAACCCGAAACTAAATCTTGCCCGTTACTGAAATTTCTATTTGCCACCCGGGTGGCAAATAGCTAAAATAAAGAGGAATAGTTATTTGCCACCCGGGTGGCAAATAGACACTTTCGATGTTTTCAGAAGCCTATTATTGTTGATGTGTTAATTTGAATTCTACCGCGTTTACTGTTGTTTTATCTTGTTATTCAATTCCAGTGAATGAAAGCGAACAGGATATCTAAATACCACAAACTGAGGTCCTTACAGTAAGGGAGTCTGAAAACCTTGGATATGAAATTTAAGTCCTCATTCCTAGATTCTTCAAGCGATAGTCGGTAGGGTGGGGATGGGGATGTCATAGCCCGGGACTAACACCTTCATTCAGTGGTAAACGACACTTCACATAAAACATTGTGAAAAAGGCAGGGAACTTGCACGTTTTGAGATGATCATATAGCAAGCCAGGGGTGGCGGAGCCGGGGAGGTGAGACACAGGAGACACGCCCCCCTCCCACCACACACACTTTTTTCCACCAATTATAAGCACACAAACAGCATTTTGATATAATATACATAACCCCCATAGACACTACACATTTCTTTCTCATCAATTCTCATTCGATTCATATGCACCGTATTTCTTTTCTCGTTCACTTTTGCCCTGTGATTTTGCAAAATATAAATTTATATTCAGAGGCAAAGAACTAGTTCAATTCGATTCAATCCAAAGTATACGAATTGGATGGACGCCATGTACGTTGTAATGTGTACCAAAAGGTGGGATATATAATGACGAATGCTTCTCTTAAATCAAAATAAATCTACTACTTCTACCCTAATCCGTGGTAACACCCGAAGACAGCCGATGTAATACCAAGGCAGCTGATGCCACATGATTCACTATGGTCCAATATCCCAAAATATGGACAATAAGGTTTAGGTTAGGTTGAGGTCGCTGAGGTTAGTGTCTTAAATAGGGTGTGAAAAAGGGTGAGAGGCAGCGTATATAAATTTATATATTTTCCATGAATAAACCACCCCCCAACTATTTACCCCAGCCCCGAAGAAACATTATTTTTCAACCTACACCCTAGTGATACCCATAAAGGTGTGACCGCCGCTTTTTGGTGTGACTCCCCACTTTTCTGGAGCTTCCGCCGCCTCTGTAGAAGGCCTATTTTACAGAGTTCAAAACAATATGTACTAACACATGAGCACATCTCGATACGATAATCATACAGTTTCTTATATGTAAGGTACCCTAGCTTGCACTAGGTCAAGGAACTGTATAGACTGATACAGGCTTAGATGAATGGGGTGATCTGATTAAGCCTAGATTTGATCAAAGGCAGATGTCTAGTAGCCACTAAGCTTGCAGTAGTGCCACAAGTCAATACCAATTGTACGAGGTAGTAATGGCAAAGGACAGCAAGGGTGATAGAAGACTATAGTATTGGGTAAATACAATATTATTGGATCATACGACAGATGGTGGTGACCATGGACAACTAGTTGCCCTTGAGCTTGGAAAAGTGTATGTGTGTGTGTGGGGGGGGGGAGGTATAGAAGGCCGGATCACACAGGTACTAGAAATCATAACTATCATCAGATAAACATCCTGCAAATGGCATCCTATAAAGGGTATCGTTAACAGGTATCTTCAAAAAGTATCTTCAAAAGGTATCCTCAAATAGTACTATACTATGTGTCCTCAAATACCGAAATGAGTCGTAAATGAAATGAGCAGTAAATAGAGTCTCTCGTTCGAGCAATTGCTCTACAGTTCATTTTCTCGATGAGATTCGAGTTGCTCGAGCGATCTGATGTAACTATCACTTCTTTCGTATTTTTCAGTAGGCGCAGCAGAAAACTATGGTGTCCGGCAAATAAAGTCGATCATAGGACAGATCACGGTGACTTTTGGTAAGTCAGCAGTAGTGATCTTAGAGATGTAAAGGTTTAGAATCCAAGCTTTACCCACAATCCCAACAATTCCTCTTGGCCAAGCATTAGTAAACTACTTGTACCAACTGTGGGCCAGCACTAGAACACCTAAGATAGATATGTGTACTAAGGGCTAACAACAGACATATGGGGTACAAAAAGCTTCTCTTATACTACTCTACCAGAGAACCAAACATAACACTGCATGACATAGCATTACGTAGTACCCATACTTACTTAGGACAGTATAACGAGTAGGTGGATCAATAGTACTATGATCTACCACTAAACCCGCGGTAATATATACCTTACATTATATACTACTACTTTAGACAACCATGCATTACCCCCCCCCCCCCTCACCATCCTCCCCACCCTCCCCACAATACTGCTTGACCTTGCATTAGGTACTCCCTTTACCAGTCATAGAATCATATCAAGCTTTAGATGGATAGCGGTATAAAAGGCTAACAGTAGACCAGCAGTGATATAGACCGTACATCCTATATCACCACACTAGACAACTCTGCGTTGTCCACCCCACGTCACAATACCGCTTGGTCTTGTTTAACGTACTACCCATACAATCCGTGGGCCAGGACACCACCCTAGATAGATAGTGGAACGAAAGTCTAACATTGGACCAGCAGCGATGAAAACCGCACAACCTATACTTCCACAATAGACAAACATGTATTACCCCCACCACAAAACCGCCCTCTCCTGCATTACGTACAACCAGTTACAGAAATATATGAAGCATTAGGTCGATTAGTTGTATCAAGGATTAACAGGGGGTATATATCGTTCATACTGCACTACAGTTCTAAACAACCAAGGACAACCTCGCCATATCACACTAGACTACCATGTATTACTTTCACCCACCCCACAATACCACCTGGTCTAGCATAACGTACTACCTATACAAGTCGAAGGAGAATAGTACTACCATGGGTTAAAAGGGGATCTGCATGGGCATATACGGCTACTACCATATCAGCCCAGTTCGAGAAACCCGACACTCCTGACTCGAAGAACAAAAGCGGCCAACGTTTCTGTGAAGTCGCGTGCGCATCATGACGTCGCGACCTCAATAGCAACATCTACCGTTTCACGGGAAAAACTTTCAAGACAACTCACCTCCCCCATCGATATTCCATCACATTGTCATATACTATATACCCGCAGACCTGTGTGTACATGTATCACTATACATACCTTAGCATACTATATATGCAGGGCGTACACCAGTTGCCGGATAAAGATGGATGGGGCCGAAGTTTTCCACAGGAAAGAGTTGCTCCGACAAAAGCTCCGGTTCTTACGGAAATTTAACTCTAGCTGTTCCGACAAAGCTCCGGGTGGCCAAGCATGTTTCATGCGTGCTATACTGCTGGTCGTGTAAGGTGGTCCTTCATCCTTCCGGATAACAAAACTCACAACTGGCAAAGATAGCAAGTAAGGGGACTATATAAAAAAATTGGTCTTTGACGAGCGCTGTGAAATCCTTTACTTATTCCCAGTTCCTTATTTAACATTCATCAATCGGCCGAAATTCGAGGAATAAATGACGTTATAGGGTGGCGCCATAAGATACAAGATTATTGAAATATTAAGTTTCATACCCCAACCCCTTTTAAGGGGTCAGTTTGACCCCCTAGCAGTGACCAAATGATCAAAATGGTAATTATTCATCTAAATTCGCGGAATAAACGGCGGTGCCCTAAGATTCAAGATTATTAAAATCCTAAGTTTCACACTCCGACCCCTTTTAATGGGGTCAACATGCCCCCTAAAAGTGACAAAATGGTCAAAATGGTAATTATTGGCCGAAATTTGCGGGATAAAAGGCGTTGTAGGGTGGAGCTCTAAGATACAAGATTATTGAATCCTAAGTTTCACACCCCGACCCCTCTTAAGAGGTCGGCCTGACCCCTAAAAGTCACCAAATGGTCAAAATAGTAATTATTGGGCGAAATTCGCGGAACAAACGGCGTTATAGGGTGGCGACCTAAGCTACAAGATTATTGAAATACTAAGTCTCATACTCCGACCCCTATTAAGGGGTCAGCTTGACCAAAATGGTCAAATGGCTAAAATGGTAATTATTCACTGACATTCGCGGAATAAACGGCGATGTAGGTTGGCGCCCTAAGATACAAGATTATTGAAATCACACTCCGACCCCTTTTAAGGGGTCAACCTGACCCCTAAAAATGACCAAATGGTCAAAACGGTAATTATTGGCCGAAATTCGTGGAATAAAAGGCGTTATAGTGTGGCACCCTAAGATACAAGATTATTTTTGAAATCCTAAGTATCACACCCCGACCCTTTTAAGAGGTCAGCCTGACCCTAAAAGTGAAATGGTCAAAATAGTAATTATTGGCCGAAATTCGCGGCACAAACGGCATTTCAGGGTGGCGCCTTAAGATACAAGATTATTGAAATACGAAGTTTTATACTCCGACCCCTTTTAAGGGGTCAGTTTGACCAAAATGGTCAAATGGTCAAAATGGTAATTATTCACCGAAATTTGCGGAATAAACGGCGATGTAGGATGGCGCCCTAAGACACAAGATTATTGAAATCACACTCCGACCCCTTTTAAGGGGTCAACCTGATCCCTAAAGTGACCAAATGGTCAAATGGTAGATAATAGTCATATCACGGGTAGAACAAGCCAAATAATCTCCTAAGGTAAGACGCAAACATGAATACACGGACCATGCCATCATCATACCATGGGTAGAACAGGCATAAGAATCGACAGGGACAGTCAGGGATAATCAGTATACTAGAGTAGATAGAAGTCAGGTAGAACAGATAGGGTATAAAATATGTAGTACTAAACGAGGATTCTTATAGAATTCGAGCTAGATAAGGAACACACCTTCTACGTGGTGCTTTTAGGGTCAATATTCTAAAATAATTTTGGTCCATTTTGGTGATTTCCGGTGAAAATAAGTCGTTCTCCGGGATCATCTGGGTAACTCGTTGTACTCCCATTGCATCGAACGTACCCTCCAAACATACCCCCACCGTCTCGTTAAATGCCTTCGGGTCACCTAACAACCGCGTGCAACCATAGAAACCAAGATGGCGGCGCCCTGTATGCAAAATGGACGACGGAAACGCGTATTACCATAACAACACACACTGCGCATGCGCAGTGACACAACGTTTCAGCATGGGGATGACGTCACAACATGGCAGGTCACGTGCGTTACCACGACAACACAAATGGCGGCGCTCAGTCACGTGGCTGACGTCACTTCCGAGATCCACCGCGGGGTTCACAAGATCTTGCTCGAAGGGAACGAGCACTACTATTTTGATCTATGTACATGAAATAATAATCCGTGCGCATGAAATGAAAGATACAAAAACTATGCTATAGGTTATTAAGTCAAAATGGCCCCAACCTGTGACCTTGGCATACTGGTATCATCTTTTACGCTGAAATAACAATTCTTAGGTCTACTTGTTCTTGTTTGGACCTAAGTTATCTAGGACCCTTCGGCCCTCTGTCGATACAGCCTCCTCTTCTCTTCAAGAAGGAAGGTCAGGAGGGGTAACCTAACGAACCGAGGTCCGTCCTTGTTAGGCCTGCTTCCCCTTTTTTAACGCGCGATAGACCAGCTAGGACGAAGTGAAGTCTGCGTTAAACCTCACATCGCTGCACTCTGGGTCTGTGGCCTGTGGCCTGTGGCAGTAAGTATGTGTATGTATACATGGCGGAAGAGGGAGATCTCTTGTTGAGACGTAGGGGCGCAAAAAAATGTCAGCGAAGATATAAAATTCAGATGTCTAAAAGGGCCTATAAAGCAGTCATCGAAAAGTACTTCACAATGCCGGAGGAATTTAGGATGGGACGTCACCTGAGGTTGGTGGGATGGCAACATATGCCTATGCTTGTCCGTTACATGTCTAATCTTGGCTGTATTATATATATTTTTGGTAGGCCCTGCGAAGGTCGGGATCAGTGGCGAGGGCATGGGAAAACGCACACAGCTCGCCCCCAAATAGACTTACATTGCCCCCCCCCCCCCCCCCCTTCAAAATAAATACAAACGCCACATATGATTTCGACCTCCCTCCCCCACCTTCCATTAGGAGACTTCAAAACTGTTGATATAGCTTCGAAATTTTAGAACATTTCAGAAAGACTCAGGCCCTTACCGATGACCTCGCCATCGTCCATTAGGCTCCAGAATCGCTCTCAAAGCTTCACAGTTAAAATTGGAAAATTTACCGAGGGAGGATAACCGACCCCCACCCAATGGACTCACCTCCTCTAAGGCGGCTTCAGAGTCGCTTACAGAGCTCCAAAATTTATAATGAGAGGTCCCGAATCCGGTGGCGGCGCTACAGGAGGTCATGAAAGGGCAATTGCCCCTGAACAAGTCCCCCCCCCCCCCTTCACTGCCATTTGCCCCTCTCCAAAACTGTCACATCCAGCCACCCTCTCTTATACACACAGTGACTTTATTTACATACAAACTCAGCTGATAAACGTAAATCCACTGGAAGTTCGGATGCAGATACTTATGAGCCATAACCGTTCGTAAACCTTGTCTCTAAAATGTGGGTCATCCAAAAATGTGGCGATTTACTATAAAAGCCAACAGAAAACTTGATTTAAATGCACAGTGAGTTTTTTTTTTTTTTTTTGTCTGGGAGAAGACACCCCCCCCCCCCCCCCCCTCTCCCTCTCCCGGAAAGGGTTTGTTGGCTTCTTCACCCAGGAAACCTCTCCATACGAAGCATGTCCCCTACTTGCAGCCTCCACTCCCACCCGCAGATATTTTTCTGATTCTACCACTGCCAGGCCACACACATGGGAGAGGGTGATTCACCTGCCTACACCCTTCCCTCCCTGTCTGTGGCCTTTGAGATATACCCGCGTCATATCGCTCCCACTCTTCATTGGAATTCCCCCTACAAGGATTCTGGTCCCGCTACTGAACAGGATTCCCATGCATGGCGTGGTAAGTATATATAGCAGGTCTGTCTTTTGGGACAGCGGGGGTGGGGGTCCTGACACCTTATGTTTTAATCCGTGCGCACAAAATAATAATCCGAGCACACGAATTAATAATTCGTGCGCACGAAATAATAATCGGTGCACACGAAATAATAATCCGCGTAGGCGAATTAATAATCTGTACATACAAATAATAATCCGGGCACAAGGATTATTATTTCGTGTGCACGGATTATTATTTCATGTGCGCGTATTATCATTTCGCCGCACGTTGTATTTATTCTGAGTAATATGAAATGTGCCAAATGCGCCCCATCTGGGGGACTTCGGGGTGGGGGGAGGGTAGCGTACTGCAGAAGTGACAGCATACCGCGGTGTATTGTGGGTGTCATGTGTGTTGTCACAGAAGCGCAGGCGAGTGGACATGTTGTGACCTCATCCCGATAGAGCGATACGTGGTTTTAGTGAGCATGCACAGCGTGTGTAGTTAGGGTGACACGTGTTTCCAGTGTTCGTTTTCTATAAAGAGAGACTATATTGGAGACTACCATCTTGGTTTCTATATTAGCTTGTTGTTACCTTGTGACCCAATGACCTCTAAACGGATGGGGTCTGTTCTAAGGGTGTGTTGGATTCAACGAGTGTCTTGCGAATTACGAAAATAAGATCGATACTTACCCCAAATCGCCGACATCGACTTTATGTTACCGAAACAAAGTCGCAAGAAGTGTTACATGCCCCCTAAGGGGTATTTTCGATTGACGAGGGGTGTACTCCGGTAGAACAAAAGAGCCCCATACTTGGAGTAATATCAGTGTTTTGTTACTATAATTATTTTTTGTGGTGTGTTCTGACTACTCTCTGACCCAAGTATTCAACTGCAGGAGTTAGTACGCATGGCATAGCAGACGGGTATCAGGCAGGTCCATGGGCAAGTTATGGCTACAGGAAGAATAAGCAAATTGAAGGGAATGGGTGGTGTTATCGTGCATAGTAAGTAGACACCAGAATAGGGAAGTGGGAGGGAATGGTAGTGTTAGTATGAATTGCGTAGCAAGCAGACATCAGGTAGGTCCTCGGGCAAGTCAGGGCTTAGGAAGAATAGGAAAGTTGGAGGGAATGGGTAGTGCTGGTATGCAAGACGTAGCAAGCAGAGACCAACAGGCCCGTTGGTATGCCAGAGCTTAGAAAGAATAGGAAAGTGGAAGGGAAATGGGTGGTATTGGTATGCTTGGAGAAGCAAGCAAACATCAGACAGGGCCTTGGGCATGCCAAGACTTAGAGATAGGAAGGAAAGGAAGTAAGGGGAAGGTGAGAAAATTGTGAAGTGAAAGTTGGGCCCCGGTTTGGGATATTTATGGACCATGTTGCATAGAGATAACTTGTGGAATCTCTTTCTATTACTTGGCTGGCTTTCATTCTATGAAAATCCGAGGGCAATGAGGCACAACTTGCCATTCCACATATCATCATGGTCATAAGGGCTACGAGAAAATTCTTAGTGAGCCACAATTTGTCATTCCTCACACATGGGGACAGCGTTCCATGGAATCTTCTTTATTCTTCTCGTGTCGCACACAAACATCAAAATATTTGGCGATGTTTGTCTCCAAGTAATATTTTGTAACTGGCCCTTTTGGGGCTTAAGGAGAGCCCTAAATGAGTCCGATTGGGGCAGTTAAGGTGTCAATATTCTGTAATCCTCGAGGGGCACCCATCAACACGAAAATATCCTGTCTTTTTATGTACTTTGGTGATATTTTGTAACTGGCCCTTTTGGGGCCTCTAAATGTGGTCCGATTCTGGAGGTTGAGGTGTAAATCTTCTTTATTCCTCGGGCGCCATGCACCAACACCAAATTATCCCATGATTTTAACCTGCTTTGGTGATATTGTGTAACTGGCCCCTTTTTGGGCCTTAGTAGGGCCCCTAAATGTGGTCCGATTGGAGTGGTTGAGGCATCAAATTTCTTTATTCCTCGGGGGCCACCCATCCGCATAAAAATATCCCGTGATTTTTACCTACTTTGGTGATATTTTGTAACTGGCCCTTTTTGGGGCCTCAGTAGGCCCCTAGATGCAGTTTGCATTGAGTGGTTGAGCTGTCAGTCTTCTTTATTCCTCAGGAGGCAACCCATCAACACCAAAATATTCCGTGAATTAAACCTGCTTTGAAGATTTTTTAACTGGCCCTTTTGGGGCCTTAGTAGGGCCCCTAAATGTGGTCCGATTTGGGCGGTTGAGGCATCAATCTTCTTTATTCCTTGGGGGCACCCATCAACACCAAAATAACCTGTGATTTTAACCTGCTTTGGTGATATGTTGTAAATAGCCTTTTTGAGGGCAGTAGTAGCACCCCTAAATGTGGTCCAATTGGGGTGGGTTGAGGTGTCAATCTTCTTTATTCCTCGGGGGCCGCCCATCAACACCAAAATATCCCGTGATTTTAACGTCCTTTGGTGATATTTTATAACTGACCTTTTTTCAGGGGCTTAGTAGGGCCCCTAAATGTGGTCCAATTGGGCAGTTGAGGCGTCAGTCTACTTTATTCCTTGGGGGCCACCCATCATCACCAAAATAGCCGGTGATTTTAACCTGATTTGGTGATATTTTGTTACTGGCCCTCTTTGGGGGCCTTAGCAGGGCCCCTAAATGTTGATCAATTGGGCGGTTAAGGTGTCAATTTTCTTAACTCCCTGGTTCCACACATCAACACCAAAATATCCCGTGATTTTATACTGTTTTGGTGATAATTTGCAACTGGGCCTTTTGGGGGCCTTAGTAGGGCCCCTAAATGCGGTACGATTGGGGTAGTTAGGGCGTCAATTTTCTTTATTCCTCGGGCGCCACCCATCAACACCAAAATATCTCGTGATTTGAACCTGCTTTGCTGATATTTTGCAAGTGGCCCTTTTTGGGGCCTTAGTAGGGCCCCTAAATGTGGTCCGATTGGGGCGGTAGGGCGTCAATCTTCTTTATTCCTTGGTCGCCACGCATCAACACCAAATTATCCCGTGATTTTAACCTGTTTTGGTGATATTTTGTAACAGGCCCCTTTTCGGGCTTTAGTAGGGCCCTTAAATGTGTTCCGATTGGGGCAGTTGAGGCGTCAATTTTCTTTATTCCTCGGGGGCCACCCATCACACCAAAATATCCTGTTTATTTTTACCTACTTTGGTGATATTTTGCAACTGGCCCTTTTTGGGGCCTTAGTAGGGCCCCTACATGCTGTTCGCTTGGAGCAGTTGAGATGTCAGTCTTCTTTATTCCTCGGGGGGCCACCCATCAACACCAAAATATCTTGTGAATTAAACCTGCTTTGGTGATATTTTTAACTGGCCCTTTTGGGGTCTTAGTAGGGCCACTAAATGTGGTCCGATTGGCACGGTTGAAGCATCGATCTTCTTTATTCCTTAGGGGCCACCCATCAACACTAAAATATCGCGTGATTTTAACCTGCTTTGGTGATATTTTGTAACTAGCCTTTTTGAGGGCCTTAGTATTGCCCCTAAATGTGGTCTGATTGGGGGTGGGTTGAGGTGTCAGTCTTCTTTATTCCTCTGGAGCCACCCATCAACACCAAAATATCCCGTGATTTTAACCTGCTTTGGTGATATTTTGTAACTGGCCCTTTTTGGGCCATAGTTGGGCCCCTAAATGCTGTCCAATTTGAGCGGTTGAGGTGTCAATCTTCTTTATTCCACGTGGGCCACCCATCAACTCCAAAATATTCCGTGATTTTATCCTGTATTGGTGATATTTTGTAACTGACCCTTTTCATGGCCTTAGTAGGGCCCCTAAATGTGGTCCAATTGGGGCGGTTTAGGCGTTCATCTTCTTTATTCCTTGGGGCCACCCACCAACACCTAACTATCCCGTGATTTTCACCTGCTTTGGGGATATTTCCTAGCTGGTCCTTTTTGAGGCCTTAGTGCGGCCCTAAATGTTGTCTGATTGGGGTGGTTGAGGCGTCAATCTTCTTTATCCCCTGTGGCCACCCATCAACTCTACAATAACCCGTGATTTTAACCTGCTTTGGTGATATTTTGTAACTGGTCCTTCTTGGGGCCTTAGTAGTTCCTTTAAATGTGGTCTGATTGGGGTGGTTGATGTGTCAATCTTCTTTATTCTTTGGGGGCCACCCATCAACACCAAAATATCCCGTAATTTTAACCTTCTTTGGTAATATTTTGTAACTGGACCTTTTTGGGGGCCTTAGTAGGGTCCCCAAATGTGGTCCAATTGGGGTGGTTGTGTCGTCAATCTTCTTTGTTCCGCAGGGGCCACTCATCAACACCAAAATATCCCGTGATTTTAACCTGCTTTGGTGATATTTTTGAAGTCGACCTTTTCAGGGCCTTAGTAGGGCCCCTAAATGTGGCCTGATTGCTGCGGGTTGAGGTATCAGTCTCCTCTATTCCTCGTGGGCCACCCATCAACACCAAAATATCTGTGATTACAAATTTCTTTGGAGATATTTTGTAGCTGACCCTTTCTGGGGCTTAGTAAGGCCCCTAAATGTGGTTCAATTGGGGTGGTTGAGGCGTCAATCAACTTTTTTCCTTGTTGGCCATCCACGAACAGCAAAATAAACCGTGATTTTAACATGCTTTGGTGATATTTTGTAACTGGCCCTTTTTGGGGCTTTAGTAGGACCCCTAAATGTTGTCTGATTGGCGCGGTTGAGGTGTCAATCTTCTTTATTTTTGGGGGGCCACCCATCAACACCAAAACATCCCGTGATTTTAACCTGCTTTGGTAATATTTTGTAACTGTCCCCTTTTTAGGGCATTAGTAGATCTCCAAAATGTTGTCCGATTGTGGCGGTTGAGGCATCAATCTTCTTTGTTCCGCAGGGGCCACCCATCAACACCAAAAAATCCTGTGATTTCAACCTGTTTTGGTGATATTTCGAAGTCGACTTTTTCAGGGTCTTAGTAGGGCCCCTAAATGTGGCCTGATTGCTGGGGGTTGAGGTATCAGTCTCCTCTATTCCTTGCGGGCCACCCATCAACACCAAAATATCTGTGATTACAAATTTCTTTGGTGATATTTTGTAGCTGACCCTTTCTGGGGCTTAGTAGGGCCCCTAAATGTGGTTCGATTGGGGTGGTTGAGGCGTCAATCAACTTTTTTCCTCGTTGGCCATCCATGAACACCAAAATAAACCATGATTTTAACATGCTTTGGTGATATTTTGCAACTGGCCCTTTTTGGGGCCTTAGTGGGGCCCCTAAATGTTGTCCTACTAGGGTGGTTGAGGCATCAAACTTCTTTATTCGTTGGGAGACACCCATCAACACCATAATATCCCATGATTTCAACCTTCTTTGGTGATATTTTGTAACTGGCCCTTTTTTGGGTCTTAGTAAGGCCCTAAATGTGGTCCGATTGGGGCTTTTGAGGTGCTAATCTTGTTTATTCCTCGGGGCCACCCATCAACACCAAAATATCAGGCGATTTTAACCTGTTTTGGTTATATTTTGTAACTGGCCCTTTTTGGGGCCTTGGTAGGGCCCCTAAATGTGGTCTGATTGGGGCGGTTGATGCGTCAATCTTCTTTATTCCTCAGGGGCCACCCGTCAACACCAAAATATCCGTGATTTAACCTGCTTTGGTGATATTTTGTAACTGGCCCATTTTGGGGGCCTTAGTAGAGCCCTAAATGTGGTCCGATTGGGGCAGTTAGGGCGTTAATCTTCTTTATTCCTCGGGGGCCACCCATAAACACCAAAATATTCTGTGATTTTAACCTGTTTTGGTGATATGTTGTAACTGGCCCTTTTTGGGGCCTTAGTAGGACCCCTAAATGTGGTCATATTGGGGCGGTTGAGGCGTCAACACCAAAATATCCCATTACTTTAACCTGCTTTGGTGTTATTTTGAAACTGGCCATTTTGGGGCCTTAGTTAGGCCCCTTAATGTGGTCCAGTTGGGGCGGTTGAGGCATCAATCTTCTTTTTTCCAGGGGTTCCACCCATCAACTCCAAAATATCCAGTGATTTTGACCTGCTTTGGGTGATATTTTCTAACAGGCCTTTTTGTGGCCTTAGTAGGGCCCCTAAATGTGGTCAAATTGGGGCGGTTGAGGTGTTAATCTTCTTTATTTCTCGGGCCACCCATCAGCAACAAAATATCATGTGATTTTAACCTGCTTTGGTGATACTTTGTAACTGACCCTTTTTTGGGGCCTTTTTAGGGCCTCTAAATGTGGTCCGAATTGGACGTTTGAGGCGTCAACCTTCTTTATTCCTCAGGGGCCACCCACCAACACCTAAATATCCCGTAATTTTGACCTGCTTTGGTGAAATATGCAACATCAACACAAAATATCCCATGATTTTAACCTGCTTTGGTGATATTTTGCAACTGGCCCTTTTGGATGCCTTAGTAGGGTCCATAAATGTCATCTGATTGGTGCTGCTGAAGCGTCAATCTTCTTATTCCTCGAGGGCCACCCATCCACACCAAAATATCACGTGATTTTTACCTACTTTCGTGATATTTTGTAACTGGCCCTTTTTGGGCCTGAGTAGGGCCCCTAAATGCGGGCCCATTGGAGCAGATGAGGTGTCAGTTTTCTTGATTCCTTGGGGGCCACCCATCAACACCAAAATAAACCGTGATTTTAACCTGCTTTGGAGATATTTTGTAACTGACCCTTTTCAGGGCCTTAGTAGGGCCCTAAATGTGGTCCAATAGGGGCGGTTGAGGCGTCAATCTTCTTTATTCCTCGGGGACCACCCACCCACACCAAAATATCCCGTGATTTTTACCTACTTTAGTGATATTTTGTAACTGGCCCGTTTTGGGGCCTTGGTAGGGCCCTTAAATGTGGTCCAATTGGAGCGTTTGAGGCATCAATCTTCTTTTTTCTTCGGGGTCTATCCATTCACACCAAAATATCCCGTAATTTTACCTATTTTGGTGATATTTTGTAACTGGCCCTTTTGGGGGTCTTAGTAGGGCCGTTAAATGCTGTCCGATTGGAGCGGTAGAGGTGTCAATCGTCTTTATTCCTCAGGGGCAACCCATCAACACCAAATTATCCTGTGATATAAACCTGCTTTGGTTATATTTTGTAACTGGCCCTTTATAGAGCCTTAGTAGGGCCCCTAAATGTGGTCCGATTGGGGCGGGTTGATGTGTCAGTCTTCTTTATTCCTCTGGGGCCACCCATCAACATCAAAATATCCCGTGATTTTAACCTGCTTTGGTGATATTGTGTAGCTAACCTTTTTGGGGCGTTAGTAGGGCCCCTGAATGTGGTTCGATATGGGCAGATGAAGCGTCAATCTTCTTTATTCCACGTTGGCCACCCACCAACACCAAAATATCCCCTGATTTTAACCTAGTTTGGTTATATTTTGTAACTGGCCCTTTTGGGGCCTTAGTAGGACCCCTAAATGTTGTCTGATTGGCGCGGTTGGGGCGTCAATCTTCTTTATTTTTCGGGGGTCCACCCATCAACACCAAAATATCCTGTGATTTTAACTTGCTTTGGTAATATTTTGTAATTTTCCCTTTTTGGGGCCTTAGAGGACCCCTAAATGTTGTCTGATTGGGCGGTTGAGGCGTCAATCTCCTTTATTCCTCGGGGGCCACCCATCAACACCAAAATATCCCGTGATTTTAACCCGCTTTGGTGATATTTTGTAACTGGCCCTTTTTGGGATCTTAGTGGGACCCCTAAATGTGGTCCGACTAGAGCGGTTCAGGCGTCAAACTTCTTTATTCCTCAGGGGCCACCCATCAACACCAAAATATCCCCTGATTTTAACCTGTTTTTGGTGATATTTTGTAACTGGCCCTTTTTGGGGCCTTAATAAGACCCTAAATGTGGTCCAATTGGTGCGGTTGAGGTGCTAAACTTGTTTATTCCTCGGGAGCCACCCATCCACACCAAAATATCCCGTGATTTTAACCTGCTTTGGTGATATTTTGTAACTGGTCCTTTTAGGGCCTTTGTTGGGCCCCTAAATGTAGTCTGATTGAGGCGGGTTGAGATGTCAATCTTCTTTATTCCTCGGGGGCCACCCATCAACACCAGAATATTGTGTGACGTTAACCTGCTTTGGTGATATTTTGTAACTGGCCCTTTTTGGGGCCTTGGTAGGGCCCTTAAATGTGGTCCAGTTGGAGCGTTTGAGGCGTCAATCTTCTTTTTTCTTCGGGGTCTATCCATTCACACCAAAATATCCCGTAATTTTACCTATTTTGGTGATATTTTGTAACTGGCCCTTTTGGGGGCCTTAGTAGGGCCGTTTAAATGCTGTCCGATTGGAGCGGGTAGAGGTGTCAATCGTCTTTATTCCTCAGGGGCAACCCATCAACACCAAATTATCCCGTGATATAAACCTGCTTTGGTTATATTTTGTAACTGGCCCTTTATAGAGCCTTAGTAGGGCCCCTAAATGTGGTCCGATTGGGGCGGGTTGATGTGTCAGTCTTCTTTATTCCTCTGGGGCCACCCATCAACATCAAAATATCCCGTGATTTTAACCTGCTTTGGTGATATTGTGTAGCTAACCTTTTTGGGGCTTTAGTAGGGCCCCTGAATGTGGTTCGATATGGGCAAATGAAGCGTCAATCTTCTTTATTCCACGTTGGCCACCCACCAACACCAAAATATCCCCTGATTTTAACCTAGTTTGGTTATATTTTGTAACTGGCCCTTTTGGGGCCTTAGTAGGACCCCTAAATGTTGTCTGATTGGCGCGGTTGGGGCGTCAATCTTCTTTATTTTTCGGGGTCCACCCATCAACACCAAAATATCCTGTGATTTTAACTTGCTTTGGTAATATTTTGTAATTTTCCCTTTTTGGGGCCTTAGAGGACCCCTAAATGTTGTCCGATTGGGCGGTTGAGGCGTCAATCTCCTTTATTCCTCGGGGGCCACCCATCAACACCAAAATATCCCATGATTTTATCCCGCTTTGGTGATATTTTGTAACTGGCCCTTTTTGGGATCTTAGTGGGACCCCTAAATGTGGTCCGACTAGAGCGGTTCAGGCGTCAAACTTCTTTATTCCTCAGGGGCCACCCATCAACACCAAAATATCCCCTGATTTTAACCTGTTTTGGTGATATTTTGTAACTGGCCCTTTTTGGGGCCTTAGTAAGACCCTAAATGTGGTCCAATTGGTGCGGTTGAGGTGCTAAACTTGTTTATTCCTCGGGAGCCACCCATCCACACCAAAATATCCCGTGATTTTAACCTGCTTTGGTGATATTTTGTAACTGGTCCTTTTTAGGGCCTTTGTTGGGCCCCTAAATGTAGTCCAATTGAGGCGGGTTGAGATGTCAATCTTCTTTATTCCTCGGGGGCCACCCATCAACACCAGAATATTGCGTGACGTTAACCTGCCTTGGTGATATTTTGTAACTGGCCCTTTTTGGGGCTTTAGTGAGGACTCTAAATGTGGTCCGATTGGGGCAGTTGAGGTGTCAATCTTGTTAATTCGGCCACCCATCAACACCAAAATATCCCATGATTTTAACCTGCTTTGGTGATATTTTGTAACTGCCCTTTTTGAGGCCTTTGTAGGGCCCCTAAATGTGATCCGATTTGGGCTGTTGAGACGTCAATCTTCTTTTTTCCTCGGGGGCCACCCATCAACACCAAAATATCGCGTGATTTTAACCTACTTTTTTGGTGATATTTTGTAACTGGCCCTTTTGGAGGGCCTTAGTAGGGCCCCTAAATGTTGTCCGATTGGGGCGGTTGAGGCGTCAATCTTCTTTATTCCTCGGGGGGCCACCCATCCACACCAAAATATCCCGAGATTTTTTTCGAATTTTGAATGTCGAATAAGGAAACGGGAACAAGTAACTCACAGCGCTCCTCAAACACATCAACAGTTTACACACAGTTTAAGGAATTCAGACTCATCTTCATGGCGATGTTGTATTGCCATTTAATCAAAATTTTAGTTAGCTCTGAGTTATGGATAGATAACTTGGCTTGAGACACATACATCGTCTCCCATCTTGTTCCGTCTTGTGGGCTTGAATATGGTGAAAACTGTGGGAGATAGAAGTGTTTCTGCAAAGACAGCAAGCAAGATTTTAGTTGAAAAACGACAAAAAGTAAAATCTTTATTTGTGTGGACATGTAAAATATTGCTATTGTAATTTTGAGAGTCCGCTGTTTTAAGAGATTCCAAGAAGGTAAACAACCTGGCAATTTGCTAGGCATCACCCGTCTCACATTCGTCCTCTTCGCCTCACGAGTATGAAGAGAGCAGCTATAGAGGTGGATCAAAACATTCGTGGACTTGCCTGGATAGTCGTGCTGGATCAAAATGTCCAGTTTTACTTTAAGCTTTTTGGTTTTACATCGATTTGCCAGCAAGTTATGCGGTTTATATGAACGCCTCTCCTGGGCCCAATGGCACAGGTATGTGGGGTGACCTTCGGGACGGTGCGCTGTGCCAGCATCAACCCCACAGTTCAGGCACCTCGAGAACTTTCCTCGCCAGAGGATCGATCCCGGGACCCGGGCATGAAAGACCAGCGCACTTATCCACTCGGCCACCACTTTCAAAATGCCTTTCACATTGAGGCTGTGGAAGCTCGATAAAAATAGAGGAGCATAAATTTTCAAGGCTACTATGGTTTGGCCCAGTGGGAGAAAAGCTACGATAGTATATCGGTAAATGTACCACGACACATTATAGTCTCGTTTAGATGGACATGTCGCTATGTTGTCATTGTCCTATTAATTTCTTCTATTTAAAACATCTTCGGGTAGGAAGATGGTTGAAGTAGAAAAAACGGACCGTAGGCGGGATTTCTTGATCAAAGGTTGTTTGGATTTGTAAATAATAAATACAGGAATGTCCATATATTTACACGTTTGCATGCGTCCATTGTAACTCTGTGTAACCGCGCAACATGTTTGTGGAAGAACACGGAGGGGCACATGTCCCAGTGGCAGAGTTATAGGGGGGCCTGGGCCCCCTCCCCCACACTTTTTCCTCGGGCCCCCAGAAAATCAAACTTCAAATTGGACACAACCTCGGAACCTTTGACGACCACGTCAGATTTTGCAGAAACTCTCAGATACTGCTCCCAGGGCGTCCAAATATGAAACTTTTCCTGGGAGGAACTCCCTCGGACTCCTATCAAAGAGGGGGATACCCTCTTCCATACCCTCATGCCGCCTTCGGCATCTTGACGTTCAATCCCCCCCCCCCCCCCCATATCTTACTTAGGCCCCCTGAATCGAAATCTTTGCGCCGCCACTGACGTGTACCCTGTGTCCCCTGGTTCCGCCGACTCTAATTCGTTGTTGCTGTACAATTATAATCTCCCCGAACTTCAATACGCCTATTCCCGCGATAATTCAGTATAGTAATTTCCACTCTGCTGAAGTCTTCTTTACAAAACCTCTGTAAGATAAGGCCCTTGACCGTTGACGGCTGGCCGGTCGTGTAGTTTTTCGCATGATATGACGCCTCTGATTCACCCGTGCTGTCGAACAAAGACAACATTTATCTAAAATAAGACCCATGCCCACAGTAAAAGATATAGTGACTGCATAAAATTATGACATCACAGCGATTCGTTATGTAAAATCATACTAATTACTTGTCCTTTTTACAGTATCGCTCAACTTAACAGCATTACACTGGATGTAAATTAAAAACTCAAAATGAAAACAAAAATCGTTAGTACCTCGTCGTATTGTTCGCATCAAGTGGAACGTTTAAAAGGTTTGACAGCTTCAGTGGATTTTGACAGCTTCCAGATTTTTTTTTTTGGGGGGGGGGGGGGGCAGGGGTGGAGGGGCACTGCATTCCAATCACGAGTAGCAACTATTTGTATGAGAGCATATCCAACTCGTCGTCGAAAACCCATTTTTAAGGGTTTATACAAAAAGACGCCTGCATAAGGGCGATAGTTGTGCCATGAGATACTGTATTATCCGTGAAAACATGTGAACACTCACGACCCCAGGCAGTGGATGTCCATGTTTTATTGCGGATAATACCATGAACCCAGTGTCGGTGCTTGTACAAAAATTGGATTATAAAACATAGCTGTGGGTGTGAGGGGGGGGGGGGGGGCAGGGTTCGCACTAGAGTTGGGAGTTGATTCTTCAGATTAGGTTTCGGTTCGGTTTCAGGAAAAACCCTCGGCGTCGGTTCGATTTTTCTGTGTGTTAAGAACAGGCAGTAAATGTAAATAACTGTCCAGCCTCCTTAACTTGGAAAAAATCCGCAATGGTTTGTCCGACACCACTCACCACAAAACCCCCTGTCTGTGGTGGGTTCAGCCTAACTTTCCTTTGATCATTCTTATGGGTTCTGGGGGATCTGTTCAATCAGAAACAAACTGTAAATCAGAGTAGCAAATGAATAAAGTCCATCTGATCTATGTTGTATTCTCATTGTCATATTTTCTCCCTTGTTGACTCGTCAAGGAAGAAAATGTGACAGTCAGAACACGACGTATTCGCCCCCTTGACGGATAGATTAGGTGACAGGGGTCCACAGTGGTCCAGTTCCCTACTGTGAGATTGTTTGATCAGCTTATACAGAAAGAGTAAAACCGTTTGGCAGGTTTTGTGCTGGGTCTTGCGGTTCGGTTTTCCGGTTTACCGCAAAAAACGGAACCGAACCGGAAAACCGAAAACCAGCCATTGTGCTCACCCTCTCAAGAATCCATCTGTGAGCTTTAATCGGACGTACTATATTGTAGTGTTCTGCACTTGAATGGTAAATTATTATGCTTTGAACACATTCTAAACACAAACATTATTTGCTGTACACTTTGTGTTCTCATTTGTTCTCCACAACCATTCATCAGATAAATAATTTATCAATACAGTGATCTGCACGCATTCAAATTTTCTTTTCATACTTGTATACGTCATATTTGAGACAGGATTGTTGGGCTGTGTCTGAAGTGTCGTGTCAGACAGTACAAATGAAAAGTCACGACCAAATTTGATAATAGTTTTCTGCAAATATATTTATTTAATGAGGTATCTGATTACAGTTATATTACACCTGTTTAAAAGGAGCGTATACAACATTCTGAATATTTTATTACAAATGACTAATACAAGGTGTTATTGACCACAGTTTCCACACTCTAACCGTGATGTCTGAGTCGCATTGGTAGATCAACTGATTACTTACCTTAACCCTTTACCTAACATGAAAAGCAGACGACACTTGCAAAAAAAATTCTTGAATAACTAATTTTTTTCATTTTTTGTCTCAAAAACATAGGTTATGACCCCTCGTTGGAACGAGCTCGACGAGCTCGTTCCAACGAGGGGTCATAACCTATGTTTTTGAGACAAAAAATGAAAAAAATAATGAAAATTAATTGGCGATTTTTGAGAATAGCGCTGGCCGGTTTTGGCCGTTACGTTGGGTAAAGGGTTAACCATTTTACCACTAGTAGTATCTTCTATGTCAGTTCAATGGCAGCACTTGGAAGAGTCCATATTCATTATTTGGGTGTAGACCAATTAATGTTTTCAGCCTTGGGACTACACGTTGAAAATATTGATTGGTGTACCCCACACATTCATGTAGCAGCCATCTAACGTAATGAAATTATGACGTATCATGTTTCTGCGCCGTTAAAGTGGCCTCTCGTGTACAAACGGTTAAAGTCTATATCTGGCCAATCCTATTCACAGAAAGTCACCATTCATTTTTTATTGTTTTTAAAAAACTTTTTGCCTACAAAACAGTTTATCATCCGTGTTTTGATTTTCTTGTAGACGCTTTAGTGTGGGAAAGATGTTAAGTCTTAAGACAGAACCCAACGGTGGTGGTCTACGGGGGACAGGAATAATCAATGACCCGAGTTAGTAGTTTTCCTTGTAGCGAGAGTGAAATATGGGGGGAAACTGCAACAAGGATCTTTGATTCCTGTTCCCGTACTCAACATGACTTGTGTTCTGTACATATACCACGATTTACCCTTTTACTGTCACGCCCACTTTAGCCACGATTTACCCTTTTACGGTCACGCCCACTTTAGCCATAAATGGAAGACCTCTATGTACGCCTGTGTGCGAGGACGTTTAATAAAATTTATGACAAACTTGAAACTCTATCGCCTGAATAATTGTTGGAAAGGGCTCCCTGAGCCCTTTCCAAAAATTAATCAGATGGTAGGTTTGATCTGCGAATACTAGAACGTACAGATAATCATCATAAAATAGGCGACAAAAGAAGCTTTCGGCAGCGGAAGTGTTAAAATTGTATGAAGTGAATAAGCTTAGATTTTTGGAGAAAAGAAAAGTATCTCCTTCGGTGGTCTGATTATTTTCTTGCGTGACACAACTGTTTGTGTCTGGGCATATCATTTGCTTGTAGTCGCATTCCATTGGCTCACTCGAATTAATGCGACCTCAACGGGAATATCCACTGATGCATAACCACCAATTATGCTGCAAACCTGATTACAAGCGTGGTTTTCTCGACACGTGTTCCAATGCCTATATTCTGTCAGATAACGTTGAATGTCTACCAATCGTGGTATTAAGCCTGCTCATCAATCCCTTTCTACTTTGAAAATAACTACAATATGTTTAAACCTGTACTAATATGATGTGTGGAAAAACATGTGAAAAATGAAAGTGCCATGGCGGCCATTGAGGGTGAGGGAACATGACTGTAATTTGGCATTCTCATTTACTCATCAGACTAAGTAATTCTGCCAAATTTCAATAAAATTGATGCATATATACAACCTGTAAAGTGTGCTGAAGACATCGAAGATGGCTGCCGTGGTAGCGATTGTGCATGGCCGATCGTGACCAACACGGGGCATTTCTTTTCTTCTCGCCATAC
Source organism: Pictodentalium vernedei (assembly GCA_031216915.1). NCBI lineage: Eukaryota > Metazoa > Mollusca > Scaphopoda > Dentaliida > Dentaliidae > Pictodentalium > Pictodentalium vernedei. Next base: position 326,594,271 of record CM062295.1, read on the forward strand.
GAATACACCCAAACCGTCCTCTGGCCAAACCGTCCTTTGAAATTTGACCTAAACCGCCGCTACATTTTGACTCGAACCGGCCGCTATTGGACCCAAATCGTCCTTCAGGGGAAATATACAGAAACTGGACATTTTTTTTGTAAATATGTCACAAAAATTATCATCAAACGTGTTGGATAACGTTTGGATCAATTTTTTCTTTACATTTACTTCAGGTTTTTATGGTTTTATTGAGTAGGGGTTATTTTCTTGAGTGATGATTGTGTAAACATAAGTTGAGTATAGTTAGTTAGATGTCGATCATTGTTTAATGCTCAGTGTTTATTATTTGAATTATTACCTATTATTCTGGTGATGGACCTCGTCCATTAAAACTGGACCCTTATGGTATAATTTTCTAATGGAAAATTGTGTGCTTGCTTATAAACATTATTTTGTTATCAGGTATTAAACATATTAATATCTGTTAACGGCACCCCGATTAGCTAACCAACATTAGCAAATTGTGTGCTTACGCCCAGTAGCTAACATAGTAATAATATTATGTGCTTTTTACAGAAACATGATCAACTATTGATGCCAACGACAATTTTCCTTGCCTGTTACTGGCAACAAAATACAGACGGAGAGACAGACAAACGCCACGACAATAACTTACCTCGACTTTATCAAGTTAAGCTAATAATGCATTTAGAACCTCAATAATCAAGTTTAGTTAAAAATTATACAAGGAACGGTTATGTAATTTATTGACACCGTTTTCAGTTTCTGCCACTGGAAAACGTGTCATAATAAGTTACCGAACAAGGCCACGTGGATGGGTATTGAACCCTTACGTATTAGTACAGTTTGTTGGATGACAATTTTGAGGTTTTATAGGGACTCCAGACGAGATGAACGAACAATATTCAAGGCTGCACACTTAACGCCACGCGAACGTTGCGTGTTATGCGATAAATTAATAATAAACAATATTACTCCTCAGTTTCCAACACACGAGATGAACGTATAATGATCATTGCAACAACCCACTGTAATACATGTGGATTTGAATGTTCGTGGCTGTATTTATGAGCACTAATTTAATTAAAAATAAAATATCCATTAAAACGTCAATCCCAAGGCCGTACAATAATTTCTTGGCGTGATACGTCCGAAGGACGTGGCGCACCAAAAAATATTCTACGGCCTGAGGATCCAAATTTGGACAAATGTAGAAGAAATTTATACATCGCATTTTGGCTTCAGACACCTTAGAAACTAGATGGCGAATATGCACATCTGCTTACACAAAATTATTAATAAGTAATTGACACATTTTGCATCTGTCTACCATAAAACTTTTACAATTGTATTTTTTAGAATCGTTTTTTCTACTTATTAATGTAACTGACAAAAATTAATTATTAGCATTTTTAAAAAATCTTTGAAAATGCTAATGCTTCTTTTTAACACATTTAAAGTCATAACTAGAAAATATAATTGAAGAAAATACAATTGTAAAAGTTTTATAGTATTGGCCCCAGAACTAAGGATTGATGTATGGTACAACAAAACGTATTACCGACGGCCTTATTATGAATCTTCAGTGGAATGCCTTCAATGGGGTCGTTCCAATAAGGTATCTTAGTCTGTGGTTTTGGGTCAAAAATTGGAAAATTAATAAAATTTGAATGGCGATTTTATGAATAGCGCTGATCGGTCGCGGTAGTTACATTAGGGTTGTTTAATAGTTCAAACCTGGACTACGAGATATTTTGGCTATCGTACATCCTTGCACAAAGTGCGAAAATACTACAACCACAATTAACTGACGTCCGTATCGAACACATTTGCATGTCAACGAATTGCAAGCGGTTGGCGCCAGTTGTTTTCAAACTGCAAATTCTGGTATACGTATCAACGAAAAAGGCTGAAGCGGATATATTGTTTGTGTGCACTGATAAATGTGATGAAGCTTCAAGTTCAATGATTTTTTGTTTTGTTTTATTGGGTTTGACGACACTTTCAACATAAGGGTCACATCGGGTCGGACGTTTTAATGGCGGGGGCGAGAACCTCCGGGCAATGACGAGCAACAGTCAAACTCTTCAGATTGCTAATTCTGCACAAGCAGGGATAGCAGCGGTTGAAGGCAGGTGTACCATCGACGCGCCGTTCACCTTAGTACACATTAACACCGTGATGCTACGAGGGCAATCGAGATAAAGCGTCTTACCCAAGGACCCAACACAGTTACCGCTGGTCGGGATCAATCTGTCGGCCTTTCGGTTTAAGACCAATGATCTAACCACTGTACAGGCCAGCGTACTCCCAATTCACGATTACTGCCTGTTGGTTACCTGACATTACAATCACATGCAACTTTTGACAAATATACGGAATGCTTCATTCTCCAACAAAGCGCGATTGTCTCAACTGGTAAAGTGCTAAACTATTTTTCAAAGATGATTTGTAACATGAAATTTTTTTCAAGGATATCACGCTATCAGCAAATGGAAGCTTAATTTAGCAAAAACAATGTTGTTTTGTTGACACTTTTCAATAAATTGTAACAGAAGAATTTGATATTAACTATTTTCACTGACACGATAACAACTAGATAATTCCAAAAGTGTGAAGCCACCAATGTGGTTTTCAACACTTTTCAATAAAGCCGTGATATTTGTTTTGTTGTTTCCCGGGTTGAGCACACTCTGCACATCTCTGAAAAGCACCTTTATGATTCCGATCTCCTTCAATGTGTGGTGAGCAGTTTAAAAAAAGGATTTATTTGTTTCTTTTTTCGCACTGCTTCCGGGTGGAAAGAATCTGAATTAGTCTCTTGCTTATTTCTTCCAGTACATTCGAGGTAGTCGATGTTATGCACGACCACCTCAAAACAGATTCGGGGCGAAATGTCAGTTGTCCTTGCCGTCACTATACACTTGTAATACCTTACACAATAAATAACAATAATACAATAAAATTATATCATTTTGCACACTGGGTGGCGAGGTTTGTACGCCAGGAGATCTTTCTCCATCTTCTCGCTTCAAGAGGAAGAAGCACCGTCATATCTCGATTTCTTTCCCAGCATGTCAAATCGACAAATCATGTTTACATATATGATAAATATTATCATCCAACAATATATACCACGTGCCAGAATGCTTTAGAATGTTATTTGTATTCAACTCCTTCTTTTTTGGAAACAAACTGAACAGCACCATGCTTGGAATCATCTTCTATCAGAGTGATGAAAGCTTCTGCAACAAATGACGGTCTGAAAAAAACACAAGTCGGTAAATTGTCTTATTCGCGATTTCTTATAAATTAAGGCCATGCTTGTCAAATAACAGGGGCTCGTTATAATGATTCGGGAATAAAATAATATTATAAAATAAGCATAACTGGATACCCATTATATACCAGTACATAATATGTTATTATATTATGTACTAGTATAATATGGGGGGTGGGGGGTGGGGTATCTAGTTATGCTTATTTTATATTTTATAATATTATTTCATTGCCGAATCATTGTTTGTAACGAGCCCCTGCGGTCAAATAGAGCGGGTGACGGTATTTCAAACCAAAACAAAACTAATCCTAGGAAGGCAACGCAAAAGTGAAGCGAATATAATGCGCACTGGCGTAATAGGGATTTCTATGAAAAAATATATGATTGCATCAAATTTCACGGGACGTGGGAATTGTGACACACTTGATGCGATGTTATCATTTGTGACAAATTGTGGCAGAAATATATTTTTAATCATGTTTCTTGTCATAATCTTTGTTTACGAACAGCACTTGTAATCACTATCGAATATTTCGCATTTATGCAGTGTGAGAATATACCTGTCACGTGGGGAATATATTGTTATCGCAATAAACGAAACCGTATTTTTAGCGTAAAATTCCTCATATTCACTCGTCTGGAATAGTTCAGTTGGTCTTTCAGTTGGTTGGAAAAGCGAACGTTCGGTTCCCGCAGTGTTAGGTTTACACGTATCTAGTATAATGAGTACTCCCTGTGTGGTGAGTGTGCGCGTGTGTGTTAATGAATGATCGATGTTGAAGCTGATCATGACTTGACTAGTCCACTTGGGGTTGATACAGGATCTCTCGGGTCACCAAACCCTATGATGCATCGAGGATCGATGTCTGAACCTCAGGAGGAAACACAGATTTCAAACTAGAGAATTGTAATTTGTTGAACAAATTACGTGCTTTCTCAACTCTTTAATGTGAAAAGGCAAACTGTGTTGTACACAAAACTATTGGTCAGTTCTGAAAACAGAAAATTTAGTGGAAATCAAAGTTTGTGTGATGCTACTAGTTTTTATGCAGCCAAAACAGATATTTGAGATACAGCAGGACACCAAAACATTTAACACAAAATTTGCTCTTCAATAATTACAGAATATTTTCATAGAAAGCAAAACAAGCGATGTCCTTTGTGCTTTGGACAAAATAGTACATATGAATTATGGGCGTACAGGCCGGGGTTTCATGAAGGACTACGCCCCAACCCACCCCTGAGTCAGGAAGGAGCCGATTTTTCGGCCAATATGTCAGAAAATTACGGACAATTTAGTTGCCAGAAATGACCACAAAACATTTTGGTTTTCCACACAAAATGTTGTTTTCCTATCTCATCACTTAGAAGTTGTAAGTAAACTGACCATTATTCTGTACAAGTTGATTCAGTGGAACCGTATCCACGTTAATATTATTCATTTATAATCACACAAGTACACATAAAGAGCTCTATTACTGCATTTTACGGGAGCACGGTGGCTCAGAAGGTAGAGATGATTGTTGCAATCCAAGAGGTCCTCGGTTCGAATCCCGCCTGTGGCAACCACATTGTGTCCTTGAGCAAGACACTTCATCCCAATTTAATTTCCCACGTGTGTGTGTGGGGGGGGGGGGGGGGGGGCATGATGGCGATGTGTACTTAGGGTACTTTGAGAGTGTACTTGTCTTCATCCAATGCTGACCCTGCTTTTGTGGAGTTAGTATGTTGGGGAGTCTGAGTCGCTTGCCATTGCTCGGTGGTTCTTTCCAGATACTCAATGGGAGGGAGACCCTCCCCCCTCCCTCCCATACCCACATTTGGCATTTCCTCCTGATATTCAATTTTTTCGGGCTAAAACGGTTCATCCCCCCACCCCCCCGTGAAAAATAGCCCTGTACGCCTATGCAATGAATACCTGGACTTGAATAAATACCTATGTTATGGTCATGATATAGCTGTAGATGCTGAAAGTGACCTTAAATATCAATAATTAATTTATTCTCTATCATTCTGTCTGTTTGTGAATGTGTGGGATTTGTCAACAAACGAGGGTAAGCTTCCTACTCCATGATTTCACAATGTTTCCAACATATCTCTTTCAGATACAATGGAATACATGTAATATGAGTTACTGTCACACACAAATTAGGTGTTTATTTGATATGGTTTAAACCATCTAGTATACACAGTGATGGGTACAGTTCAAGTCAAAATGAGTTGATTAAAGGGATGTTGAACAGCTTGTTAATATTTCTTGCATTACATTACTACTTTGCTATTTATTGACAGAAGGAGTTCATAGAGGGTTTCCCTGACGGTATTTATTTATTGGTGTTTACGGTCACATGCTTATCCCCAATGGCTAATCGTGACCGTGACAGTTTTACGGGTGGGGGAATTCGGAGGACCTAGAGAGAACCACCGAGCATCAACGAGCAACTGTCAGCTCAACATTCTAATTATGTTCAAGCTCCGCTGAAGCAGGGTACCAGCGGTTGAATACATGTGCACCATTGACGTGCAGTACGCCTTCTTAGTACATGGCATCATCGTGCCCCCATGTTGGCAACCGGGATAAAGTGCCTTGCCCAAGGACATTACGTGGGTCGTCCCAGATAGGGATTAAACTCGGGATCTCTGTCATAGAAGACAAACAGTCTACCACTGAGAAACAGTGCTTTCTTTCCTGGCGGTTTTCATATTTGTCCGGCCACACTGGTGTTGGATAACACGGAACACCAAAACATATAACACAAAATTTGTTCCCCATTCATTTTTGAAAGCAGTTATGGAAAGCCCAAAGAGCTCTTTCCTTTATGTTTTTGACAAGCGCGTATTCACTCAAAGTCATTTTTTTGCAGACAGTGCTATTTTTGAGTGGCCAAAGCACATGTTTCATTAAGTCCCAGAACATAACTAAATCCGGTTTTATTGATTAAATATCTCTGCATATAGCAAAGCAAAGTGTCTCAAATTAACCCATTTCAAAATGATAGTAGAGAGTACCAAAGTTGGATAATTTGGGTATTTCCAAATGGTACACTTATTCTCTCTCTCATTGTGCTTGAGGATTAAATCTGAGATTGAAAAGGTATACAAATCTTACTCAGGGAAGGTAAGTACAGAAAAGTACGTAATTAATCAGAAAATGAATTTTGTCTGACGGTACTAATATTTGTACGAGCAAAACTGGTACTGGATTTATTTATTTATTTATTAGGTTTTAACGACAAATTAACAGCCAAGGTCATATTATGTCGGTGACGGTTGTATGGGTGGAGGAAGCCGGAGTACGCAGAGAGAACCACCGAGCAATGACGAGCAGCTGCCAGCTCCCCAACATAGTGCCTCCGCACTGTAGCACAGGCAGGGTTAGATTGGTTGAAGACAAGCGCACCATCGACGTGCAGTATGCCTTAGTACACGGCGTCATGGTGCCCCCATGCGGACAGTCGGGGTGAAGTGATCGGGACATAATTGGAATATATCCGACAGATACAATGTCGGATATATTCTAATTATGTCCCGAACTCCCGATCACGCAAGGCAGCAACTTGAAATTCTCAGAATGTTTCCTACTGTCCCTGCCCGACAGTTTAGTATCTTTGTCAAGTGCCGAGACCGCGTGGAAATACCGTGGATCAGGTCTAAACCGAGGGCACGATTCGTCCCTACTTTATTCTCAATTCAACGACTTTTCCATTCATTATTTACCTGTCACCGGCTGAGTTAGGTATTATATCTGTCTATTTGATGAACTTTTCAACCAAAACTATTTGCGGCTTCATGTTGCACCACCGAAAGGCCACTGCACGGTTACCAATATATTCAGGGATTGATTTTACGAAAATAACAATTATTTGGACTATACCCACATGGGAACTCCTAAATATGCCAAGGGTTAAACTTTGGATAATGACGAATAAAACAGAAGTTGTCATGCTATGCTTGCTGCATGCAAGCATAGAAAACATTCAGCGCTCAATGAATTAGGAATTGAGTAAATTGTCTCTTAAACCTATGAAATTCTAAAAAAAATGAGTTTTTTCGACGGCATCTACCATTATGCATCTGAGACAGGGATTGCGTTAAACTTTACAGCAACCTTATAACAGAAAACATTCTTGGAATTGAATTGTGAATCCGAATTTCGAAAGCATTTTCGGATATTCTATTCCAAACTACCACTGCACGCTTATCAATATTCAGTGATTTTATGAAAATATCAATTATTCCGACCGTACCCATATGGGCAGTCTCGAATCTGCCAACGGTTATTTATTTATTTATTTATTGTTGTTTAAGGTCACATACTTATGCACAGTGACTAATCGTGACCGTGACAGTTTTACGGGTGGAGGAAGCCGGAGTACCCGGAGAGAACCACCGAGCAACGACGAGCAGCTGTCAGCTCTCCAACATCGTAACTCTGAACTCTGCACCACAGCACAGGCAGGGTTAGATTGGTTGAAGACATGCGCACCATCGACGTGCAGTACGCCTCAGTACACAGCGTCATCGTGCCCCCATGTAGGCAATCGGCTGCCAACGGTTAAACTTTTAATAATGACATATAAAACAAAAGTTGTCATACTATGATTGCTGCATGCAGCCATAGAAAACGTTCAGCGCTCAATCATTTAGGAATGGAGTAAATCGTCACTTAAACTTACCAAATTCTGAAAACGAGAGTTTTTTAGACTGCACCTATCTTTATGCAAACAGAACGAACGTAGGGTTAAACTTTACAACCAGACTTACAACAGCAAATATGCTCGGTAGGCAGTTGTGAATACGTACATGAAAAGTGTTTGAAATTAACCCATTCGAAAATGATAGAAAAGGCAACCAAAAATGGCTAATTTTGGCATTTTCAAACGGTACTCTTATTCTTGCCCTCATTGTGCTAGATGGTTAAATCTGAGATTAAGAAGTAAACAGTAACTTTCTTCCACAATCATTGTTGCATCTAGCCAAACCAAAATAATTATTACAACTACCTTGTAATTAGAAAAACTGGCTCTTGAAGTTGGCAAAAATTACAAATATTCCGACAGTACCCTTATGGAAAGTCTCAAATCTGCCAAGGGTTAAACTTTTAATAATAACATATCGAACAAAATTTGTCATACTTTGAATGCTGCAAGCAGCCATAGAAAACATTCAGAGCTTAACCTATTAAAAATGGAGTAAATCTTCACCTAAACTTACCAAATTCTGAAAAAATTGGAGTTTTTTTGGACGGTACCTACTTTTATGCAACCAGAATGGGATAGGGTTAAACTTTACAACCAAACATACCACAGCAAATATGCTCGGTAGTCAATTGCGAATACGTACACGAAAAGTGTTTGAAATTAACCCTTTTCCAAAATGATGGAAAAAGAAACCAAAGTTGGCTAATTTTGGCATTTTCAAACGGTACTCTTATTCTCACCCTCATTGTGCTTGAGGGTTAAATGTGAGATTAAATATTATCATTGTTGCATCTATCCAAACCAAAATAATTGTTACAACAACCTTGTTATTAGAGAAATTTGCCCTTGAAGTTGGTCAATTTTGAAGAAAAATTCTATATTCATGTCATTTTTGGCCGGTGGGGGTTAAAGTTGAAAGCTCTGAGTGGTGATTGTGGTTTATCATATTATGCTCTAAAGGTGTGGAAAATTTGAGCTGAATAACTGTAAACAATTTTGAGACATTCGAAAAATGGTGAAATTTTGAAGGTTTTGGCAGAATATTTTGAAAATACGCGTTTTCACAGATATGACAATACCGCATTTCACTAGATTCTATGACGTTATATAAGTGTGGCAAATTTGGTCAAAATCGTACAGATTGTTTTCGAGCAGTTCAACAGACAAAATTCAGGGAGGAAAAAAAAAACTTGAGAATTGTAATTTGTTGGACAAATTACGGGCTCTCCCAACTTTTTAATGTGAAAAGGCAAACTGTATTGTACACAAAGCTATCGATCAGTTTTGAAAACAAAAAATTTAGTGGAAATCAAAGTTTTTGTGATGCTACTAGTTTTTATGCAGCCAAAACAGATATTTGAGATACAGCAGGACACCAAAACATTTAACACAAAATTTGCTCTTCAGTAATTACAGAATATTTTCATAGAAAGCAAAACAAGCGATGTCCTTTGTGCTTTGGAAAAAAATAGTACATATGAATTATGGGCGTACGGGCCGGGGTTTCATGAAGGACTGTGCCCCAACACAGGGATGTTAAACAGCTTGTTAATATTTCTTGCATCACATTACTACTTTGCTATTCATTGACAGAAGGATTTTACAGAGGGTTTCTCCGACGGTATTTATTTATTGGTGTTTACGGACACATATTTATCCACAATGGCTAATCGTGACCGTGACAGTTTTACGGGTGGGGGATGTCGGAGGGCCCAGAGAGAACCACCGAGCATCGACGAGCAACTGCCAGTTCATCATTCTAATTATGTTCAAGCTCCGCTGAAGCAGCCGGGTACCAGCGGTTGAAGATATGTGCACCATTGACATGCAGTACGCCTTAGTACATGGCATCATCGTGCCCCCATGTTGGCAACCGGGATAAAGTGCCTTGCCCAAGGACATTACGTGGGTCGTCCCAGAAAGGGATCAAACTCGGGACCTCTATCATAGAAGTCAAACAGTCTACCACTGAGAAAATGTGCTTTCTTTCCTGGCGATATATATATTTGTACGGCCAAACTGGTGTTGGATAACACGGAACACCAAACCATATAACACAAAATTTGTACGGCCAAACTGGTGTTGGATAACTCGGAACACCAAACCATATAACACAAAATTTGTTCCCCATTGATTTTTGAAAGCAGTTATGAAAATCTCAAAGAGCTCTTTCCTTTTTGTTTTTGGACAAAGGAGTATTCACTCAAAGTCATTTTTTGCAGACAGTGCTATTTTTAAGTGGCCAAAGCACATGTTTCATTAAGTTCCAGAACATAACTAAAGCCGGATTTATTGATTAAACTTCGCTGCATATAGCAAAGCAATGTGTCTCAAATTAACCCATTCCAAAATGATAGTAGAGAGTAACCAAAGTTGGATAATTTGGGTATTTCCAAATGGTACACTTATTCTCACTCTCATAGTGCTTGAGGGTTAAATCTGAGACTGAAAAGGTATACCAGTAGTATGCTTGGGGCTGGATGACCCTGTTCTGGGGAGCAGGGGGGAGCAGGGTGGATGACGTCTTAATTAAAATGTTACGTAAGGTAATTAACATTACTTAATGATTTTTTTTAATCACTTTAATAATTGTTACTTAATCAATTTTGTTTAATGACTGTTGCATAATTAATGTAATTAATGTAATTAATGAGTGTAATTAGGGTTGATTATAATAATTAGTATATTAATAAATGAATTAATAATGATGTACTGGACATATATATGAATGCTATCGACTGACTGACATGCAAAGGTGAACAGTGCATCGAGTGTTTAGGTGTAATTAAATCGATTTTTTCTTTTCAAACGCCAACTACTGACAGATGTTGAAGCAATTAAATCTATTGTCACACTTTAACGACCAGTCATAAATATCGTTAGACTGGACATGCTATCGTGTATTTAAAAATCAATGATGATCTCACGTGACAAGATGTGTCTTGCTTTTAACTGAAGACTGTGAACGACTCCATTGTGACTATTTTTATAGGTATAATTTGATTTAATAACTTGGCGTGATTCTTACATATTAATAATGCAGGTTTATTCTTCTCGTTTTTATGGCTGTCGAAAAACTCTCATAGACCAAGGTATTCTGATTTTACGCCTCATGCGATAAAGTAATTTTTTAACGGTCCGATTTCTACATTTTGACTGATTCTCAAAAAAAATCACAAGAGAAATCGCCATGAGACTACTGCACATGGGAGAGAGGCTATACATGGCTGTACTTTATGCCCCAATACTTTGATGAATTAACGGATCATCTGAAAACCCACCAAGAAGGTGCTTTGACCCGTCAATTTTGTGTTTCAATAGCAAATTCAACAAAAGAGAGAGGCAGTGTACATCGACCAGACGTCGATGTCAAGATGTTCCAGTGGACGTTTTGTCTGAAATCCTATAATAGGAAAGATACATTAGAAAAAACATGGAGAAATGTCAAAACTTGACATTTAACTGCGCGATTTGCGGGTTTCAGCTGATTCAACTTAACCGTCATCGCACCACAAGTAGCAGAGATGCACAACTTGATTGACCGGTGGAGACGTTTCTCATCAAATAAGAGGGGGTCAAACGAGGTTATGAGGAGGAGTGAAGGAGACAAGTGTGCAGTCATATGTTTAAAATTTTAATAATCTTAATTGCTATGACGTAATCCCCTTAATAAATAGTATATATTCATTTAATATAATATATTAATAATTTTCGTTAAGTACCGGGTAATTCATTTTTTATTCCACACCCCTGTATCCCTTCACAGTACCTAAAACTTTTACGAACGCCCCTCCTCCAGGTCATCCAATACTAAAAAACTTTTGGAAACCGTTCTCCCCCGCCCCCACCATAATCTTAAAAAAGTTGCTTTGTCACAAACACACACTTTTTCAACCAATCAGACACCTCCATTATTCCACACCCTCACCGTCACACCCCTGTATCCCCTCACAGTACCTAAAACTTTCATGAACTCCCCTCCTCCAGGTCATCCAATACTAAAAAACTTTTGGAAACCTCTCTCCCCCTCCCCCAGCCCTCACAATAGCTAAATTATCTCGAACCCCAGTTCAGTTCTCTAAATGTAATGGACATGTCAGGCCCCTGAATACGCCTTCCCCACAATTTTGAGCGATCAAATTACCCTGAGTAGTCTTCTCTCGTAACTTACCACACTCTTAACCCGTATTTACTATGAGATTGTCCCCCTAATAAAGAGCGTATGTTCATTTAATATAATATATTAATAATTTTCGTTAAATAATTCATTCCACAAGACACTTGTCGAAAAAACAAAATGGCAGATTAGTTTGACGGAAATACGCGTATCGATTTATTCAGGAATGTCTGTCGGTTGTGTCCTTGGGCAAGACACTTCATCCCTATTGACCATGTGGGGGCATGGTGATGCTGTGCACTAAGGCATACTGCACGTCGATGGAGCACCTGTCTTCAACCAATGCAGACCCTGTGTAGAATCTTGACAGTTGCTTGCTGTTGCTCGGTGGCTCTCTCCAGCTTCCTCCACCCATAAAACTGTCGTGGTCATGATTAGTCATTGTGCAGACCTTAAACACCAATAAATAAATATAAATAAATAGTCGGTTATCAAAACAGCCCTTAAGTGTTTAACAGTTAATTGTGGACCAGTGCGTTTAAAAATGAAAAAAAATTGGGTGATAGCACTACGGACTGTGTTTAATCATAGAAGAATCACACCCGCGCTATTACTAACCCGTATGATTTATTTTTGAACGTTCACTGAAGAATAACCCACCCATCTAAGTAAAAGCATGAAAGAGCTAATATTATCTAATTACCTATGTGGGGGTGGGGTGGTCGGTAACGTTGTGTACTATAGCATACTACCTTCAGCCAATGATAACCCTGTGTAGAACTTTGACAGTTGTTTGCCTCTGCACGATGGTTCTTTCCAGATTACTCCAACTGTCGGTAAATAAATGAAAAAAACTACAATTCTATAATAACAGGCCAAGACCCCCTTATCAACAACAGTACTTTCATCCCCCTCATTTTAATAGTTGAAAAGCGCTGTTACTCGATCCAAAAAAATGGTAAAAGGATATGCGACTCTGTATTAGCCACCCAAATTTGCAAGACTTGGGAAAATATAACCCACCTAGAGCCGCATGAAAGCTACGTACACTATTCGAACTCCCACATTGTGTCCTTGGGCAAGATAATTTACCACGATTATCCACATGGGAGCACGATGGTGGCGTGTACTAAGGTGTACTGCACGTCGGTGATATGCATATTTTAGAACAATCTAACCCTGCTTGTGTGGATTTCCGCCATTGGTGAGATGACAGTTACTCATCGTTGCTCTGTGGTTCTCTTTGGATATTCCGGAGTCTACCCGTAAAATTGTCACGTTTAATTATAACTTGAACTTGATGTCCGGGTGTAATGAAATAGCATATTTTTTGCAGACATTCTAAATAAACGCAGCTGATTTACAGACCTGTATATATATATTTTTTTTTTTTCAATTGAGTAAAAATATAGGATAGTTACTGATGTAACACGCCGATTAGTATGTTTAATGAATCTAACTACACCAGCCCGACCGACCCTTTGCCCACCATGATCACAACAAACGTTTCAATTCTGACGTAATAATGATCATTAGTGTTACTCCAGATAATAAAGAATATACCCAATTTATCCTGGGATGAGAAAGATCGACCCGTGAATAACGGCATTACAAATTCGGGCTCCAATTTGTGTGATCTAATAAATGATCTGCTGCGAAAAAAAAATGATTTTCAACCAACAGAGTGGAAAATTTTGGCAAACATCCTTAAAGATCAAAATATCCCAAGGGGTCTGACCAGAAAACAATATCTCTGCAAAGCCCAGATGGACCAGCCTCTGAAGAATGGCCCCCTGGAAAAGATTGCGAATGTGGAACAGACTTCGTGGAAGCTCTCATGAAACTGGACGAAAAAGTGAAAACTCACACCAATAGGGTGACATTCTGAACAACAGCCATTACAGACAACTAAAAATGCGGCCAGCAGCATATACCAGCAAATTTCATATCCATTTGTAATTTAATACTAACCAATTTGACTAGTTTTGATTTCTGGTTAATATGGATAATTAAAAAAAATGCAATATATCTAAGATTTTTTCATTGTTTTATTTGTGGTGTCTCCTAAACTACAGAGTGCCTTTCTTGACATTCGCCTAGTTCAGGAAATCTACATAAATTACTGAATGTGAATTAATAAAAAATTCGGCAATTATTCAAATCAAAAACTGTGATCCGATAAAAATTTGGCTGTTATTAAGCGGGTACATTAATAATATCCGGGAATGTGGTCATGCCATATTTTATCAACAAAATGCAGGTACACAACGCATTCTCGCATATTATCTTGTTTTATATAAGTATTTGTCAGAGAAAGGTCTTGAGTTTTGTACAAAAATAAGCATTTTACCACAAAGTTACTCTATGGTCATAGCTGCTGATAGTGGCACATAGAAAAAATGGCGTTCAAAAATTAATTTTGACATGCACTGTAGTATGGTTCAATGAATCAGATTTCATTTCGATTTGTGCTGTAAGGGGGGTGGTAAAACCTAGAAAAAAACAACAGCTTGAACGCAATTAGTTTCCACCCGTACTGTATCGATGAGAGAGAGAGAGAGAGAATTAAAACGTTTGTTGTGATCATGGTGGGCAAAGAGTAGGTCGGGCTGGTGTAGTTAGATTCATTAAACATACTAATCGGCGTGTTACATCAGTAACTATCCTATATTTTTACTCAATTGAAAAAAAAAATATATACAAGTCTGCAAACCAGCTGCGTTTATTTAGAATGTCTGCAAAAAATATGCTATTTCATTACACCCGGACATCAAGTTCAAGTTATAATTAAACATGACAATTTTATGGGTAGACTCCGGAATATGCAAAGAGAACAACAGAGCAACGATGAGTAACTGTCATCTCACCAACGTCAGAAATCCGCACAAGCAGGGTTAGATTTTTCTAAAATATGCATATCACTGACGTGCAGTACACCTTAGTACACGCTGTCATCGTGCTCCCATGTGGATAATCGGGGTAAATTATCTTGCCCAAGGACACAATATGGGAGTTCGAATAGTGTACGTAGATTTCATGCAGCTCTAGGTGGGTTATATTTTCCCAAGCCTTGCAAATTTGGGTGGCTAATACAGAGTCGCATATCCTTTTACCATTTTTTTGATCGAGTAACAGCGCTTTTCAACTATTTAAATGAGGGGGATGAAAGTACTGTTGTTGATAAGGGGGTCTTGGCCTGTTATTATAGAATTGTAGTTTTTTTCATTTATTTACCGACAGTTGGAATAATCTGGAAAGAACCATCGTGCAGAGGCAAACAACTGTCAAAGTTCTACACAAGGTTATCATTGGCTGAAGGTAGTACGCTATAGTACACAACGTTACCGACCACCCCGCCGCCACATAGGTAATTAGATAATATTAGCTCTTTCATGCTTTTACTTAGATGGGTGGGTTATTCTTCAGTGAACGTTCAAAAATAAATCATACGGGTTAGTAATAGCGCGGGTGTGATTTTTCTATGATTAAACACAGTCCGTAGTGCTATCCCCCAATTTTTTTTTCATTTTTAAACGCACTGGTCCACAAATAACTGTTAAACACTTAAGGGCTGTTTTGATAACCGACTATTTATTTATATTTATTTATTGGTGTTTAAGGTCTGCACAATGACTAATCATGACCACGACAGTTTTACAGGTGGAGGAAGCCGGAGAGAGCCACCGAGCAACGGCAAGCAACTGTCAAGATTCTACACAGGGTCTGCATTGGTTGAAGACAGGTGCTCCATCGACGTGCAGTACGCCTTAGTGCACAGCGTCACCATGCCCCCACATGGTGAATAGGGATGAAGTGTCTTGCCCAAGGACACAACCGACAGACATTCCTGAATAAATCGATACGCGTATTTCTGTCAAACTAATCCGCCATTTTGTTTTTTCGACAAGTGTCTTGTGGAATGAATTACTTAACGAAAATTATTAATATATTATATTAAATGAACATACGCTCTTTATTAGGGGGACAATCTCATAGTAAATACGGGTAAAGAGTGTGGTAAGTTATGAGAGAAGACTAATCAGGGTAATTTGATCGCTCAAAATTGTGGGGAAGGCGTATTCGGGGGCCTGACATGTCCATTACATTTAGAGAACTGAACTGGGGTTCGAGATAATTTAGCTATTGTGAGGGCTGGGGGAGGGGGAGAGAGGTTTCCAAAAGTTTTTTAGTATTGGATGACCTGGAGGAGGGGAGTTCATGAAAGTTTTAGGTACTGTGAGGGGATACAGGGGTGTGACGGCGAGGGTGTGGGATAATGGAGGTGTCTGATTGGTTGAAAAAGTGTGTTTTTGTGACAAAGCAACTCTTTTTAAGATTATGGTGGGGGTGGGGGAGAGCGGTTTCCAAAAGTTTTTTAGTATTGGATGACCTGGAGGAGGGGCGTTCATGAAAGTTTTAGGTACTGTGAGGGGACACAGGGGTGTGGAATAAAAAATGAATTATTTAACTAAAATTATTAATATATTATATTAAATGAATATACGCTATTTATTAAGGGGATTATGTCATAGCAATTAAGGTTATTAAAATTTTAAACATATGACCGCACACTTGTCACCTTCACCCCTCCTCATAACCTCGTTTGACCCCCCTTATTTGATGAGGAACGTCTCCACCGGCCAATCGAGTTGTGCATCTCTGCTACTTGTGGCGCGATGACGGTTAAGTTGAATCAGCTGAAACCCGCAAATCGCGCAGTTAAATGTCGAGTTTTGACATTTCTCCATGTTTTTTCTAATGTATCTTTCCTATTATAGGATTTCAGACAAAACGTCCACTGGAACATCTTGACATCGACGTCTGTTCGATGTACACTGCCTCTCTCTTTTGTTGAATTTGCTATTGAAACACAAAATTGATGGTTCAAAGCACCTTCTTGGTGGGTTTTCAGATGATCCGTTAATTCATCAAAGTATTGGGGCATAAAGTACAGCCATGTATAGCCTCTCCCCCGTGTACAGTAGTCTCATGGCGATTTCTCTTGTGATTTTGTTTGGAGAATCAGTCAAAACGTAGAAATCGGACCATTAAAAAATTACGTTATCGCGTGAGGCATAAAATCAGAATACCTTGGTCTATAAGAGTTTTTCGACAGCCATAAAAACGAGAAGAATAAACTTGCATTATTAATATGTAAGAATCACGCCAAGTTATTAAATCAAATTATACCTATAAAAATAGCCACAATGGAGTCGTTCACAGTCTTCAGTTGAAAGCAAGACACATCTAGTCACGTCAGATCATCATTGATTTTTAAATACATGATAGCATGTCCAGTCTAATGATATTTATGACCAGTCGTTAAAGTGTGACAATAGATTTAATTGCTTCAACATCTGTCAGTAGTTGGCGTTTGAAAAGAAAAAATCGATTTAATTACATCTAAACACGCGATGCACTGTTCACCTTTGCAGGTCAGTAAGTCGATAGCATTCATATATATGTCCAGTACGTCATTATTAATTCATTTATTAATATACTTATTATTATAATCACCCCTAATTACACTCATTAATTACATTAATTACATTAATTATGCAACAGTCATTAATTAAAATTAATTAAGCAACAATTATTAAAGTGATTAAAAAAATCATTAAGTAATGTTAATTACCTTACGTAACATTTTAATTAAGATGACGTCATCCACCCTGCTCCCCACCTGCTCCCCCACCCTGCTCCCCCAGAACAGGGTCATCCAACCCCAAGCATACTACTTATACCAATCTTACTCTGGGAAGGTGAGTACAGAAAAGTACGAAATTAATCAGAAAATGAATTTTGTCTGACGGTACTAATTTTGTACGAGCAAAACTGGTACTGGATTTATTTATTTATTTATTAGGTTTTAACGACACATTAACAGCCAAGGTCATATTATGTCGGTGACAGTTGTATGGGTGGAGGAAGACGGAGTACCCAGAGAGAACCAGCGAGCAATGACGAGCAGCTGACACCTCCCCAACATAGTGCCTCCGCACTGTAGCACAGGCAGGGTTAGATTGGTTCAAGACATGCGCACCATCGACGTGCAGTACGCCTTAGTACACAGCGTCATGGTGCCCCCATGCGGACAGTCGGGGTGAGGAGATCGGGACATAATTGGAATATATCCGACAGATACAATGTCGGATATATTCCAATTATGTCCCGATCATGCAAGACAGCAACTTGAAATTCTCAGAATGTTTCCTACTGTCCCTGCCCGACAGTTTAGTATCTTTGTCAAGTGCAGAGACCGCATGGAAATATCGTGGATCAGGTGGAAACCGAGGGCACGATTCGTCCCTACTTTATTCTCAACTCAACGACTTTTCCATTCATTATTTACCTGTCATCGGCAGAGTTAGGTATTATATTTGTCTTTTTGATGAACTCTTCAACCTTAAATATTTGCGGCTTCATGTAGCACCACTGAAAGGCCACTGCACGGTTACCAATATATTCAGGGATTGATTTTACGAAAATAACAATTATTCCGACTATACCCACATGGGAACTCCTAAATATGCCATGGGTTAAACTTTGGATAATGACGTATAAAACAAAAGTTGTCATGCTATGCTTGCTGCATGCGGGCATAGAAAACATTCAGCGCTCAATGAATTAGGAATGGAGTAAATTGTCACTTAAACCTACGAAATTCTGAAAAAATGAGTTTTTTTCGACGGCATCTACCATTATGCATTTGAGGCAGGGATTGCGTTAAACTTTACAGCAACCTTATAATAGAAAATATTCTTGGAATTGAACTGTGGATCCGAATTTCGAAAGCATTTTCGGATATTCTATTCCAAACTACCACTGCACCATTATCAATATTCAGTGATTTTATGAAAATTAAAATTATTCCGACCGTACCCATATGGACAGTCTCGAATCTGCCAACGGTTAAACTTTTAATAATGGCATATAAAACAAAAGTTGTCATACTATGACTGCTGCATACAGCCATAGAAAACATTCAGCGCTCAATCAATTAGGAATGGAGTAAATCGTCACTTAAACTTACCAAATTCTGAAAACGAGAGTTGTTGTGGACTGCACCTATCTTTATGCAAATAGAACGAGCATAGGGTTAAACTTTACACCCAAACTTACAACAGCAAATATGCTCGGTAGGCAATTGTAAATACGAACATTTAAATCATTTTTCGATATTCCTTTCGAAAATGGAAGAAAAGTGAGCTCCAAATTAGCCAATTTTATTACGAATTTTAGGGCACTCAAATTCAAAGCCCGAAAACTGGGTGAAGGTTAAAACTTTGAATAAAATATATAACAGCAAAATTGTTCTTGGGTGAAGGCCCAATCCTCTGATGGAAAAGGTCTTGAGACAATATGCCTCCAGTGCTGAGAAAGTGCATGTAAACGTTGGCGAAAATAACAATTATTCTGACAGTACCCTTATGGGAAGTCTCAAATCTGCCAAGGGTTAAACTTTTAATAATAACATATAGAACAACATTTGTCATACTTTGACTGCTACAAGCAGCTATAGAAAACATTCAGAGCTCAAGCAATCAAAAATGGAGTAAATCGCCATCTAAATTTACCACATTCTGAAAAAATTGGAAATTTTTTGGACGGTACCTACATTTATGCAACCAGAATGGGATAGGGTTAAACTTTACAACCAAACCAACAACAGAAAATATGCTCGATAGTCAATTGTGACTGCGTACACGAAAAGTATTTGAAATTAACCCTTTCTAAAATGAGGGAAAAGGCAACCAATAATGGCTAATTTTGGCATTTTCAAACGGTACTCTTATTCTCGCCCTCATTGTGCTTGAGGGTTAAATCAGAGATTAAGAAGTAAACAGTAACTTTCTTCCACAATCATTGTTGCATCTAGCCATACCAAAATAATTATTACAACTACCTTGTAAGTAGAAAAATATGCTCTTGAAATTGGCGAAAATAACGAATATTCCGACAGTACCCTTATGGGAAATCTCAAATCTGCCAAGGGTTAAACTTTTAATAATAACATATAGAACAAAATTTGTCATACTTTGACTGCTGCAAGCAGCTATAGAAAACATTCAGAGCTCAAGCAATTAAAAATGGAGTAAATCGTCACCTAAACTTACCAAATTCTGAAAAATTGGAGTTTTTTTTGGACGGTACTTACTTTTATGCAACCAGAATGGGATAGGGTTAAATTTTACAACCAAACTTACAACAGCAAATATGCTCGATAGTCAATTGTGAATACGTACATGAAAAGTGTTTGAAATTTACCCTTTTCCAAAATGATGGAAAAAGCAACCAAAGTTGGCTAATTTTGACATTTTCAAACGGTACTCTTATTCTCACCCTCATTGTGCTTGGGGTTAAATCTGAGATTAAAACGTAAACAGTAACTTTTTTCCGCAATAATTGTTGCATCTATCCAAAACAAAATAATTATTACAACAACCTTGTTATTACAGAAATTTGCCCTTGAAGTTGGTCAATTTTGATGAAAAATTCTATATTCATGTCATTTTTGGCCAGTGGGGGTTAAAGTTGAAAGATCTGAGTGGTGATTGTGGTGTATCATTTTATGCTCTAAATGTGTGGAAAATTTGAGCTAAATAACTGTAAACAATTTTGAGACATTCGAAAAATGGTGAGATTTTGAAGGTTTTGGCAGAATATTTTCAAAACACGCGTTTTCACAGATATGACAATACCGCATTTCACTAGATTTTATGAGATTACATAAGTGTGCCAAATTCGGTCAAAATCGTACAGCTTGTTTTCGTGCAGTTCAACAGACAAAATTCAGGAAGGAAAAGAAAAATTAAAAACTAGAGAATTGTAATTTGTTGGACAAATTACGGGCTTTCACAACTTTCTAATGTGAAAATGCAGACTACATATAGCAAAGCAATGTGCTTGAAATTATTCATTTCCCAAATGATAGACAAAAAGCATCCAAAGTTGGCTATTTTTGGCATTCTCTCACGGTTCTCTTATTCACGCCCCCATTTTGCTTGGGGATTAAATCTTGAGATTAAAAAGTAAACAGTAACTTTCTTCTGCAACCATTGTTACATCTATCGGTACCAAAATAATTGCTAAAACAACCTTGCAATTAGAGGAGTAGGTAGAAAAGGCCGATTCGGTATCACTTGTACACGATTTGTACATGTACACGTACATGTACGAAAAATCGCCATAGGATTCAGTGTTAAAATCGTGTACAAGTGCAAAAAATGTCGTTTTGTATGGTGATACGGCCATTGTTTTAGATCGCACTTTTAACGTTCAAAATACCCGTTGGCGAACGCGTACATTCCACACCTCGCTCAAGAGTAAAAGAATGTACGAAATTTTAAGAAAAATATAATTAAAAATTTGTTCTCTACGTTCCCATCGCGGATTAGACCGTCGATCCATCGTTGGTGAACGCGAGCAAAAAACGTTTTGCCAATTCTGTATCAGCATCAAAAAGCGGTTTGCCGATTCTGTATCACCTAAGTAGGTATACGTTCACCAACAATGTTCGAACGGTTAAAGTGCAATCCGATCGGGGAGACCCATTTGCTGATTCTAGATCAGGAAAATCGACCTCAAAAACGTTTTTTCGACGTTCACCAACGGTGAAAAGTGGTGTAAAGTGTAGTTACTCATCGAGGATTTTTTTAAAAATCGATTTGGGCCTACGGTACATGGAAAAAGGGTGATACCGAACCGGCAAATCACTGCCACGTTCCCGATCGTGTTTGGGACGGTGCAGGGTGCGATTTGATCGGTGAAAAAACGATTTGCCGATTCATCTCTTGAGTTTTGTGAGGTGAATCGCGTTTAATAATGTGGATATAATGGCTAGAGCAATGTATACCAAAAACCAAAAGCTTGAAGAGCTTGAAATAAGTAATCACCCAATCATTTCACGTTCCTAACGCTAATTAACCAATCAGATTGCTTGATTCTCATAAACTTAATCATACAAAGTTATCTCCCCTCGTCCTGGGGGGTGGGGGTCACGCCCATCAGAAAAATCGAAAGTTTCGAGAAGGTGGTCACGTGACCTATCAAACTGAAGGTCTCGACGAGTGGATTAAGAAGATCGTAATTTTAACCCTCGTCGTGGGATGGGGTCACGACCAGAGCCAAAAAACGTCTTCTTTTTTACAAATCCAGGCATGTGAGGTATTAATATGAAGGGCTCGATGAATACATTACAGAAATGACGTTTTTCATTTTATGTGGGGGTGGGGGTCACGCCCATCAGAAAAATCGAATGTTTCGAGAAGGTGGTCACGTGACCTATCAAATTGAAGGTCTCGACGAGTGGATTAAGAAGATCGTAATGTTAACCCTCGTCGTTGGGTGGGGTCACGGCCAGAGTCGAAAAACGTCTTCCTTTTTACAAATCCAGGCATGTGAGGTATTAATATGAAGGGCTCGATGAATACATTACAGAAATGACGTTTTTTATTTTATGTGGGGGTGGGGTCACGCTCATCAGGAAATCGAAAGTTTCGAGAAGGTGGTCACCTGACCTATCAAATTGAAGGTCTCGATGAGTGGATTAAGAAGATCGTAATTTTAACCCTCGTCGTGGGGTGGGGTCACGACCAGAGCCGAAAAACGTCGTTCTTCATACAAAGCCAGGCATGTGAGGTACTGATATGAAGGCTCGATGAATACATTACGAAAATGACATTTTTCATTTTATGTGGGGGTGGGTCACGACCAGAGCCGAAAAACGTCTTCCTTTTTACAAATCCAAGCATGTGAGGTACTGATATGAAGGGCTTGATGAATACATTACAAAAATGGCATTTTCCACCATCGCCGTGGGAAAATCAAAACTTTCGAGAAGATAGTCGTGTGACCTATCAAATTAAAGCTATCGACAAGGATATTATGAAAATCATAATCTTTCCCTTCTTATAACGGTGGAGTTGGGACCATCTTGAAATTGACCGTATTAAGAAAAGGTAGTTATGGAACATATTAAATTCAAAAAACAACAAGTTGAATCTGATGCATCATTCATTTTTGATATCTGTGTTAAAACGTGAAGTATGTTTTCAACAAATATATGATTGTTATGCAAATTAGAGATGCACTTGCTTTTCAACAAGTCACGCCTTAAGATGTTTCCTTCAATAATAAATCTGTTTACTGAACCATAGATTTGTCAATAAAAATTAGAAGTTGATCTTCTAATTTTCTACATATTGAGGACAGCCTATTTCACCATTTCCGAAAAAGGGTCAATCCAAACTATTTATTTTTTAGGAAACAATGCCCACGTCAAGAAGACATTACAAATCTAAACGAATATAACCTTGATTAAATACAAATAAAACCATTTGTCACGTGTTATTTTAAGATAGGTGACGTTATATAAATACAGCAACAACAAAAAACAGTGTTTACAGTGTGTCAGCGTATGACTGAATGAAAATGAGAAAAAGCTCTTTTTCTAACCACCTGATAGCGAAGCGTTACATCAGTAGTCGCGATATTGATGTCATCCAACAGCAGCCAAGACATTACGCTTTTTACGTCGACATACCACTTGTCCAAAACAATTCCCTTTTAACGCTATAAAACGGGTGAAATACATCTCGGTAACCACTCCCTTTTTTTCTTGATCAGACACAGCTGTTGGTGGAAAGTTGACGGGAGGGTCGTTCAAAACAATTGATCAAATATATCGAACGAAAACGACTCATTTTCTAACTACGAGTGTCGCCGTATTCTAACGTCACCACACTAAGCATACAATACGATATTGGAACTGCACTACCTCTTGAATATTACAAATTTACGATTTGTATTGTCTTCAACACAAATCGTAAATTCCTTCCCGCATCACCATACTTATACTATACCGCATCGAATATGACATCGTCATCATCCCCTTGCTAGATAAACTTGAACTCGTCATCCGAATGATATTGCGAAATGAGTTCCCTAGGGGTTAATTAAGCTCGCAAGCTCAGTAAGAGCTCGAGCTCTTGAGATTTTATTTTGAGGATTCAGTGGACTCATGTTTATTCATTGAGCCTGATATCGTTTGGTAAGGAAACACAAAATTTCAGAGCTGGTGAGACCTCACAGAACTGCCAGTTATCACAACGTTTATTGTCCGATCTTACGATCTCTGATCGATAAATTTTCCCTAACATTCCGTAACAATGGTCGATAACAGAAATTAGTATAGAAAATCGTGCGAATTGTTCTATGAAAATTGCATTCGCTTGTGCAGTATTTCTGATTTTTTACAGATTGTGTTCAGGGTTTAGTTTAAGAAAAGAAAACCTTGTCAAATGGTTAGGTTCAAGGGGAGTAGCTCTGCTATGTTCAAAGGAAGTAACTCTGTCATCCGTAGGTAGAGGTTTATTATGAGGTCATCAGAGGTCATAATACAGGTTTGGTTCATGGAAGTAACTCCGTTCATCCGTAGGTAGAGGTTTATTATTAGATCATCAAGGGTCGCGATACAGGTTAGGTTCAAGGGAAGTAACTCGGTAACAACCCATCCCAAAGTAGAGGTTTATTATGAGTATATCAGAGGTGATGATACAGGTAACGTTCAAGGGAAGTAACTTCGTAACAACTCATCCGCCAAACGGTTATGTTCGAGGGAAGTAACTCTGTAACACCTCGTTTGTTTGTTTGTTGGTGGTTAACGTCACATATTTATGCACCATGGCTAATCGTGACACAACATGGAGATGAAGTCAAGTTTAGTCAATCGTTGATCAACATGTTGCCCAGTTTAGAGGACTTTCACCCCAAGCATTGGTGACTGGGTCCTATTTTACTAGTAAAGCGGAACTGGTTTACCACAGTAAACAAGTGCTGCTTACTTCCCGGGGTTCCCACGGGGATGTAACACCTCGTCCATAGGTAGAGGTTTATTATGAGGTTCTCAGGAGTCATGATACAGGTTAGGTTCATCAAATGATTAGGTTCGAGGGAAGTAACTATGTAACAACTCATTCATCCAAACAAAATTAAAATTCGATGCACCATACTAAGAAGTGCTTGAAAAAAAAAACATTTTTAGGTTAAGTTCGAGGGAAGTAACTCTAACAATTCATCCGTTCAAACAAAAATTAAAATTCGATTCACCATATTAAGAAGAACTTGAAAAAACCTCTAGGTTTTAGGTTATGTTCAAGGAAGTAACTCTGTAACAACTCATACGTTCAAATGGTTAGGTTCGAGGGAAGTAACTCTGTATAACAACTTATCCGAGGTTTATTATGAGGTCATCAGGGGTTATGATCCGGGTTAAGTTCAAGGGAGGTAACTCTGTCATCCATAGATTCAAGGAAATAACACTATAACACCAAGGTATATTATTAGGTCATCAGGAGTCATGATACAGGTGAGGTTTAAGGGAAGTAACGCTATCATCCGTAGATTCG
Organism: Pictodentalium vernedei; assembly: GCA_031216915.1. Lineage (NCBI taxonomy): Eukaryota > Metazoa > Mollusca > Scaphopoda > Dentaliida > Dentaliidae > Pictodentalium > Pictodentalium vernedei. The sequence continues at coordinate 326,619,780 of CM062295.1, forward strand.
GGGAAGTAACTCTCAACTCACCTGTCAAATGATTAGGTTCGAGGGAAGTAACTCTGTAACAACTCATCCGTAGCGTTCGAGAGAAGTAACTCTGTAACACCATAGGTAGAGGTTTATTATGCGGTCATCAGAGGTCATGATATGGGTTAAGTTCAAGGGAAGTAACTCTGTCATCCGTCAAAATAATTCGGTTCAAGGGAAGTAACTTTGTAACGCCGTAGGTAGAGGTGAATTATGAGTATAGCAAAGGTCATGATGAGTACATTAGAGACCACGTTGAGACCATCTGGGGCCAAGACACCGGTTATGTTCAAGGAAGTAACAACTCATCTGTAGATTCAAGGAAGTAACTCTGTGACACCATAGGTAGAGGTTTATTATGAGGTCATCAGGGGTCATGATACAGGTTAGGTTCAAGGGAAGTAACTCTATCATTCGTAGGTTCAAGGGAAGTAACACTGTAACACCTAGGTTATTATTAGGTCATCAGGAGTCATGATACAGGTGAGGTTTAAGTGAAGTAACTCTATCATCCATAGGTTCGAGAGAAGTAGCTTTGTAGCACCAAGGTTTACTATGAAGTCTTCAGGATAGGTTCGAGGGAAGTAATAACTCATCCCAGGTTTATTATGAGGTCATCAGGGGTTACGATACGGGTTAGGTTCGAGGACAAAGTAACAGGTTCGAGGGAAGTAACTCTGTAACACCAAGGTTTATTATGAAGTCATCAGGGTAGATTCGAGGGAAGTAACTCTGTATAACAACCCATCTGAGGTTTATGATGAGATCATCAAGGGTTACGATACGGGTTAGGTTCGAGGAAAAAGTAACTCTGAACAAAACAAATATATATTATAAAGTATAATTCGTTGCAGTTTTTGTTCCTTTTCCCTAAAGAAAAATTAAATATATTAAAAATCGATAATAGAAAAATTAATAAGATCATACAAAGTTGATTGTCTGTTTCTCAAACCATTTTTTTCCAAAAAAGCATTCGGGCGGACGGTCTTCTTTTTTTCTCCCTGAGAGGTTGTTTATGGTAATTCAACCCCCACCCAAACGCCTGGTGGATCACGCAAAATTTCCCAAATATATTGGTTATTCACCGTTGGGGCGTTGGGTCAGAAATGAAGTGAGGTTTGAATGTTTGTTTTTAAGTGAAACGTGAAAATTATGACTCAGGACGAAACGCCTCGTGGGTGAAAACGTCTCAGGATGAAACGTCTCTGGGACAAATCAAATGTCGAAGCGCCAACTTTCACAGATTTATTTTACCAATAATAAAATAAATCCTTTCACAACCTGCCTAATAAAATCGTGAATCCCAATTTTTCCCTCATTATATTCAAAATTATCACAACCCATTTGAACGGGTAGTTCATCCATAAATCATATTTTTGGAAATCTGAAAATGAAATACAAAACGAATGTTTGCGTGTTTTTATTAACCAATTCGACCGCACATACCTACCTATATGCGATTTATTTTCAACTATGTCTGTTACTTTTATATCAAGCAACGGTTACTATTAGTTATCCCATTATCCTGCTTCTCAAATGTATTTATTTAAATTAACTGGGAAACTCGTAACGGTTTCAAATAACAGGACACAAATTCCCAATGACAGTCATTTACAATACAAATGTTACTAAAATAAATGCCAGGAGACTGTGTTCCATTCAACATAGAACCTGACTTTGCAGACTTTTCTGAAGATTGGTGCGAATCAAACGTGGTGCGAATCGACCACTCCCCTTTGTGACTGTTTGTTGTCAGACTGAAAGACACCTTCCTTCTTGCTCTCATTATGACTTACCTTTTACAAAATAAAAACACTTTCTGTCGTGAATATTGCTGAAACCCATTCACTTTATTAAAGTATGATGTAGAAAAAGCTTGAAGTGCTAATTTAAAAAAAAGAATTCGTCAACTCATCGATATCGATTTACCGAAATGAGCACAATATCTCATGTTTTTTTTTAAAGATTTTTTGATGACATAAAAAGGTTGCATGCGCAGCAAAAATGACCATGCGCGCGGGCCTGAAAAATATAGAGGTTCTTTTTTCTCGTCTAATGTAATTAATAATACATCAATATTTTTTTTTTTAAAAATCAGTTTTTAACTGATAGTAGTGTTGTTGTTATGACTGATAGGTTAGGGTTTTTATTACGAGTACATCAAGGTGGACAGCTCTATTCCATTCCCTCACTCGAGTCCCTTTGCGTCAAGACTTCTGTTTTTAATTCAATTCAAGAGGTGTTAACCTCATCGTGATTTGGAAACGGTTTATAACTTCACGAAATATACATTTCTCTAGCTGTTTGCTTAATTTTTACATAAAAATAATGACTAAGAGTTTGTTGAACCTAGAAACGTCTTTTAGATTTTCTCCTTAAAAATATATATATTTCCTATACACCTCCCTAGCCGACCCCTAGAGAGGGGGAAGGGGGGAGGGGGGAAGGGGAGGGGGAGGGGGAGGGAAGGGGTAGGGGATTGGGGAAGGGGAGGGGATTAGGGAGGGGGATTAGGGAGGGGGTTAGGGAGGGGGATTGGGGAAGGGGGATTGTAGAAGGGGGATTAGGGGAGGGGAGGGGGATTAGGGAAGGGGATGGGAGAGGAAAGGGGATTAGGGGAGGGGAGGAGAGTGGAGGGACTATGAAGGGGAAGGGAGGGGATTAGGGAAGGGGAGGGGGTGGGGATAGGGAAGGAGGGAGGGAGGGAGAGGGGGTAGGGAAGGAGAGGGGAGGGAGGGAGATTAGGGAAGAGGATGAAGGGGTTAGGGGAGGGGGACGGTGGTAGGGAAGGGGAGGGAGGGGAGGGGATGACCTCATAAGAAACCTCTACCTATAGTGTTACAGAGTTACTTCCTTAAACCTACAGATGAGTTGTTACTTTCTTGAACCTAACCGGTATCTTGGCCCCTGATGGTCTCAACGTGGTCTCTAATGTACTCATCATGATCTTTGCTATACTCATAATTCACCTCTACCTACGGCGTTACAAAGTTACTTCACTTGAACCGAATTATTTTGACGGATGACAGAGTTACCTCCCTTGAACTTAACCCGTATCATAACCCCTGATGACCTCATAATAAACCTCGGATGAGTTGTTATACAGAGTTACTTCCCTCGAACCTAACCATTTGAACGTATGAGTTGTTACAGAGTTACTTCCTTGAACATAACCAAAAACCTAGAGGTTTTTTCAAGTTCTTCTTAATATGGTGAATCGAATTTTAATTTTTGTTTGAATGGATGAGTTGTTAGAGTTACTTCCCTCGAACCTAACCTAAAATTTTTTTTTTTCAAGCACTTCTTAGTATGGTGCATCGAATTTTAATTTTGTTTGGATGAATGAGTTGTTACATAGTTACTTCCCTCGAACCTAATCATTTGATGAACCTAACCTGTATCATGACTCCTGAGAACCTCATAATAAACCTCTACCTATGGACGAGGTGTTACATAGTTACTTCCCTCGAACATAACCGCTTGACGGATGAGTTGTTACGAAGTTACTTCCCTTGAACCTAACCTATATCATCACCTCTGATATACTCATAATAAACCTCTACTTTGGGATGGGTTGTTACCGAGTTACTTCCCTTGAACCTAACCGGTATCGCGACCCTTGATGATCTCATAATAAACCTCTACCTACGGATGAACGGAGTTACTTCCATGAACCAAACCTGTATTATGACCTCTGATGACCTCATAATAAACCTCTACCTACGGATGACAGAGTTACTTCCTTTGAACATAGCAGAGTTACTTCCCTTGAACCTAACCATTTGACAAGTTTGTTTTTTTTAAACTAAACCCTGAACGCAATCTGTAAAAAATCAGAAATACTGCACAAGCGAATGCAATTTTCATAGAACAATTCACACGATTTTCTATACTAATTTCTATTATCGACCATTGTTACGGAATGTTCAGGAAAATTTATCGATTAGAGATCGTAAGATCGGACTACAAACGTTGTGATAACTGGAAGTTCTGTGAGGTCTCACCAGCTCTGGAATTTTGTGTTTCCTTACCAAACGATATCAGGCTCATTGAATAAACATGAGTCCACTGAATCTTCAAAATAAAACCTCAAGAGCTCGAGCTCTTACCGAGCTTGCGAGCTTAATTATCCCCTTTTGGCTCATTTCGCAATATCATTCGGATGACGAGTTCAAGTTTATCTATCAAGGGGATGAAGACGATGTCAAATTCGATGCGGTGTAGTATAAGTATGGTGATGCGGGAAGGAATTTACGATTTGTGTTAAAGACAATACAAATCGTAAATTTGTAATATTCAAGAGGTAGTGCAGTTCCAATATCGTATTGTATGATTAGTGTGGCGACATTAGAATACGGCGACAATCGTAGTTAGAAAATGAGTCGTTTTCGTTCGATATATTTGACCAATTGTTTTGAACGACCCTCCCGTCAACTTTCCACCAACAACTGTGTCTGATCAAGAAAAAAAGGGAGCCGTTACCGAGATGTATTTCACCCGTTTTATAGCGTTAAAAGAGAATTGTTTTGGACAAGTGGTACGTCAACGTAAAAAGCTTAATGTCTTGGCTGCTGTTGGATGACATCAATATCGCGACTATTGATGTAATGCTTCGCTATCAGGTGGTCAGAAAAAGAAAAGAGTTTTTTTCTCATTTCCATTCAGTCATACTCTGACACACTGCAAACATTGTTTTTGTTGTTGCTGTATTTATATAACGCCACCTATCTTAAAATATTTTAACTCCTGTTGTAAAAAACAAAACAAAACAACTTTTCCACGCGTGCATTTAGACTGTTTACAAATCTTTTCTAACACGTAACAAATGGTTTTATTTGAATTTAATCAAGGTTATATTCGTTTAGTTTTGTAATGTCTTCTCGACGTGGTCATTGTTTCCTAAAAAATAAATAGTTTGGATTGACCCTTTTGCGGAAATGGTGAAATAGGCTATCCTCAATATGTAGAAAATTAGAAGATCAACTTATAATTTTTATTGACAAATCTATGGTTCAGTAAACAGATTTATTATTGAAGGAAACGTCTTAAGGCGTGACTTGCTAAAAAGCGAGTGCATCTCTAATTTGCATAACAATCATATATTTTTTGAAAACATACTTCACGTTTTAACACAGATATCAAAAATTAATGATGCATCAGATTCAACTTGTTGTTTTATCACTTTAATATGTTCCATAACTACCTTTTCTTAATACTTTCGATTTCAAGATGGTCCCAACTCCAGCCTTATAAGAAGGGAAATATTATGATTTTCATAATATCCTTGTCGATAGCTTTAATTTGATAGGTCACACGACTATCTTCTCGAAACTTTTGATTTTCTGATCGGTGTTAACCCCATCCCCACGGCGATGGTGGAAAATGTCATTTTTGTAATGTATTCATCAAGCCCTTCATATCAGTACCTTACATGCTTGGATTTGTAAAAAGGAAGACGTTTTTCGGCTCTGATCGTGACCCCACCCCCACATAAAACGAAAAATGTCATTTTCGTAATGTATTCATCGAGCCTTCATATCAGTACCTCACATGCCTGGCTTTGTATAAAGAACGACGTTTTTCGGCTCTGGTCGTGACCCCACCACACGACGAGGGTTAAAATTACGATCTTCTTAATCCACTCGTCGAGACCTTCAATTTGATAGGTCACGTGACCACCTTCTCGAAACTTTCGATTTTCTGATGGGCGTGACCCCCACCCCCACATAAGATGAAAAACGTCATTTCTGTAATGTATTCATCGAGCCCTTCATATTAATACCTCACATGCCTGGATTTGTAAAAAGGAAGACGTTTTTCGGCTCTGGTCGTGACCCCATCCCACGACGAGGGTTAAAATTACGATCTTCTTAATCCACTCGTCGAGACCTTCAATTTGATAGGTCACGTGACCACCTTCTCGAAACTTTCGATTTTTCTGATGGGCATGACCCCCACCCCCACATAAAATGAAAAAAGTCATTTCTGTAATGTATTCATCGAGCCCTTCATATTAATACCTCACATGCCTGGATTTGTAAAAAGGAAGACGTTTTTCGGCTCTGGTCGTGACCCTATCCCACGACGAGGGTTAAAATTACGATCTTCTTAATCCACTCGTCGAGACCTTTAATTTGATAGGTCACGTGACCGCCTTCTCGAAACTTTCAATTTTTCTGATGGGCGTGACCCCACATCCTCGACGAGGGGAGATAACTTTGTATGATTAAGTTTATGAGAATCAAGCAATCTGATTGGTTAATTAGCGTTAGGAACGTGAAATGATTGGGTGATTACTTATTTCAAGCTCTTCAAGCTTTTGGTTTTTGGTATACATTGCTCTAGCCATTATATCCACGTTATTAAACGCGATTCACCTCACAAAACTCAAGAGATGAATCGGCAAATCGGTTTTTCACCGATCAAATCGCACCCTATACCGTCCCAAACACGATCGGGAACGTGGCAGTGGTTTGCCGGTTCGGTATCACCTTTTTCCGATGTACCGTAGGCCCAAATCGATTTTTAAAAAAATCCTCGATGAGTAACTACACTTTACACCACTTTTCACCGTTGGTGAACGTCGAAAAAACGTTTTTGAGGTCGATTTTCCTGATCTAGAATCGGCAAATGGGTTTCCCCGATCGGATCGCACTTTAACCGTTCGAACATTCGTTGGTGAACGTATACCTACTTAGGTGATACAGAATCGGCAAACCGCTTTTTGATGCTGATACAGAATCGGCAAAACGTTTTTTGCTCGCGTTCACCAACGATGGATCGATGGTCTAATCCGCGATGGGATCGTAGAGAACAAATTTTTAATTATATTTTTCTTAAAATTTCGTACATTTTTTCACTCTTGAGCGAGGTGTCGAATGTACGCGTTCGCCAACGGGTATTTTGAACGTTAAAAGAGCGATCTAAAACAATGGCCGATTCTGTATCACCATACAAAACGACATTTTTTGCACTTGTACACGATTTTAACACTGAATCCTATGGCGATTTTTTGTACATGTACGTGTACATGTACAAATCGTGTACAAGTGATACCGAATCGGCCTTTTCTACCTACTTAGAGGAAATGAGTACAGATGTTTGCAAAATTCACTGAAAATCAATTTTTGTCAACCAATATTATTCTTTACGTGGCAAAAACGTATGTTGGGTTAAGCCCCAAAGCATAACTTACAGCAGCGGATTTGTTCATTAAGCATCTCTACCTATAACAAAACAAAGTATCTAAAATTAACCCTTTCCGAAATGACAGTAAAATGTAACCGAAGTTAGCTAATTTTAGCATTTACGAATGGAAATCTTAACCTCATTGTGCCTGAGGCTTAAAGATGAGATTAAAAACTAAACAATAACTTTCTTCTGCAAGCATTGTTGCATCTATGCATACAAAAATAATTGTTACAACAACATTGCAATTAGAGAAATTAGCGCTTGAGTTTAGTCAATCTCGAAGATAAAATGCTATATTACTATCAATCGTGGCCAATAGGGGTTAATTTCAAAATATTTGTGTGGTGATTTTAGTGTATCATATTATGCTCTAAATGTGTGAAGATCAACCACAGACTGAGTGTCTGATAAGAGACGTGGCGGAATCTTGAATCGTGGTATTTCAATGAACATGTACAAGTTGAGGCTACTCCAAGTCAAGGCACGACAACTGGGTGAGGGTTAAATCTTGGAATAAAACATATAACAGCAAAATTGTTCTTGGATGAATGTCCTATCTTCTCGCGGGAAACGTTTTGAGAAAATATGGCCCCAGTGCTGAGAAATTGCATGTAAATTTTGGCGAAAATAACATTTATTCTGACAGTACTCTTATGGGAAGTCTCAAATCCTCAAGGGTTAAACTTTTAATAATAACATATAGAACAAAATTTGTCATACTGTGATTGCTGCATGCAGCTATGGAAAACATTCAGAACTCAATCAATTCAAAATGGAGTAAATCGTCACCTAAACTAACCAAATTCTGCAACAATTGGATTTTGTTTTGACGGTGCCTTTTATGCATCCAGAATGGGATAGGGTTAAACTTTACAACCAAACTTACAACAGCAAATATGTTTGGTAGTCAATTGTGAATACGTACATGAAAAGTGTTTGAAATTAACCCTTTCCAAAATGATAGAAAAAGCAAACAAAGTTGGCTAATTTTGGCATTTTCAAACGGTTCTCTTATTCCCGCCCTCATTGTGCTTGAAGGTTAAATCTGAGATTAAAAAGTAAACAGTAACGTTCTTCCGCAATCATTGTTGCATCTCTCCATATCAAAATAATTGATACAACAATCTTGCAATTAGAGAAATTTGCTCTTGAAGTTGGTCAATTTTGACGAAAAGACAGAAAGTTTAGTGGAAATCAAAGTTTTTGTGATGTTATTAGTTTTTATGCAGCCAGAACAGATATTTGAAATATAGCAGGGCACCAAAACATTTAACACAAAATTTGCTCTTCAATAATTACAGAATATTTTCATGGAAAGCAAAACAAGCGATGTCCTTTGTGCTTTGGAAAAAATTAGTACATATGAATTATGGGCGTACAGGCCGGGGTTTCATGAAGGACTGTGCCCCAACCCACCTCGAGTCAGGAAGGAGCCAATATTTCGGCCAATATGCCAGAAAATTTCGGACAATTCAGTTGCCAGAAATGACCACAAAACATTTTGGTTGTTTTCCTATCTCATCACTTAGAAATTGCAAGTAAACTGACCATTATATACTGTACAAGTTGATTCAGTGCAACCGTATCCACGTTAATATTATTCATTTATAATCACAAACGTTCATATAAAGAGCTCTATTACTGCATATTACGGGGGCACGGTGGCTCAGAAGGTAGAGATGATTGTTGCAATCCAAGAAGTCCTCGGTTCAGATCCCGCCTGTGGCAACCACATTGTGTCCTTGAGCAAGACACTTCATCCCAATTTAATTTCCCACGTAGTGGCGGGGGTGGGGGGGGGGGGGGCATGATGTCGATGTGTACTAAGGGTACTTTGAGGGTGCACTTGTCTTCAACCAATGCTAACCCTGCTTTTGTGGAGTTAGTATGTTGGGGAGTCTGAGTCGCTTGCTATTGCTCGGTGGTTCTCTCCAGGTACTCAATGGGAGGGAGACCCCCCTCTCACTCCCATACCCACATTTGGCATTTCCTCCTGAGATTAAACTTTTTCGGGCTAAAAGGGTTCATCCCTCCCCCTGAAAAATAGCCCTGTACGCCTATGCAATGAATACCTGGACTTGAATAAATACCTATATTATGGTCATGATATAGCTGTAGATGCTAAAAGTGACCTTAAATATCAATAATTAATTTATTCTCTATCATTCTGTCTGTTTGTGAATGTGTGGGATTTATCAACAAACGAGGGTAAGCTTCCTATTCCATGATTTCACAATTTTCCCAACATATCTGTTTCAGATACAATGAAATACATGTAACATGAGTTACTTTCACACACAAATTAATTGTTTATTTGATATGGTTTAAACCATCTAGAGAGCTAGTATACACAGTGATGGGTACAGTTCAAGTCAAAATGAGTTGATTAAAGGGATGTTGAACAGCTTCTTAATGTTTTTTGCATTACATTACTACTTTGCTATTTATTGACAGAAGGATTTCACAGAGGCTTTCCCTGGCGGTATTTATTTATTGTTTGCGGTCACATACTTATCCACAATGGCTAATCGTGACCGTGACAGTTTTACAGGTGGGGGAAGTCGGAGGACCCAGAGAGAACCACCGAGCATCGACGAGCAACTGTCAGCTCAACATTCTAATTATGTTCAAGCTCCGCTGAAGCAGGGTACCAGCGGTTGAATACATGTGCACCATTGACATGCAGTACGCCTTAGTACATGGCATCATCGTGTCCCCATGTTGCCTTGCCCAAGGACATTGCGTGGATCGTCCCAGATAGGGATCAAACTCGGAACCTCTATCATAGAAGTCAAACAGTCTACCACTGAGAAAATGAGCTTTCTTTCCTGGCGGTATTGTACGGCCAAACTGGTGTTGGATAAAACGGAACACCAAAACATATAACACAAAATTTGTTCCCCATTGATTTTTGAAAGCAGTTATGGAAAGCTCAAAGAGCTCTTTCCTTTTTGAAAGGTTATTCACTCAAAGTCATTTTTTGCAGGCAGTGCTATTTTTAAGTGGCCAGAGGACATGTTTCATTAAGTCCCAGAACATAACTAAAGCCGGATTTATTGATTAAACATCTCTGCATATAGCAAAGCAAAGTGTCTCAAATTAACCCATTCCAAAATGATAGTAGAGAGTAACCAAAGTTGGATAATTTGGGTATTTCCAAATGGTACACTTATTCTCACTCTCATTGTGCTTGAGGGTTAAATCTGAGACTGAAAAGGTATACTAATCCTACTCAGGGAAGGTGAGTACAGAAAAGTACGAAATTAATCAGAAAATGAATTTTGTCTGACGGTACTAATATTTGTACTAGCAAAACTGGTACTAGATTTATTTATTTATTTATTTATTTATTTATTTATTTATTTATTTATTTATTTATTTATTTATTTATTTATTTATTTATTTACTAGGTTTTAACGACACATTAACAGCCAAGGTCATATTATGTCGGTGACAGTTGTATGGGTGGAGGAAGTCGTAGTACCCAGAGAGAATCACCGAGCAATGACGAGCAGCTGCCAGCTCTTCAACATAGTGCCTCCGCACTGTAGCACAGTAGCACAGGCAGGGTTAGATTGGCTGAAGACATGCGCACCATCGACGTGCAGTATGCCTTAGTACACGGCGTCATGGTGCCCCCATGCGGACAGTCGGGTTGAAGTGATCGGGACATAATTGGAATATATCCGACAGATACAATATCGGATATATTCCAATTATGTCCCGAACATGCAAGGCAGCAACTTGAAATTCTCAGAATGTTTCCTACTGTCCCTGCCTGACAGTTTAGTATCTTTGTCAAGTGCCGAGACTGCGTGGAAATACCGTGGATCAGGTGGAAACCGAGGGCACGATTCGTCCCTACTTTATTCTCAACTCAACGACTTTTCCATTCATTATTTACCTGTCACCGGCTGAGTTAGGTATTGTATTTGTCTGTTTGATGAACTTTTCAACCTTAACTATTTGCGGCTTCATGTAGCACCACTGAAAGGCCACTGCACGGTTACCAATACATTTTTAATAGACTCTTATCCTCATTTCAGGAAAAAGGGGTGCCGAAGGCCATATGCTTTTCAAAAAAGGGGTGCCGAAATTGGGGTGCCGGGGATATTGCCATTGATAGAGGTTTTTATTATACAGAAGGGAGATAACTCTGTGCGATTAAGTACAGGTTATGGGAAATCAAGCAATCCAGTTGGTTAATTATAATTTATATAAATGATTTAGATAAATTAAACAACAAGAGTACTCGAAATAAGGTGGGAACTACTGGTATTACGTACCACCTTACCAGTAACAGGATGAGACAAAGCATTTGGTAGGTTAATACTATGAACGGTTAGGATGAGACCTATAGGGGAATATACCAGCCATACTCTGCTGCCGTTCTGTATTACCAGGCATTGACTCCCACCCCAGAATACCGCTCAATAATATGAAGCATCTGGTGGATCAGTAGTACCAAGGGCCAGCAAGAGACCTACAGGGATATGTACAGCATATGCTCTACTACCGTTCTAAACTACCAAGCATTACCCCCACCCCCACAAAATCACTAGGTCTACCATAACGTACTATATATACCAGCCATATAATAAAACAAAGCAATCGGTTGGTTAATAGTACCAAGCACTAACAGGGGACTATAGGTGTATATACCGCCATACTATAGTACCGTTCTAAACTACCAGGCAGTACCCCTACCCACAATACCCCTATGCCTAGCATTGCATACTACCTATACCAGTCATAGGATAACATAAAGCATCAGGTGGATTAATAGTACGAAGGACCAGCAAGAGACCTATAGGGATATGTACAGCCTATATAGTATCCTCAGATAAGTATCCTATCAAAGGTATCCTCGATAGGTATCCTCGAATAATACAATACCAGGCCATGGGTATCCTCAAATACCGAGATGAGGCTAAGAGTCGTAGTAAATTATGCCTCATTGAGGGATTTTTAGTGGCCCTCATAACCTCAAAATTCAATAAGGCTATGAGGGATAATAAATGAGGACTCACTGGGGTTTTTTACATAGCCCTCATGGCCTCATACGACAAAAAGGGATTCCACAGTCACAGGCTTTTCCAAAATGGGAGTCCATAGGATATACCTGTTAAATACTGAAATGAGGCTAAGAGTCGTAGTAAATTATACCTCATTCAGGGATTTTTCAAGGTCCTCATAACCTCAAAATTCAATGAGGGTATGAGGGATAATAAATGAGGATTCGTTGAGGGCTTTTACATAGCCCTCATGGCCTCATACGACAAAAAAAGGGATTCCATAGCCACAGGTGTTTTGCAAAAAATGGGATTCCATGGGATATGGCCATTGGATATAGTCTTTTGTTATACACAAGGGAGATAACCCTGCATACGGATTATGGGAAATCAAGCAATCTGATTGGTTAGTTATAATCTAGATAAATGAAACAACAAGAGTACTTAGAATAGGGGCAGAACTAACAAGAATAGACCAGAAATAGCCAAATATAGCATAATAAGGTAAATTGTTCCAGTTGATAGGCTCTTCTACGCTACTGGAGTATACTCTAGAATAAAGGAACATGGCCAGATAAACGATAACTATTGCATATATAGATAGAAGCAGAGAATTCTGGAAGAATTCGAAATAATACAAGTTGTCCGGTTGTTTGTGGTAATTATCCAGGGAAGTCGTTTACGAAAATACTCCGATTCAATCGAACATACTCTCCGAACATACCTCTGTCCTACTGTAGGCCTTGGGTAACATAGCAATCACGTGCTACCATAGAAACCAAGATGGCGGCCTCCAGTATATAAAATGGATGACGGAAACACGCATCACCCTAACAACACGCGCTGCGCATGCGCACTCACGCCACTTATCACCATGGAGATAACGTCGCAAGATGGCCGCTCATGATGGTAACTTCATGTGGGTTACCATAACAACACAACATGGCGGCACTGGGTCACGTGACTATGACGTCACATGAGATCCCCCGATGAGATCCCCCAAATAACCCCTGAAACGTGTGAGCACAAATACACACGCTTATCAATATTCGGTGATTTTATGAAAATTAAAATTATTCCGACCATACCCATATGGGCAGTCTCGAATCTGCCAACGGTTAAACTTTTAATAATGACATATAGAACAAAATTTGTCATACTTTGACTGCTGCAAGCAGCTATAGAAAACATTCAGAGCTCAGTCAATTAGGAATGGAATAAATCGTCACTTAAACTCACCAAATTCTGAAAAGAAGAGTTTTTTGGGGACTGCACCTATCTTTATGCAAACAGAACGAGCATAGGGTTAAACTTTACAACCAAATTTACAACAGCAAATATGCTCGTAGGCAATTGTAAATACGAACATGTAAATAATTTTTCGATATTCCTTTCATAAATAGAAGAAAAGTGAGCTCCAAATTAGCCAATTTTATGAAGAATTTTAGGGCACTCAAATTCAAGGCCCGAAAACTCGGTGAAGGTTAAAACTTTGAATAAAATATATAACAGCAAAATTGTTCTTGGATGAAGGACCAATCCTCTCATGGAAAAGGTTTTGAGACAATATAGCTCCAATGCTGAGAAAGTGCATGTAAACGTTGGCGAAAATAACAATTATTCTGACAGTACCCTTATGGGAAGTCTCAAATCTGCCAAGGGTTAAACTTTTAATAATAACATATAGAACAAAATTTGTCATACTTTGACTGCTTCAAGCATCCATTGAAAACATTCAGAGTTAAGCAATTAAAAATGGAGTAAATCGCCACCTAAATTTACCAAATTCTGAAAAAAATGGAAATTGTGAGGATGGTACCTACTTTTATGCAAGCAGAATGGGATAGGGTTAAAGTTTACGACCAAACTAACAACAGCAAATATGCTCGATAGTCAATTGTGAATACGTACATGAAAAGTGTTTGAAATTAACCCTTTCAAAAATGATAGAAAAGGCAACCAAATATGGCTAATTTTGGCATTTTCGAACGGTACTCTTATTCTCGCCCTTATTGTGCTAGAGGGTTAAATCTGAGATTAAGAAGTAAACAGTAACTTTCTTCCACAATCATTGTTGCATCTAGCCATACCAAAATAATTATTACAACTACCTTGTAATTAGAAAAATTTGCTCTTGAAGTTGGCGAAAATAACAAATATTCCGACAGTACCCTTATGGGAAGTCTCAAATCTGCCAAGGGTTAAACTTTTAATAATAACATATAGAACAAAATTTGTCATACTTTGAATGCTGCAAGCAGCTATGGAAAAAATTATGAGCTCAAGCAATTAAAAATGGAGTAAATCGTCACCTAAATTTACCAATTTCGGAAACATTGGATTTTTTTTTTGGGACGCTACCTACTTTTATGCAACCAGAATGGGATAGGGTTAAACTTTACAACCAAACTTACGACAGCAAATATGCTCGGTAGTCAATTGTGAATACGTATATGAAAAGTGTTTGATATTAACCCTTTCCAAAATGATAGAAAAAGCAACCAAAGTTGGCTAATTTTGGCATTTTCAAACGGAACTCTTATCCTCGCCCTCATTGTGCTTGAGGGTTAAATCTGAGATTAAAAAGTAAACAGTAACTTTCTTCCGCAATCATTGTTGCATCTATCCAAACGAAAATAATTGTTACAACAACCTTGTTATTAGAGAAATTTGCCCTTGAAGTTGATAAATTTTGAAGAAAAATTCTATATTCATGTCATATTTGGCCAGTGGGGGTTAAAGTTGAAAGATCTGAGTGGTGATTGTGATGTATCATATTATGCTCTAAATGTGTGGAGAATTTGAGCTAAATAACTGTAAACAATTTTGAGACATTCGAAAAATGGTGAAATTTTGAAGGTTTTGGCAAAATATTTTGAAAACACGCGTTTTCACAGATATGCCGATACCGCATTTCACTAGATTTTATGACATTACATAAGTGTGCCAAATTTGGTCAAAATCGTACAGCTTGTTTTCGAGTAGTTCAACAGACAAAATTTTGGGAGGAAAAAAAAAATGCAGAAGAAAAATTTTGAAAAAGAAGAATAACAATAGTCTTTCCCAAACTGGGTTTGAGAAAGCCTAAAAAAAAAATTTTTAAAAAAAATAGAGAAGAAATAGTTTGAAAAAGAAGAATAACAATAGTCTTTCCCAAACTGGGTTTGAGAAAGCCTAATAAAGAATATCTGTATTCCAAATCAGGAAGACGCATTAAACCGGTTAAACGTCTGTTAACAGAAACATAAATGTGTTTTAATTTTTGAGATATGGAGCATTTGTTTGTGGTGCTAATCATTAAAATTACAATAATATACATGTATTAAGTTGTTGGGGGAGATGTAGTGTTAGGTTACACGTATCAAGTATAATGAGTACTCCCTGTGTGTGTGTGCGCGCGCGTGTGTGTGTTAATGAAGGATCCCTATCGAGCAAGGTCATGAAGGTTGTTGTATGGCGACGAACAAATGCATTTTGTAATGTGTCTACAATTGATGTTTAACAGAATACATATCAATAAATATGAACAGTTTGTGGTTGTTAATAATATATAGAATATCCAAACACAACAGTTCCGACCAATTGATATATTCCAGACGATTGAATCTGAAATTTTCATAGAAATGTTGACCAATCGACACTATATTTCACGTTAAGCTTCTGGTCTTGTGGTAGTTATTCTCTCGAACAAGACTGTGGCAAAATTACCATTCAGTACTCAGATAAGGACATGAGGGATGTTAGAAATCTCATAAAGATTTGTCATTATTTTGGCTCAATGGGCAGCATCAAGCTCTCAAGCCACCACTCTAACTCTGCAAGGAATTCCACACTGTTATAGGCTCGCAACCACCGAGCAACAGTCAGGCTCCCCAACATACTAACTCCACACAAGCAGGGTTAGCATTGGTTGAAGACAAGCGTGCATTACGCCTTAGTACGCAACGCCATCGTGCCCCCACGTGGGTGAAGTGTCTTGCCCAAGGACATAACGCGGTTGCCGCAGGTGGGATTCGTACCGAGGACCTCTCGGCTTGCAGCCTGCTCCTCTACCTACTGAGCCATGGCAATCTGAGCATTTCGATATACCCAGCAGTGTCAAAACGGCATTCTTTCAGTTTGAAAAAATCAAAATGGTCTTCCATTGGTCCGAACTGTGATCGGCCCTTTGAATCCCCCTTGTCGCAACCATCTTTGCCGAATGAGCGACGAAGAGGATACACAAATACCATCACAAATGCCCTCTCTGTGGACTGCCACTGATAGCTCAGACCTTCGATGCATTTCCCTGTAACAGTTTTGGTCCAGTCTGCCTTTGTTTTTCGTGGAGTTTGCATCCAGACTACCGTTGATGAAAAGCGATGTCCTTTAACTGACAAAGACATACAGATATTCGAATGTACTACAGTTATAGATATTCCAATCAAAGAGTATTCATTTCACCTCGAAGACAAGATATTAACACAATTAGTGTAAATTAGCGGCTCAATCCTAAAACTACGGCTGAGGTAAGTCTCCATTCATAATTATATAAACACACGTGTATAATGTTAGTCGAAATGTCATCAAGAATTCGACCTGATGGAGAAATTTGTTAAATATGAAGCCCAAAATGTGCATTTTTCTCGATTTTAAAATCCATAGTGGGAGCGCGGTGGTTCAATAGGTAGAGATGCAGGCTGCAAGCCGAGAGATCCTCGGTTTGAATCCCACCTGCGGCAACAGCGTTGTGTCCTTGAGACACTTAATCCCAATTGCCCATGTGGGGGCACGGTGGAATTGTGTACTAAGGGGCACTGCACGTCGATGGTGTACTTGTCTTCAATCAATGCTAACCCTGCTTTTGTGGAGTTAGTACGATGGGGAGTCTGACAGTTGCTCGACGTTGCTCGGTTGTTCTCTCCGGTACTCCGGCTTCCTCCACCCGTAAAACTGTCCGACACGAAGTGACCCTGGTTGTCGAAAGTGTCGTTAAACACCAATAAATAAATAAATAAAATTCATAGTAGACATATATCAAATGAGGGAATAGTTAGTCACATCTTAACTGGTAGAGTGCTGGAAGCCCTATTTTGGGCTTTACTAAAAGTGACAGGCAACAACTGTCTGTAGCTACATTCTGCCTGAGGAAGCCTTTATTGTCCCTGATATGAATCAGATTTTTCATACAATACCTTGCTCTCTGACATTTAATTGGATAGTGCCTATAAGGCACTATCCAATTAAATGTAATAGAGCAGTATATGATGAGCTTTGATTCGTTGTCAGAAAAAAACTCAGCACTTTACCAGTTAAGAGTAAAAGTCCGTCCACCACTTTTCATGCTAATTTCTAATGCAAAGGTAATGTTGGCGAAAGTTCTCTCTCTCTCTCTCTCTCTCTCTCTCTCTCTCTCTCTCTCTCTCTCTCTCGCTCTCTCTCTCTCTCTCTGCGCACCTCGTGCTCCCAGTTCAAATATCTCTGTGAGTAGCAGCGGTCTAGTAATAAATTGAAGAGAGCTAAAAAGAAAAATTGTTCGAACATAATCACACAGAATAACCTTGATTGTGTGGAAAAGATGGGTGAATACCAGGAACGTTTGAGAATCAACAAGGAAGGAATAATAACATCATACTGTCACATAGTTATGACGTCACGACACTGTTTTTTTTTTTTTAAAAGTGAAATATTTGGAAGAGTTGATGAGAGCATATGCTGTATTCAACAAATATCACCCCAAGCTCTGCAGCACTTGGACGATGAAGGATAGCTTTCGAGAACAAACGCAATGAATTGGGACAGTGTCCGATTTGACATAAACAAAAACCCGTGAAAACATTTCAGTGATCTGCATTAAAAGTATCTGAACCCATTCATGCACTTGTCTGAACTTCCTCGCCTGATGATATTATACAAGGTTTCACACAAAAGTAAAACGAAAAAGTACGATAAAAATGACGTTTTCCGTATAACGATAGCAAGATTTTGCAAAAAAGAAAGTATTGAAAAGAATGAGAAAAAATACGTCAAATTAAGTTCATTCAATCGAGACTTGATATTGAGTATTTCTTGCTGATTGTGCGTCTTTTGTTTGTCTTAGAAAACAAGAGGCCCCAGGGGGCTGAGGACGCTAACCTGACATGATAGCCTAAATATCAACCCAGGAAATTGATTTGAACAAGTTGCATCTGCCCTCCTAACAAAAGCTTATACCAAATATCCAAAGATTCTGACCAGTGGATCTAGAAAAAAAAGATTTTTAAAAGAATATTCATCATATTGAACTAAGTAATAATTCGGGCTCCCACAGGGAGCCCAAATATGAACCCAGGGACTTGGCTTGAACAAACTTGAATCTCACCTCCGTAAGGATGCAGTATACCAAATATCAAAAGATTCTGGTGAAGAACAAGATTTTTGAAGAATATTCCTCATATTGAACAAAGTCATAATTCGGGCTCTCACATGGAGCCCACATATGAACCCAGTGACTTGACTTGAATAAACTTGAATATCACCCCCCCCCCCCCCCCACCCCTCCCCCACACACAAGGATGTTGATTACCAAATATTAAAACATTCCGACTGTTGTATCTGAAGAAGATTTTTAAAGAAAATTCCTCATTTTGAACTAAGTTATAATTTGGGCTCCCACAGTGTGCCCAAATATGAGCCCAGGGATTTGGCTTGAACAGACTTGAATCTCACTCCGCTAAGCATGCTGCGTACCTTATATCAAAAGATTCTGATTGGTGAAAACTGAAGAAGAAGATTTTTAAAGAATATTGCTTATACTGCACTAATTTAAACATTTGGGTTCCCATAGAGAGCCCAAATATGGACCCAGGGATTTGATTTCAATAAACGTGGGAAACAATCTTCCAAAGATGTTGTATGTGAAATTTAAAAGCTTTTGGAGCAGTGGTTTGGGGGAAGAGTAGTCTTAAATGTTTTTGTCATCACCCACAGTGTTAAAAAATGCTGACTCAGCACTTTTTCAAAGTCCCGAAAAAGTACCCTATGATAAAACCAATAGCAATTTTTTTGACCATTCCTTTCAGTTGGTCCCAAGGAAGCTTCACACCAAATAAGAATTCTCAGTGTTGAGTAGTTTTGGAGATATGGGCGTTTAAATGTTTTCTATTTTTAGCTCCTGCGATTCCCATAGGGCGACGGGAAACTGCTTTTGGCATAAATTAAGTACTTATGACCCAATAAGCCCTCATATCAAATTTGGTTCAAATCAGCCTCTTGGTTTGGAAAATCGAAATTTTGGGCGGGGCGAAAATTCTTGTCCCTCCCATAACGAAGGCAAATGTAGCTGTTCGAACTTCTCTTGAACAAATCTGAGTGTATACCTCAAAAGGAAGCTGCACACCTAATATAAAGTCTCCGCTACTGCTGGTCCATGAGAAGAAGATTTTTTAAGATTTAAGCACACTTTTTGGGCGTGACCCTACCGAGGGGCAAGACAACTTGATTTGAACAAAATCAAAATGCGATGTCATAACAAACTATTATCTCAAATTTCAATGAAATCGGTTCAGCGGTTTGGGAGGAGAAGACGCAAACACGATGTTCGCAGACGACGGACGACAGACGACGGACGGTGAGTGATCACTATAGCTCCCTTGGCTGAAAGTCAGGCGAGCTAACAACTCTGTGACAAGTCGTTTACTCCATATCAGCTCGTGAAATTAAACGCACAATCGCTCGGGCATGTTCGCTCGGGCATGTTCACTCGGTCAAAGCCTTCGTGGACACCCTCGAGATTGTATATTTAATATCACTTGCTTTCTATGGTGTTGCCTACACTGTTTTCTTCAAAATCCGGTAAATGTATGTGTCCGCGCGTTGATATATGTCGCTCCAAATAGATGACTGGCAGACCATGGGCAATGTTCGCATATTTTGTCGTATTTCAACGCACATATGAGCTCTAACTCACGTGAATGTGCATACTTTTCCGATTCGAAAGGAACAACAATTTAAAAAATCTCAGAATTTGTTGCGGTACAATTTTGGGGCAGAAATGTTGATACTTAATCTTTTACCCAAAGCAACGGCCAAAACCGGCCAGCGCTATTCTCAAAACTCGCCAATTAATTGTCATTATCTTTTTCATTTTTTGTCTCAAAAACATAGGTTATGACCCCTCGTTGGAGCGAGCTGCTTTTCATGTTAGGTAAAGGGTTTTAATACCTGATACTTGGTAGTCAATTGAGATTTATTACGAGTGTTTGCACGGCGGAGTGTGTATCTGCCGCCATTGATCTTGCCTATCATAAGAAATTCAGCCACTACCAGCTAAACGTTTCGAGTCGTAAGTGAGTCAGAGGATGGAATGTCTGAACTATAACTTTTCATTGTCGGCCGACGAAAAAGCGAAAATTGAATTTATGTAGCGTTATAAAAGCATCCGAGTTTGAACTTCTGTTTGTCTAGCACTAGTACATTTTTGCAGAATCTACAAAGCTTATCTCCAGGAAGTGGGAAAAACCAAGAAAAAGTAATCGGATCGGGAATTTGATTAACTCAAATTAATGCAATACCCGAGCTGAAGGAGCTTCAAAACAAGAGGTCCAAGGGGCATGAAACGCCCACACGATAAAGCCCCATTGATTCTCTTATACTAGAGGCTCTAAAGAGCCTGTAATCGCTCACCTGGAACTACATATAAAAATGTGATTCCCCACAGGCTTTCCATGGTACCTATGAGCTGCAATTGTGGCCATGTTTGCAACATTACATCAACACTACATGAGGACCACTGGTAGAAGGTACCCCAGTCCTCAATGACGTGAAGTTTCAAAACATTTGAATCCATCAAACAGAATCATAGAATGTTTCTGGTGGCCATATTTTCCAACCAACGGGAATAAAAAGAGGATCGTCTGTAGAGGGCCTCCTACAGACCATTCCTGTCAAGTTATGGTTGCCGATCAACACTACATGCGGATTGTTGGTAGAGGGTGTCACAGTCATCAACCATGCAAAGTTTCAAAACATTTGGCCCTATGGTTTCAGAGAAGAGTTTTCAAAATGACCAATCAGAATCAAAGAGTGCTTCTGGCGGCCACGTTTTTCATCCAACAGGAATAAAATGAGTAACAGTTGTAGATAACCTCTCATAGATCACGCCAACCAAGTCTGGTTCACATTGCCTCAGTACTTGTAAAGAAGATGATGAAAATGTGATTTCCTATAGGGTTTTTATAGTAACTATATGCCACAATTGCAGCCATAATTGCAACCCGATGAAGATTAAATGAGGATCATTGGTAGAGGGGTTACAGTCATCAGTCACATTAAGTTTCAAAACATTTGGCCTTGTAGTTGCAAAGAAGATTACTTGAAAATGCACACATTTATGAATTCTGTTTCAACAAAAAAAAACAGTAAAAGAAGGTTAAATATTTTGAAAATTACAATTTTTTCAGACAGTATTCTCTTTCAAATAGCTTTGGATAGGTAAAGGGTTACAGGAAACACATTTTAATCCAATTTTGTCATATCTCACATGATTGGAAAAGAAAATAAACAAAACTTCCATGCTTTCCAAATACCTGTCATCAATCAGTATTTCTGATAAGTAACTTCAGAGTAATACATGTATTAACATAATTACAGCTGCACTTGTTTACAGTACAAGTCAAAATAAGTTGTAGGATAATCCTATAAACTATGTATCGTTCTCTTCCTACACTGATAAGACCAGAAGCTGACATCATTTTCTGGAATCTCTCACTGATGGCTTTCAGGAAATGTCAGATTCTGATCTTGTCAGTGCAGAAGCAGCAGTTTACTTAGTTTATTGCAGTTATGCTACAACTTATTTGGACTTGTACTGTATACACAATATTTTGGGTTTTTTCCCAGTTCTCAGTGGAGAAAACTGGAACCAACCCTTACCAGATTCTCAAAAACAAGTATTTTGCTGACGGTACTGATCTTCGTGCAGACAGGAGAGGCATTGGGTTAAGCATTAGAATATAGCCTCTGGCAGCCGTATATTCCCATCCTCTCATAGACCATTCCTGCGAAGTTTGGTTTACGTAGGCTCAGCGGTTCCAGAGAATATGAAAATGTGATTTCCCATAGAGTTTCTATAGTAACTATAAGCCACAATTGCAGCCATGTTTGCAACCCGATCGACATTAAATGCAGAACGTTGGTAGAGGGTGTCGCAGTCATCAACCATGCAAAGTTTCAAAACATTTGGCCCTGTGGTTTCAGAGGAGAAGATTTTTCAAAATCCACCAGTCAGAATCGATGCACGGTTACAAAAATGGGGAGCATTTGTAGAAGACCTCACATAGACTATCCCTGCCTATGGGCACTCTCCAATAAACTTTAACAAGGCAAACCTTTGCAGACTTATTAATATCACTTCAAAGATAATATCAAAGCACATCCACTGAATATGAGCCTTGAAGCTGTGGTACCTGCACTCCAGAATAAAGCCTAAATATGGGCTTCCAGCAATCTACCAGTTAATTAAAATTTGGCTGCTGATGATTTTCATTACCTGGTAAAGTCAAGCGTGGACATTACTTCCCACGCGTGGATTACGACCAGTCCACGGCGACTGCACTGTATTCTAACTGGTGGACCCGAATAACAATATTTTAAAAAGTTATACTCATTCAGTTAAAAATCCTGACTCCCATAGGGCTAGTTTTGAGCAAATTTGAATCTGAACCCCATGAAGATGATGTGAACCAAACACCAGATGATTCTGAATGGCGGATTGGAAGAAGAAGAGTTTTAAAAAAATGTTCCTCATATTCCACAAAGTTAAACTCCGGGCCCCTTCAGTTAGCCCAAATATCAACCTAGGCACCTGATTTGAACAAATTTGAATCGGACCTAATACGAATGCTGTACTCTAAATACCAAATGATTTTGACTGGTGGATCTGAACAAGAAAATGTTTAAAGAATACTCCTCATATTGCACTATATACGAACCAGGGGACTTGATTTGAACAGACTGGAATCTAACACCCAAAGGATGCCGAATAACAAATGTGAACAATATTTGACTGGTGGATCTGAAGATTTTCAAACAATATTCAACATATTGCACCAAGTTAAAAAATTGTGCTCCCACACATGAACAATGGGACTACTAAATGAATACTAAATATCAAAACATTCTCACTGATATATCAGAAGAAGATTTGCAAAGGTTTTTCCTCCTACTGCACCAGGTTAAAATTTGCGTAGATATATTGCTCACCCGTGGAAAGCGGCTGTACTGTACGGATACAATAGGTCCTACGGACCTACTACGTTCTGTCAAAACACACATACACATGCGAACTTAATTATTAGAAAGATATGGTGCTTTCATTCCATCGAAATCCTGCATCCAAATCTTCTGGTTAAAACAATCCGTTCGGAAGAAACGGGATTCAAGGAATTTGTATGCGAGAGGGTTCAGGTTGCTGGAGATAGGTTATTAAATTTGTCTGTGAGAGGGTTCAGGTAGCTAGAGATAGGTTATTAAATCCGATCAGTTATATAGTCATTACTATTTTCTAAAACAAACTACATACTGTTATATATACTTACTCCATTACTCCAACCGTTTCTACGCGTTTGATGGCAGTTTCATCGGATATTGATGACACCAATCGTGTCCTTGCAAAAGACGGACACATAGTATTTACTCTGATACCATTGGTGGTTAAGGTTGGATTTAACTGGAAATAATTTAAATATATATTTGTTAAGGGAATTCTAAACAATAAATTCAGTTCTTCAGTTCCAGAAGAGTCATTCGTCATGACATGTTTTCGATTTTTCTTTAGCAACACATTAGAATATTTCTTTTTGTCGTACTATTCAGCTGATAACGTGTAAAATACATAATTACCAAACACCGTCCCGCAGTAAACGTGGTAAAGAGAAATATCTATTTTTAGCTTTCAGATCCACACTGATTCCTCTTTGAAGAAGATGATTGTTCGCGACAACAGCGGAATCTTTAAAATAACTCCATCAGAACCCCCGGTAATCACACTTATGCATAACCTTTCCATACCTTAGAAAAGATTGCAAAATAAAATCAAGTAGTGGCGTTTTCAGTCTCCTTCTTGCGGTCTGGTCATAGGAGCTAGTGTGTTCTAAATTACATTTTTGAGTGTGCTTATCTCAGTCATAATGTCATGTGATGGTAGTAGTGTATCAAGGGCAGATAGGTCATTTCTTATTTGATGGCATTGGAAATGACCTCATCAGACTTGCGACATCCAAGATCCATCGCGGGCGAGTGACGTCATTGATGAGGTTATTGTTTGCTATGGTAACTGTTGTTATGGCGATATTGAGCATGTGTGCGTATTTTCGGCGTACATTTTGTTTTGTTGGTGGCACGTTGGTTTCCGTGGGGAGAGGCTGCTACGTTGTTACGTCATGAATGACACCATTGGAGACTTACGACGTAAGTGGTCACATGCTCACAGGATGCTACGTCATTATCCCAATGCATTGACGTTATTCTGTATTGTGCTGGAGATTTTATTTTACTTCTTGTTGCCCGGTGGTTACTACTACCATTTGGCCATCCACTGTTTCATACTATTTTATAGTTTTAATGTTAGATTACGTGATGTTATGTGATATGTTTGGTCGTCTGGTGTAGAAGTATAGCAGGGGCGGCGGAACGATTTTCAAAGTGTGTGTAGGGGGGGTGGGGGGGGGGGGGGGGCTGGATCGGGCGATGGATGGTCGTCGGCATAAAAAATTTAAATTTCAGGGTCCCAAAACCCCCGTTTCCACGCATCTGAGTGGATATTTTGAGATTTTTTAGGATATGTATTTGAAAGATTTCACATTTTGAGAGCCGTTAAAAAACGTCGCTAAAGCATACAGGTGAGGTCTATTTATTAGTTTTGGTCGTAACGACCAAAGCTGATAAATAGATCTCACCTGTATGCTTTACCAGACGTTAACAGCAATTATACTGTCTGTTGATTATCTTGTCTGTGGGTGGATTTGGTACTTGTATGTCTGTAAGATTACGATCTACTTCAGTTGACCAATTTATTAACAGACTGTATACATTTTAGCGTTTGCTGCCACTTACTGCAAAAAATGATCCGAAATCCATCGAAGCTGAACCTGTACGAGAGAAACATAGCTGGCGAATATATGGGGGAGGCTCTGGATCCGCTCCTTGTTTCACCAGTCATTGGTTGTGTTAAAATATATGCATACAAAGAAACATGGCCCGGCAGAAAAGTGGAGGGGGCTCCCCTGATCTGCCGCCCCTGTATAGTATGGACTGTGTGTACCCTATGGTCCATCTTTCACCCAGACTACTGAGCCATCTAATGTTCTTCACTGTCTATCTTATGGATGTCATGTCGTAGTATTTTGTTCTAGCTTGTATTCGATTGCATGGTACTGTAGTTTGGGCTGTCTACATCCCATTTAGTCTATCGTACCACCCTATTTTGTCAGTTTTCGTCTAATGTTTCAGGTGAATCGCATGCTCTAAAGTCACTAGTCACATTCAGTAAGGAATGTGATAGTTATGGCCTGGAACCAGGCTAGTTCTTGAATATTCCATCGACTATGTTTAAGATTCATTCGTCTGGGATATTTCAGTTGGTCGGGAAAGCGAACGCCATGGCCCACTTTTCCAACCAACTGAGATATTCCACACGATTGAATCTAAAAATTGACATTTACCTCTGCGACTGGCGTAGCCACAGGGTAGGCAGGGGAGAACCCATCCCTAAAATTTTCGCTGCCCCGAAAACATTGGCCTAATGCAACTTTCACATAACATATAGAGCCCTAAAATGGTCTCCAATATAGGGCTACATACTTTATAAATGTCGCAGATTCGTTCTTAGAGCACTGAATTGTGTAAAAATTTCTTGGTGGGAGGCTAACTCGTAACGGGGACGCTTCGACTGTTACATCCTCCTCCACTTCCCTTCGAGGGAAGGAGGATGGGTAATAACCGGGGTGTCATAGTTAAGATTAGTGGAGTCCTCCCTCCTCACAACGACCTTCCAAACATCATGTTGCCAATCCTCCCCCCCCCCCCCCCCCCCAAAAAAAAAACTCGCTAGGGAACGCCTTATTATTCGAGCCTGGCAACACAACTGGTTTCTTCCAAAGTTCTGTTTCCGCCATGCACTGGCTTTAAAAATACAAGTTTAGTTTATTTATTTAACGCTTTATGAAAGCTCAATACCAATTTGAATGTAGTCCTTGTAAAAAAAAACAATGACACCTTTTGAGAATGTTCAGGGGCTAAAACCCGCTCAGGTCCCCACCTCGGCGCTACCTGCGCACATTTGGTATATGATGGATGGGATTGATATACTATACCATCGAAATACCCGGTACTTGTGTTACGCCACACATTTTAATCTTATACCAGCAAGGGTAAAAATATCCGTTAGCCAATATTTATTTGGGTGTCTCTATTATAGTCGGGTCATGGTTTCGGGTTTTCCTTCTATTTCAACCATCTTTCTGCCTGAAGGCTTGGAAGATGGATGAAGTAGAAGATCTAGACCAAACAGGTTGAAAGTGTATCGAGTCTTTGGAAAAAGTGTAGAGGTGAGGGCGTGCCTCCCCGACAATTCCATTTCCTCTGCGTCAGCGGTAGGGTATGGAAAAATAAAACGAGAGGCTCAAATGAGCCAGAATCACTCACATGATATCAAGTTGTCTAAACATGGAAACCTGTCATAGGTTTTCTTAACTATTCGAATTCTACTCCCACAAGCACGCTCCATACCGAATATGAGTCACACGTTCTATGAAGTTCAGTAAAGAATGGCCATTGAATCTTGATCAATTAACACTCACTTGTGCTCGGGATTTTGGTTCTTATAGGGGCAGCGCTTTCAAATAAAATTTTGGATGTGGCCAAAAAATGTTACGCCTAAGTGCAATCTAAAATATTGCTTTGAAGAGGTGCGAATCTCAATTCCGCAAGTATCGTCCAATTCCCTGAAAACCTTAAATTTGTGACACACAAGAAAACTGCATACCAACTAACAAGTATTTTCTCAGTTTGGGTACTTCGGCCAAGCTCAAGTTGCAGCACCTTTTTCATTGAACAAAACTAAATGATGGTTAACAGAGAATAATGTGTGTCATGTTTGACTGGATAAGATTCGTGGATTCTTTAGAATAAGACTGAAAAGCAAACAAAACTTAGCTGACGACACATGAGGGGTGTAGGACGCAGGGCGACGGACGCCAAGCGATGACAAAAGCTCACAATGATTTTCAGTCAGGCAAGTCAATAATAACTGAATCTGGATGAGATTTGCTTCTGTAGAATAGAATAGAAGAATACTTTATTGCACTACCAATGTACATGATCTGGTATGGCACAGATGCTGTTTAAACATGTGAAAATACAAAATCTAACATCTAACCTAGGAATAATACAAATATTTTCATATAGATCAAGCAAACAAAGATATTTCCCACGCAACCCAAATGTATCCTGGGTACATTTGTCAAATTTGTTTTGTAAATTTTGTTCAACTTACAGCTAGATTTTTGGTATATCCCAGAATACCACACTTGGACGCACCATAAACTGGTGCCTGAGGCACTGGCATCAGAGCTACAAAGGAAAGAGAAACAGTTACATTTTACAGTCAATACTATATATGGAGGGTGAAATTAGGTATTCTGAACCACAAACTTTTCGCCAGACCTTAAAAACACTTAGAATTTTTCTTGGTTCAGAAATTGTCTATGGAACTTCCAGTGTTAAATCTAAACCACACATAAATAATTCGTTCCACATTTCATTTCAGCAAGACAATTCTCTATGGATAATGCCGTGTTAACATCCACCCCCCCCCCCCCCCCCTCCCCATCCACCACTAAAATGAGTATGTGGCATAGGAGTTTTCAGTGTTAATTTATAAACGTTTGTGTAAGTCGCGTGTCCATTTTTTTACTATGGGAATCCCATAGACATTTTTTGGATCACTTACAAGTCTGAAAATGCTTTCAATTGGATTTGAAAACAAAACTGAAATCTCCATAGGGAATTACTTTTGTCAAAAGGACCTGTAATTTTCAGCGTTCGTGGACAGGTTTGTTTTTGTGAATTATTCAAATTTGTGACCACCTTTACTATGAGAATTATATAGACATTTTCTGGGCCACTTAAAAATACAGGTCTGAAAATGTTTTGAACATGTTTGGAACATAACACTAAATTCTCCATAGGGAATTACAACATTTGTTAAAACGGTCCGTGTCCGTGGCCAATTTTATTTTTCGTGTGTAATTCTAATTTGTGCCCACCCGCTGAAAATTGGCCAAAAATGTCCAAAAATGTGTGTCCCGTCGAGGATTTTTGTTTGGTTTAATGGAAGCGAAAAGTCGATTTTCCGCTTGACGTCTTTCGAAGAATACGGCGCAATGACCGTGACGACTTCTCACTTGATCTTTCTGTGTGCGGACGACGTCTTTGTTCGAATTTATTAAAGTAAAATAATTTCATGGGTTCGAGGCGGCGATCGTCGTGCGCACTGAACATGACGACAACTAGCATTTGATCTTCGGGTGTCCGCACGGCGTTTTATGTTCGCGTTGATAGAAGTGGGAAAACGATTATCCGTTTGACTGGTGCGGCGACTACCGTTCGCACTGACCGTGGCGACATCTCGCCTTTGATCAGCGTCTTTGTTCGAGTTTATCGAAGTGGAACAATTTAATGGATTTTCCAGCTGGGTTTATTTTTTAAAGAAAAATAGAAAAAGTGTACATTTCGAAAATAGAAAATATATATTTCGAAAATAAAATAAAATGGATTTTTTTCTGACAATTTTTTAAACTTCCTAGAGAAAAATATAAACTTGACATCAAACCATAAACTAAAAAAAAAAAAAAATTAAATTAAAAAAATAAATAGACATAAAAAATGGAAATCAGTTATTTTTATCGTGGAACGAAACGAAGATCAAGAAAGAAGAAGAACAACAACAAGAGTGTCATCAGTTTTCAGAAGATACGTGCGTGAGAATGATGGACATCTCGTTCACACGACGGTTTCGCGTGGAGAAACCAAGATGGGGAGAAAAAAGGCTCGATTTACAGCAGGCATTACGCGTTACGATGATTTGATGAGTCGTTGGAGAGAGATGATAGAGTGTGCAGGAAGACAACGACCCTGCAAAGACGAAGAAGCGAAGGTTCGGATGTTGATGGATAATCTGTAAGTTGTGCAACGAATACGAATCTTGTGTCTGTTGGCGGACGTTATTGGACCTCATGAAGAAATACACACACATTATATTTTCTTTATTGAGAATGAAAAAAAAAATAATTATTTGCAAATGCAAAATAACAAAAGTATTCTTTTTTTCATATTTTTTCGATTTTTTTTTTTTATATTTTTTTCTTAATATATATTTTCTTATTTTTTCGAATTATATATATTTTTTTTTCGAATTATATTTTTTCTATTTTTTTTCTTATTTTTTCTGAAATACTTCAAACTTATTTTTTTAAACACTCATAAGAGCAAATACTGCATTAAATAACATTAAAAAAAAACAATTTGTATTTAAAGAATATATATATAATATATAAAAAATTAAATTAATTAAATAAATTGCAATTAGTAAAATAAATTGAAATTACCTAAATAAATTAAAATTAAAAAATTAAATAAATTGAAATTACATAAATAAATTGAAATTAGTTAAATAAATTTGTAATTAATCTAAATAAATCGAAAAAATTAAAATGATTTTTTTAATAACTTCCGGATTACAAGAAATTGAAAGAATATGCTAAAAATTTCAATATCCCGGGAGTCTGAGAAAAAGATTCGCTCTGACGGATGTGTTAACAACCGAGATTGTGAAGAAGGTATTGGTTTCTGACTTGAGGTCCAAGACACTGCAATTGAGTTTAAAAGGTGCAAAACGGTTGAAAAAGAAGAATTGATCAAAACGTGTGATTCTCGGTGGTTAAAATACTGTGATGAAACCGAAGGGACAGCCTGACGATAGAATAAAGAAAACCCCCGTACAATCAAAAGCAAAAAAGAAAAACAGAAAAGCTCCCGTGGTCGTAGATTCGAAAACTCAGAAAGAACAGTCCGTCAACAGAAAAAGGGAAACTTCCGTGCAATCCGAAGTAAAGAAGAAAAACAGAAAAGCTTCCATCGCCGTGAATTCGAAAACCTGAAACAAAACATCCCAAGTGCAGAAAAAAGAAAGCCCCCGTACAAACGAAACAACCCGAATCAATGAAAAAAGCTACCGTGCAACACCCAGCGAAAAAACAAAAAAAAACTCCCGTACAAAACGAAGCGAAGAGGACAACAAAAAAGCTCCCATGCAACGCAAAGTGAAGCACCCACCGCCGCTGTGGATTCTCTGCCGGAATGGACAAATCCAAAACAACCACGGTCATGAATTTGATTTCGTTTGTTCCACGGTGGATGCAAATATCACAAGAGGCAGACTGATGGAAATGATAGATTGCGAACTCAAAATGCAAGGAAGAGCGATCTTCGAGCCGAGACAGAGAGGTGAACGATCAAGGATTATTTTAAATCGTTCAACATTCCTGGTCGGGCGTATTACGACCCCGAAGCGTTCATGGATGCCGTGAAATCGAACGAGACAAATTTGTTTGATGAGAACACTGATCGTGGCATCAAGATAAAGATGATCATGAAATGTTCGATGGAAAAATCGACGCACACAATAAATGAAATCACGTCCGAAGTCTGTGAGAGTTATCACAATTCTGAGGTCGCGACGATGGTGTATGCTTCAGATGAGCGAGGAATTTTCGCCATGATGAAAGATGAGATATTGGAATCTATCACTGCCTTTCAAATGAAAGTTAGTAATTGGATGTTCCGTGAGGTGTTGAATTTGGAAATTCACCCGGACAAATACTATCCCTTATGAACGTCTTCTCACACGAAGAAACATACTATAATGAACGTGGTAAATCGCAAAGATAATCGGTGCTTCAAATGGGCAGTGACTTCAGCGTTGTATCCCGTGGAAGATCACATAGACAGAGTTTCAAATTACCACGAGAATTTGGAACATTCAGATTGGTCAGAATCGAGTCTTCAATGGAGTTGCAAGATATCGATTGTTTTCGTGGTCGTGAATGTCTTTGGATGCAGCCGTGGAGTAAATTGTTTTCGCCGTGAACCTGTCTGCACAGAAATGATGCTGTAGAAAAGAAGTGAATTTGATAATGATTTCGACAACGAAAATCAACATTATTGCTGGATTAAAACTATGAGTCATTTGTTTTCGAATTAGTCAATTCCTTGTTGGAACGTAGGACAACAGACTGCTTAAAAGCTAGTGTTATCCATTTTAGGGGCTAATAGGCCCCCACGTGCAACCCCACCCCTTTGATTCAACTTAATGCACTTTTTCTATTTCCTAAGGATATCTTGAAACATTTTGATGTTAAAATAAAACCGCTTAGCGACCACAGGCACTGGAATCCAAGATGGCCTCCATTTCCACGATTATGAACCTGGTCATTTTAACACATATATCACCTTGATTAAATCAACAGAAATTTGGGTACGTTACCCATGAATTGTGTTGATAGGGTTCCAATCTACAATTTGAGACAAATACAGTAACCATGAACAAAATAACCACGCAGGTGGCTACTGGAAGTAGCGAAATCAGGTAATTTTTGATGAAATATTGCAATGTTTCTTGAATTACACAGAATATATTAACGACAATGGGTGTCCGGGACGATATATATATAAAGAACAATTGTTTGCTGATACTTTTAGAACACTTTGTTAGATCTGTGAGGCCGCTAATAAGACTAATAGTGATTTTATCTAATTATCGAAAACAACTCGACAAAAACTAAACATACCAAAATGGAGCCTGGAAACCTTCTAGAAACCCACACTCATGCGTTCATAAATGTAGGATCTCGTGCTGTAGAGCATTAACATGAGCGTTCGATTAGATGGGAGTATGTGTAATTAACGGAAATGATCCGACGATGCAAACAATCAACGGAATGGACCAATCCAGACTGCCATCTTGGGTTGATAAGAGTAGCACAAAGTGCTATAGGACCGAACGGCATCTAGAAGAAGTGTTCTATTATGTAGGGGTGTTTTACCGGCTCAGATTCTCCCCAAATACCCAGTTTTCGCCTAGCATGGCCTATTCTGAACGATATTTTACTTATAGCAGGTCCAGTTCTGGGTATCCTTGAATTCTGTATCTAGACGATGCCTGGATATCTCAGCCCTAATGATTGAATGGATCGGTTCTTAGAAAGTTCAATCAGTTTACTGCATTCATCTTAGCCCATATTAATCCACACAGAGTTCTTTCTCTGATACGAGAGCTTGTATCGATCATACGATTGGGCCACATGTGTTTCTATGCCATTAAACAACGTGCACACAACACAGACAATACATTGGCGCATAGAGCTATTGTGGACAACTGGGGACCAGTATTCGAGGACTAGTGGAGAATGGTGGGGACCACTCTTTGTGAACTGGTAGCGACCAGTGAGAATCACTGTTTTGGGGGACCAGTACAGGATATACTATTCTTGGCAGGATTACTGTCTTGTTCTATTGGCTATTACTGCTAGACATAGAGCTAATGATATTAGATTGTCACTGCTATTAGCCCTATGGTGACCATATAACCGATTTCAATCAATAGCGCTTATACTGTCTTCAACTAGGGATTACTATCAGTTACCTATACTATTGCATTTCCATATGGCTGGCTATTACTACCTGCTCTGTGAACGGTTTGCAGCACCAAAGTCTTTACCCAGTACTATAGTCTTCAACCACTTCTGGTAGGTTGTTACGTGGCCTCCACTTTTTGTACTGTAATTGGTTTCTACTTCTACGGTTTTGTCTACATTACAGTCTTTCATAAACACTTCTGGTTTTTGTCATGCCCACTAGTGGCGTGGCCACGAATGGTGGGGGCGTGGGAGGGGGAGGCGCGTCCCCCTCCACTTTCCCTCAAAGTTGGTCCTCGTAAAATGTCCAAAAATGGCATAAAAATCGTAGGGGGGTAAGGTTCATGGGGGTAGGTTGTGGATTTGTAGATTGCTTGTCCTAATATCTGTGTCGGTGAAAAGGTAGACAGTCATCAGTACATGAAAAACCTCAAAATATCCGCTCAGATGTAAGGAGATGGGATTTTTTTTAACCCTGGAATTCAATTTTTTTTTCTACCACGGGCCGAGCATGGTCGAACCTTGACCGCCCAATATCGGACATATTTATTTCCCTCTGGTGGAAACCTTGGTTATTGTTACCTTGGTTACCTAGCTCAAACATTAGGGACGCAAAATACTGAAATATGAATGCTTGGAAGGCTTTTCCCACACCCCCTATTAAAATGGAGCTAAACCAGGCTCAACGAGTTTGTCCCCCACCCCACCCCCACACCCCCCCCACCCCTCCACTTGCTTTTGGCTGGCTACGCCGCCACTGATGTCCACCCCTCTGTGCCTACTACTATTGTATTCACTCCGTACTTTAGTCTAATACCGCTGCTCTGGCTTCTATCACCACAATCGGCTATCTGTCGTTTGATCGACTTCCATTACTAGAGAAAAGAGATCAACCTCATGTACTAAGTAGTTTGGGAGCATCGGATACCAATAATTGGGGTCTAGTGAGGACCACCCTTTTGTGGACTGGTGGGGAACCACTGACAATCATTGTTTTAAAATATATTATATTCTCCTGCTGGTAGCTACTATCTTAGGAACAGTGCCCCTTCTTTTGGCTACCACTCCCTTCTGTTACTTCTGCCAGCTCTACGGTGACTATATGGCACATTTCAATCACTAACGTCTCTACTGTCTTCACGTAGGGACTACTATTTTCACTGGCCCATAGTATTATATGCCTTATCGACACAATACTATATCTTTCACCACTACTGTGGGTTTGTGCCATGGCAACCACTGTCTGTCCTGTAGTTGGCTGCTTTTATTGTGTCATCTGGAGTTAGGCATTATAGGCGATACTATTGTTGGTAAACTAATGTCTCAGGAACAGTGATTATATGGGCTATCACTGCCTCCTGCCACTACTATCAGATCTATGGCGACGATACGGCCCGATTTTAATAACCAGCCTCTCTACTGTTTTCAGTTAGGGACTATTAGGGATCCAGCGATTGGCTGTCATTATCTGCCCTGTGACCGACTCACACCACGACCGTTAGAATCACTGTTTTATAATATTATATATATTCTATTGTTGGTAGCTACTGTCTCAGGAATACTGCCACTTCTATTGGACCTCTGTCAATTCTGTCAGCTATACGGTGGATATACGTCCCCATTTGAACCAATAGCGTCTCTACTGTCTTCACATATGGAATACTACTTCTACATGGCCTTATCACCCCATTGGTTCGCTATCACCGTCTCTCTAATGTGTCACCCATGGGGACTTTCGACCCAGTGGTTGTCGACCAGTACTATATCGCTCAATACGACAGTCTGCCTACTGCTACTGGACTCTATCATTATTACTGCGTATCTGTCGTGCGATCGACTTTCATCATAATAGTGAAAATATCTACTACATGTTCTGTCTTATACCTTAGGTCTGGACGCTCGCGCCTTCCCTACTGTTAATACTACTAGCCTTCTGTCTGTACAATGCATTGTCTCCTGCTAAGTGCATTACTCACCTCTACCAGTACAAGTACTCGTTTGTACAACCACCTACTCTATGGTCTTCGACCAATACGACCGAGGACAGGAGAGAGCTAGAGGTCAGTGCTAGCAAGATGCTCGAACGACCACATGCTCGTACCACTCTCCAACTTATCTCGGGAAAAGGTCTGGCGGCGTTCAGATGATTCATAAGGTAGTGGTGCTACAAGTGAGGTGCTGAGAAAATGTAGATGATGATTTCTTCAAATGGTTTGAAGAGCGACGAGGGCAGTTATTCTTACAAATAAATACTCATACGACTCTTCAACTTATCTTGAAAAAGGGGGTTAACTGGCCACAGTCAGATACTAGAAAGGGGTTCAAAGGTATGTGGGATTGGAGTTTCATGGAATGTGCTCATGTGCTAGTGCACCATGTGTGCACAACACATACACCACATTGCCACATGCTGGATGAGCGACATGTTGTTGGGTGCTAGTACACAATATGTGAACACACATGCATCAAATAGGAACATACAATGAAACGATTATTCTATAGACAAAGTCTGTCAGATACTAGACTACTAGCAAAGGATTCCTGAATAGGAATGAAAACAGGATTCTCTAGAATCGAACACACCTTTTAACGCTCTATAGCGCCACATCCGACCTTATCAATGCACGAGGGGAGGGGGGGTGGGGGGTCTAGACGCTTTACTCTTCATTTGATTTGGGTAAGTTTCGGTTATGTTAGGTTGATTCATGTAATTATATGTAATCACATTTACTAGTATTCGCAGTCTCACAGAGGAGTCAGATCCTTCCGAGCGGTCTAAGGAAATGATTGTTCTCAACATATATGGACCCCGAAAGCCATTGCCGTTAACATGCTCTGTGTAATTGAAGAAACGGTACAATGTTTCATTTAAAAACACCTAATTTCGCTACCTACGGTTGCCATTTCCGTTGTCATCTTGATTTTGTTTGTCGTATTTTGCCTCAAAGGGGAGATTGGAACCCTATCAGCACAAATCTACATGTCCGTTGATTTGGCCAATGCTAAAATGACAAGGTACATAATCGTGGAAATGGCGGCCATCTACGATTCCACTGCCTCAGGTGCCTTGTCGTCCACTTTTTTCACGTTGACATCAAAATTCTTCATCAGGATATCCTAAGGAACAAAAAAGTTCATTAACCCTTTGCGACGACGGTATTACGTACGAAAATTGCCGTGCGTTGCGACTACGGTACGTAATATTACGTTCTCCGACTTCGAAACCGAGTGGCCGCTTTTTCATCCAGGAACATGATACTTCATAATTTCGTTCAATAGGGTGGATGCTAAGTGCATGTGTGTGGTAGACCAATCAATATTTTCAACGTGCAGCCCCAAGACTGCACGTTGAAAATATTAATTGGGACCCCAAATAATGAATATGGACTATTCCTATTGCGGTCACTGAACTGACATGGAAGATACCAACAGGGTTCAAAGGCCTAACGATTGCGTTTGAAGTCGCCGGACTATTGTGATGTATTATCTTTTCACATGACATGCGACTGTCCGGGCAAAATAATTCTAAAAAGCATACTCCCTTATCTCTCCATTTCAAAGTATTTCAGAGTATCGGGGCATTTAGTCAAATTTCCATTTTAATTATTTATTTATTGGTGTTTAAGGTCATATACTTATGCACAATGGCTAATCATGACCGTGTAGCTTACGGGTAGAGGAAGCCGGAGTAACCGGAGAGAACCACCGAGCAACGACGAGCAACTGCCAGCTCTCCAACATCGTAACTCCGCACAGCAGCACGGGCAGGGTTAGATTGGTTGAAGACATACGTACCATTACGCCTTGGTACACAGCGTCATCGTGTCCCCACGTGGACAGTCGGGGTTAAGAGCCTTGCCCAATGACACAACACGGGAGCCCGAATCGATCGCTCAGACGGTCACCCATCCAAGGACTAACCGGGCTCGACGTTGCTTAACTTCGGTAATCTGACGAGAACCGGCTACCGCAACGCCACCGCACCCCAGTCAAATTTCATACACGTATACGAAGGTAATTCGATCTGGAGTGTGTTGTACCCACAGTGAGGTTTATGAGTTGGTCTTGTGTTCATTGGTGGTTAATGTCGTAAACAAAGAATGTAACATTTAGGCCGATCCACAAAAACGTTAAAAAATCCAACAAATTGTCTGACAATTTTGAATAAGAGAAATTGTGGGTAGCATTATCTGGTTGATACATAACGTCTTGGTCAACATAACGTCTTGTTGAACGTTCGATATAAATTGTATACAGAGATGTGACCGTGATAAAGCAGTAAAATTAAAGGAGCACTTGAACGTCCATAAACCACAACGATTTAACCCTTTACCTCACATGAAAAGCAGACGACACTAAGTCTTGCAAACACAATTCTTTAATAACCATTTTTTTTCATTTGTCGTCTCAAAAACATAGGTTATGACCCCTCTTTGGAACGAGCTCGACGAGCTCGTTCCAAAGAAGGGTCATAACAATTGTTTTTGAGACAATAATTGAAAAAAATAATGAAGATTAATTGGCGATTTTTGTGAATAGCTCTGGCCGGTATTGGCCGTTACGTTTGGTAAAGGGTTAATCATGTGAGCACTCGACCCAACCTAGTCTGACCCGTTACAAGTTTTCTAGGAACAACATGGACAGTGTATAAAAAGGTCTTCATTGTTATTTCCAACTTAAATGACCTCTTCTGGGTAACATCCTAGCTAAAATGGCCTGGATGTAGAATTTGGGAAGGCTCCTGATCGGGGCCAGAATACTTCTTTTGTTACTACCATATACGTGTCCGTTTATGTATTGATATGTATGTGCCTATCAGGCAGGTGTGTGTATGAAGGTAGGGTTGAGGCTTGGATATTCAGCGTGCAAACGGGCTCTACAGCCCGTTCGTCTTCGGATCTCATTAATTCAGAAGATAAACTCTGAAAATGTATGAACCACATATTATACGGATACACTTTCTTTATAAATCGAGAAGACTGAACAAAACGAGTTAATTTCCAATCGGTCTGATAATCTGTGCACACCATGGTCTACTAAGAAAAATCTTTTTCGCCAGGTTTTTCGGAGCACAGCAGTTTGTTCAAAGTGGTTTAATACCTAATCACGCGGGTGCTAAAGTTTATGTTTGTTTGTTTGTTTATTTAGTGGTAAGTATTAGTCTTTACGGTCACTTTAAACATCATATATGCCTCTATTGTGGCAACAACAGAAGTATAAAGTGAAGTTTAGCCAATCATTTTAGCCAAAATTTTTTTGCAATGCTGCTCGTTTAAAGGATTCGCGCCCCAGAAGTAGTTGCCGAGTCCTATTATACAGTGAACAAAGGAAAAGAAACACACCTCCTTCACCTCCCGTGGTTCCGACTGTGAGGGCGATAAATTATTTTGTTGTCATTGTAAATCAAAAACAGTATTATTGCATCAACTCATCAATACCTAAACATTGGATTTGTCAAATAATATTGCTGTCTAAAGCGATGGCGATCTTTAATATCATTATCTGTTTTTTGAACATTTCTCGGCTGTTTACAGTTTTGTGTTGATACAAAGCTTCCATCGCAAGGTCACATTCCGAGAAAATTACTCCGCCGCATAACAAAAGCTGGATAATATTGCCGATATCGTAACAAAGTATACAGGGCATACTGGAATTATTCTGAAATACATTATAAACGAAAAGAAATGTTCTATGAAGAAGACAAGTATCGCAAAAGTGTGATCTATTTTCTAGAGACACTTCGCGGTTAAGGAGTTCTTCGGTCACAACAACAAACAATGTTGACTGACTTTCGCTCTGAAAAGCTGAAATCTGCGCGATGTGATAAAATACAAGTATAATTTTTGATATAATTTACTTCTTGGAATCACCGACGTGATTCATGGTATGGCGTTTGAAATATGCCGACAATGGAAGCAGCAAGACATTCTTTGATCTGTCAAATACACGTTTGTTTATTTTTCGATCTCACGTGTATCGAACTTGGTTTGCAATTGACAGGTCAAAATATTGCTATTGCAAGGAAAAACGAGCCATGTTGATGTACACCATACTGAAAAAATCGCGGTAAAGCAGTTCGTATACCACGACAAAGTACTATAAATGTTAGATCAAGATATAAGTCTTTCTTTCTTGTCAGAATATCGCACATATTTTTGCATCAGAATTTAGAAAAATAGTTGTACGGGAGGCCGCTTCAGTGATACAATTTCCAACATTCACTTATCATTCAGTGATTGACTTCACAACACTACTCTTTCAGTTAAAATAATTCTAAACATTTTTTCTGACGCATTGTAAATGAGATTCTTTATTGCATCTCTTTCCTGTTTGTTTGGAATTGATAGGTTGGGTTGGGGAGCCATCCGACACAACCTATCAATTCCAAACAAACGAAAAGGAGATCTGCAAAATGAGGTTCCGAGAGGTTGAATTTAGTGATGCTACCCTGCAGCATCACTAAATCCACCCTCTGTGAACCTCAGTCTGAATCAGGGTCTCAAAACGAAACAGAAAGGTACCCAGAGGATAAACTGGCCCACTGTATGGGATAGCATCATCAAATTCACCCTCTGTGGACCTCATTCTGCATATGTCAGATTGCTTATTTTCAGGCCTGGCAACCGCGTTGTGTCCTTCACCCCACCCCCCCCCCCCCCTGCCCTAATGGGTGCACGCTCACCTTGTGTAATAAGGCGTACTACACGTCGATGGTGCACACGTCTTCAATCAGTGTTAACCCCGTTTGTATGGCGTATATTGGGGAGCCGATAGTTACTTGCCATTGCTCAGTGGTTCTCTTCAGGTAGGCCGTCATCCTCCACCCGTAAAATCTTTGTGATCATGATCAGCCACTGTGCCGATATTTGTGACCTTATAGTTATTATAGTTATACACCAATAAATAAATTAGTGCAATGTGGGGAGATGGCATTGCAAATCTTTACACACCACTTCAAATGCTTTCTTTCATATTTTGGTGTACAACATCTTCAGGGGTGGAAGTGATCTTATGATGTGCGTGTGTCAGATTGCAGTTTGTTTCAATCAGGCCCCTGGGTTGATATTTGGAATCTATTTGATGGGGGTGGGGGGGGGGGGGGGGGGGCAAGTGACATAAGAACTCTTGGAAGTTTGTCTACAGCTGATACAATTGGAAGCATTCAGAAAGACCTATGATAATAATCATCTGACATGGACACTTGAGTTATGAATAATTTCATGACTTCATTCCTTTGTTGTGTTGATGAACCATGACTAACTGGATATGACACAAACAGTTGTTTGAACAACTTTGTCAAGCGAGCAACTAAGACCCTTGGGGGCCACTTGTTTTTTGTTTTTAACTCAAGTCTGTGCATCCGTCCATCTGTCAACAATTCAATACGACTCAGGCAAGAGACCATATTTATGAACCGATCTTTGCGAAACTTCTTGGGTACCTTTGTCATCACCGCGGTCTGGAATTTCTGATGGCTACTGCAGCCATTTTGTACTGAAATTCGTGCAATCTGTTTTTTGTACAGAGCTTCTGATTTGATTAAATATTGTATGGTGTGTATATTCAAATGTGTTATTGCCGAGTTACTGTGTTAATATTTGGTGTTGTTTGGGGAGGGTAAACATCAGTACAACCCGCTTTTCTATTCCAATGAGAAAAATGAAACCTCCACACACCATGTGAAACCTATGAGCTAAAGATAAAAAAATTCAAAGTCCTATATTTTAAGAAGGACTTGACAAATATTTATTAATTAGAGGGGTGTCATTTGTGTGCAAAGCACACTATAGTATATCCCCGCATTCGCATTTGTGATTATTGTCGGGGCCGAATCAAAAATCCAAAACCTTTATGCACATCTACAGACGCTATTGATTAACATGAACACACTTTTAGTGTTTCGAATTGAAACCCCTGGGAGTTTTTCGCCGGAAACCATTCCTCTAACGACAAAAATGGTGCCCCTTGCGCCCCTCGGGGCCGAATCAAAAATCCAAAACCTTTATGCACATCTACAGACCCTATGAATGAACATGAACACACTTTCAATGTTTCGAATTGAAACCCCTAGGAGTTTTTCGCCGGAAACCATTCCTCTAACGACAAAAGTGGTGCCCCTTACGCCCCCGAGGGCCGAATCAAAAATCCAAAATCTTTATGCACATCTACAGACCCTATTGATTAACATGAACACACTTTTAGAGTTTCGTATTGAAACCCCTAGGAGTTTTTCTCCGGAAACCATTCCTCTAACGACAAAAATGGTGCCCCTTGCGCCCCTCGGGGCCGAATCAAAAAACAAAAATCTTTATGCACATCTACAGACCCTACTAATGAACATGAACACACTTTCAGTGTTTCGAATTGAAACTCCTAGCAGTTTGTCGCCGGAAACCATTCCTCTAACGACAAAAATGGTGCCCCTTGCGCCCCTCGGGGCCGAATAAAAAATCCAAAACCTTTAGGCACATCTACAGACCCTATGAATGAACATGAATACAGTTTCAATGTTTCGAATTGAAACCCCTAGGAGTTTTTCGCCGGAAACCATTCCTCTAACGACAAAAGTGGGGCCCCTTACGCCCCCGAGGGCCGAATCAAAAATCCAAAACCTTTATGCACATCTACATACCCTATGAATGAACATGAACACACTTTCAATGTTTTGAATTGAAACCCCTAGGAGTTTTTCGC
Organism: Pictodentalium vernedei; assembly: GCA_031216915.1. Lineage (NCBI taxonomy): Eukaryota > Metazoa > Mollusca > Scaphopoda > Dentaliida > Dentaliidae > Pictodentalium > Pictodentalium vernedei. The sequence continues at coordinate 326,661,409 of CM062295.1, forward strand.
CGGAAACCATTCACGGACGGACGGACGGACGGACGGACGGACGGACGGACGGACGGACGGACGGACGGACGGAGACAACAAATATATCCCCGCAATTTTTCAAATGCGGGGATAATTAGTATGAATCAACCTTAGAAGGGTTTGAATTAAACGGACCAAAACAATTGCTAACATTTGGCTTATGGTGCTCCATACAAGGGTTCCATGGAGATTTCTTTTCTTGTTTATCATCTATCACCCACCTTTACAATACTTTACATGTAAGTTTGTTATCTGGTCATTACCTAGATGTGTGTCATTTCTGTGTCACATACTATACATGTACATGTCCTACACAAGTTGTGAGCTACAGTGTCATTGACATTTTCATTAGGTTTTTTTTTCGCTCCAATATGTGTTTGGCTTGATATTTTTGTGATTTTATGTGTGACAAAAAGAAATGCTTATGTGTGCAGAAAGATACCTACAGTAAGTGGAGAGTGTATTGTCACTAAATCATCAACAAAGTGGAGATTCCGCCAAAGAGAAAAATTGCAAATTTTTTGCAAAGTATAACAATCACAAGTAAAGTTCCAGCCAGTGGATCTCCGGGTTAAACCCAGAGGTCCGTTGCCTGAAACATTGCTAATGCTTGTGTTTTCTGTCCCTATGTTCAGAATTTGAAAATGATACTTTGGGTGATAACTCCACTCCATAGGCGTTTTAGTTACAATCCACTCTCCACATTCTGTTTGCTCCCCTCCCTCAATTTGTGTGTAGGGGGATTAGCTGCACTTGGCTTTGCGATGCAGGCCTCTTGTTGGCATTGTGTTCTTGAATTTGCTTCACAATCCTTAAAATGCAAAGGATTTTCTTTTTCAGTGATATGGTGCAAATATAACTCCTTAGTCTCAGCACAAGCTTGCAGCTTTATGTACCTTTTGGCTTTTAATCGCCTATTGTAGTATACTAGCCTGCTCATGTAACATAAGTACAAGGTGAGTGCTGCATCACAGTTTATTTATTGATTGTGTACCGTACATTAGCATATAAGCCACTCGACCAGGCAACCTTAGTACAGCAGGACCTGGGGGTTCAGGCTAGATGACTGTAATATGATTAATCACCAAGTGCCAGTTCACAGAGAGAGAGAGAGAGCGCGCAGAGGTACCGAAATGTTCACAGAAACACTTCTAATAATGAAAGTGTCAATGACACTGTAGCTTAACTTGTGTGTTGTGCTTGATGTAAATGTTTAATGTTTATGAAAGGATTATGAAATAAGACAAGAATTGTGATAATTGGGAATATGTTCATTTCTGTTCCCTGTATGCTATATTTTTGATAAAAATAATATGAGGTGTACACTGCATTAAAGAGCTGAGGGGTGGGTTAATATGACCTCACAGTTAATGTATGTGGTCCTCACATTTAACGTATATCAACGAAAGTTACCAAGTTACAGTGAAATTATTCCAAAAGGAGTCATCCTATCAAGTCACATTAAAATCCCTTCATAAATATGGCCTGTAGACTGTGCTAAAGGTTTTCGGGCTTCAGGCCCCTGTAGCCACCAGTTTCCCAATTGCGTCCAAAGGGAACGTTCTCATCTAGACATTATATGAAGCCAACCTACTAAGTTACAATGAAGTCCCTTCATAAATGTGACCTGTAGACTGTGCTAAAGGTTTTTGGGCTTTGGGCTTGGGCAGCCATCATGGTTGAATGATCGCAAGCAAAAGGGGACATTCTCATCTGGGCATCATCGGGAGTGATCCTACGAAGTTATAAAGAAATCCCTTCATAAATATGGACCTGTAGACTGTGCTCAAGGTTTTCGGGCTTCGGGGCCCTGAAGCCGTCGCAGTTGACCAATCACGACCACAAGGGGATGTCATCATCTAGGCATTATATGGAGTCAAACTAACAGATTACAATGAAATCCCTCCAAAAATATGACCTATAGACTATGCTGAAGGTTTTGGGGTTTTGGGCTCGGGCATCCATCAAGGCTGAATGATCGCGACCAAAAGGGGACGTTCTTATCTAGACATTATTTGGAGTCATCCTACCAAGGCACAATGAAATCCCTTCATAAATGTCATCTGTAGACTGTGCTAAAGGTTTTCGGGCCTCAGCCCCCCCCCCCCCCCCCCCTATAGCCGTCACAGTTGCCTAATGGTGACCAATAGGGGCTGTTCGCATCAAGACATATGAAGTCAACCTACCACGTTACAATGAAATCCCTTCATAAATATGAACTGAAGACTGTGCTAAAGGTTTTCGGGCTTTGGGCTTGGGCAGCCATCATGGAGAATGCTCGCAACCAAAAGGGGACATTCTCATCTGGGGATCATCTGGAGTAATCTTACGAAGTTACAATGAAATCCCTTCATAAATATGACCTGTAGACTGTGCTCAAGATTTTCGGGCTTCGGGCACCTGTAGCCATGACAGTTGACCAATCACGACCAAAAGGGGATGTCATCATCTAGGCATTATATGGAGTCAACCTAACAAGTTACAATGAAATCCTTCCATGAATACGACCTACAGACTATGCTAAAGGGTTTTGGGCTCGGGCAGCCATCAAGGCTGAATGATCGCGACCAAAAGGGGACGTTCTCATCTGGACATTATTTGGAGTCATCCTACCAAGCCACAATGAAATCCCTTCATAATTATGACCTGTAGACTGTTCTAAAGGTTTTCGGGCTTCGGGCCCCTGTAGCTGTCACAGTTGCCCAATCATGTCCAAAAGGGGACGTTCTCATCTAAACATTATATGAGGTCAAACCTACTAAGTTACAATGAAATTCCTTCATAAATATGACCTGTAGACTGTGCTAACGGTATTCGGGCTTCGGGCTCGGGCAGCCATAATGGTTGAATGATCGCAACCAAAAGGGGAGATTCTCATATGGGCATCATCTGGAGTGATCCTACTAAGTAACAATCAAATCCCTTCATAAATATGACCTGTAGACTGTGCTCATGATCTTAGGGCTTCGGGCACCTGTAGCCATCACAGTTGACCAATGACGACCAAAAGGGGAAGTCATCATCTAGGCATTATGTGGAGTCAACCTAACATATTACAATGAAATCCTTCCATAAATATGACCTATAGACTATTCTAAAGGTATTTGGGCTCGGGCAGCCATAAAGGCTGAATGATCACGACCAAAAGGGGCTGTTCTCATCTAGACATTATTTGGAGTCATCCTTCCAAGCTACAATGAAATCCCTTCATAATTATGTCCTGTGGACTGTTCTAAAGGTTTTCGGGCTTCGGGCCTCTGTAGCCGTCACATTTGCTCAATCGTGTCCAAAAGGGGGCGTTCTCATCTAGACATTATATGAAGTCAACCTACCAAGTTACAATGAAATCTCCTCATAAAGATGACCTGTGGACTGTGCTAAAGATTTTCGGGCTTAGGGCTCGGGCAGCCATCATGGTTGAATGATCACAACCAAAGGAGACAATCTCATCTGGACATCATCAGGAGTGATCCTACGAAGTTACACTGAAATCCCTTTATAAGTATGACCTGTAGACTGTGCTCAATGTTTTTGGGCTTCGGGCACCTGTAGCCATCAAAGTTGACCAATCACGACCAAAAGGGGATGTCATCATCTAGGCATTATATGGAGTCAACATAACAGGTTACAATGAAATCCTTCCATAAATATGACCATTTGCCTATGCTAAATGTTTTTGGGCTCGGGCACCCATCAAGGCTGAATGATCGCGATCAAAATGGGACGTTCTCATCTAGGCATTATTTGGAGTCATCCTACCAAGTTACAATGAAATCCCTTCATAAACATGACCTGTACACTGTGCTAAAGGTTTTCGGGCTTCGGGCCCCTGTAGCCGTCACAGTTGCCCAAACAGGACCAAAAGGGGACTGTCTCATCTAGACATTGTATGAAGTCAACCCACCAAGTTATAATGAAATTCCTCAATAAATATGAACTGTAGACTGTGCTAAAGGTTTTCGGGTTTTGGGCTCGTCACGGTTGGCAGATCATGAAGTCAACCCACCAAGTTATAATGAATTTCCTCAATAAATATGAACTGTAGACTGTGCTAAAGGTTTTCGGGTTTTGGGCTCGTCACGGTTGGCAGATCATGCCCAAATGGGGAAATTCTCATCTAGACATCATAAGGAGTCATCCTACCAGGTTACAATGAAATCCCTTCATATCAAACATGACCTGTAGTCTGTGCTAAAAGTTTTTGGGTTTCGGGCTTGGGCAGCCATCAAGGTTGATAGATCATGCCCAAAAGGGGACGTTCTCATCTAGGCATTATGCAGAGGCATCCTACCAAGTTACAATGAAACCCCTTCATAAATACTACCTGTAGACTGTGCTAATGGTTTTCGGGTTTTGGGCTCGGGCAGCCAAACGATCGCGACCAAAAGGGGACGTTCTCATCTAGACATGACCCCAAACCTGCATATGAAATTTCGTGACGATCAGACAAGAACTGCGGGGTGTAGCCCTTGCTAAAGGAAAATGTGAACAGACTCACAGACTAACAGACTTCCGCACGCGTGATGGCAATAGCTTATCTTGACTATGTCAAGTTAAGCTAAATATACTCGGATATGTTTTTAATTATCTATCGTTTTGTAAGGCCTAAAAATGGTAAAAATCTGTTTCTCATGCACTCCCGCATGGTCGTTTTGGCTGCTGCATGCTCTCTGTTTATAATCAATGCAAACTTGAACAATTAAAAATATTATAACCAAGTTAATAAAATTTATAAATTTGTTCTTGACGTACAAGAAGGCTTTGAGGTGCTTGAGCACTGCAAAGCCTTCTTGCACTCAAGGGATGAAATACTCCACCACCCATGCTAATCTGTTGATTATGGCATAAAACAAACCAAGAATATGAAGTTTTGATGGCAAAGATTTCATTATATAAAATGAAAGTGTCAATGACACTGTAGCTTAACTTGTGTGTTGTGTTTGATGAAAAGGATAATATTCAATGTTTATGAAAGGATTATGAAATAAGACAAGAATTGTGATAATTGGGAATATGTTCATTTCTGTTCCCTGTTTGATATGTTTTTGATAAAAATAATATGAGGTGTACACTGTACTAAAGATCTGAGTGGTGGGTTAATATGACCTCACAGTTAATATATGTGGCCCTCACAGTGAACGTATATCAACAAAAGTTACCAAGTTACAGTGAAATTATTCCAAAATGAGTCATCCTATCAAGTTACATTAAAATCCCTTCATAAATATGGCCTGTAGACTGTGCTAAAGGTTTTCGGGCTTCGGGCCCCTGTAGCCGTCAGTTTCCCAATTGCGTCCAAAGGGGACGTTCTCATCTAGACATTATATGAAGTCAACCTATCAAGTTACAATGAAATCCCTTCATAAATATGACCTGTAGACTGTGCTAAAGGTTTTCGGGCTTCGGGCCCCTGAAGCCGTCACAGTTAACCAATCACGACCAAAAGGGGATGTCATCATCTAGGTATTATATGTAGTCAAACTTACGGGTTACAATGAAGTCCTTCCATAAATATGACCAATAGACTATGCTAAAGGTTTTGGGGTTTTGGGTTCGGGCAGCCATCAAGGCTGAATGATCGCGACCAAAAGGGGACGTTCTCATCTAGACATTATTTAGAGTCATCCTACTAAGCTACAATAAAATTTCTTCATAATTATGACCTGTAGACTGTTCTAAAGGTTTTTGGGCTTTGGGCACCTGAAGCCGTCACAGTTGCCCAATCGTGTCCAAAATGGGACGTGCTCATCTAGACATTATATGAAGTCAACCTACCAAGTTACAATGAAATCCCCTCATAAATATGACCTGTAGACTGTGCTAAAGGTTTTCGGGCTTCGGGCTCGGGCAGCCATCATGGATGAATGATCGCAACCAAAGGGAACAATCTCATTTGGGCATCGTCTGGAGTGATCCTGCAAAGTTACAATGAAATCCCTTCATAAATATGACCTGTAGACTGTGCTCAAGGTTTTCGGGCTTCGGGCACCTGTAGCCATCACAGTTGACCAATCACGACCAAAAGGGGATGTCATCATCTAGGCATTATATGGAGTCAACCTAACAATGTTACAATGAAATCCTTCTATAAATATAACCTTTTGCCTATGCTAAAGGTTTTTGGGCTCGGGCACCCATCAAGGCTGAATGATCACGGCAAAATGGGACGGTCTCATCTAGACATTATGTGGAGTCCACCTACCAAGTTACAATGAAATCCCTTCATAAATATGACCTGCACACAGTGCTAAAGGTTTTCGGGCTTCGGGCACCTTTAGCCGTCAAAGTTGCCTAATCATGTCCAAAAGGGGACGTTCTCAACTAGACATTATATGAAGTCAACCTACCAAGTTACAATGAAATCCCTTCATAAATATGACCTGTAGACTGTGCTTAATGTTTTCGGGTTTCGGGCTCGGGCAGCCATCATGAGTGAATGATCGCAACCATAGGGGACAATCTCATCTGAGCATCATCTGGAGTGATCCTAAGAAGTTACAATGAGACTGTGCTCAAAGTTTTTGGGCTTCGGGCACTTGTAGCCATCACAGCTGACCAATCACGACCAAAAGCGGATGTCATCATCTAGGCATTATATGGAGTCAACCTAATAGGTTACAATGAAATCCTTCCATAAGTATGACCTTTTACCTATGCTAAAGGTTTTTGGGCTCGGGCACCCATCAAGGCTGAATGATCGCGATCAAAAGGAGACGTTCTCATCTAGATATTATTTGGAGTCATCCTACCAAGCTACAATGAAATCCCTTCATAATTATGACCTGTAGACTGTTCTAAAGGTTTTCGGGCTTCGGGCCCCTGTAGCTGTCACAGTTGCCCAATCATGTCCAAAAGGGGACGTTCTCATCTAGACATTATATGAAGTTAACCTACCAAGTTACAATAAAATCCCTTCATAAATATGACCTGTAGACTGTGCTCAAGGTTTTCGGGCATCGGGCACTTGTAGCCATAACAACTGACCAATCACGACTGAAAGGGAATGTCATCATCTAGGCATTATATGGAGTCAACCTAACAGGTTACAATGAAATCCTTCCATAAATATGACCATTTGCCTATGCTAAAGGTTTTTGGGCTCGGGCACCCATCAAGGCTGCATGATCGCGATCAAAATGGGACGTTCTCATCTAGACATTATTTGGAGTCATTCTGCCAAGTTACAATGAAATCCCTTCATACATATGACCTCTAGACTGTGCTAAAGGTTTTCGGGCTTCGGGCCCCTGTAGCCGTCACCATTGCCCAATCAGGACCAAAAGGGGACTTTCTCATCTAGACATTGTATGAAGTCAACCCACCAAGTTACAATGAAATTCATCAATAACTATGACCTGTAGACTGTGCTAAAGGTTTTCGGGTTTTGGGCTCGGGCAGCAAATTTCCCAAATGGGGAAATTCTCATCTAGACATCATAAGGAGTCATCCTACCAAGTTACAATGAAATCCCTCCACATTAAACATGACCTGCAGACTGTGCTAAAAGTTTTTGGGTTTCGGGCTTGGTCAGCCATCACGGTTCAAAGATCATGCCCAAAATGGGACGCTCTCATCTAGGCATTATACAGAGGCATCCTACCAAGTTACAATGAAATCCCTTCATAAATACGACCTGTAGACTGTGCTAATGGTTTTCGGGTTTTGGGCTCGGGCAGCCATACCGGTTGCCCGATCGCGACCAAACGACGTTCTCATCTAGACATGACCCCAAACCTGCATATGAAATTTCGTGACGATCAGACAAGAACTGCGGGGTGTAGCCCGTGCTAAAGGAAAATGTGAACTCACAGACTTCCGCCCGCGTGATGGCAATAGCTTATCTTGACTATGTCAAGTTAAGCTAAAAACAAGAAAAAAAACAAACACCTGCCTGCAATTACACAAAATGGCCTGAGAAACAGAAAATGTACTTTGTGGGAGGCCTTATTTGGATTTTTTTATCTCGTCACAATGTGTACCAAAGAACAGCCCAGGAGTGGAGTTCCCCAGCTCTGAATACATTTATTTCTGTGAAATAGCATTCTTGCTGATTGAAAGTTTGAGCTAGTGAAATCAGAGTTCCATAAATTCAAAAGACATGTTCTTAGTGCAAATTCCACTTCATGGGTGTTTCTTTTCAACAGGGCTGTCCATCTGAACGATATTAAGTCTCACGTTACCATTGTAAAATTTATTAACCTCTTTTTTAGTACTGGTTAGTTTGGCAAGTTTGAGTTGAGTGAGATAATTTTTTCGATAAGGTTAAAGTTTTTTCTAATTTGCAATGAAAAAGAAGGAGGACATATTTAATTTTAAGAAATGTCTTAGGTGTTCAGTTTAAATTATCTGCATCATTACTTGTTTGGAATTTGTCGTTTTCAGTAAGCTATAATGTGACCACAGCAAGCTTCCATATCTGAACTTTTTATTCTTAACTTTTTGAACTCTGTTGACCCCAGCAAAAAGACAAACAATAACACAGATGGCTTTCTCTTTGGAGGGAATGTATAGGGTTGCAATTATTTCTTTCAGTATCCCTACTAATGCATTTGGAACTGTTTTACCCCCCTAGCTGTGTTCTTTGATGTTTTGAGCAGGTTTAGCCATAAATGTTTTTCATGAGAAATTGTTTTGTTTTCATTTCCAGTGCTAATGCCGTAACAAACTTTCAGGAACCATTAGTAGTAGTGTTCGTATGTTTCACCCCTCATTTGGGGGATCTCATCGGGGGATCTCATGTGACGTCATAATCACGTGACCTTATTATTGAGGGTATTAAAGAAACTTTCTATATTAGTATTAACGTGTATAATACAACAAACTATATCATTATGTTGTATTATACATGGTAATACTAATATAGAAAGTTTCTTTAATACCCTCGATAATTTATGTAAAAACACGGACTCCATATGTTAAGGAATCGGCTAGGAATCTCAATTACGGAATGCTTTATATGTATACAGTGATTTAACATTTTGAAGGCTTGAGCGAAGGTATAGCTAGGAAGTAGTGATACAAGTCAATATTCATGGATGAGATATGGGGCAGAATAACAGAAGCCAATAGTACTGGTACAAGGCCGAAGTGGAACAAGACTGTTGTAGAAGCTAATGATAGGACAGATAGACCATAGACCTGTAATGGCCTTGGGGCTTTGGCGACAAGATGGAAGCGGTTGGTAAGACTACATTAGACCCATTGAGGGCTTTTACATAGCCTAATGCGACAAAAAAGGGATTCTCCAAAAGATATCCTCGATAGGTATCCTCGAATAATACAATACCAGACCATGGGTATCCTCAAATACCGAGATGAGGCTAAGAGTCGTAGTAAATTATACCTCATTGAGGGATTTTTCAACACCCTCATAACCTCAAAATTCAATGAGGGTATGAGGGATAATAAATGAGGCCTCATTGAGGGCTTTTACATAGCCCTCATACGACAAAAAAGGGATTCCACAGTCACAGGCGTTTTTCCAAAATGGGATTCCATAGGATATACCTATTAAATACTGAAATGAGGCTAAGAGTCGTAGTAAATTATACCTCATTGAGGGATTTTTCAAGGTCCTCATAACCTCAAATTTCAATGAGGGTATGAGGGATAATAAATGAGGACTCATTGAGGGCTTTTACATAGCCCTCATGGCATCATACGACAAAAAGGGATTCCACAGTCACAGGCGTTTTCCAAAATGGGATTCCATAGGATATACCTATTAAATACTGAAATGAGGCTAAGAGTCGTAGTAAATTATACCTCATTGAGGGATTTTTCAAGGTCCTCATAACCTCAAATTTCAATGAGGGTATGAGGGATAATAAATGAGGACTCATTGAGGGCTTTTACATAGCCCTCATGGCCTCATACGACAAAAAAGGGCTTCCATAGCCACGGGTGTTTCCCAAAAATGGGATTCCATGGGATGTGGCCATTGGACATAGGCGTTTATTATACACAGGGGAGATAACTCTGCATACAGATTATGGGAAAGCAAGCAATCTGATTGGTTATAAATGATCTAGATAAATGAAACAACAAGAGTACTTGGAATTGGGTCAGAACTAACAAGAATAGACCAGAAATTGCTAAATATAGTAATAATAAGGTAAACTGTTCCAAGTAATAGGCTCGTCTACGCTACTGGAGTATACTCTAGAACAAAGAAACATGGCCAGATAGACGAAAACTATTGTATATATAGATAGAAGCAGAGAATTCTGTAAGAAATTCGAAATAGTAAAAGTTGGGGTGGATTTTGGTGATTTGGAGGGATTGTCGGGTTGTTTGTGGTAATTAGATTTACTCTTCTACAAAAGAACATACCCACCGAACATACCCCGTCTTATTGCAGAAAAATTGGGTAACATAGCTACCACGTGCTACCATAGAAACCAAGATGGCGGCATCCAGTATACAAAATGGACGACGGAAACACGTATCACCCTAACAACACGCGCTGCGCATGCGTACTCACACCACGTATCACTATGGAGATGACGTCACAACATGGCCGCTCACGCAGGTTACCATGACAACCAAGCATGGCGGCACTAGGTCATGTGACTATGACGTCACATGAGATCCCCCGATGAGATCGCCCAAATGAGGGGTGAAACATACGAACACTACTACTACCATTCATGCCTCACATATATTAGGTGAGTAAGTAGAATGTATTTATTCAGGTTCTATACCTCACAATCTTCATTTTGATGTATAATATATGTATATTTATTTGGCATTAATGGAATTTCAGACTTGGAATTTTTACAGTAAATTTTGTTTGCTGTTTTTATTTCATTACTTATATAGGCCCTTAATAAAATTCTTCTTTCTGCAAATATTTGTTGCGAAGGGCACCTTGGTTGTGAGATGGATGTTTTCTCCAAGAGTATATTTCTCTTCTTTCGCCATGGCGTTTTCTTAATATCTAAATCTATCTATATATTAAATCATTTGGAATAATAAATTGCATAAATTCACAGTGCCGTACAGCCCTTGCCGTACGTGTAGTGGGTGAGATTGAGCCCCCCCCCCCCCCCTCCCCGCAACATATAAAAGAAGAAAAAGCGAAATTGCATATAATTACTGTGCGCACCTTATATTTTAAATTTTTACTTTTCTCCCCATTTTTATTGTCTGTCCACAAGACACTACCGGGTAATCCCTTATTTTGAAACAATAACATTCGAAACTCAAAATCTACATATTTAGATTCCACATCTTTAAGGGGCTGCTAAACCGAAACTTTCTAGTATTTCAAGAGAAACTTTCGATTGCCATAAAAATCATTTGCGTGAACCATATGTACTATGTTGTATATCGTTTTCTTCGTTAGGAGATTTTCTAGGCAATGGTTCAAAAGGTTTGTGAATATTGTGCGTTGTTCGGTGCATATTCGTGTTACATAATACTCATGTGTATTAGCAACAGAACGATTTGAATAGTGCGACTTCAGCAAATTCCTCTCAGATATGTATACTTACGTATTATGTCCACAACATCCGGGTATAGTTTTCAATTATTTTGTTGAATGAATCCACTTTTGAGCAAATTATTTCAAGGTGGTAAATTCTGAACCACAACAGAATCGTTGTTTACATTTTCGAATGACGCGATTAAAAATGGGTAGAATAACTTCCCAAACAAGACAATCAAATCGTGCGACGCAAGATATTGTGTACATCTATTGGTCGGTTACTCCAGCGTGACAGACGCGACTAAATCAAGAAACAAACAGAGCACATGTATATAATATTCTGTTACAGTGGTCTGTTTCAAGTTTTCTTCAAAATTCTTACTAATTATGACTTTCCAAAAAAGTGTACTTGATTGGTAGAGCATATGTTAGAAGTCAGTAAATTAATATTAACAAGATAAGATTTGCAGAGTGCTGTAATTCTCATTTTTATTGATTACTGATCGCATAATCCTGCCACGTGGATTGTTGCAGAATGTAAACAAACAAGATTCGTTCCTCGAAATACAGACGGCATCACATTTTTCACAAATTCATAATTTATTCACAGAAAATATGAAAAATATATCCCGGATGTTGTTGCAAATATATTTAAGTATATGTACCTGAGAGGTATTTTCTTTCCTTGTGCTATTTAAATTGCTTTGTTGCTAATGCACACCAGTATTATGTAACCCGAGCATGCATCGAAAACTAAACAATACTTACAACATTTCTCAACCACAAACTAGAAAATCTCTCAATGAAGAAAACGGTATATAACCTGATAGATATGGTTCAAGCTTATTATTTTTATTTGCAAACGAAAGTGTAACGTGAAATTCTGAAAAGTTTCGGTTTGGCAGCCCCTTAACAATTAATACTGACTTTGCGCAGTGCTTTGCAATCAGCTTGAAGCCAAGTTCCGTGCTGCCCATGGCAGACCCAGTTTAAAACCTTTTGTTATTCGGTCTGAAGATTCTATTCTATTAACCTGAACTGTGACGCACGCTTTCGTGAAGCCAGTCTGTGTTCAACTCTCCAGGCTGACTCATCTTCCTAAAAATGTACTATAACTGCCCTTGTGTTCTGTCAAGTTCTGAATAATGATTGCTCTATGCAGTCTGAGATGATCTTTAGAATACAGCAAATGCCGAAAGGCAGTAATAAAACAAATCTGTTAACCCATCAACCAGTATACTAAATTGAACTGCAAGCTATGGGTCCAGGGGATGCCCTAAGTTCAGGCTACCAACGGATTTTTAAAGTTTGGGCTGAACATGCCCGGGGGTGTCTGCAGGAACCTGATTCTTAACCCGTTGATCCCTGAACCCCACGAATGGAAATACATATTTTGAGGATCTCGGAGAGTTCGTGTAGGGTATGTAGGAGGGACCATATGCCAGCCGCACTCTACAGTGTATAGCTGCAGTGTGCGGCTGATGCATGGTCCATGTATAGAAACTGTGTTCTTTATAGCGCGGAACTGGATCCAAAATACCCTCCTGTCAGAAATGGGTCCTGATGAGGTGAAGGGATAAACATCAAGCTGCAAATCAGCTTCCCCATTCTGTTAACGTCCCCTCGAAACTTCCCCCATCATAGCCCAAGCATCTGATAACCTCTTTGCGTCAATCCATAGATTTCTTGGTACAACGCCCTGAAAGAAATAATTCCTATCGAGATGTACAGAATGAACAAATTAAGAATTGAACACCTGTTAGTAGGTAATAAATGAGAGTTCAACCATCATCGTACATGTACGTGTACGTGTACATGTACACCTCCATAGGATTTAGTGTTAAAATCGTGTACGTGTACAAGATTTTTAACGTTTTTTAGGGTTCTTTAGAATCCCCTTGAGAATTCAAACATCACTGATTGTATCCTAGAACGCATGAAATTTTTCGTACAGTACATGTACCGTTTTGATTGAAATCGGCAAGTGTGTTTTCCCCATAGGATTCAGTGTTAAATTGCGAGCAAAAAAACGTTTTGAGAGTTCTAACATCATCGCCTCGCCGATTTTAATATTCGCGTCCGATTTTAACACTGAAAACCCTATGGGGCGTACACGGAGATCCACTTGCAGATTGTTAGAATCAGCAAGATGATGTGTGATTACCTACTAAGAGGTGATGTTTGAACTCTCAAACCCACTTCGCGTTTCTCGAAGTGAGATTAGGGTACGTTATTGCGAGGTGATCGCGACGAACACTTGATGGAAATGTGTGAAGAGGTGATGTTTGAACTCTCAAACCCACTTCGCGTTTCTCGAAGTGAGATTAGGGTACGTTATTGCGAGGTGATCGCGACGAACACTCGATGGAAATGTGTGAAGAGGTGATGTTTGAATCCGCAAACCCACTGTTGCGTTTCTCGAAGTGAGATTAGGGCACGTTATTGCGAGGTAATCTCGACGAGCACTCGATGGAAAATGTTTTGAAAGAAGAGTGTTGTCGTTGTCGGTGTGTTGGAAATTCGCGAACCCAGTCACGTCTTCCTGAAGTAAAAAAACTAACTCATGTTATCGTAATGAGTGAATGAGGTTTTTTGTTCAAAAAGAGTCGATTATGAATATAGTCTGTATTATAGACATTGATGTTTTCTGTTGATGGGACGGATAAAAATTGAGTTTTGAGGGGTTTTTTTGTTCGAAGGGAGTTGATCTGTAATAGATATTCGTGTTTTGTCTTGATGAGAGAGATTCACTGTTAAGCGTTCATTCGAAAAAGTCAAAAACACTTATCGGAATGTTTAAAACGCATTTTCCGCTCAATTAGATTTTGAGTGGTAAAATTTTTAATATATTCATGATAGCAATCGCAGTCATCAAAAGGATTCTCTCTTAATTCGACACTCAGTGAATTGATGTGTGAATGAATGAAGATCTTTTGACAAATGTAAAAACTACTGTCAAAATGCGTTAAATTAGAAACCGGTTTGTAATGTACTGTTTAAACGTATTTTTTTAAACTTCAATTAACACAGTCAGTTGAGATGTGAATATTTTCAGATTATTATATTAAGACGGAAAGAGTTTTTTATTACTTAAAACATAAAACATAAAAATATAATTAAATATTTAATTTTGAAAATAATAAAAACAATTAAAACGAAAGATGTTTTTACAGATGGATTCTAGACACCGAGATCGAATTTTAGAACAGTATGAACGTGCTAAGAAGGGGATTCAGTCAGCTGATAGGAGCTGACGTCTTGGTGAGATGGAACTCAGACGCGAAGCCACAAAAATATTTAAACCCGTGACGGAGGGTCAAGAGCGAAGCAGGAAGGAGATAGTCGAAGAATTGAGACCCATAAAGGAGAGTTCTTTGAGAATGGGTTCGTTGCCTCCTAGTTTTGGAAATCGGTATTCCATTCAATCTACACCGGATTACGTTCCCACGGGAATTCAAACAGATATGAGCGAGTCTATGATACGGCTTCGACTATCACCACTAGTAGCGTCGCATCGTCCGATGATGATGGCGGTAAGAGAGATCAGTCGTATGGAATTTATAAGGATTCTGAGGGTAGAACTTTTGTAGGTGATACGGAAGTGGAAATGGATGATGATGAATTGATCGTGGGTTCGAATAAATATAAAGTAACTGATGGTCTGCGGAGATTGCTCCTTTACGACAAGCCTGGAGATTACACGGAACAGGATTTCGACAATTACGGCGACATTCTCGTTCAAACTCACGCCATGAAGAGAAATAACGATGCCAGAGAGACGAGACCCAAAGCCAACAGAGGTTACAAGTGGACGAAAGTGGTGAATCCCATATGGGATATGAACAAGAAGTTCGTCGAATCGGTGACTGGCAAAGGGGTGAAAACCACTTTTCTTCCGAGCGATTCCGACGCTCTGTCTCAGAGATTGAGTTTGTTGATGGCGAGCAGACGGGCTGGTAACACGGGATTAGATAATCAGATAGTTACTATATCTGACGAATTGTTAAGACAGAAGGTGTTGAATAAAAACCAGTATAAAAGGCTGATGAACGAATTGAAGGATTGATGTGTATATAATAAGTAGAGAGAAACAAACAAACAAACAAACAAAAATAAAGCAGTAATTTTTTACACTAGAATAATAAAAAGTATTTAAACGGCAAAAACGATTTACCAGTGAAAAAAAACAAAAATATATCATAAAAATAAAATATGTTGGTGATAAAGAACAGGGGATACGTCAGAACTTACGTTCAAGGCGGTTCTGGCATCGTCTATTCTATAATGCGAGCGTCCACGAGCAATGCGGGTAGAAAACTCGCATCGACCGCGTTTGAGGTCGGTAAGAAGACGGCTTTGGATGCTGGTAAGAAAGCCGCTTCCGAAGCCAGTGGTAGGATAGCTTCTGTGGCTGGCAAGAGGGCAGCTGACGCGTTGATCGACAAGTTGATCAGTCCGTCGGCGAAGCGAGCTGCTTTAGAGCGAACGCCGAAAAGTTGGAAAGATTTTAAGGATGCTGTGGTGCCCATACAAGATTTAGCCAAAATGACGAGTGGATCCGGATTGAAGAGAACTCGCGACGGTGCGATATAAATAAATAATAATAACATTAAAAACAGAGTTTGAAAAACATAAAAGAATTTGTGTTTGAAAAGAATCTAAAATAACAAACAAAATAAAACAAAGATGAACATTAAAGATATGTCTTGGAACGACGCCGCGACCAAGAGGTCGAATAACGAGTTCTTTCCCAAGAGCATAAGAGGCTTGATAGTGGGAAAATCGAATTGTGGAAAGACCAATCTGTTGATGAATCTGTTGTCCCGACCCGACTGGTTGGATTACGACAGATTGTTCGTGTTTGGCAAGAGCTTGTTTCAACCCGAATACAGATTGCTTCGAGAGTGCATGGATCGCAGGTTGCCCAAGGACGTCATAGCCAGAATCTTTGACAGTAGGGAGGAATTCGACAAGAGCGGAGCTCCACTCTCGACCATTCTGGACGGCGCGGCGACGGAGCTGATGAAGAGAAATGCATCTTCGAACGTCGAGTGTCGATTTTATGAGAACGCTAGTGACGTTCCGGATCCTAGAGAAATGAAATCGGAAGATAAGAATCTCATGATTTTCGACGATCTGCTTTTGGAGAGACAGAACCGATGCGAATCGTATTACGTTAGGGGTCGACACAGCAACGTGGACTGTTTCTACCTGTCGCAGAATTATTTTCGATTGCCCAGACAGACGATAAGGGAGAACGCTAATTTTCTGTCTCTTTCGCCAAGATCTCAAGAATCTCAATCACATCTACGGCGATCACGTCGCAAACGACATGAGCGCTGCGGAATTCAGGAGATTCTGCAAGAGGGTTTGGGATGGTGGACTTTACAATTTCGTCATGATCGATTTGACAAGCGAATTTAATCATGGAAAATATCGTGCGGATTCGACAAGTTTTATGTTTCCGGTGATAATAATAATAAGATAGAGCGTGAAAATAAAATTTAGAAAAATAATAAATCTTCAAATAATTAGTTTTGAATAAAAAAATAAAATTAAAATATAATGTTCGAACATGGAAAATTGCTAGAACGGATAGCTGAGAATACGGCTGTGAAACAATCCATTCAAATCGTGGTGAGTGGCGATTCGACTCGATTCGCTACGAAATTCGAACCTTCCATCGAATTGAATAGAGAGAAAACTTACGAGATGGCTTTGGTGAATCTGGAGACTTATTATTCCTTTCCCAACGTCACCGAAAAGAATAACTCGTTCAAGTATTCCGACGGAACGGATTGGTTGGAGATTCGAATTCCCAAAGGGAGTTACGACATAGACGATTTGAACCATTACATTCAGACGCGAATGAAGACGGATGGAAAGGGAAGCAACAAGATCAGACTCGCTCCCAGTCCTAATACCTTACAGACGATGTTGGATTTGGAAGATAATTTTCGTGTGGATTTCAACACGGACGATTCTATAGGCAAGATGTTGGGATTCGATTGAAAGATGTATCGAGGCCACGCGGCATCTGAAAATACGGTCGACATTCTCGCTGTCAATAGCATTCTGGTGAACGTGGACGTGATTGCTGGAAGCTACATGAATGGTAGCGCTCAACCGACGATCTATTCCTTCTTTCCAAACGTGTCGCCGGGTTATAAGATCGTGGAGCGACCTCGAAATTCAGTTTATCTACTAGTGATTTTAGACACATTGTATAGTCTCAAAACCACGTTGACGGATCAAAATGGTGAACTGTTAGATCTTCGCGGAGAGAGAGTGACGATACGATTTCACATAAGAGAAATATAGAAGCAAAAAAAAAAAAAAATATTATATATATATAGATAACAAAAAATAAAATAAACGCAATATTAATTTTACAAAATTATTTTAATATAATTATTAAACAAGAAACAATTGAAGTAAATATATTTTTAAAAAAAAACAGAATTATGACAGAATACGTGGTTAAAAACGTGAACATATCCGCAGGACAGAGGAAGAAACTTAAGAGAGCGTTAGCAACTCAAGGCGAGGTGGTGAGATTCAAATTCACTCATGAAGATCTGACGAGAGGCGGTCAGGATTCGATCGCCTGGACCAGAAGTCAAAGCAAAAGGATGGAGAAAGCGATTCGCGATGGAAGAGGGTTGACGGTGAGAATGAGTCCCGCTCAATTGAGATAGAATTTGAGAATGAAAGGTGGTTTCCTACCGCTATTGGCAGGAATAGCCGCAAAAGCATTACCCTTCACCGCAAAGGCGCTACCCTTTCTCGGAAAGACTCTCGGCGTGGGAGCTCTCACGGGACTCGCAAGTTCGGCAGTTGAGAAATTAATGGGTGGCAGCAGACTGTTTTTGAAGAAGGGAGGAGCCGTGTGTCGCGTCCATGTAGACGACAGCAGTAAAGGATTGTATCTAGAACCCATTAGAGGTGGCAACTCTCTGAGAGGAAAAGGTCTCTATCTGAAGTGTGGACGGAACATCGAGCGACTCGGCAAGGGTTTGTTGCTCGGTGAGAATTCGCCATTTAAGAACATATCGATTTTCAATATGTTATTATAATATAAAATTATATAAAATATAAAATCATAGAAAGTATAAAATAATATATTTAAAATGGGTAAAAAGGTGGAGAAACAAATTTATCACCTGGATGAAAAGGTGGAGAAACAATCTGACGATAATGACGATCATCGCAAGCCAGAGAGCGAAAAAATAAAAAAATGGTTAGATGCTAATGATGGATATCTAAGGAAAGAACTAATGAAAGAGATAGATGAAGTGCAGGATAGACGGTTGAGACTGAGACGATGCTTTCCATGGTCACCACTACCTTCTGAAGAGAATGGTAATGATGCGAGTGTTACCAAGAGATGCACAACATTCGTTCATAATTATGATTCGGATAAACAAAAATGTTACCATAAACGTATCACATCACAAAGAAAAAGAAAAAAAGAAACAGAAGAAGAATCGACGCTGGAATTTGAGAGAAAAGGAAACGTTATTATAATATATTATGATGATAGTGAAGAAGAAGGAAAACAAAAAAAAAAAAAAGTAATGAGATCTAAAGATGATCTTATTACTTTTTTTTTTTCATTTTTCTTCGCTAAAAATCAATCACTCTATTGTTTATATTTCCAAGTCCGTTATTAGCATGTTGACACTCATGTCTTCTCCTTTTTCAAAAACGTGTTGAATGTTTATCTTTACTCTTTTGAGTTTTTTTACATTGGTCAACTCGCTCTCACCACCCAATTTCTTCACGAGTTCGAATGAGATGTTTGGAAATATGTAATTTCCATAGGGCAACAACAAATCGTCCTTGTTGAATTCTCTATCTTCGGCGATGATGATGTTCTGCAGATCGCTTTGGTACTCGTAAATCAAATCGAGCGCAGCTTCATCCAATTTCAAAGGCATCTTATATTTCTCGTATTTGTGCTTTAAGCCCTTCGTCTCGACCTCGTTCAATTCGATGGGATTGTGTCGTTGTAATCTATAGATTTTATGACCGAATTTCTTATACGTTATGACTCGTTTCAATTTCAATTCGCATCTTTTAGGTGTTGTTGTCTTCATGATCGATTATTTGGTATTTAAATAATAATTTGTTTAAAAAGTTTTTTTTTTTTTTTTGCTTTTTATATATAAAAAAGTTGTTTTTTTAATTTTTAATTTTCTTTAATGTAAAATTTTTTTAGTAAAAGTTTTTTTTTTCTCTTCATATATATATAAAAAGTTAAATTTTAATTTCAATCTCTCTGTTGTTTATATTTCCAAGTCCGTTATTAGCAAGTTGACATTCGTCATTTTTCCACATATGAAAATGGTGTGAATGTTTATCTTTACTCTTTTGAATTTTTTTTCATAGGTGAATGCACTCTCACCACCCGATTTCTTCATGAGTTCGGGTGAGATTATTGGATATATGTAATCTCCATAGGACAACAATAAATCACCCCTGTCGAATTCTCTGTCTTCAGTGACGATGATATTATTCAGCAGTTCGCTTTGGTACTCGTAAAACAAATCGAGCGCAGCTTCATCCACTTTTCAAACACATTCGATATTTGTGGTAGTAGCGCTCTTAGTCTACCATCTCAACCTCATTCAATTCGATGGGATCGTGTGGTTGTAATGTATAGATATTAAAACTGGATTTCTCATACCCTTCGTCTCGTTTCAATTTCAATTCGCATCTTTTAGGTGTTGTTGTCATGATCGATTATTTGGTTTTTATGAATTCTTGCAAATAATGTATATTTTAAATTTTGTATTTAAATAATAATTTGTTAAAAAAAAAAGTTTCTCTTTATTTCTCTTTATATATAAATAAAAGTAAAAAAAAAAAAAATTCTTACAAACTCAATTTTGAGGTAAAAACAATGATCAAGTCCAAACATCCGAATTATAGTCTAGAACGTGCAAGACTTCAAACGTTTAAAAATTGGCCTTCGCATCTCACTCAAAAAACCGAAGATTTAGCCGCCGCGGGTTTTGTTTACGTGGGTAGAGGCGACAAAGTCAAATGTTTTTGTTGCGACATACATTTGATGAATTGGGAACCTCACGACGTACCTTTACTAGAACACATAAGTAATATTGAAAAAGGCGAATGCGATTATTTGAACAAGATCCTAACGTTTGGATTGATCAAAATCCAAGACGAAGAGAGGGATAGAGACAAAAACCAAAAATTATTGATGGATATGTTACAACTCGGATACAGCAGAGAACAATTGTACGATGCGTTAAACAAAGCGAACAAGACCCTGTCTCAATTCATGACTTTAGAACATCTCATCAAATTCATGGCAGAAGCGGACGAGTTATCATCACTCGTCGAAAACAAACCAAGTAAAACGTCCACCACCAAGTGTCTGGTCTGCGAAGGTGTCGCAAACGTCTTGTTTCTACCGTGCACACACCTGCGTTACTGTAGAGAATGTATATATTATATATTTAAAAAGAGTAAAAAAGCAAAACTTTTTAACAAATTATTTAATACAAAATTCAAAAAAAAAAAATATTCTTACAAACTGAAACAAACAGATAAAAAAAAATTGGAAAATTTAAATGAGAAAACCATACCTCAGTTAAACGAGATTTGTAAACTATTAAAAATTTCACATTTCAGAAATCATAGAACTAAATCAAAAAAGATTGATGTCATACAGAAACATTTGCAAAACAATGGAAAGGCAAACGAAATGCTGATAGCAACGACATCAAAAAATGCATTGGTTGTGAAAAATGAGAAGAAGAAAAAGATAGTAAAAGGAATCGAAATGCCGACGTAGAAAAAAAACAAAAACGTTTCGATTGTGAAAAATAAGAAGACGACTAAATGAAAAGCCGTTGAAGAAGAGCTTCAAGTTTCCAAAGAAAAGAAAAGAAAAATGAAAACGAGTGATGCACCTCACTAGCGCGACTCACCGCAGAACTATTTCAATTGAACTCCGTGGAACGGGAAAGTGCAATCAAAGGTATTTTTAAAACTTTCGACGTGGTTCCCTCATTGAAGAAAATCAATCCGAAATTGTTCATGGAACGGGTGAAGAAAAAAGTATTGGATTTGTTTCGCAAACACATGAACGTGGGGCTAAAAAATAAGATGATACTCCATTGCGTGATGAATAAAATCGATGTGAAGTCCGGCGAGAGCATCGTGAAAAATGCATATTTCAGATCTAACATCGAACCCTTATTTCGAGGTTCAGATTTATCGGATGTTTTCGAAAAGATGAAAGACAAGATGTTGACGTCTCTCGCGAATTATCAACATGAAGGTAGTAATTGGACGTTCGGTGAGATGTTGAAACTCGAAATTCACATAACTAAAAACGATTTGTTGAAAGGGTCTTCCTATGTGAAATTAACGTATTTCCTAGCAAAAAAACATGCCGTGATCAACGTGAAAAATAAAGATGATCAGTATTTTAAATGGGCAGTCACTTCCGCTTTATACCCTGTCAAAATGAACATCGAAAGAGTTTCTTCTTACGAGGTAACTTCTAAAAATCTCGATTGGACCGGAGTGACTTTTCCAACGCAGTTAAAACACATCGAATGTTTCGAGGCACAAAATCCCACCATAGCGGTGAACGTCTTGGGATGTGATGAAAAACAAAATATCTGTCCTCTCAGATTGACTTCGTATCTCGGAAGAGAAAAGACAATTATTTTATTATTGATTTTGAATGGTGACAATCATCATTATTGTTGGGTTAAACATCCGAGCCGATTACTGTCGAAACAAAATAATAATCATAACGGAAAGATATCTGTATGTTACAATTGCATGAACGTGTTTCACAGCGAAGACTCGTTGGCGAAACATCAGGAATATTGCAACGAAAATCAAGGTGTTGCCATTGAAATACCCAAACCCAACACCATCGTGAAGTTTGAAAATCACAATAGAAGGTTAAAAGTACCATTCATCATGTACGCCGCTTTCGAATGTTTCACCACGAAAATGAGTTCCTGTCAACCCAACGCTCTTCAAAGTTACGTCGAAAAATATTAAAAACACATACCTTCGGGCTATTGCATTTACGTGAAATGCACTTTCGACTCGCAACACGATATGGGTCCCTTCACCTACACGAAACAGTATGAAGATGACGATGTGGCTCAAAGGTTCGTGGAAGAGTTAGAATGGAAACTTCAAATGTTATACGACAAATTCAAAACTCCGGCAAAAATGATCATCATGCGAGAGCAGCAGGACGAAAATAACAGAGCCACCGAATGTCACATATGCAGACAATCGTTCGACGAGAATTTGACGGAAAATAAGAAGGTCAGAGACCACGATCATTACACGGGTCTGTATCGTGGTCCGGCTCACAGCAAGTGTAATTTAAAATATCGAAACGGCACTTTCTATCCGGTGATGTTTCACAATCTCTCGGGTTACGACAGTCATCTGTTCGTGAAAAATCTCGGCACCTCACATGAAGAATTAAATTGCATCGTGAACAGCGAAGAAAGATATATTTCCTTCATGAAATGGAAGCTCATGGAGAAGAAAAGAGTAATCGACAGAAATACATTGAAAGAAAAAACGAAATCCATTCGTAGATGCATACGTTTCATCGACAGTTTTAAATTCATGTCGACCACTCTGGAAAAATTAGTTGATAACATGAGCAAGGATAAATTTAAAATCATGAGCGAACATTTTGGAGAACGAGTAGAAGTCATGTTGAGGAAAGGAGTCTATCCTTACGATTACATGAACGATCTAAAGAGATTCAAAGACACTACCTTCGAAAGAAGATTTTTATTCGAAATTATACGAATCCGACATTTCCAACGAGAATTACGAACACGCCAAAAACGTGTGGAAACCATTCGATATGAAAACCATGAGAGATTATCACGATCTCTATCTGAAGACCAAAGTTCTGCTCTTGGCAGACGTGTTCGAAAATTTTCGAGACGTCTGTCATCGAAATTATGATCTGGATCCCGCTTGGTATTTCACCGCACCCAGTCTGGCGTGGGACGCTCTGTTGAAGACCACCGAAGTCCAATTGGAATTATTATCTGATGTGGACATGTTGCTCATGTTCGAAAGGGCTGCGAGAGGTGGCGTCTCGATGATCTCTCACAGATATTCTGAAGCTAACAATCCCTACATGAAAGAAGGTTTCGATTTGAAACGGTCAACTAAATACATACAGTATTGGGACGCCAATAATCTGTATGGTTGGGCTATGAGTCATCCTTTACCGATTGGAAATTTCGAATGGGTGAAGGAACCGGAAGAGATGCAAAAATGGAGAGACTATCCTTGCATTTTAGAAGTCGATTTGAACTATCCGGAAGAATTACACGATCCACACAACGATGATCCGCTGGCTCCCGAACGAATGGAACCGAACGAAGGAGACGATTTAACAAATTATCTAACAAACGTAACTACGTCATCTACAGCGAGAATTTGAAACAGTATGTCGATTACGGGATGAAATTAGTCGACATACATCGCATCATTCGATTTGACGAAGAGCCTTGGATGAAAAAATACATCGATCTCAACACGAATCTCAGAACTCGAGCCGAGAATAATTTCAAAAAAGATTTCTTCAAACTCATGAACAACTGCGTGTACGGCAAATCAATGGAAAACATCAGGAAGAGAACTGACGTTCGACTCGTCGCGTCTGAGAAAAGAGCTAAAAAATTAGTGGCGAAACCCAATTACAAACACCGAACCATATTCAGCGAAAATCTAGTGGCCGTTCACATGCAAAAGACGCACCTGAAGTTTGACAAACCGTATTATCTCAGACCGCTCATTTTAGATGTCAGCAAGCGATTGATGTACGAGTTTCACTACGATTATGTCAAACGAAAATTTGGCGACAAAGCCAAACTACTGTTCACCGACATGGACAGTTTAGTTTATGAGATAGAGACGAAAGACGTCTACAAAGATATCTCTCTCTATATGGCCGAGTGGTTCGACATGAGCAATTATCCTGTCGATCATCCAAGAGTATAGAGATTGTCTGTTAGGAAGTGGTTCGGTGTATAAGACTATGAAATCGATTCAAAGCGAAAATCACGACTTGTATACCGAAATAGTCAACATGATTTCGCTGACGGCCGACGATGATAAGAGATTCGTGTTAGACGATAAAATAAGCACTTTGGCACTCGGACATTGGACTGCAGAACTAACTATAGACGATATGAATGGAGATGATTGGATTCTAGATATGATTGTGGATGATAAGATTCCAGATATGATTGTGGATGATAAGATTCCAGATATGATTGTGGATGATAGGATTCCAGAAAATCAAGAAGAATTAGATGAATACAAAATTATAGAAATCGATAGTGACATCGAGAAAGTTAGTTTAAAAAGAAAAAGAAAAAAATAGAAAAAAAAAATAACGTCATTTTTTAGTAAATTATAATAAAATAAATAAAAAAATTATATACGCATTTATGAATAAGAAAATAAAGATATCCGTAGAAGGTGTCGTCTTACCCAATGAACCCCAATCCAACATCGATCTGTTGAATGCAGCAAAAGATTTGAAAATCAAAGATTTTCTAGGAGTGTTTTCCAGAGATGCCTTGCTGAAGAGAAGACCTCGACAATCGGAATGCGGAATTTTAAATCTAGATGATTCATCGGGTGAAGGCACTCACTGGGTGGCGTGGATGAAGAACGGGAAGAAGAAAAATTATTATTTCGACAGCTACGGAATCTCGCCGCCAAAAGAAATAAAGAACTATTTCAACAAATCGATGGTTCGTTACAACATGGAACAAGTGCAATCACCACATCAAGTGTTTTGCGGTCACCTATGTCTCTACATTCTCAAGAGATGGTCTGAAGGAGATCGATTTCAAGACATTCTCAATGACTTACATTAGAGAGAGATTTTTTTTTTATAGTATATATAAAGATAAAAAATTATTTTAAAAAAAATTTTAATCGAATAAAAACGAAAAATAAAATAACATAGTTCATTTTTAATAAACTGCGTTTGAACATATTTTTTCCAAACAACAAAAAAAAAATCCCACAACAACATGCCAGTCGATAAATTTGGTAGAAGTGACGACGAAAAAGTCAACCCGAGAAAGAAGAGGAAGACGTTCGAAGTCGACAATGGTTACGACTTTGCCAACTTCGACGAGCATTACGTTCGGAGATACGAACCTCGAGAAGAACCTTTGAACATGAATGATAAGAAACTCTACAATCTTCCCGAGCTGATAGATCTCGCAGATGCTGCGACTAAAAAATACGTCGACAGGGGGAACGCCGATTTCGAACGAATCCTGCTGGATAATTACGTGGATAAAACCATGACCGACGATCTCAATCTGAAATCCAAACGTTTGGTGAATGTTGCGAATCCCATAGATCCCACCGATGCCATGACCAAGAAATACGTGGGCGACTCTCACGCGAGATTCAGCGAACACCTGAGAAATAGATACGTTACAAAAACGATGCACTCGGAATTGAACGCCAATTATAACAAGATAACGAACGTGGCTACTCCCAAGAATCCCAAGGACGTGCCGACCAAACACTACGTAGATCTGGAACAGAGAAAGTCTGACAGACGTGAAATGAAATCGGATCTGAATGCGGGATTCCACAAGATATTGAATCTGTCGAGGATCGACGGCGCGGATGCAGACTCAACCGCGATCAACAAGGGCTACGTGGATTCTGCCGTGATACAATCGCAAGAATACCTAGAATCGCAAGTGGACAATCTCTACCTGAACAAACAATCTGGCGGAACCATGGAGGGTGGCATCAACATGAACGGTCACAATTTATTCGGTCTCGATCACGATCCCGAATTCGATTCCAGCGCTGTCAGCAGAAAGTATGTGGACGACAACTCGGTCTGGAGAAAAGGCGACATCATGGAAGGTAAACTAGACATGGGTGGACACGCGCTCACGAATCTACCGGAACCCGTGCACATGACAGATGCCTGCACTCTGATTTCGGTGGTGGAGAAAGTCAAATATGCTAGACAATTGATCACCGTGTGGGCCGAAGAGGCTGGCACCTTAGATGAAGGAAAAGCTGAGTGGTCTTTCGGAAATGGAAGTAGCGGTTCGAAACACGGTCAGGTGGGATATCCCATGCCGTTGGGAGGTGAAATCCTTCGAATGAGGCTGGCTTCCTCGGATTTGAATAACAGAGCGGTCGTCAATCTCATGGTGAATGGTGTGGAGAGCGATAAGAGATAGATACAGTGTCGAAAAGACTGAGAATCAACACGCGAATGTTAGCACGTTCGGCACGCCTCTCAAAGTGAATGCCAGTGACAGGATTAATTTCGTTACGTAAACCAATAATCCCGAAGCCGCCACTTCTGTGGTGAGTCTACTGATCGAACTGGATCCTTTGAACAAACAGTGAATGCGTGGAAAATAATGAATTAAAAAAAATAATGTGTGATTATTAAAAACAAAAAAAAACAAAAAAAAAAAAAAAGTAATGAGATTTAGAAAAATGTTGAATCTCTCTAGATCACATTACTTTATTTATTTTTTTTGTTTTTTTTTTGTTTTTAATAATGACTCATTACTTTTTATTTTTTTTTTTTTGTTTTTTAATTTTTTCACACACTCGTCTCTCATCGAATGATCGACCTCTTATTTCCAACCGATTCAAATTGTAATTCTCTGTCCGACAGGACCAGGGTGAAGGCTTCGGTTTTTCTCGGCATGTTCCTATTGAATTGCATCTTGATCTGAATGTCTAACACGCTACTCTTGAGTCGTTCACTCTGTTTACTGACGTCGAATACGAACATGGGATACATCGACTTGTATTCGCTGGGAGATATGTTGGCGTTGCTCATCAATTCGTCTAGACCGTGATACTTCTTTCTAAAATCAGCGGCGTCGCCGTACAGTCTGCAGAAATCGTTCTTGTCGAACGACGTGTTGTAATCGATTGCTGGATATCTCGTGGCATTCAGAAACACTTGCATGTTTCTCAAACTGCAGTAATCGAACAGCGACGCATTCTTTTCCTGAGACCCATCCCTATCAGTCTGAAACGCAACCACGATGAAACACAGTCTCTCGGAAGCAGATTTCACCGTCAATCTCCAATCGAAGTATTCGTGGAGGGAGGAATGCTAGCCGTGTCGCACTGTCTCATTCTAAATTCCACGGGTAATTTACTCTTGGATTCTGTGATCTTGTAGAGATGCGCTTTCTCCATGATCGAAGGCTCCAGGGAGAGTTATCTTACCCGCACCGGTTGCGATGGGTCTCACTATTGCGTCGTCGTTTCCTTTTTGAATCAACGTCAGATTGTGTTTGAATCCGTACATGATCTTGTTGTAATTGTCTGTGAATCCGAAGATGTGTTTCAAAGGTATCCTGAATGAAAACGTTCCTTTAGGTCTGGACGTCTTGACGACGTAGTCGAATATCGCGGTGGCGCCTGTGCTAGCAGGGCCTACAGTGTCTTTCACCCACAACTGATTAAGTCCTCTGGATTTCGAAAAATCATCAGGATACATCAAGAGTCCGAACATCGTGGTGGCCTGACCGGGATGAAAAACAGATTCTATCTCTTGTCCGGATAGCATGTATTTTATGTTACTGAATAGATGCATGATGCCATTATTGGCAAGAGTAACCGTGTCGTCGTCGGCGTAGTCGCTCCCATCTTCCTTGGTGAGACGTCCCTGCACCACTATGTAACTCTCGCTAGGATGTATGAATAGATCTTGAGTTTCGACGTTGATTCTTATCTCTCCCGCATTGTTCAAACTCGTTCCGGTTACCGGTTCGTATTCGTGAACCTCATATTCTTGAATACTTTCATCTTTCACTATGCTTTGTGTTATATCTAGTATATTTGTCATTTTAAAGGATTTTTATTTTTTTGTTTATTAATTAACTTGCTTTCTTTATCTAAAAAATAGTTTTTAATTATTTTTTATTATTATTTTTTTCTCTCTTATATATATATATATGTGTGTAAACAAGAAAATGTTAAAGAGAGTAAATAAAAAAAAAAATTTGTGTTCTTCATCAAAACATCGTCTTCTGTAATTGTTGTTGGTAAAACTTTCCGATGATCTCTTCTCCATCCAAAGCTTCGATTTCGTAAGTCACCAGATCGGTGTGAAATAGTTTGATTATCACGAAGATTTCCGAGGTCCATCGAGGAGTATAACCCTTTTCGAAGTGCTTCTTATAAGCGTAAATTCTCACTCGATCGCCGACCGCAAATTTCGGCGTTCTAGACTTCTTCCTGATCTTAGATCTCTCGGGATATAGATTCGCGTAGACTCGTTTTTCGTTTCGAGGATCGCTAGCTTCCACGGGAGTCATCTTGATCGATCTGTGTCGGGTGTTGTTGTAATCTTTGACCAGACCGTTCAGAGCGTATATGTATTTCTTGGTCGAATTCGCCGTGAAGTATCTGTGCATCTTTTCGTTCATCGTTCGATTCCAACGTTCCACCACGCTGGCTTTCTCTTCGTTTTCGATCGAGTAGAGGTCTATCAATCGACGAACGTCCTTGTTGTAGAATTCCTTTCCCTTGTCCACCCACAATTTACTCGGTTTTCGAGAAGACGAGTCGAACACGCTCTTCAGAGCCTCGGCGACGCAAGGTCCCGATATATTCTTCAAAGCTCTGATCCAACCGTATTTGAAAAACACGTCGATGACCGTCAATAGATATTTGACGCCCTCGTTCCACCTCGAAAATGATCTCATGTCGACCAAGTCGGCAGACCAAATGTCATCCAGACCCTTCACGAACACCCTTCTCTTTCGAAATTTACGCACTATGGGTTTGTGTAACTCCTCGGCCAATTCGCTCGTCAATAATCGTTTCTTCTTCTTTTCAGATGCACTTTTTTATTTTGAACGCCCCATCCAAATCGACGTTTCGCACCGATCAGATTGCCAACCAGCGAACGTTCCATCTTCTCTCTCCTGGTCGGATTCGATATGCCTCTCAATCTCCCCAACATGTTTTTGTCGCAGACATCATTGCGAGTCTTTGTGTCGGGATGTCCGGCGTAGCACAGATCGTGATCATACGCGGCCGCGTCCACCCTATTCACGGGTTTGCTCCAAGATTTGGGAGTCAGATCGGCGTTGAGTCTCTTGTTCAATTTCGTTCCGGGTCCCGTGAAACTGTGACCGGGCAGATGCATTTCGAAAGGTAGATTGTTGATCATTTTATTCACGATGCCTTTACCTTTTCTCGCGTTCTTTTGTTTGACGAATCGAGTCTTGATAGAACCACACACGTCACAAATTCCACGAAGCATCTGTCTGTCGTTTTTAGTTCGCACTTCTCTAGAATTACTCATCTCGGTAACTCTCTTACACTTTACGCAATACATTTTTTTAAGAGTTATTTAAATTAATTTCGTTTTTTTATTTTATATATAAATTTAATTTTTTTTTTTTTTTTAAAATTCTGTTCTTATTATATACATATATATATATATATATATATATATATATATATATATATATATATATATATATATATATATATATTTCAATCGCTGCTCTTGAGTTCTATCATCTTACTGAATTCCTCCCTGGCCTCTTTCCTCCCCTTTTCCATGAGAGAATCCTTCATCTCTTCCTTGATGATCTGACGAGTCTTGATTCTCACGGCTTCTTTCATGGCATCATATTTCGTTTTCTCACCCAATATTGCGAAGTACTCTCCGTCTGATATCCTACCATCTTTCAACGCCATAGAGATCATTTCGGATATCGTGTCGATCTTGGAGTCGGCCAAGACGCGAATCTTGTCGTGTTTCCTCGCCTTCAGATATAATTTCCTACTCAAAAAGTTTCCGAGCGTGCTAAACAATCCGGCGGCGAGAGCCACTCCTTCTACGGTCAACACGATCGGAATGCCGACCGCGGTCGACAACAATCCGATGCTGGCCGCGTGTGAACCCATGGAAATCGTAATGAGTGTCGTGTCGATCGCGTTGACGAATTTCACGAAACGCGAATACTTCTTCTTGAGGGTGACGACGAGAATCTCTCTCTCGAGTCAGATACAATTGGATTCTACTGATTTGATCAATGCGATACCTCTCTCCTCTTTCTCTTTCTTCTAGCGACGGCGCCATCGGCAAAACGCCGTTCGGCTTCTTGTCCTCGTCGTCCACTAACGTCGGATACAATTTATTTCTGGTTCTCATTTTGTGTTTTTTTTTTCTTTCTTTCTAATATTAGATAAAAAAAATTTATGTGTGTATTTATTTTTTTTTATTTTCTACTCTCCCTTATTTTTATATCAACGAAAAAAAACTTAGACGTATGCTTCGTTCAGCAATAATTTCTTGATGCATCCCTTGTCTTCTAAAGTCAAACTTCTACGCGCCAATTTCAGTTCTTCCGAATCTGTGGGCCTGTCTCGATTCTTACAGAAGACTAATCTCTTCCAAAACGTGATCACATCGTTGAATTTAACGCGTTTGAACGCCGGTTCGAAATACATGACGACCATATCTTCCCTTTCCATCGTCAGACACGAATGATTCTCGTGATCGAAGTCTAGATGATCCCGACATCCGACGCATCGTTCTAACAAGATGGGACGTAGTTGTTCGTTCACGCAGATTGCGTATGCTCTCATCAGCATGTTTAAAAGAAACCTCACTCTAATAGTCTGAGAATCGCTCATGATTTAGGTATTTTTTTTTTATTATCTATTCGATTTGATATATTTAATTTTCTAAATAACTATTTATTTATATTTTTTTTCTCCCCTATATTTATATCAATCAAAAACGCGACAGCGGGCTCGCGAATTTCCAACACACCGACGACAACAACACTCTTCGTTCAGATCGAGTTTTTATGAGAATCCAGCGATCCGATCGCTCGATCAGCTGAGTTTGGGAATTTTCTCTCATAGTGGGGAATTCTCCTAATAATGTCATAAATGGGAAAAAAACCCACCGCCTCAAAACAATTGCAGGTTCTGGACCATCTGTCTCAACACAATTGCGGGTTCTGGACCGCTGGTTTAGAGTCCCCAAAACTGTTTTTTGATGATGACCCAGATTTTTTTGCTTTTGCTCGCGTTCGCCGACGATGGATAGATGGGTCTGATCTGCGATGGGAACGTCGACAAAAAAATTACGTACAAGATAAAAGTGAACTGTACAAGTTCACCCTTTTTTTAAAAACGCGCGTTCACCACGCGTTCACCACGAGTATTTGAACGTTAAAAGTTCGATCTAGGAGTCACAACTGTACATGGGGGGATTCAAGGCAATGCACAGTTTTTGTGAACAAGCGTGTGATTTAACACTGAATTCCACGTTAGTGAACGCATCGTGTGCGTATGTTGTACACGTACATGTACAAGTGGTCGTAGATCGGCCTTTATTACCTACTCCTGTTACTCATTGCACTTAAGCTTAAGATGACATTTTACTTGTTACTTTGCACTAATGCTATTTCACATTGTTAAATCCTTGACTTTTTTTCTTTTGTTTCTTAGCTCTCTATCTTCTCTACTTCTTTTTGTTGTATCCAGAAAAAAGTCTTCGTTGAACAGATTTGGCTCGGGACGCTCTGGCGACCAGGTGACGGACAGGGATTGTTGTGACATAGAGGTTTGTGCGGAAATTGAAGCTCCTTGTGATGAAGAAAACGACCCATGGCTATTCCTCACGTTATATATTTCGATGATTTGCCATGGCGGTTGATACAACTCAATACCGTATTATCGTGGGTCTATTTTGTTGTGCTGTTTATTGTAAGAGTCACACAAAGCAAAGCACAAATTGTCATTTTGTTTTCCGTGTCAGGGGCGTATCAAGTAGAGAAGTCGCAATTTTGTTTAATTGGGGTTATGTTTGCTATGAGGCTTTTAGTCCTCCTGTCTGGGGATGTAGAAGAATACCCGGGCCCCTATACAACAGATGGTGAACTCCCTCTTCACTCATTGTCTGTACTCCATTACAATATACAAAGTATCCGAAATAAAATTGACGCATTAAACGACATATTAGATGAGTATGATATTCTCTGTTTTACGGAAACGCACCTTGACACGTCAGTCAGCGATGACGATATTCGCATCTCAGGTTTTCAACCACCAGTTAGACACAACAGAAATCAGTTTGGTGGGGGTATCGCAGCCTACTTTTCCGACAACATGTTTTTCGAATCTTTACCTAGCCTTCGGTTTTTTATGGTTCGAAGTCGGCACAAAATCGCGTTTTACCCTATGTGTAACGTATAGGTCAGAGAACTTTTGTTCCGCAAACTATTGGGAAAATCTCCATGAGAAAACAGAACAGGCCTCAGCTTTGAATTCTTCGGCAGTGATTGTTGGTGATCTTAACAACGACCTACTAAAGTGCAGCGGCCCTCGAAAAAATATGATAATAAGTTTAAAAATGAGAAATGTCATAAAAACCCCGAACCGAGTCACACCGAGAAATCACACACTCCTTGATCCAATTATTATACTTGACACCATTGTCGAAATATTCTCTGGTACCATAGATTTTGAAATTTCCGATCACAAAGCCACATTTATAATCTGAAACCAAACCCGCCCCGAACACATCGTAGTATAAGATATGTTTGGAACTACAATAAAGCCAATTTTGGTAGACTAAACAACCTGATACACGACAAGGATTGGAAACTCTTATCTGTGAACCAGACAATATCAATGAATCAGTTACAAATTTTCGATGTAAACTTTCGGAACTAGCGCAATCCTGCATACCCAGACATAAAGTAACACTAAGGAAAAATGATAAACCTTGGTTTGACAATAATCTTAGAAAAATAATCTGCCAAAGGGATAGAGCTAGAAGTCTAGCATTAAAATATAAGATTACTTCGCTTTGGGAAAAGTACAAGTCTCTTAGAAATAAGGTTAACAATATAAAAAAAAAGAGCGAAAAAAATTTTCTTGATAAAGTAGATGAGTCCCTATCTGTCAACACCAATTCCAACCAGTTCTGGCATGTAGTGAAGAAATTTCTTAATAATTTCATAGACAACTCAGATATTCCCTCACTACACTATACTAGTGAAATAGGACTGAAAGTTGTCGATGACGACAGGGAGAAAGTGAAGCTCCTCAATAACATATTCTTAAAGAACATCAAATAGGACAGTCATAGTAAAAATCTACCCCCTTTCGCGACTAGATGTGATAATATATTAACGGATATTGAATTCACGGAAATAGATACAGTGAATGTCATAAAGACACTACCTGGCAAAAAAGCCAGTGGGCATGACGACATAAGTCATAGACTCTTGAGCGAAACCCGAAATATAATCTGTTTGTCCCTGTTTTTATTGTTTAAAAAATCCTTGTCATGTGGCACTTATCCAAGTGACTGGAAATTAGCAGATGGAACTCCAATATTTAAGAAAGGTAATCGACTCGATGCCAACAATTACAGACAAATATCCCTCCTATCATGTGTTGGCAAAGTTATGGAAAGAGTAGTTTTCAAATATGTACTCACTCATTTTGTTGAGAATGGCTTATTTTATAAGTACCAATCTGGTTTCCTTCCTCAAAATAATACCGTTTTCCAACTAATCGAAGTATATCACAATCTTTGTAGCGCCGTTGATTCAAGACAGTTTACCTGTGGTGTGTTTTGTGATATTTCCAAGGCTTTTTGATCGAGTGTGACACCAGGGACTGGTATTCAAACTTGAATATTATGGAATATCTGGCACCTTGCTAAGTTGGTTCATTGATTATTTATCCAATAGAAAACAACGTGTTTGAGTGAACCAATGTTACTCCGACTACAGAACTATTGAAGCAGGTGTCCCACAGGATTCAGTGCTTGGTCCCTTCCTGTTTTTGGTGTATATCAACGATATAGCAGACAATCTGAACTCTCTCGCAAGACTCTTTGCTGATGACACGTGCCTCAGCAAAAGCGCATCTTCGGCAACTGAAGTAGCTAACGTCCTGAACCAAGATCTAAATCAGATAAACCTTTGGGCTGATAACTGGCTTGTTAGGTTTAATCCCAATAAGACAAACCTGGTTAAATTTACCCTTCAGAGAGATGTGTCCTGTCCAGATATCGTGTTTTCGAACACTGTTCTGACATGTGCTGAAACACACAAACATTTGGGACTAACCTTACAGGCTAACCTGTCCTGGGATCACCATATCGACATTATCTACAAAAGAGCGAATGCTAGACTGTCACGGCTCAGAAAACTAAAATATACCCTTAACAGAAAAACACTAGAGCGCATGTATCCATCTTTCATCTTGCCTATTCTGGAATATGCAAGTCCTGCTGAAACGTCTTGATGACACTCATTGCGATGCAGCTCGAACTGTTAGTGGGCTGACTAGGTCCGTTTCACGTTAAAATGTATTGTTTGAACTTGGTTGGCAGAGTCTCGAGAGCAGACGATAAGCCCAAAAGATGTGCCTATTTTATCGAATTGTACTTGGCTCTGCTCCCGATTACCTTGTTGAACTGTTACCTCCGCGCTTTAGTGAAATTTCCTCATACAACCTCAGGGGGGGCTTCAAGTTGTGTACCCACTAGGACACGAAATGAACTTTTAAAGCGATTCTTCATCCCGTCTTGTGTTGATATCTGGAACATTCTACCCGAGCCAGTAACGAATTCTACTTCAGTGCTCGAATTCAAACAGAAGTTAGGACCTCCAATTTATAAGTCTCCCACACATTTTAATGTGGGTAGAAGAAAACTTAACATTCTTCACTGCATGATTCGAAATGAATGTAGTGATCTCAATGCACACAAGTTCAAGAACCATATATTGGAAACATCCTCGTGCTTTTTTTCCATAAAACAAAAAAAACCCCTCTTTTTTCTTTTTCACTATCATGAAAATAATTGGATGTGCTGTGACAACTGTTCAACCTAAAAATATACAAAAGGCGCTCAATATTGTTCAATACACAATTCCCTAACCAGAGCAGTGGCGTAGGAACCGGGGTGGGGTGGGGAGGCCTTTATTTACCCCCACTCCCCCCCCCAAAAAAAAATCCAAAACTTTGTAAATCTCCGAAAATGTCGGTATTGGCGTTCGAACGATGAAGCCCGCAGGCCTAAATAAAAATGGTATATGAATCATATCTGGCCGTCTTTTTTCTTCCTCTTCCACCTTTCTTCTTCCTCGTACTCTTTTTCTTCTTCTTCTTCCTCTTCATCTTCTTCTTCCCTCATTTGTTTGACCGTCCCACCTCCGTTTTGGGGGCCGCCTTAGCCCGGGGGCCCAGTGGACCCACTCCAGACCACTCCTAATGGGAGGGCCGCCTCTGTAGAATCAGCTGTTGTGAGACAACTTCTGTGTTCTTTCGTACAGGGAGAAAGACAGTCTTCAACTTGATGGTCTCTGAACTTGCTGGGAATTTAGAAAAGTGCATCGGTTCTTTCACGGCACATGACAGCACAACCAAAGAGATTGCCGCCTCGGGGAGGGGGTGAATTCTGTTAGTGTTATATGGAGCGAGAAATTCGCTTCCCTCTACCATCACTGATACGTTGCTTGTAAGCGTTCTGTAGTAAAAGCTAAGCTAAATAATAAGTGCATTCAATTTGCTTGTCTTCCTCAGCCAGTTGTCCAGCACATCAGCATGTCTTCCGAACATACCTACAGGTTCAGGAATGATTAGGGTTCTCGCTGCTACCGGCAGAGTGGGGCTGGCCGATGACCAGTGGAGTTCTTAGACCAACTGCAACAACCCTTTGCACCTGAAAATCTTTTGAACGTGGGCAGTTGTGGATGTAAGAGCGAGTGTATTAAAAGATGTGGGTTATATGAAAGCGGGCCTGTCGTGCTTTGGATGGTGCAGGTATAATTTGGATTCTTGTAGCAATCACAGAGCCAACCGACATTTCTGAAATAGTAGAAGTGAATAATCAGAGGTTACCGGGACACCCTTGAATATTCGCTTTCAGTATTTCGGCTCTCGTTTGTTTGCGTGCTATGAGTTATGTTTTGCGATCAAGTCCACGCAAGTCATAGCATATTTTCCCGCGAAA
This sequence comes from Pictodentalium vernedei, assembly GCA_031216915.1. Lineage (NCBI taxonomy): Eukaryota > Metazoa > Mollusca > Scaphopoda > Dentaliida > Dentaliidae > Pictodentalium > Pictodentalium vernedei. The sequence continues at coordinate 326,697,924 of CM062295.1, forward strand.
TGAGTCCAATCGAGTTTTCAGTGTCATCGTCGCGGTTGTTCGAGGGTGGGACCTGGGTGCACCCTTGATGGATACATCGGAACGTGTTACCATTCCTACTGTGCTGTTTCTATAAGCCTTCTTGACATGATTATTAGTTGTGTTGTCTTTTCAGCTGGTCAGACACTCGAAGCCATGCTGTATGGTTTAGGGGTCGTGTTAAGTTTTTAGCCATAAAATCATAAAGGTGGTGATGTCTCGATATATCTTATCAATTTCATTATCTGAATTAACCTCTGTTCTAGTAGAAGGGTTCTTATTTCAACTCATTTTCGTCTGAATATATTTTACTTGGTCTCTTTTATGGGAAAAATTCTGAAGCGTCATGCAATTTCTATGCCCTCTTCGGTATTGATGCCATCGTAATTACGGAATATTGACTGGTAGTAATATCTAGCATCATTGCACATATCTGCCGACACCTGCTCAAAGAGAGACATTTATTTGTGAAGATTGAGTCCATAAATTAGTCTTCATATGACTGCATTCGCATATGGCCTGATGGAATTGTGTCAGAATTTGATTCCGAAGAATCACGATATCTCAAAAAGCTCAACTCGGATTTTCGAGGGGACTTTTGCTATGTTGTTCATATATAGAATATATCCATAGTAGCTTGGCGTACCAAATGTTCACCACGAGTGGTGAACGTTTGGTACACCAGGCTAATTTGGGTATATTTTATTTATACCATGATCGTCAGATTATTAAGAGTCGCTATTATTTTTTTTTTAATGTTTTCTCGACTTTACTGAGCAGCAGATGTACATAGGTGTGAATCTGTTTTTGTTTACATGAGCACCGGTGGGCGGTACTTCCGCTGTCAATTTTTATCGCAGAAACGAAATGGAAAAAGAAACGCGCAAATCACGGGGCCCTTTTCGTTTTAATAACATAACAACATGCTATTTTGAGTTGTGGATGCTTTATTAACATGAGACAATGCTTGTTTGTTAATTTTTGGTATCTTCTGAGGTAAACCCATTTAAAACGTAATAAAGAATTGCCGCTTTTATTTCATCCTTTGCGATGTGAAGAGCGATACATTTAGACAAGTTTGCATTCAGATCGAGGTTACTAAAGGTCAGCTTGGGTGCAGTTCCACATATTTTTTTCGCTGTACTTCGAAACGCGAGAAAATATTCTTATCAGTGGCGTAGATACATATTTCTCGTACCCACACAAGATAATCGTGAGTACCCAGGTAAAAACGCCAGGTACCCTCTATGCAGCGATGTTTTCCCGGAGAAACACGAAGGAATACCGTTCCTCTACGTTTGTTTGATCCTCCCCAAATATCATGTCATGTTATGGTTTTATATTTATGAGTGTCCAAAACACCCTTTAACTGTGTGTAACTCGCGTAGCCAGGCCCAGATAACATTGCCCACTTCTTTGAAGAGCTCTGGGTATTAAAGTAGACCCCCCCCCCCCCCCCCACACACACACACACACACACCTCCTACTTCGAGTGGAGGATATCCTCTCTCGAGCTCTCTCCACCGACGCGTACCGAGTTTACCATCGATGCGTGTTGAACACTCAACGCGTGACGATGGCCAACGCGCAACACGAACCATGCTCCTCTTCCTAATTTCAGAAAGCATAACAGTCTCAAAGTTTATCAGAAATGATGAGTTAACAGGGAATTGTTGATCGAAAGAGTGCCACGAAACTTGAAGAATTGCAATCGCATTGAATTCGTGTGCGGAAATTAAGTTCGGAGTTAGATGGGGATTAAGTGTGTCGGGCGCTTCCTGATCGTTAGCATTCATTTGTAATAACTTAATTTGCATCCCTTTGTACCCGACTTCCTTCCTCGAACATACTTGAATATTTTTATTAGGTTAATTCAGTACAACAAACAGTAGATGATTTAATTCGCCCCATTTACACCAAACAATTCTCTATGAATGTGCTGTGTATGTAGAAAAGTATCGTTAGTTGTGTGTAATTGCAATTACAGGAACGCCGTTAGCTGTTTCACACGCATCAGATGTGCTCATTCAGCTAGCTACTGTTCATTGTTACTTCCAATTTTTATTTTTGTCTCAGAAGATCAGAATATTACCGGCTCATTGGGTTCGGTATCGATATTCGTGTGAGGATATACCTCGCTGGCATCAGCACAGTGTTTTCTTTTTCAACAACATACTGACACCAATGGCGGACGTTTAAACCTTTACTTATTCCAAGTTCCTTATTTGACATTCGTTATCAACCGATTTCATCGGTTGATAACGAATGTTGAAAAAGGAACCGGGAACAACTAACGGTTGTCACGCCCCCATACCGATACCAGTATTGACTGCTTAGCTTTTGGTCACCGTTTTACAGCAGTCCGAGACTTCGACAGCTCAAATTCCCCTTTTCTGGTCTTGTGATCAAGTCAATCAAGTCAAATTATACCCCAACCCCCCAAAAACTGCAAAACAAATATTTGTATTATTTTGGGGTGAGAATTAGTATGCAAAATAACAAATTCAAAATCCCCATTAATCCTAACTAACACGGGAAAATTGTTATTTTGAGAGAAAAAAATTAAAAAATTCAATAAAATCAAGGGAAATTGGAATTTGCTCAATACTTATTAAAGGAGTTCAAACAACAATCATTTGCGTGGTAATTAGATCAAAATAACAAGTGACCATCCACCTGTACCAAATTCCTTGCTAAATATGAAAAGATGTAATTGTGCCACAGGTTGTGAGGCATCAAGTGTAGTTAAAAAAAAACAACAGACCCACTTGTTCAAATGCTTGTGGGAAGTGACAGCATGGGCGCAGATCATGGGGGGGGGGGACGTGTCCCCCAGATCTCATCGGGGGGGGGGCATGGTATGCCATGCCCCCCCACCACCACTGGGGGGACATGGTATGACATGTCCCCCACTATGCTCCCCCATTGCTGCACCCTCTCATCAATTTTAATGCGAGATTCACTTCTGATACACGTTCAACTAGTCCAAAATATAATTTTGGGGTTGGTACGGCCTGTACTGTAGCCGTATCAACCACAAAAATTATATCACGGACTATGTCTGTGGGTCCATGTTTGGACTGACGTAACGTTCAAAGAACAGTTGTTCAACACTGCGCCTTCAAATAAGTTGTTACTCAGCCAGACACAGCTGTGGGTTGCACGAATGCATAAGCAGCATAACTATTTGATATCGGAATATCAATGTTGCAGACAGAATTCTTATGCAGAGAGAGTAATAGGCCGGTACTGAGCTCGTGAAAATGTGCAAGACCGTATCGTCTGCTTTGTTTACATTTTGAAAACGAAATTTATCGATCGAATTCATTCAATTCACGCGACTTGTTGATGACGTATGTGTCGGGCTGTTATTGGATCTGTTAATCCATTAACGGGCCCGACACATACGTCGTCGCTCCATCTGTTGGGCCCTTATGCTAATCCACCGCACAGTTGAATTGTGTTAATCTAATAGGGAACGCTCGGTAAAGCGGGAACAATTATGGTTAAGCATTTTGACAAAATTACAACAGGCTGTTGAAAAACATATTTTTTTCTTCTAAATAATTAAGAGAAATTATACCCCAGAGGCCACCAGAATGCACCATTTGAAAGCGCAATTTAAAAATTTTCTTGGGGGGAGAACCACCCCAAACCCCCCTCTGCCGGCTCGTGCCTGCGGCACTCGCTGCAGATGCCTTCGGCATCTGCCCGCCCCCCCCCCCCCCCCCACACACTTTTTGGAAGAGATCTGCGCCCATGAGTGACAGGAAAATAATAACTTCAGAAATGCCAATGAGGATAATCGGGAAACTGATTTCGCATTGTGGCAGAACCATCTATCAGATCTCCAGATTATCTGCATTGATATTGCAGCAGCTATATTTTATATTTATTACTTATATATGACATTGATATATTAACGGTAATTTTTAAAACATTCTTACCCAAAAATCATTTTTTTAGCTCAACTTGACAACGTCAAGTATGAGCTATTGGAGTGGGTTGCGACCCGTCGCCCGTCTGTCCATCCGTCCATAAATCCTTTAGCATATCTTACTGGACACAGCTCTCACCCGATCAGATTCAAATGTCATACTTGGCCTTATAGGGCAATGCCTAGATAAGAGCTCTCAATTTTTTCTGAATTTTGTTGGGAAAACAGGGCTGATAGCGGCCATCTTAGATTTGGCATATAAATTGTCAGCAATTCTATTGGCACCTCCTACAGGCCACATCTCTCACCCGATCTTTTTCAAATTTCCTATTTAGCTTTGGTGTGATGTCTAGATGGGGGCTCTGAACTTTTTCTGAAATTCGTTTGAAAAAAATGGCTGCCAGCGGGCATATTGGATTTAGCACATAAATTGTCAAAAATTCCATTGGCACACCCTGCAGGCCGCACTTCTCTCACCCGATCAGTTCCAATTTTTATATGCGGCTTTCGAGTAATGTCTTGGTGAGAGCTATTGACTTTTTCCGAATTTTGTTGAAAAACATGGCCGCTAGCGGCCATCTTAGATTTGGCATATGATTGTCAACAATTCCATAGGCACAGCCTACAGGACACATCTCTCATCCGATCTTTCTCAAATTTTATGTGTGATGTCTATATGAGAGATATCGATTTGTTTCCGAATTTCCTTCAAAAACATGGCCGCCAGCAGCCAGCTTGGATTTGACACATAAATTGTCTACACTTCCATTAGTACACCCTACAGGTCGCATCCCTCACCCGATCTTTTTCAGATTCCATGTGTAGCTTTGGTGTGATGTTTTGTCTGTAAAACCTGATTAAATGAGTTGGCATGGCATTACTGGAGCTTTCTATTTAGTTTATTCCCTTCTTGGACAATCTGAGCTGCAGTGTCATTGACACTTTTATCTTGCTACCATTTAGTTGGACATTAACCCTTTACCCAACGTAACGGCCAAAACCGGCCAGCGCTATTCTCAAAAATCGCCAATTAATTTTCACTATTTTTTTCATTTTTTGTCTCAAAAACATAGGTTATGACCCCTCGTTGGAACGAGCTCGACGAGCTCGTTCCAACGAGGGGTCATAACCTATGTTTTTGAGACAAAAAATGAAAAAAATTAGTTATTCAAGAATTTTTTTTGCAAGTGTCGTCTGCTTTTCACGTTAGGTAAAGGGTTAAGAGAGGTTATTTACTGACTTAGTGTACAATACGATGACAGTATTTGAGCTTGAAACTATTTGAATGAGTAGAGAAATTCCAATTTTCGTACATTTTATTTACTTTTTCACAATTTTCAACCAAAATTACACATTTTTTTGTGTCCAGTAATTGGGATTTCAAGTATAATATTGTATACGGTTATTTAGATGTATCACGGAACTTATTGTTGTTTGAGCCCTTTTAATGAGTATTGAGCAAATTACAAGGGTCGCTGATTTTACTGAATTTTTCAATGTTTTTACCCCCAAAATAACCATTTTCCCATAATGGGATTAATAGAGATTTTTATATGTTATTTTGCAAACTAATTCCTGCCGCAAAGCAATACAAACATTTGTTTAGCAATTTCTTGGTGGTTGGGGAATAATTTGACTATTTTTATTTTCTTGCGAAGTAGTATTTGTCAAAATGGTGGAAATAAGGGTAAGATATTCGCCACTCGTCAATTGATGCAAGAAAAGCCTGAGAGAAAATTCTCTCCAGGATATTTTCTCATAGCTTTTTTGTTTCATCAAATGACCGGTGATGAGAGCTGGTGAATTTTGAGAATTGTCCCATTGCTTAACCCTCTACCTAACATGAAAAGCAGACGACTCTTGCAAAACAAATTCTTGAATTCTATTTGTTTTTCATTTTTTGTCTCAAAAACATAGGTTATGACCCCTCGTTGGAACGGGGTCGACGAGCTCGTTCCAATGAGGGGTCATAACCTATGCTTTTGAGACAAAAAATGAAAACATAATGAAAATTAATTAGCGATTTTTGAGAATAGCGCTGGACGTTTTTGCCGTTACGTTGGGTAAAGGGTTAATCTTTATTTTTTTCAGCCAATGTAAGGAATATATATTTTTCAGTCCCGAAATTTCGGTATCTTAAGATTCCCTCTGTACAGTAAATCGGCATTGACAACATATCGATACCGAGCCATTATTCCGGTATACCGCCCATCTCTAATCCTAATAGGGTTCCACACTTTACTTGCAGACTATGTTCTGTGAACAATGCATTACATACCTAACCGTGACCCCGTCTTCCTATGTTTCCAGGTTGAAATAGCAAGATCCCCTTTGCAGTGGAGGAACTTGCCTAATCTTTTAGGTCGCTCCCTGCCCAAGAACGTTTATTTGCTTATTGGGGATTAACGACACTTTCAATTCAGAGTTATATATTGGCGGGAAGTTTTATGGCTGGGGGGAGCCGGAGCACCGGAGATACCTATCGGGTAATAACGAGTAACTGCCGTACTTACAAACGCGGAGCAAACAGGGTTAGCATCGGATGAGGGCATTCGTATCGGTGGCGTGCCCTGTGCTGTAGTACACACCACCGCCGTGCTCCCACATGGGCAATCAGAGTTAAGTGTTTTGCCCAAGGACACAATGCAGATGGCGCGGGCCAGGGTAAAACCGTTAACCTTTCGATTTGGGAGGAGAAAGCATAAATACTCGCAGAGAACCACCAATCAGCGGCAGTTAACTATGGGTGTTTAACTCGTTAAGTGGCTCACGTCAGACTTGATCACAGGTCGCACTGTCTGAAGTCATTAACTGGTTGAGGGCTACATTTTTTGCTGGTCTGAATTTTTTCATCAAAATTTGCTTTATTACAAATTATTAGAAAGTGCCTACAGGCACTTTCCAATAATTTGTAATAAAACAACTGCATATAAACAAAATATATTTTTCGTTTGACTGAATATGAAACATGAGCAAGGAAAATGTTGGTGTTTTATCTTGTACCCTCATTTTTTTAAGCCCTGATTTTTGCTTCTAGCACTGAACCCGTTAAGCCATAAGAAAGCTGTTCGCTCAAGCACATAAAGCTGATGTCCCTCTTTTAAGCCATTTGGAGTTAAGTTACCAGATCAAGCGAGTGAGTCTAACTGAATTTGAATCAACGTACCTTTCGACGGGAAACTCAGCAACCTTACCAACGAGGTATCGTGCCATCTTGGATGATGCCAAAATAAAACACAGGTTTACCAGCAGTAGTACCTTGTCACGTTTTGGCTACCTATGTAGGCGGCAAAGAATGGACTGAGCATTACCACCCATTAAGGCGTTGGTGTTCCCAATAGAGATTATAAGTCGGTGCTTTGGAATTGACATACCTAAACCGGAGAGATACAGAATGTTCATTCTTTTCATACAAACCTGCTGCTGAAGCAACATTAATCAGAACTCCGCCTCCCTTCTCTCTAAAATGTTCTACTGCCAACATGCTACCGGTGATCATGGCTATCTTGATAATGAAAAGAGAAGTGAGATATATTGTGTAGCAGAGGTAGTCTTTTGTTGTGGAAATAATCGAGAGGCGTCTGGGTTTTTATCTTTTCTTGACCACACAGCATCTGTACTTGTTAAAAACTCAATCGCTCTTAGGGGTCACATAATAATAAGTAATAATAACACTTTGGCCAGCCGCTGATTTGTCGCGGTTCTCACTTGGACCATCCCATATGACGTCGGAGAGACAGATTTGAAGCTAGTAGGGGTGCTAGAAGAAAAGGTGCCCCTTCTTTATGACCTTGTCTGTTAGAAATTGCCGTTTACGAAACCACAATTTTCATTGCCAAAATACCCTGTTTTAAATATCTGTTGCATCGAAGTGCTCATTATATAAGTATACGAGAATCGAGTAGCCATGTACATGAAACATTTTGCGTTAATATTATGATAATAACGAACTCTCATGACCTATGTCGTTACCTGGTAGAGTGCTAAATTATTTTTGGATGTCAGAATTTGTTGATAAGTCTTTGCCTTGTTACCCTTTACAAATCAACACAGACGAAATAATTTCTCTTCAAATGTAATATGAACCACATCTTCAGAATATGAAACCTTTAAGGTCTTGTTCCTTCCTGCACTTCTGAAGAGAGCCCAAATATGGGCTTCCAGCAATCTACCAGTTAATTATTGTTTTAAATAAGTATCTTGAGTTAAGCTTCAAGTCCGAAACGACGGTCAGTGACCTAAGAACACTGTAGGGAAATTTTAATTCTCGCCCCCGCCAAAGCCGGAAAATTTTGCGATGCTGGCTTCGGGCGTGGGGAGTGGTGTTGCATCGGAGACTGAAACCCACAGGAGAGAATGAATATGGATGGAGTTATTGATATTTCACGATGGTTTCCATGCGACTCTCTGGAACTAAACACGACTAGTTAAATTACATACAAACATTCCAACGACGACGCGTAAACAAGTTTAACAGAAATTCAATTTGCCCAGTGTCACGATAGGAAGCTGAATTGTTTGTATTGACATCCAAGTTAACGCCGCTTATGCGCACCATTTCGCTGACTCGGTGATCGTGTTTACAAATCATTTTCAACTGAACAACTTTGTATATTTTGGCAAGGCTCTGATGCAGTGCTGGTCATGAACAAAATTGAGCGCTGCAGCTTTAAGCTCCCGTGAAATCAGAGACGAGAGTAATTTGCACCCGTAAAATGTTAGTATATGAATTTTCGAGGGAATACTGTCAGCAAACACCAGGAATCTTAAGTCTTTGAACCTGAGCGGCTGCTTTTCCAGCCAGGATCATGATACTTCATAACGTCATTAAATAGGATGGCTGTTCAGTAAATATGTGGGGTAGACCAATCAGTATTTTCAACGTGGAGCCCCAAGGCTGCACGTTGAAAATATTGACTGGTCTACCCCAAATAATGAATATGGACTCTTCTAATTGCTGTCATTGAACTGCATGACAGATACCACCAGTGTCCAGGGTTAAATGTATAAGGAATTGCTGAATTATGACAGTAACTTGTCACTTGTCACAGTGTGCTGCTTTCTCAAAACAACACACATTCATATGCCCTCACAGTATATTAGTGTTCCACAATATTTTTCAACGAGTGCATTTTTTAGCTCCTGTATAGAAATTACGGGTGCTGAAGGGAGCAATTGCACTCGCACCCGTCTCATTTCCAGGACTGCTCTGATGGATAAACTAAAGTGACACACCAGAGATTTCAAAGCAATTCCAAAAAGGTCACCATCAAATCCTAAAGCTAAAATTGCTTTTGCAGCTTTATCACAAAATAATACAAAACAAATCGTCGATAAAAATGTTTACAGCGAAACTGTGTTTCCAGGTTAAACATCTACTCTCTAAATTATGTGGAATTCAAGAATTTAGTAAATGAATTCACTGAATATTATTGCTATTGGTACATTATACAGGGGCGTTGCAAAAGTGACCGATTGGGATAGAGTTGGGTAAAATCTGATTTGCCTGGACTGATCTCTCAAATCCCAACTGGTAAAATATTCCAGTTACATCATCAAGGTATGCGCTCGTCAAACGCATCCTCTGATGATGTAACTGGAATATTAATCAGTCGAGATTACAGGTCAAAACCCAAAGTTCTAGGTCAAAAGTTCTTGGAAATTTATTTGCGGTTTTTATGTGTTATGTGCACATTGTGCTTGCACAGAATCGTTTATCGCCAGGAGTCAAGTCGCGATAAAAGATTTTATATCCAAATGAAACAAAATACTGCATTTCGATTGGCCGAGAGGTACGGTGTAACTTGCAATCCACGGTAGCTTTTTTACACCGTGATTAACCACGGTCTAAAATCAAGAATACATTTTTAAAGATTAATCCATACCTTCTCCTCGGTTATGTTAGAACAAAAATAAAAATACAGGAAATTTAATATTTATGTGTAATAAAATATTACAGATATGGACGTCATTGAAACTGGCTCATTGAGCCAGATCCAATGACATCCATATTTGTCTGGTTTTATTAAGAAACTTACAAATTACAAATTTTCTGTCACTTTTTTTCACACAATTTAGGTTAAAGTATTAAGTACATCAAAATTCTTGGAAATAAATCCGTTATCCTTGTGGGTCCCATGGTGTATGGGAGTTTGCACCGTTCTGGGAACTCATACACCCTTCGGCATCGCCTCAGGGTGTATGAGTTCCCAAACCGGTGTAAATTCCCATACATCCTGGAAAACAGAAGGATAACTAATAGTATACAAGCACAATGAGCGCATAACAATTTTGTCTACCCTTCAGTCAGCATTACTCATAACCATGACTTCTCAAACCTAATCTGTAACAAACAAAACGTCACACTCAACTGATGAAAATAATGGGACTTCATTTTTAGTTCTCTCAACCCAACGGCACGCGAGGAAATTCTTTCAACATGAATGAAATTGTGCATGGTGACAAAACAATAATCAAACAGGGCACCAGTGAGGGATGACACTTGGGCGAACGAATTTAACACTGAAATTCCCATGGACATTTGTTCGCCAAAGAAAATTCACGATCATGTGTATTTGGGCGAACTGATTTAACACTGAAAGTTCCCACTGACATGTCCTGGGTCGTGCATTTCCCTGTAATATGGAATGGATGTGGAGGCAAACCAGATGCATCGGTTATTGCACATTACAAAATTTTGAAGGAAGTGACTTGTGATTGCCAGTACGACTGACACAGTCCGTCAGGCGCGCGTGCGTTCGTTTCTTGCGAAGTCATGTGACTTTTATCGCATCTGCAAGTGTGATACAAGATCTCTTATTGCCGATTTTTTATCGCTACTGATACTGCAATTTGTGATTGCGTTTTTAGGTAAATGGTAAGTAACTATTGTTTTCGTGACGTATGTATGTATTCGGAATATCAGAACGTGGGGGTTTATAGGTCAAAACTCAGAGTTCTTGGAAATTTATTTGTGAATAAATACATGTGGTAATCGTTATACATGAGCTTTCCAAATTCTTGTTTAACTGGTTTAGTGCAAGAAGCCACTATCAGGACTTTCAGGAAAATGAGAGTACCCTAGCAAAAGCCAACATTTTCACTTCTCATGTTTCATATTCAGTCAAACCCAAATAATATGTTATTAATATATATTTGTCTTATTACAAGTTATTGGAGAGTGCCTGTGGGCACTCTCAAATAATTTGTAATACAACAAATTTAGAATAACACATTCAGACCACCAAAAATAATCTAGCCCTCAATCAGTTAATTAGCACGTAACGTACCCCTAATAATCATGTTGTGGCCCTAAAGAGCCCCTGTTAGATACCAGAGACCTCCCTTCACTTGTATAGCCGACTGTGTGTTAGACAAATGTCCAAGTATCAAGTCTAGTATCGTAAGGAAGTCCCCCGTAGGAACCTCGGGAAGTGAAGCAGTGCTTGTTTGCTGTGGTAAACAAGCTCTGTTTTACTGGTAACATGGGTCCCAGCCGCCAATGCTTGGTATGGAAGTCCTCTAAAATGGGCAATATAGGTATAAACGATTGTCTACTCTTTACTTTATGTCCATGTTGCGGTCATGATTGGCTATTGTACAGAAATATGTGACCGTAACCCTTTTAACAACGTAACGGCTAAAACCGGCCAGCGCTATTCACAAAAATCACCATTCAGTTTTCACTATTTTTTCATTTTTTGTCTCATAATCATAGCTTATGACCCCTCAGTGGAACGAGCTCGTTCCAATGTGGGGACAAAAGCTATAGTTTTGACGCAAAAAGTCAAAAAATTAGTTATTCAAGAATTTTATTTGTAAGTGTCGTCTGCTTTTCGTGTTAGATAAAGGGTTAAGCATCAATAAATAAATAAATAAATAAATAAATAAATAAATAAATAAATAAATAAATAAATAAATCGTAAGGAAGTACATGATTACAAGCAAGAAGGGGGTCGACACCTAACATTCCAATAAAGACAAAAGTGTCCCGACTGGAAATATTATTGATGGGGGTGGGGGGGGGGGAGGGGGTCAAACCGCCACCAATGGTAAAAAAACTGGAATCAGGCTTTCTAAACTATTTAAAAAAATCTTTTAATAAAATCACGGGCGAATTAAATAAATGAATATTACGAAGATGAACAGAAATAACAAAAACTTCCATCTTGTAGATATTTGAAACGGCCCCACTGCTTCATTTAAAAGGCCTTGCCAAAACGTTTGCGTTTCACCGATAACGGCATTCCTTCTTATGTTCTAAAAGCAAAAAAAAATTGACTGAAAAATGGGAAAGAAAACGTAAAATTCCTAAACATTGCTGCGGGGAACCAAAAAGTCACTTGTAGAATAGTAACCTGGGTGTTTTTAACCAAAACATTGCAAGCTAAAAAGCTGAGAGATTCCTTGAATGGAAAATGATACGAAATGTGAACGAGACAAAGGGGGAAGTGTGCAGCAATCCCACGACGGGTTAACATGATAAAGTAAAGGTCTGGCCTCAATCGAAACCAGGTACCATGGACACCGAGGTACGAGGGGGGTGGGGGCAGCTGCCGCATATTTTTTTGAGATTTGTTAGTATCACTTTTTATAAATTATATAATAAATTGGTACAGGACTTTTACAATAATGTTGATGCATGGCAGTACCATCATAATCAAAGAAAAAGGACCCGTTAGAACTTTAAGTCATATACAAAGTGTGGTGTTCCATTAACTTGCAGCTACTCAAATTCGGCCCGTTGATGCCCTTTGCCTCGTCGGAATCTTTATTAGGTGAAATCGCCCGCTTGAATTTACGAGTAGGAGGAATGTTTAAAACATCTGTGTGCTACCATTGCTATTTGACCATGTAACAGGGTCCTGCAGTCAAAGACTGGTAAAATTCAAGGCTATTCAACATCGTTTCGCGACATATTTCAGCATTTTTCAAGTCGATACAATTGTCAAATTCAAGAATTTTCAAAACAAGACCCCTCCGGTAATTACTTCCTCCTCCCACTTCCCTTGTAATGACCTAAGGGTCCTAGATAGGAGTACGCCTTCACGAACTCTGTCATATTAAAGTATATAGTTATGATTACGTGCTTCGTTAGCATTTTTTATTTCATGATTATTCGAGGCTTTTCAAGTTCACCAGGCACATTTTACAGGACTTCAAGGCCTTGAATCCAAGGTCCCACGGAAACCCTGTGTAATTATGCGTGTTTGTGAATTTAACTGTTCCCCATTAACGTTGTTCTTATATATAGGACATTGGGTGGAAGTTACCACTACGGGTTGCCGACCCATCGAAATTCCAAATGAGAAGGTATAGTACAGTGATCACAAAATATGTCTTTTTCGAAACCAGATCGCGATTTGAACGGGACTGCTTAATTTGCGGATGCGGTCGATTCGTTAGGTAAAGGGTTGAGGTCATATATTTCTACACAATTGCTGATCGTGTCCGCACCGAAGTTAAGTTCCTCCACGGGCACTGGTGTCCACGTTTTATTTTGCCACTAAAGCAGCGCCGGTTTACCACAGTAAATAAGCACCTTTTCCCTTCCTGGGGTTCCCGCTGGGACGGGACGTATCAGTTTATATTTTCCTGATTAAAATTCTAGGAAATGAAGACCGCATCATGGAAAACAGACGAAAAAGCATCTAGATTCAGTATTATCCTTGTCAACATTCTTAATGTGGCGGGCAGGAAAGTGGACAGAGAATTCCTACGGGTTCCCGACCCAGACGCGATCTCAACGAAATTCTTTGTCCGCTTTTGTGATCACAGCACTGTATGTACAATTTTCATTCAACGATGTTTTTTTACAGCAGCTGAGAAATAGTTCCACACCAGCATCTGAGGCTATATCGTGACGATTTTACAGCTGGTTTTGTCATCAACTACTGGAAGTTGGTAATGAAAACAATGAAAATGCACAACCAATCGTAAAAGTCTGCAAACGTATAACAAAAAACCTAAACTAGCTTATTTTCTGTTTATCGTCTTCAGATACAGTGGACATTAATTTTTGACGGGCATACCTCTAGTATGCACTTCACTTTAAATATGGCCTCTCCACTACAGTGAGAGGGTGAAGGCCCTTGACCGATGACACACCGGAAATGATGTACATCAGTTTGATTTCACGGCATTTGATCAGAATACGACTATATAATCAGTAAGTCACTTCCTCTCTCCACCCTGGTTCACCCTGTTCTACCCTGCTCCACCCTGTTCCACCACAACCACTCCTTTCTAGTTAACCCTTTACCGAACGTAATGGCCAAAACTGGTCAGCGCTCTTCACAAAAATCGTCATTTAATTTTTATTATTTTCTCATTTTCTGTCTCAAAAACATAGGTTAGGGCCCCTCTTTGGAATGAGCTCGTCGAGTTCGTTCCAATGAAGGGTCATAACCGATATTTTTGATACAAAAATGAGAAAATTAGTTTTTCAAGAATTTTGTTTGCAAGTGTCGTCTGCTTTTCATGTTAGGTAAAGGGTTAACCTAGAATTTGTTCTTGTACTTCCATTACTATTTTGAAACTACACATTCCACCTCCAGGGAAGCAAATTGGCAAAACGAACTTTTTCTACTTACCAAATTTATGTTTATGGTTTTCTCAAAATTTTCAAATGTTTCTATTCCTACTCCTGCATTATTACACACTATATCTATTCGTCCGAACTTATCTTTGGCATATTTGAAAAGTTCTGAAATGTAAAAAAAAAAAAATCAAATCCAACTGTGTTCAGTTTACAAGAAATGGTGCGCTACTTCAGTACGTCATAACTATATTTCCCGTTGACAGCATTGTGTGGACGGCAAGTTTGTTTATTGGGGTTCAGCGACACTTTCACAAAGAGGCGATGGGCACATGCGACACGTGCCCCTCATTTAGTCCACATACATGCTGCGCGGCTACACAATTGGTTGAAATGGACGCAAGCAATATACAAGCATTTCTGTAAAATATTGTATGTAAATCCATACAACATTTGACCAAAGAATCACACCTTCGGTCGCTTCGATCCCTTTCTTCTACTTCAACTATCTTCCAACCCAAAGGGTAGCCTTCGAGTTGGAAGATGAATGAAGTTGAAAAATGGACAGGACAGTACCACATGCGGCATTCTCATCTAAAGGTGAGAATATAGAGTTATAGAGTACCATGGTACCTTTACCGACTTTTCCAACTAGGCAGTGATAGTCTTGAACATTTGTGCCCCTTCACTTAACGGGCTTACGTCGTCACTGCATCAACAGCCATGATCATGTTGTGTAGGACATTTTCACTGGCGGTGGAAGTCAGAGTAACCGGACAGAACAAGCGGCGTGCAATTGTCTTCAACTTACTAACTCGTGACAAGCAGAATTAACAGCGATTGATGGCAAGTGCATTATCAACTTTCAGTACGACTTGGTACACCATGCCACCGTATACACACGTGGGCAATCGTGAGTAAATGTCTTGCTCAACGACACAGCGCTCGTGGCGCAGGTCAGGGTCGAACAATCGGAGCATGGTACACGTGGATTATTAGTAAGCCGACTCCCAGCATGGTGTTATAGATTATCAGTACACCGACTCGCAGCATGGTACATTATCTGTACACCGACTCGTAGCATGGTACATATAGATTATCTGTACGTCGACTCGCAGCATGGTACATATAGATTATCAGTACGCCGACTCGCAGCATGGTACATATAGATTATCTGTACGTCGACTCGCAGCATGGTACATATAGATTATCAGTACGCCGACTCGCAGCATGGTACATATAGATTATCAGTACGCCGACTCGCAGCATGGTACATATAGATTATCTGTACGTCGACTCGCAGCATGGTACATATAGATTATCAGTTCGCCGACTCGCAGCATGGTACATATAGATTATCTGTACGCTGACTCGCAGCATGGTACATATAGGTTATCAGTATGCCGACTCGCAGCATGGTACATATAGATTATCTGTACGCTGACTCGCAGCATGGTACATATAGATTATCAGTACGCCGACACGCAACATGGTACATATAGATTATCTGTACGCTGACTCTTAGCATGGTACATATAGGTTTTCAGTACGTCGACTCGCAGCATGGTACATATTGATTATCTGAACGCTGACTCGCAGCATGGTACATATAGATTATCAGTACGCCGACTCGCAGCATGGTACATATAGATTATCTGTACGCTGACTCCCAGCATGGTACATATAGATTATCAGTACGCTGACTCGCAACATAGTACATATAGATTATTTGTACGCTGACTCGCAGCAGGGTACATATAGATTATCAGTACGCCGACTCGCAGCATGGTACATATAGATTATCAGTACGTAGACTCGCAGCATGGTACACATAGATACAGCTTGGTTGAAGGTCCTCAACGAGATGCGATACAGCACCCCCAGAACAGTTCACTGTACGGATGATCTTTTTATTTTATACCTGCCATCAGGTATAGTATGCCAAGACAGCCAAAATGAACAGAGAAAAAGGAAATCCATGTTGGACGAAATCAAGCGACAAACTTGTAGTTGCAGGTATCTCCATTCATAGTTCTTTATCTCCATTCCGGACTGGATGGACTAGATCTGCCACATCCCCTCAGTTAACCCAGCACAAATCTAATGTATGTTAGACAATAATCGTTCAAAAATGAATGGATGCATTTGTACAACGACGGAGGTGTTAAAAATAAATCTTAAAACCTGATGGTTTGTGGACCTAGAACACAGTTTTTAGCGCGAGGTCGAAGAAGAGGACACAAATCTCACCCAATCTCGTCTTTGCTTATAATAAAGTTGAATATCAGAGTTAAATTAACGCTCGATTTATGAAAGCAACTTTACACATTTCATGATTCGTGTTTTAACCGCCGTGGAACGCCGTCTTTTCTCCCCAAAAAATGTATTTCCCCTGATAATGGTTTCGAAACATCGGGCTGAGCAAGCCTTTCTTGTACGGGCATGCTGGTTCAGGACTCATACAAAATACTATCATATACCTTGCTGCTCTGCTTTACTTGTTACGTCACATTTATAGAAGCCAACTCTGTCAACTCCATATTTCTGTCTGAATTCCTCAAGAGTTTCTTCGCCTTGAGCGTCGTCTATATCTGATAAGCAAACCTGTAATTATACAACATCGAACAACGCGTTAACTTGCTCAGCTGTCAAATGAACTGTTTACTCAACATATTTTGCCTCAACACTTTGAACTCTAAAGGCCGATTTTCCGGCCCAGGTACATGATACGTCATAATTTCACCAAGTAGCGTGACTGCTAAGTGCATGTGTGGGGGTAACCACGTGCTTTAAACTCACTTCATTCTCTGGTTTTAAATGAAGTCATAAAGAAACAACCCATGCTCTTATGTGGATACCATGCCAAGTGAGATGAATGAATGTGGTTAAAAGATTTATCGACATACCTTCCAGCAACCGTAATTACATGAACACAGTGTCTTAACATTTTTCTTATCTCAAACTCTCGGGCACATTTTATTCAAATGGTCTTTCCCCAGGGGAGACCACTTGAATAAAATATTGAATGGTATACTCCCCAGGTCGTGGATATGGACTCTTCCAATTGCTGCCATTGAACTGACTTGGGAGAAACCATCAGGGTTCAAAGGGTTAATTGTTGGGAACATTCAGACACCTCTTAAGGCTAAATCCAGGTAAAGCAATAGAAGAAACTCAACCTTCAAGTTGAATAATGTCGAAAAACGACTTAACGCACCTTGAGTATTGAATCTGATACCAAAATAA
Organism: Pictodentalium vernedei; assembly: GCA_031216915.1. NCBI lineage: Eukaryota > Metazoa > Mollusca > Scaphopoda > Dentaliida > Dentaliidae > Pictodentalium > Pictodentalium vernedei. The sequence goes on from CM062295.1 coordinate 326,715,662, forward strand.
AGATAAATATCCAAGAGATATACGTGTGTAGGGATGGGGGGGGGGGGGGGGGGCGAATTCAACAAAACGCTCTTCTACTTCTCGGTTGCTTATTTGTGAACGTAGCAAACGGTCGGTTATGACACGGGAATAACCGCAATTAACTACGTGGTACGTGTATAGGCAGATAACACGACTATGAATGTCAGTTTGGTTCAGTCTCCAGGAATTTGGGATGGGGAAGGGTTTCTGATTGAAACTCCTGAAATGGCTACTCCGTTTTTGTTAATGCCATAGAAGGTCACGCTCATTATAAGAAAATGGTAAAATCCGTCTAGTGTCATGTGCGAAATATAGTAATTAAAATGTTGTCATTTTTCAATTCTTTGTTTCGATAAGATATATTTTGCGTATACTCCCTTCGCAGGAACGAGCTCGATGAGTTCAAACCAATGTGGGACAATGGTCTTCATGTAACAAGATAAAATATTTACTCCAAAAAGAATTTTTTTGTTCAAGTGTCGTCTTCAACTGGTGTTGTGTATATGACTATGTACTTGATATTAATCTGCTGTTATTTGACCGAATTCACACAATTCGTTCGGCTGTATATTTTACTGAGCGGAGTTTGGTTTTAATAATAACATGTGCCCGAGAGTCTGAGATAAGAAAAATATTAAGTCACTGTGTTAATGTAATTACGGTTGCTGGAAGGTATGTCGATAAAATTTTTAACCACATTCATTCATCTCACTTGGTATGGAATCCAGATAGGAGCGTGAGTTGTTTTTATGACTTAATTTAAAACCAGAGAATCAAGTGAGCTTAACCCTTTACCTAACGTAACGGCAAAAACCGGCCAGCGCTATTCTCAAAAATCACCAATTAATTTTCATTATTTTTTGTCTCAAAAACATAGCTTATGACCCCTCGTGGGAACGAGCTCGTCGAGCTCGTTCCAACGAGGGGTCATAACCTATGTTTTTGAGACAAAAAATGAAAAAATTAGTTATTCAATAATTATTTTTGCAAGTGTCGTCTGCTTTTCAGGTTAGGTAAAGGGTTAAAGCACGTATCTGGAAAAGTTAACAAAAGAGAGTGGAAGGAGGATGAAATGATCAGGGGAACGACCGGTACTCCCTACCACCATCTCCATCGCATCACCTCCGCCAATGCTTATAACGAAGTGTGTGCTGGCTGTCAGATGAGAGGTTAAATGTGTTTCAGGAAATTAGTGAAAATTGTATTACTGCATTTCATAATGCGGAAATTATGTTTATGAATTCAGCTTAGAGAAATCTATAATGAATTATTCGGTTTAGTTTGAACCCTTTACCCAACACAACGGCCAAAACCGCCCAGCGGTATTAACAAAATTTAATTTTCATTATTTTTTCATTTTTGTCACAAAAACATAGCTTATGGTACCTCTTTGGAACGAGCTCGTTGAGCTCGTTCCGATGAGGGGTCATAACCTATGTTTTGGGTACAAAAATGAGTTATTCAAGAATTTTGCTTGCAAGTGTCATCTGCCTTTCGTGTTAGGTAAAGGGTTAATGCAGAGTTATGTATTATTGTTATGTAAGTAATAATGCTATACTGAGAGTTGAATCTTGAATCACACATGCAGTATTTGTCGGTGCTGATATAGCATTAGAAAAGCATGTAACCAAATTTCATCTATTATCTGTCGCTTGATTGGCTCTGGTGATTGGCTTGAGGGTATAAAAGCTCCAGAATTGAGAGAGTAAGTTGCTCAGGCTGCTCGGTCTTTTATAAACTCCCCCCAAAACAGCAGTACCACACTATGGTGTAGCTGGTCGTCACCTATAACGCCCTTTCCCTGTCCTCGGGAAATCAACAGATAGCACCCGGGAAGGGTGTTGGGAACATTCAGAACCTTTTGTTGGTGTCGGTGTGTGTTGTAAGTAGTATGTCATGTACCCGGACGAGGGTAGTTTGCCGGACCTCGGGGCCGGACCTCGGAAGTGACTTCATGTCACGTGACGAAGGGGCGCCATGTTGTGTTGTCATGGTAACCCGCGTGAGCGGCCATGTTGTGACGTCATCTCCATAGTGATACGTGGTGTGAGTGCGCATGCGCAGCGCGTGTTGTTAGGGTGATACGTGTTTCCGTCGTCCATTTTGTATACTGGAGGCCGCCATCTTGGTTTCTATTGTAGCACGTGGTTGCTATGTTACGCAATTGTTCTGCAATAGGACGGGGTATGTTCGGAGGGTATGTTCCTTTGTAGAAGAGTAATTTCCCGATTTGTAGAATTACCACAAACAACCCGACAATCCTTCCGAATCACCAAAATCCACCCCAACTTTTACTATTTCGAATTCTTCCAGAATTCTCTGCTTCTGTCTACATATGCAATAGTTTATGTCTACCTAGGCATGTTCCTTTGTTCCAGAGTATACTCCAGTAGCGTAGAAGAGCCTATCAACTGGAACAGCATACCTTATTATTACTATATTTAGCAATTTCTGGTCTATTCTTGTTAGTTCTGACCCTATTCCAAGTACTCTTGTTGTTTCATATATATAACTAGCCAATCAGATTGCTTGATTTCCCATAATCTGTATACAGAGTTATCTCCCTTCTGTATAATAAAAGCCTATATCCAATGGCACCCCAATTTTAGCACCCCTTTTTTTAAAAACATATGACCTTCGGCACCCCTTTTTGTCATATGTGCTTATGTGAAAAAGCACAATGTGACACAATGTGCCCTAGCACAAAGGCACATGCTTTATGTGCCGATATGTGCTTATGTGAAAAGGCACAATGTGACACAATGTGCCCTAGCACATAGGCAGATACGGGTATTTGAGGATACCTATGTCCTGGTATTGTATTATTCGAGGATACCTACTAAAGAATCCCTTTTTTGTCATATGTGCTTATGTGAAAAAGCACAATGTGACACAATGTGCCCTAGCACAAAGGCACATGCTTTATGTGCTTATATGTGCTTATGTGAAAAGGCACAATGTGACACAATGTGCCCTAGCACATAGTCACATACGGGTATTTTAGGATACCTGGTATTATATTATTTGAGGATACTAGTTGGACTTTACATCCGGGTACTTCATGCTACATCCGGGTACTTCTGTTGGGGAAGTAGATAAAAAACAACAACACTGAATATAAATTTAAATTTCTTTTATTCAAGTATACAATTCAATGTCTCAATTCTGCAACCGTCAGGTCTCTCATATCATCCGCCGATATAAAATTAAACATTTTTCTGCGAATATCATCATAAAAAGGACATTTTATCAGAAAATGAATCTCGTCTTCAATAGTGTTTTCATTACACTTTGTACAAATTCATTCCTCCAGCTTCTCGTTTTTATATCGGCCAGTTTGTACTCTAATCGGTAATATACCACATCGAAACGGAGCTAATACGGACCGTTGTCTAAAAAGCGGATGCTCTGGCGCAGATGGTGCGTATAATAGTGTTCGGGAAGAGATGTAAAATCTGCGCAGTTGTTTCAATTCAAGTGTTGGCTGTCTGTTAAGGTAAACGACACTTAGAAACACTTAGAAGGCCATATATGTCTGGAGAAGTATGTGATGTTCAAACGAAAGTGTCAATGGCACTGTAGCTTAACTTGACTGTGTGTAGTGTTTGATGAAAAGGATAATGTACTATGTTATGAAAGGATTATGGAATAAGACAAGAATTGTGATAATTGAAAATATGTTAAGTTCTGTACCCCACATGGGGGGGGGGGGGGGGTGTTCTCACTTTGCCAGCAGGTATTGTTCTCATAAAAAGGTGTTAATAACTTAGACAATAGAGATTTTAAGTATAGTCTGAACTATATTTCTATGCACATTTTGCGCTCATATACATGAAATATCAATTAAAATATATATTTATTTATAAATATCGTCCCTTCAGTGCTACAATGCTCCATCTGCAATGCTAAGGCATTACAAATGACGCCTTGTTGCACTGAAGGGACGATATATTGTTGAAATTAAAATTTTAAACTTTTTTCGTAACGCAATTGGGAATTTAATCAATGTATTCCATTTTTGACCGACGGAGCAAGATTTTGAACTGCTAAAATTTAATTTTTAGCCCTCATGAAAAAGGATTTTTGTAACGATTGTTTTGATTTGTGCTTGGAAGTTGATGATTGACATTTGTGATTGCCAGCTGATTACAAGTTATCGCCGATTCGTGGTAAACACTCCCAACAAACAGAGGACCAACGACTGCGAATATCTGTCACCAATACTGATATACACTATAGCAGAGGCGTGAAATTTCTTACTCCAGCCTGCTGGCAAAGTGAGAATACACCCAAATTATTCTTGTTGGAAATATAGCATGCAGGGTGTGGGATGTATTTTCAACAAGAATAATTTGAGGTGTAGACTGTACTTAAGAATTAAGGTTGATTTGGCCCTCACAGTTAACGTATGTGAACCAAAGTTACCAAGTCACAGTAAAAGCATTCCAAAAACTACCTATAGAGTGTGGTAGAAGAATTAGGTCTGAGGCCTGGGGCCCAGTATTGCTCTCATGGTTGATCGATCTAATCCACAATGGGAAATTCATCCGGACAGTCATTCAGAAATCCATCTGGACATCACAACACGAAGTCATTTAACCCTTTACCTGACATGAAAAACAGACGACACATGCAAACAAAATTCTTGAATAACTAATTTCTTTCATTTTTTGTCTCAAAAACATAGGTTATGACCCCTTTTTGGAACGAGCTCCACGACTCCAAAGAGGGTTCATAACCTATGTTTTTGAGACAAAAATGAAAAAAATAACGAAAATTAATTGGCGATTTTTGTGAATAGCCCTGGCCCTTTTTGCCGTTACGTTGGGTAAAAGATTAACCAAGTTGCAATGAAATCACCTCATAAATACGGCCTGTAGGCTGTGTCGAAGGTTTAATGACCAAGGGCTCGTGAGGTCCTCACCGTTGACCAAATTTAGACTGAAATGCATGTAGTATGTTCTCATCTAGTCATCAGACCACGTCATACTACCAAGTTACAATGAAATTGCTTCATAAATACGACCTGTACACTGTGGTACATAAAGACTTTAAGATTCGAACCCGCACAGCTGTCACGATTGACAGACCATGACCAAACTACGATGTTCTGATCTAGACATCATACAAAAATAAGGGATGTTCCATGTTTATGGATTATTAATAAGCCAAGAACTGTGACAACTGACAATACGCTAAGTTCTGTACCCTATAGTTCATGCATTCAACAAGAATAATACAAGGTGTAGACTATGATAGACGAATTTAGACTCGAACTCGAGCGACCCTCATGATTGACTGATCACAACCAAACCAGCGCTACAGGACGAAATAACGGGACATCATACCGAGTCATCGTACCAAGTTACAATGAAATCACTTCATAAATACGACCTATAGACAGTATCACTGAACTAAATATTTTCCCATAGGCGACCATTATAATGTTCAGGCAGAACAAAATATGAACGCATCACTTTAATTTTAACATTCAAATATCTTTGTCAAGTATAGCCTTTCAGACAACTTTTTCTGACCCCAAAACAGGGGGTCATGCAAGAAATAAGAGAGAAAAATTGACAGCAAGGGAAGTACCGGTCACGTGCACATATTTTTCAGGGAATTTCCTACAAAAACACACAAAATGTAAATTGTATTTTTTTTTTGGTCCAAAAGTCATCAAATCACCCTCTTTTTTATGCTGAATATTCATCAATAATGCAAGATGTCAACAGAATGCTTCAAACAATTATTGAAACAATTTATTTTCCCAAGGCTGTTTATTTTTAGAGATTACATCACTTCCGAGTGCAACATTTCAAGGCGGGTATTTCAAATTCAAATATTTAGTTCAGTGATACCTAAAGGAATCTAGGTCGTGTGCCCAAGCGATGGTAACGGCGAACTTATCATGACTAAAATAGGATAGTTTCGTCTAGATATCATACCGAGTCGTCCTACCGTTCTCACCCAGACATTATTCCGAGACATGCTACCAATTTATAATGAAATCCCTTCATAAATGCAACATGTAGACTCTGCTACAGGAATCTAGGCCATGTGCCCCTGCGGCCGTCAGAGCTGACCGAAACCGACCAAAATTTAGACATTATACGGAGTCGTCCTACCAAGTTACAATGAAATCCCTTCGTAAATATAATCTGCAAACTAAAGGTTTTCAGGTGTCGAAACTGCGCAGTCTTCACGGTTGACCGATCGCGACTAAAATGGGATGTTCTCGTCTAGACATGACTTGGAACCTGGACATGAAATATCGTGATGATCGGACAAGAATTACGGGGTGTAGTCTGTGCTAAAGAAAATGTGAACAGACTCACAGACTTCCGCACACGTGATGGCAATAGTTTGTCTTGATTTTGTCAATTTAAGCAAAAAAATAACTCTTAATGATGTCTTGTGCAAGTTGATTGGTGAATATGTCGATTATCTCTTGTGGTACATCAATAGCAATCCGAAAAAACCTTGAGGACATGAATGGACATGTAAAAAAACGCATGTCTCGTCTTCACTCACCTCCCAAGTGCCGTTAATGGTTGAGCCAAAGAAACCTGGGTCATGGTGACGCTTCATTTGGATGCGCGACATTCAGTCCCTATGACGTCATTAGAACGCTGTGTCATTAGGACTTGGTGACATTTGGACGGTGTGAGTATTGGATGTAGTGGCATTGGGACGCTATGACTATTGGACGCTGGGGCATTAAGATACTGTGGCATTTGGACGCTGTGGGTAATGGACAATGTGACATTAGAACGATGTGACATTTGGACGATGTGACATCAAGGCCCTGTGACATCTCTGAGTATTGGAAGATGTCACACCAGGGCCCTGTAACATTTGAACGTTGAATGTATAGGGGGCTGTGATATTAGGACGCTGTGACATTTGGTTTCTGTAAGTACTAAACGATGTGATATCAGTACGTTGCGAGTAATGGACGATATGACATCACGATGCAAATGTCATTTGGGCGTTGTGATTACTGGACGCTGTGACAATTGGGCGTTTTTGACTATTTGGGCACTGCGACATAATGTATATAACCATCGAATAAAAGCAAACTGAAGTCGACACAATTATCAATAACCATTTTATTACGCCTCAAAGTTAGTTTGTCCAGTCAGAACGCTGGAATACCATCTGAGGGTTCCGCCGTATCAGGAAACTCACCTGATATTATATGATATCGGGTGAGTAGCTTCGAATTTTCAAAAAATGAATTAAAACAAAATAAGAGAATTTAAGTACCAATAGTATTTTCAAGGTACTGTATTTGCTGATTTAAAACATTAAATATTTAAAAACATGGACAGAAAATATTATTTGTAGTCCCAAAAGTTCTTTGTTGTTTTTATTTTACAGTTTTAATTTCGGCTATCACTAAAAAGTGTATACCGAGGCCGACGCCGAGCCCAGAATTGGTGTATACAGAAATCAGTTATTTAAATATCTCATTAATGCCGAGGTGTTGACGAGATATTTATATATATATATCGTATAAACCCATCTTCTTTCGAAATAGTGAAAGAAAATCCAATTGTTTTCCATTGTCTGACTTATATCGTGAAAAATGTCTTTCAAACACACAAAAATGTGTATACAGAAAGACTATTTGGTCACGTGATTTGTCTCTTAATTTGATCGGCGGTGTTATGAATCACTTTTTAGTGTGTTTGAAAGACATTTTTCACGATATAAGTCAGAAAAATGAAAAAAAGGATTTTCTTTCACTAATTCGAAAGAAGATGGGTTTATGCGACATATAGATAAAAATATCTCGCCAACACCTCGGCATTAAGGAGATATTCGAATAATTGATTTCTGTATACACCAATTCCGGGCTCGGACTCGGCCTCGGTATACACTTTTTAGTGATAGCCTCTAATTTCTATCGATTTTTTATGCTGAAGCGAACATTATGTTTACAGTTTACACAACAGATTAAACGTGATTCTTTGAACGTTTAAAAGTGCTTTGTTAATCCTTTTCGGTGGTAATAACAGCAAATACATATAAGGATATTTCCGATATGCTGGTAGCGATAGGTTTTATTTTGTAAATAAATATCGCACTTCGAAAAGCGACGATTGTTTACTGCTACCATGGATACATACCGGTGCCAGTTACTGTTGTGATTTTGCACGGTGATGTCCATAGCACTTTGTAGTAAATGAACATCCGGTTGTTCTTCGTTCTTCGTGAAAATGTATTATTCCCTTGATTTTCGTGGACTTTCGACATAATAAATATGTTACATGGCATGTAGCTGGCTGATATATATACATTATCATGACCATGTGCACGTCCTGTAATTTGTATGAGATTCGAGGTCGTATTTACAATCAGATCGCAACGAGCCCGTCAGGGCGAGTTGTGATCCGATTGTAAACACGACCGACAATCTGATACAAATTGCAGGACATGCATTTGGTCATGATAATACATTTATCTAACAATCCCGTTACATAAATCCCGTTTCCCCTGTTTTCCAGTTTAAACTGGGTTGGAATTGGTTAAAATTTTGAATTTCATATTTTAATGTGTAATAACAATGCATATGATAGTGCGGTGTTTAGGCCTACTGGATGTTGAATCTGTCTGATACGGAATCGGGACAGGGGGGCTGATACAAACGTTTTTTCCGAGTTTTTGGGTACAAATTAAGTTGATTGTTAGATAAATTTCCATACAAGGCTCTGAGTGTTCATATCAGGTTCGACTTCGCCTCACCAGATATGAACTCTCATCGCCTTGTATGGAAATGTATCAGCCATCTACACATCATGTAACTTATAATCTTTTCAATTAACACGACTAGAAGACGAAAATTATAAACAATTTTCTTAGCCCTTTATCTAATACACACGATATCAAAATTTGTCATTTCAATTATTTTCCTTCAAATTTTTCAAACATTTTTTTCTTCAAGTTTTCAGTTTGGAAATTACGTGGTAGGAAGCGACCGATTCGTCAGATAATGGTCAAAATAACTGAATATTTTAATTTTCCACCTCACAACACAGTTTATGACCCAAGCTCTCAGGCCCCCAGTCTAATTCTGGTCGGGATTCGACGTTGTTATGGCCTGTATGTTTGCCACGTTCTTGTGGAAATTTGAGCGCCGACGACCGTTGATGTAATGTGATGTCTCTTTACATACAAAGATATTCTTTGCGGCCTCAGTTACAAATATGTCTATAAATAAGTATTTAATTTCCCTAAAAAAATCAGGATGTTAACATAATCTGTGGAAGTTCCCATGTAATCATAACAGTACGCTTGTGATGAGTCCTCATTTCTGATTGTATTGTCATCAGGCCTTTACATTCTTCCCAAATAATGACGTTAAACTCTGTGCCCAAATAAGATATTTGCGCCCAAATTATGCGGACTTTGAAACCTTTTCCAAAGTTTTACAGTATTTCGGCAATATATAGTTTGGCCAGGTTTCCCTGCTGCTTGCAATATAGCTAAGAGCTTACCTTCAAATCAAACAGTGCAACAGATAAATAATTTTTTAAAAAAACCACACAGAGTTTGCCACTGTCGATGCCGATTGCTTTTCTTTGGCAAATTCTCTATGATCATCTTGAAGCTGGAGATCATTTATATTCATATTTGTGGCATGTCCCATTAAACGTCATGTGTAATTTACATTCGGATAAGACTTTGGCTTGACACTGGGAAAACTAAGAAGCCTTTTCGGGTAAATTACGTCAAGTGGTGGTTGGAACCAGTGGTAATGGCGAAGACCTATAACAAGGGGTTGTAAGCTATCATTGTAAGAGGGGAACCTGAAACCTAAAACAGATGCCAAGAAGAAGAAAATAACGGCGCCTTTTCTCCAGCCATGCAGGCCACAATACGGCTGATCCATATTTGCCGTTGTGCCCAAATTAGACTGATCTAAAGGTCTGATTGTCATCAAAATGTCGATCAAATCAAGTCTCGATTGAGAAATATTTCTAGCTTCGTTTCAAAGAAAATGAATTTTTATGAAATTTTTCAGTTTCAATCGTCCGGAATATACCAGTTGGACGGTTCGCTTTTCCAACCAACTGGAATATTTCAGACGAGTGAATCTAAACATAAGCGATGGCCTATTTGATGCCTAGACTGGTTCCAGACCATAAACGGCGCATCCTCTACTTATCTCGTCATGAAAATCGACTTAAGACAACGTTATCTCCCTTGAAATTATTAGACGGGCGAGAAAGGTCCCATTAAGAAGCATGTAAGTCCAACTTCGTAATGGCAAATGCAAAAAAGACTGCCAGCACTATTTTTAAAAATCTCTCTAAAAATTTATTTTTTTTTTTTCTTTCTTCATGGTCATAGCCCGTGACCCTCACTGGAATGACCCTTTCCAGCGATGGGTCATAGGCTGTGGTTTGGGGGAAGAGAATTGAGTGTTTTTAGTCTCTTTTTTAGAGCAGGCGAGTCGTGTATCTTCAAATAGTTGGGTTAGGTGATTGTTAATCGTGCCACGTTTGCGTGGTGAACTTTGTGTTTGAAACACATCATAAATATTTATTCAGTTAATCTCATCCAATGTATCTACATACCGAGTAGTGGTGACTGGGGGGGGGGGGGGGGGGGGGTACTAGGGTCATGGGGATAGTGTTTCAGAATCTGAAAAATATTTCTTTTTATATTTTGAGGATAGCAAGTATACTGTCAAAACACTCTCCGTTCAGTTTGTCTCTCCGAGACATCAAAAAGTAGATAACTGATTGATTGCTTGATTAGTTGATTAGACACCACAGTTACGTTCTGGGGAAGGGGGTGGGTATTGGGATCGATGGGGATAGTGTTGCAGACTCTTGACTTGATTGCTTGTTTGCTTGATTTTCGGAGTAGTTAAATAATTCGTTCGTTCGTTCGTTCGTTCGTTTGTTCGTTTGTTTGTTCGTTCGTTCGTTCGTTCATTCATTCATTCAAACAGTTACGTTCTGGTGGGGGGGGGGGGGGGGGGTATTGGGAGTCAATGGGGATAGTGTTTCAAAATTTGAAAAATATTTCTTTTTATATTTTGAAGAAAGCATGTGGACTGTCAAAATACTATCCGTACGGTTTGTACACTATTCATTCAGTTTGTCTCTCCGTGATATCAAACAGCTATTTGACTGTAGCTGAAAGGTACAGGATGACGATGAGTAGTAAGGCCTATGGTTTCACAAAACACCCATTTACCGCTATATCTCATTGTTTGTCGCCTTGCTGGTAGTTTTTCTCAACCACATACCCATGAGGGTCTTTAACTCTTAGAAACTGAGAGGCCGATGCCTGAAAAATTAATGTGGTGTGTAGACCAATTGATGTTTTCAGCGTGCAGTCTTATCGCTGCTCGTTTTGAAAATATTAATTGGTTTACCCCCCCCCCCCCCCCCTCTTTCAAATACAGAAAAAAATGGACGCTTCTATTTGCTGCCATTGAACTGACATGGAAAATGGCAGCAGTGTTCAAAGGGATAAGATTACTTCATTTATTTAATTATTCGCATACATGCATACGTGCATGGACCTCTGTTCTTACACAGGGCTTCTGCAGAATACTTTCTTTGTATGCATTTTAAAGATCCAAACCCCAAGTAGATTAAAAATAATCAGGTAATCCATGCACTGATTTGAAATGACCAATCGATGGATTGATTGAAGGAATGCTTGCGTAAATTTATGGTCGATTAGATTTCATTCATTCATTCATTCATTCATTCATTCATTCATTCATTCATTCATTCATTCATTCATTCATTCATTCACGTTCTTGTTCCATAAAATGATGCCGCCTTGGCAAATTAAATGCGCGACAATAGCTGGAAGGAGTTCTTTGACCCTTAAATACCAAGGGTCATGTGGACGATTAATTGTCAGGCCTTTGATTTCACCAAGCACTCATTTGCTGCTATATAAAAGTGATTGCCGCTTTCTTAGCAATTTCTCTCAACCACATACCTGTGAGGGTCTTTGGCCCTTTGAAAAAGAGAGGCCTCCTTTCCAGCCGAGGAACATGTTACATTATAACCTGAATATATTGGTTAGTCTACCCCCAAAGAATAAATATGGACTCTAATAACTGCTGCCACTGACCTAGGATGGAGATACCACCAGTGTTCGAAGGAATAAGACAACCTCATTTACATATTCACATAGGTAATATGTGTATTGACCGTTGTCCTCTCACAGGGCTTTCGTAAAATACACCCTTTTGTGTTCGCTTTCAAGTTCAAAACCCCGATAAGATTAGGAGTAATTGAGTAATCCATGTATTGATGGCTTGAACTGATTAATCGATGAACCGACTGAGGGAATACCTGGGTGATCTTATGGTCGATTGGATTCATTCATTCATTCATTCATTCATTCATTCATTCATTCATTCATTCATTCATTTCATTCATTTTCTCGAACAAATGACGCCGCCCTGGCAAATTTGAATATGTGTCCACAGCTGGAAGGAGCTCTCTGATCCTAGAATATCATAGAACATGATAGACGATCACTTGTCGGACCTATGGTTTCAACAAGCACTCACATTGCAACTATATAAGATTGTGTGCTGCTTTCCTAGCAGTTTCCTTCAAACACATATCCGTGAGGGGTTTTAACCCTTGAAACCTAAGAGGCTTCATTTCTTTCCCAGAATCGTGACCAGTCAGTTTTTCAACGTGCAGCAACGTGCAACGAGGTTGCACTTTGAAAACATTGTCTGGACTAGCCCCAATCGAATTCATCCATTCATTCGTTCGCTCATTCACCCATTCACCCATTCGTCCATTTATTCGTCGCTTCGCTTAGTTGTTCGTTCGTTCGCTCGTATTGCCAGGTCACTCATTCCGTCTTTTCACTCACTATACATTGTACTCTTTTTCATAATCTGTCACGCTTGCCAGTCCACATCCGTTTCCGAGAATGCATGCTTTATTACAAATGTAAACCAGGAGCCAATACTATGGAGGTTTTGAGGTGTATTTTCTGAAATTGTCTTTCCGATCCATTAATATAACTGGCTGGAATGAATCATTGGCTTTTTAGAAGATGTGGCAATTTGCCAGCCGTCAAATTGCCGGGTCTTTGGGAGTGCTAATGATTCTTTTTAGCCCGTTTAGTATCATAGCTAAATCAAAACCAAAAAATGTAGTTCTGTGAGGTGCATTTATGGAGGTTGTGTGGTGTTGGCACCTGTTTATTTCGACTACTTCTTAGAAGCAAATTAATGCTGGTTATTCATTAAAGAAATTAGGTAGCTTTCGAGCTGGTGAATCCGATACCCGGAAAACATGTTATTGTTAGAAAATTTGTTATTGTTACCAAAAAACCCAAACCTTCTCAGGTATGTACATTTATTCTGCTATTGTTTTCAGTTAAATTTTTGTTTCAGTACAACATGCGCCGATGGGTGTTATGGCGAGATTAGTCTTCTGAAATTTCAACATGGCTAAAATCACAGTTGGCAGTGTGAACTGTCGAGGTCTCTCCTCTGATCCTATCAAACGGCGGGACATCTTCGAACGTTGCAGAAATAAATTTGATATCACTCTCCTTGTTGACACTCATTCTTGTCCCGAGGTTGAACCGATATGGAAAAACGAGTGGGGATATGAAGCGGTCTTTTGCTCTTACTCAAGCTCAAGTAGAGGAACAGCAATTCTGTTCAAAAATTCGTTTGGATATTCAATAAACAAGTCGATTGTAGACCCCAGAGGTAATTATATTGTACTTGATATAACTATACAAGAAGAAAGATTAACAATATCGGTTGTATATGGACCAAATGATGACAACCCGGGCTTCTATGAAAACGTATTCTCTAAAATAGAAGAAATAGGTAACTCCTCAGTTTTAATAGGAGGAGACTGGAATGTTCCCCAGAACTATGGCATGGATACAATAAACTATAAGCACAGAAATAATGTCAAAGCAAATGAGAAAATTTTACAGTATATGCAAAAATTAGATTTACATGATGTATGGAGGATAGAAAATCCCGAATCTAGACGTTATACCTGGAGGGGCCCTGGAAGCAAAATGGCTAGACTGGACTACTTTCTTATGTCAAGTGATTTGCACATATTTTTCCAAATGACAGACATCCAAATTCGATATAAATCAGACCATAACCCTATAAGTATCGGCCTATCCTTCTTTAACCAGCCCCGGGGGAGAGGTTTTTGGAAGTTTAATAACAGCCTTCTTAATGACCAAGAATACATAAATGTAGTAAAACGGACTATAGCAGAAACAATTGACCAGTACAGTACAACAGCTGTCACTACCAGTAATGCTACTGCCACAGCCGAAAATGATGATAATAATAATAATAATAATAATAATAATAATAATAATAATAATAATAATAGACTAACAATCGACGATCAGCTGTTCTGGGAGACTTTGAAACTCATGATAAGAGGGAAAACTATCTCTTATTCCGCAAACTTAAAACGACTGTCCAACAAACGGGAATCTGAAATCGAACAGACACTAAGAATCCTGAACGAGAATCTCGACAAGGGCGACTTATCTGTTACCGAAGAAATCGATTCTCTGGAAACAGAACTAAAGTCAATCAGAGACAAGAAGGTACAGGGGATAATTCTTCGATCCAAAGCTAAATGGAAAGTGGAGGGGGAGAAAGCTACAAAATACTTCTGTAATCTGGAAAAAAGACATTATACTGAAAAAATGATTCCCAAAATAATAAAATCTGATGGTACAGAAACAAGTGATTTGCAGGAAATAATATCTGAACAGAAAACCTTTTACCAAAACCTGTATGCCTAAAAAATTACATCTGCTCACAAACTTAAACAAGTCGAAAACACATTCTTTAATGTTGAAAACCCATTTCTAAACTTCTTAGAGGAAGATGAAAAAAAATCCCTCGAAGGCCCACTCACTAAGGCAGAATGCTCAAGCTCCCTAAAACAAATGACTAATAACAAATCTCCAGGCTCAGATGGCTTCACAGCCGAATTTTACAAATTCTTCTGGAGTGACATAAGTATGTATTTAATCAACTCCTTGAACTTTGGTTCTTCTGCAAAAGAACTTTCAACTACCCAACGAACTGGTATCATAACATGTATACCGAAACAAAACAAACCGAAAATGTTTTTGAAAAACTGGGGACCAATATCCCTTATAAACGTAGATTTTAAGATCGGTTCTGCTGCTATAGCCAATCGCATCAAAACGGTCCTACAACAATTAATATCTGAAACACGACTTGGCTTTGTAAAGGGGAGATATATTGGAGAATCAACCCGATTAATCTTTGACCTTCTTGAAAAATGTGAGGAACAAAATATTCCAGGAATTTTAACATTACTGGATTTCGAGAAAGCTTTTGATTCCTTGGAGTGGTCCTTTATTTTGAAAACCTTACGTTTTCTAAACTTTGGTCCTTCGATCATCAGATGGGTTCAAACATTCTATAACAATATTTACAGTTATATTCTAAATAACGGGCATTGTTCTGAAAAAGTAATGTTGGGGCGAGGTGTGAGACAGGGAGATCCACTTTCCCCTTACTTGTTTATACTCTGTGCGGAAATCCTGAGCGCAACACTAAAATATAACCCGGACATAAATGGTATTAAAATAAACAACTCCGAATATTTGATTAGCCAATACGCGGACGACTCCACCCCCTTTCTGAGCGACGACGGACACTCATTAGACATAGCTCTTGAAACAGTGAACTCGTTTTCAAAAATTTCTGGATTAAAGGTAAACTTTGATAAAACCGAGGTGATATGGATTGGGGCAAAACGGGGTTGTGGTGACGAAACCCCTACACAACAAAATGTTAAATGGAATCACAACAACGCCTTTAAAATTTTAGGAATCGAATATAATTTGTTTAGCGAGAATTACATTGTTAATAACTACCTTAATCAGATGGGAAAAATTGAAAAACTTCTTAGTGACTGGTCATTCAGAAATCTGACACTTATTGGCAAAACGGTAGTTATTAAAACCCTTGCTCTCCCAATGCTAATACACTGCTTGACAGTTCTCCCAGATCCACCTGAAAATATTATATGCAGACTACAGACTCTATTTTACAAGTTCCTTTGGTCGGGCAAAAACGAAAAAGTGAAACGCCGTACATTAATCAATCTGATAGAATATGGAGGACTTAAATTCCCGGATATAAAAACGTACAGCTACTCTCTAAAAGTTAGCTGGATAAAAAGGCTTTTAGACCCAGGCACACTGGCACCCTGGAAAACTTTGGTTTTAGACAATTTTGAAGATCAAGGCGCCTACAAAATTTGGTATTTACACAAGGAAGGACTTCTAAAGGTTGGAGAAAAATTAAATACCTTTTGGAAGAATGTAGTACACATATGGTCCATACTAGATACAAATGCTACCTCATCCCCTGAAGATATTCTGTGTGAACCATTATTTTATAATGTAAAAATACAAATCAATTACCGACCCTACTTCCTTAAAAAATGGTGTAGAAAGGATATTTTTTTTATCAACGATCTCTTAAGTGAGCAAGGAGGCTTTTTAAGCTTCCCTCTTTTTTCAAGGAAATACAACCTCGAGACGCCCTTCACAATTTACCAAGGAGTGATTAATGCAATACCAAAGTCGTGGAAAGAAGCAATAAAAGAGACCCGTAGAATCCCAACCATGAGAAAGGAATACGTTGAATTATTGAATATGTCGAAGAAAACGTGCCAAACTTTCTACCCCATCTTTTTAAAGTTAGCTGCTTCGAGACCTTATGAATCCCAGAAAAAGTGGGAAGAGTCCTTGGGTATCGACCTCCAACCGACAGACTGGGAGTCGATATACAAGAATTCTTTTACTATTAGTGACGTATTTACCCCTACCTTCAAAGCCTCCAATACAAAATATTGCACAGATCGATTTATACCAACTCCAAACTGCTTAAAAGTAAACTGTCTGAAACGGAACTATGTACCTTTTGCAGCAATACGAAAGAAACCCTTTTGCACCTGTTTTTCGAATGCAGTCATTCCAAGACGATACTCGTGAAACTTCAAGATAAATTGCGAATTAATTGTGCTCTGTCCTTCCCTCTTACTCCACAATATGTGCTTCTAGGTTTCCCAAACCAGGAAGTACCGTCAGCAGCCGCTAATCTGTGTGTACTACTTTTCGAAAACTTTATTTATTCTTGCAAGGTGAGGGGGTGTACACCTGTCTTCAAAAGCTTCCTAGAGCAGATAAAGGTATACCGTACGTTAGAATTAATGTCCGTTCACAAATATTCGTCAAAACAGGCAAAGTGCTTTCAAGAGAGATGTATGCAATTACAAGACCTCTTGTTATAGCTTCCTCTAAATGAGACGGGGGGGGGGGGGAGCCTAGTCAAACCCACGGTTCTCGTTAATACCCCCTCTTAGGTCAAATCCTTCCCCTATATTTTTTAAGACCTTTTGGTCACGACAGTACACACTGTTCATCACCCTCTTTTCAGACACTTGTATTATCTCCTCAAAACACCCAGAACTCATCAGAGAAACCTGAAATTGTGTATTATTTTATGTACATTTATTTAAAATACATTATATTGTTTGTCAAAAAGAAAAACTTTGTAAAAAACGATTTTTGTACATATCTGCTGAAATTAAAAATTATTAAAAAAAAAAAAAAAAAAAAAAAAAGAAGCATGTAAGTGGTGAGAAAACACCTATCGGTAGAAAACAAAGGAAAGTTTCCTTTTGTTGCTTTTTAATAAACGAAAACAACAGACATCTCTTGGAGCTGTCTGTTGTTTTCTTTTATTAAAAGTTAGAAAAGGAAACTTGGCTTTTTATGACAAGCTAATTCAAAACAACGAAGTAATTGTTCATACTGGCTCTTTGTTCAGTGTATGTGTTTTTTACAGCAATTTGCGAGTTTTTATTCATCCAAGGAAAAAAATGGGCAAATCTTACCTCCTGAGCCATTATATTAATGGAAAGGATAGTGGTTGTATTATATGTCACGATGCGCACACTGTTGATATGATTAACAGAAAAAAGTTACAGAACATATGGTGAAAACGCCGTTTTCTTATTTTTGAATGTCTTCAAGCAGGGAATATTAGTCAAATGTTCACTCATTGGGAAAAAACTGTAAAAAGTCAGCGTCTGTATTCTCATAATACTCTCCAGGAAAATGCATGTAGTTTGTTAAATGGTGCACATATCGATAATACAAGGTCACTAACATTTCAAAACTTCATTTTTTTGTATGAAACACTCATACCCTTAGTGTTAAATTTATTGACAACTTTAGAAAATCAAGGGGAGCTAACTTTCCTGTAAATCTCTTCCAATGATGAAATTTGTCAGCCAAGGTCGAATTTCTTACAGAATCAGAGGGGTGGCCCGAGAGCTCGCTTCGGCCTCACAACACAGTTTATATAAACCCTTCAGTGAAATAGGCCAGTCTCCCGTACAAAGGTGATGTATATCAGTAAAGAGTACAAGACTCAGACGCGGTTCCAGTCAGTTTCCTGTTTAGTGAGTGGGAAAAAAGAAGAAGATACCAATTACAGTTATCGTAATGGTGAAAACTATTCATAATGACGTGAGAAAATGTACCGGTATTCTGCAAACGTATTAAATTCTGACACATCCCGTTTGACACAATGATACATTTACAGCATAAAAATATTTGAAATCTGGCCTTGGATGGATTATGTGACACAGCTCAACACAGTATACGAAAGCCCATTATGATATAATTATAGTTCCAGAAATGTTATATGTACAGAAAGCGACATGAAAATAATCATCGCCAATTAAATAATGAATTATGTGAGATAGCGGAACACAGTTGGGAGAGGTCATTCAATCTTCTGTTGATTTGCCACACAGTACGTCTAGATATTTCAGCGTCCTAATGGTTCAGTGTTTACATAATGCTGAATGCAGGAAGCGATAAAATATTTTGGGCCGTTCATTTCAGTTTAGACACCACAAAATGAAACTAAACTTGCTAAAAAACTGTTGAACAACTAAAAATTATTCTTGCCTCCAACAAAAAGTTTATAAACCCTCATTGCAACGAGCTCTGTGAGATCGTTCCAATGAGGGTTGTTAGTAAGTGTAGTTTGGGGGCAAAAACTGAAAATAATAAAATTTAAAAAGCGATTTCTGTGAATACTGCTGGCCGCTCATGGCAATTATAAAAAAAGCTATTAAGAACGTATACCACAGTGAAACACATTCTTTTACATGCTACATATTTTAATAAAGTTTGAGGGCAGCATTTCACTGTAGGATCTCTCGGAGAACTATTTTATCATACAGAACCGGCCACATTCTGTCATTTCTTCAAGAAATCAATCTTTTTAATAAATAGATTTATTTTTATTCTTTTAAACTGGACCCTTACAGTCTTTGATCGACAGGTTGATTTATATAGTACTATGCATTGCACTATTTCCATCATCACTCATTAACCCTTTACCCAACGCAACGACCAAAACCGGCCAGCGCTATTCACAAAAATCGCCAATTAATTTTCTTATTTTTTCATTTTTTGTCTCAAAAACGTAGGTTATGACCCCTCTTTGGAACGAGTTTGTTGAGCTCGTTCCAAAGAGGGGTCATAACCTATGTTTTTGAGACAAAAATGAAAAGAATTAATTATTCAAGAATTTTGTTTGCAAGTGTCGTCTGCTTTTTTTATGTTCGGTAAAGGGTTAATGTCCAAGCTACCCGTGTCTTTGGCATTCTACAGAGGAGATCAACATTCCACACATTGGGTCGCGTCAGGAGGGGCGGGGGCATACGTCACATTTGTTTCCGAAACAAATCAGACGTGAATCGTGAACTCGACCCAGCGTCAAATAAATGAGTATCGCTATATGACACGTTTCATCACTTGTGTTAACCCTTTACCTAACGTAACGGCAAAAACCGGCCAGCGCTATTCTCAAAAATCGCCAATTAATTTTCATTATTTTTTTCATTTTTTGTCTCAAAAACATAGGTTATGACCCCTCGTTGGAACGAGCTCGTCGAGCTCGTTCCAACGAGGGGTCATAACCTATGTTTTCGAGACAAAAAATGAAAAAAAATAGTTATTCAAGAATTATTTTTGCAAGTGTCGTCTGCTTTTCAAGTTAGGTAAAGGGTTAAAATTAACTTTTATAGTAAGTATCAATTGTAATATTATTAATGATATGGTAAATCCGAATTGAAAACAAATTTAATTGAAATGTGACTGCGTGCAGTCTGATTCGAGTTCCGTATTTGCGTTGCTTTACAAGGCGAAACTCAGCTACCATTTCGAAAGTTCAACATTCGAAATGCATTGATAAATGAAGTATTGTCAGTACTTGTGCCACATAAGTTTGCATATTTGAGTTATGTGAAAAGAAATAAGTGACATTTAACCCTTTGAACACCAGTTGTATCTTCCATGCCAGCTCAATTGCAGCAATTAGAAGAGACCATATTCATTATTTGGGGTAGACCAATCAATATTTTCAACGCGCAGCCTCGGGTTGTGACGTGTCATGTTCCCGGCCAGAACAGTGGCCGCTTGGGTTCAAAGGGTTAAATCAATTGACGTCAACCGCCATCGCTAGCTCCCTATTTTGCTCCACACGCATTTATTGTGTTGGAAACAAATGTGGCGTGTGCCCACTTCCATATGTGACCAAACATGGGGAATGTTGATAAAGTCTGTTGTTATCATTTCCGGTTTTTATTCAGTCATTGTGCTTCATAACTTATAACGATAGGTTTTACGCCACTGCCGTTTTCTCGCCACAATATAGCCTTCGATGCTGATGTAGAGTTAAATACCAATGAATGAATAAATAAACAGCGTTTCCCAGCTGGGGAGTGTTCGTCATAATCCGGAATTTCTACCCAGTCAAAATGACGGGAGTCTTTGATCGACTCGGGATATGCTTTTGTTCCCTGGGTTCCATTTTGCAAATAGTTTGCGCAGCTGACAGTGTTCGGAGAGTTTATTATAACTAACTCACCAGTGGAGTGGAGGTGCCACCCAGTGATTAATTACTAATTTGTTGCAAAGTATTACAAGCACAAGCAAAGGTCCATATGCTAAAACATTATGTGTGCTATTTTGTGCATATATACAGAATTTTCGAGTGGTATTTTGGACAATAACTCCACTCAACGGGTGATTTAGTGATACTCCACTCTCCACATACTGTGTATAGAGCATAGAACTTCTTCAATGACTGGCAACACGCGACGGCGTGTTTGAAACCTCAACACTTCAAACAAACGTTTCCGGCAATTCACTCACACAAACAACTTGATATTCGGTTGGAGGACTATGAGCTTTTTTTCTGGGACACGTCGTTCAAAATGACTAGGATAGTCTTTTCCCAAAACAGAGGTGGACGGTGAATCAAAGCCGGCCAGGAAAGTATCATAGTGCGGCACACGTGAAGTGTATCACCATCAAGGGCAGTTCAGCTCCATGGGGATCGTTCATCAATACTGGTAACTACGAGCGTTTGAGACAGCGGAGCCATGTATGTATTTTTGTCGTCATGTGAGAAAGATTTGTGGACACCCATTACTGAATTCATGATTGTCCTGTCTGAGATGTGATGTTAGATTAGGTGGAGCTATTGGTTTTATTGGCCAATGAATCCCACCTTCGGTCGCTTCGGTCCGTTTCTTCTAATTCGACCATCTTCCAACCCGAAGTCTAGCCTTCTGGTTGGAGGAAGATGCCTGAGGTGGAAGAAATGGGCAGGACAGTGACCACACCGTGGCATGCTCATTTAAACGAGACACTATAGTGCGCCACGGTACATTTACTGATATACGATTGCAACTTTTCCTCCCATTGGGCTGAACCATTGTAGACTTGAAAATGTGTGCCCCTCCACTTTTATCGTACTTCCGCCGCCTCTGAACTGAAACAATATCAAGAAATTATCAAACAGTATAGTAGAGTACAGTCGCGTGGATGAGTTTATCAGGTAATATTACGGCGTCCATGGAAATATTGCCCACCCGTGGAAAGTGACCAGTCCATGACAGCAGCACTGTACACTGTGCAAAAGGGCTATAAATTCAGTTTTACGATGGATTTTCAGTTCTTTTGCATTCTATACCATAAAATAACATGTGCGAAGAGCTGCAAAGTTTTTTTGAATAATTTAAATATTTTATAAACTCACTTTCAACAATTAAATTACCAGAGATATCGTTTCAAGAAGGCCCTAACCGATCATTATTTGAATACCTATTCGCTCCGTGTCTCTTGCAACTTGTAACAACACCATGTGCACTGCTGACTGTCGTCCGTAAAGGTTTCTAAAATCTCACTAATTTAATTAGAAACAACTAAACGAACCAGGTTTTACTCAACCGTTTTCTTATACCAAGACTCAAGATCATAACAGAAATACAACCTGTTAAAAAGCAACTTACTTATATACAATGCCACTTTCTTTAGCAGCATTCATGTGATAGTAGCATTCATGTGGCGGACTCTGAGTGGGCGCTGTGTGCGACGCGAGGAAGTATCGGTTAACGCCATTGTCGGGATTTCCTTTACGTTGTGAATTTTATCTAGCTGTTTGCGTGATTTGGGCATTGCTATTGAGTAGGGACCGCAATCGCCAGATCTTGATACGGCGTTGATGGGGAGGCATGCAGTCGCGTAACCAACCCTGACGAACAGCTATTTCCACTTAGGGTTGTTTTCGATGACTCCATGATTCTCCACTTTGTCGCTTCGCCTGCAGTGCTCATTCGGTGTCTTTTGTACATCAACCCAACCAATTACTATGAAGCTAATCGCCGAATCACTTTTGGTAATTCTGTTGTCAAGACGTCTACATTTGCAATTCATACGGGATGGTAGGAAAATAGCCTTAAGAATATGCTATTTCCGTGCAGTATAGTTTCAGTCTCTGTACTTATATCTAATTATTTGTAACTTGTATACTGCAAAATAAATTTCAATTTTTTTTCAGGACACTTATTTTCCTTGTTGTAAGGTCCAACCACTATAAAATGAATGTCGAAAGGTCTGTATTTGTATAGTACCGTATATCTGGGCAGAGTCCTGGAAATTTGATATATTGTACAAAAAAGAAATAAAGTGTGAAAGTTTTGAAAATATGCAAATGGACCTGACGTAAACAAAAAAAAACCGACCATGTTGATGCAGGAAAGACATTTTGTCTGGAAAGTATGGTGGGTCATTTCAGTCATGTTTGCTGCGAGAGTTTGTTTACATCAACTTCATTAGCATATTTACAGAAATTCTATTCATATTTCTTTCATGACACAGTGTATCAAAATTCCATTTCTCAGCTAATATACACTTGAGAAAGGCATACTGTCAGTAGAGTATTTGTAAAGGCTGGTATGTACAGGAATGAGAATAACTTCCTTGGATCGGAAAGATGCTCTTCACTTGTGAGATTATCAAATATTTACATTATAAAATAATTTTTTGAAGGTCTCAGCATATCGTATTTATGGTATAAAATGCAAGTGCACTAAAAGTGCATCCTAAACTTGGACTGCACGTTGAAAATATTCATTAGTTACCCCGCCTATGCACTGGGCAGTCTTCCTACTTGGTGAATGCATGACGTATCATGTTCCTGGACCGAAAAAGCGGCCTCTATAGCTCAAAGGGTTAAGAAATTGGAACGATGTGGAATTAGAAGTATAACCAATTAACCGTTTAACCCTTTACCCAACGCAGACGATATCAAAATTTATTATTTTAAATATCCTTTTTTAATTTGTTTAAAAAAATTTCAACAAAACCATGACATCATCGACGAGCTCGTTCCAAAGAGGGGTCACATGATATGGTGTTGTTGAAATTTTTCGAAAAATAATCTTTTTTCAGCTGCTGAATTTGCATATTACGCGGGCGGATGCGGGCGGATGCGGACGATTCGTTGGGTAAAGGGTTAAAAGTAATCCATCCAATAGGATGCAGTACGTCTAGTATGGAGATGAGAAATAAGATTCAACAGGGCTAACATGTGGCGTCCCCTAAGCTCGGAACTGGGTCCTATATTATTTTTACTTTCATAATGGCATTTGCCATTCTGCCTCAGTAGCCATCCTCTCATTTTCTGATGACACCACTGTACCTTGCTCAGGACCCAATGCCAATAAATTAGGAATTGTCATAACCAAGGAATTCAAAGGCATTTTCGAATGGTTTTCGGCAAACCGTCTGGTGTTGAATGAAAACGAAATCACACACACAATCATCAACCCTACTTCTGAAAGAAGAAACTCAATGAATGAAGAATTGGTTATAAACAATCAGAAGGTAGACGGTATGCGCTGCAATGAGAGCGAAAAGTAAGTTCATTTTCAGGCGTAAGGTTTCAGGTTAACCCTTTACCCAACGTAACGGCCAAAACCGGCCAGCGCGATTCTCAAAAATCGCCAATGAATTTTTATTATTTTTTCATTTTTTGTCTCAAAAACATAGGTTATGACCCCTCGTTGGAACGAGCTCGTCGAGCTCGTTCCAACGAGGGGTCATAACCTATGTTTTTGAGACAAAAAATGAAAAAAATTAGTTATTCAAGATTTTTTTTTGCAAGTGTCGTCTGCTTTTCACGTTAGGTTTCAGGTTAACTTCTCTTAAAAAAACTCTTACATTTATATGGAAGTCTTTTGACATTCAGCAGTGTATATCAATGAACGGTAACCTGTCAAAAGACTTCCATCTGAATGTGGAGTCTCAAAAGGCAGTTGTCTTGGTCCTGTTCTGTTTCTATTCTATATTTAAAAAATGTTCGCCATCATTGAATCGCACCTGTCTGACGCTTATGGTTATGCTGGTGACACATAGGTCTACTTCTCTTTTCGACCATCAACCAAGGATCAAACTAAAACTCTAGAAATTATTGAATTATGTATTTCGGACATTCGCACTTGGGTGATTTCAAATTAATGATAAATGATGATAAGACTGAATTCCGGATAATTCGTTCACGTCAGCAACTCAAATTAACATCAACTCAGTGAAGGTAAGAGATTGAACCATCAGGGCAAGTGACAGTGTATGTAATCTTGGTGCCTTCTTCGACTTAAATATGTCTATGGACAAGCATGTTATAAATATGTGCAACAAGGCTTTTAGAGGTCTATACAAAATTAAACAGATAAGAGAGTTCCTTACAAATGACTCCACAAAACCTCTAGTTCATGCTTTTGTAACTTCACATTTGGATTATTGCAATGCCTCACTGTTCAACCTTCCACAATACCAGTACTCTCGCCTGCAGAAAGTATCAAAGCATCAGCCCGACTGGTGTGTAGAATATCACGATCTCAACACATCACTCCTGTTTTGATGGATCAGCGCTGGCTGCCAGTAAAGTACAGAGTAATTTTCAAACTTCTATTATTAGTTTTCAAGAAACAAAATAACATGTCACCAGCCTACTTAGACGAACTCATTAATACCAAGAATGTGTGTCAATACAACCTGAGGTCTGATGGTAAAATGCTACATGTTCCAGAAAAATAGGTGTAAGACATTTGAAGATAGGTCATTCTCATTTGCTGATCCTCGCTTGTGGAATAATTTACTTGATCATCTAAAAAGACTGTCAAATGTCAACACTTTCAAGAAAGATCTCAAAACATATCTGTTTCAAAAAGCCTATAAGTGATGTTCTGGATTGTCAAATACTGTGTATATTCTGTTTATATATTTGCATGAGCTCGGTAACATGTACAACGCCTTAGAATATAGTTCACCATCCATTGAACTATAGTTTTATAAATGGGTATATTATTATTTTATACCATGCTCGCCTATGTTGCTACCTGTGAAAAGCCTGTATGTTCAATTTTAGCTTTTAACCTCACTTCCGGTGTAAAGCTTCCACTGCAGTTAAAAAAAAATGCCGCTCAGGATCACCGATCCAATGTCGAGTTGTGACCTTGACCTTCGACCTGGCGAGTCCAAGGTCAATAGGGTTCTTCCTCGCACCAAGGCCAACACACCTATGAAGTTTCATGACTCTAGGTTGAACCACTATCAAGTTCTCATCCGGAAACCAATTGTTGCGATATACTATGTTCAAGGTCACTGTGACCTTGACCTTTGACCTGGTGAGTCCAACATCAATAGGGTTCTTCCTCGCACCAAGGCCAACACGCCTGTAAAGTTTCATGACTCTAGGTTGAACCACTATCAAGTTATCATCCGGAAACCAATTGTTGCGATATACTATGTTCAAGGTCACTGTGACCTTGACCTTTGACCTGGTGAGTCCAAGATCAATAGGGTTCTTCCTCGCACCAAGGCCAACACACCTATGAAGTTTCATGACTCTAGGTTGAACCACTATCAAGTTATCATCCGGAAACCAATTGTTGCGATATACTATGTTCAAGGTCACTGTGACCTTGACCTTTGACCTGGTGAGTCCAAGATCAATAGGGTTCTTCCTCGCACCAAGGCCAACACACCTATAAAGTTTCATGACTCTAGGTTGAACCACTATCAAGTTATCATCCGGAAACCAATTGTTGCGATATACTATGTTCAAGGTCACTGTGACCTTGACCTTTGACCTGGTGAGTCCAAGATCAATAGGGTTCTTCCTCGCACCAAGGCCAACACACCTATGAAGTTTCATGACTCTAGGTTGAACCACTATCAAGTTATCATCCGGAAACCAATTGTTGCGATATACTATGTTAAAGGTCACTGTGACCTTGACCTTTGACGTAGCGGGTCCAAAATCAATAGGGTTCTTCCCCTCACCAAGGCCAATCTACCTATGAAGTTTCATGAATGTGAGTTGAACCATTATCAAGTTATCATCCGTAAACCAATTGTTTAAGATTTACTATGTTCAAGGTCACTGTGACCTTGACCTTCGACGTAGCATGTCCAAAATCAATAGGGTTCTTCCTCCCACCAAGACCAACCTACGTATGAAGTTTAATGAATGTGAGTTGAACCACTATCAAGTTATCATCCGGAAACCAATTGTTTACGTCCGCCCGCCCGCCCGCCCGCCCGCCATTCACCAAACTATAAGTCGAGTTTGACTTCGTCACAACTCGACTAAAAATTTACACCCTTAGCAGGAAGTCCATCCAACTTGATCTTTGTCATGACGTAATTTTCCGACTTCGATACGTTCACACTTCGCGATGTTTTATTCAAACATACGACGGTACTATCTACGACGTGCATTGACTGATTAAGTTTAAAATACCTACAAGTAAATATTTAAAATAAAATTTAAGAATTGTTAATAATAATTTGACTGAAAAAGCGAGGTAAATTCAATCAACTTTGAAGATGTGTCTAGCTGACAATCACGTATTCACGTGCAGCCGGTCGAACTGCCCATTCGCGCAGAAGTAAACAAAACAAACCCGTGTGTTTGCGATAGAAAGTGACGTTTTTTCTCCATTTTAAGTGACAAAGTTGATTGTTGATTAAGAGCATGGTATAAATAAAACAAATAGGTACTAGGGCCTGTAATCAGATTTAAACCACTTGTAGAATAAGGGTTTTAACCACTCGGCAAGCCGAGTGGTTAAAACCCTTATCCTACTCGTGGTTTAATTCGGATTACCGGCCCTAGTACCTATATATTATTATTTCTCAGTAATGCCCTGAAGTTTAATTAATAAGGTAAAGCATATGCTTCCACCTGAAGCCATAACACGAATTCGTTTCGATACACAGTCACCTGGTGAGTGGAATACAAATTAGGGGCCATTAAAAAGCAATGTATAAAACTTCTCTTGATGCAGAATTGCAGATAAGATCATTGCGCATAATGAACACAACAAAATATAACGCCCGCACTCACCCTCTGTTTATAGAGAACACAATCCTAAAAAGTGATTGACTAAAACAAACTCACTTCTGTGCTCCTCATATTTGACTGAAAATAATAATTTCCTTAGTCCCTAAAGACTTTTTCAGAATAGTTAATAACTGAACTGATAGAAACAGCAGACGACCAAGCCATCCATAGATAAGAAGGACGAGAAAGAAATCACTGGACAATTTCGCTTCCAATTCGAAACCGAAATTGTGAGATGATCTCGACTGAGAACTTCGCAATACAGATGATATGAAAATGCTTAAAGAAAAACTCATGTCCAACATTTTGCATCTCAAGCAATGGCGGCGCCAGAAAATGCTTCAGGGTAAGGTGGGGAGGTGGGCAAGTAGGGGGAGTCCGCAAGTGGTCTTTTAGTATGATAGCACCAAAGCATTGCATGCAGGTTGCGTAAATATTTGCGCGAGCTCCTCATACATGAGCAAGTATAGGTTTGTTGGGAG